>OY856411.1:384116838-384786838 GCA_963693085.1 Alisma plantago-aquatica | reverse complement strand
GTCTGCGGAATCCAAGAAAGTTGGGCAGCGGTGATGGGCCTTGCTTTCGCTCACTGTTTTCCTGGTGCCACCCAAGACATCTTCATCCGTTCTACACTCCCAAAACCCTATGGAAGGTTAAGAGTCATCTTATATTATTTCTATAGAAAAACCTATAAGAAACCAACAGCTAATTATGCCGAGAACTTGCCCACAAAAAAAATAATAGAGTAAGCAACCACATTTATCACTGAAACGAGTTTTGATTGATTTTCATACCAAATTATTATTGGATACCTCCTATACAAAATACGTCACCCTAGACAGCATTTACAATAATTTGATCATAAAAAAAACGTCATGTGTCCACCGAGAGATGCACATGATCCGACTCGGGATTACATATCTACTAAAAGAACAAATTATCAAAAATATCTAATATATAAATACAAAACGTCGCGTCTGCTATACTTTTTATTAATTTGCCGATTCTATTCATGTTGTCCTTAAAGTTTTAACCTCAGACCTCTTAGTAAAACTACTAATCAAATCATTCAGGTGTCATGTGTGCTATAATTGACTATGTCTAATTTTTGAATACAAAATATAAAAGACTGTTGGGTTTTAGGGGAGACAGAGAAGGCATTGGAAACAAAAATTTTCTCCTCCCAAACTCAGAATAAAGGAATCGCGTCAACGACTATACAATAGGAAAGCTGGTTTATGAAGTCATACCTTGTCCCGAGGCTTGCTTGGCATCGTTACCTCGCGGCTTGTGTGATCTTCACCTCCGGTCTTGGACGGTGTTTGTGCAGCTCCTGGTCTCACCGGGACTGTTGGGATTGACAGATGTCCTCCGAGCGGCATAAGTCTCCCACATCTGAATTAGTCCACACGGACCACCTGGAACTTCGATCTCCTTGTCCTACAAGGAATCGAAAGGAGTCGCACCCTCTTGTTGGCGTACTAGCCACCAACACACTCTCCTGTAACCAGTTGTCTTTCTGCAGTTGTTCTTCCCTTGTTGTGCCTCCCTTATTGGGTAGCACTTGCTCGGGCTCTCTCGGTTACCACAACAAGAGAGAACGACAACTTTGCAGAGCAACTGGTGTTCTGAGTTGTTATTCTTTGAGAAGCCCCCAATACTCCTGTATATATAGGAGGGTCATGGGATATGATTCTCTACCCCGGGCAATGCGGGATTAAAGCAGGAGTAGAAGAGTTCGAGATTTTCCACAAAACGGACATACTGTGGCAGTTGAACCGATCGGTTCACACCCTGAAACGATCGTTTCGGGCCCTGAGCCGATCGTTTGGGACCTGCGCCAATCGTCTGGGGCTCTGAGCCGATCGGTTTGTGGTCCTGATCCAGCTCAAAATGACTTTCAAATTTATTTCCAATTAATCAAATATTAATCCTTGTCCAAATCGAATTTGTACAAGTGAAACAATTGTATTTGCAAAATAGTCTTCTGACTTTTCAAACGATCTCAGTTGGTCCACGAATCAATCGTTTCAACAATTGAGTCGATCGTTTCATGACTCATGAGTCGATCGAATCACAACATGAGCCGACCAGTTCAACAACCTGAGCCGATCGGTTCATCTCATGAATCGATCGGTTGGGGCAGCAAACTGTGCAAATTAGTCAATTACAGTTTCAATCAATCTGATACTTTAATCAGTTGGTCAAACATCTTGAACACTATGATACTGAGCTATCAATTGAGTAAGTGTTTAATTGACCTACTAAACTCCTTTAGTAATCAATCTAAACATCATTTGTGGATAAACTCCTCTTCCAGGTTAAATCCTATGTGTGTGACCCTACAGGTCTATTTCACGTTGGCAGCGAAAGTCCATAACACTTATGACTTCTCAAGCAAAGAGCGGTGCCTAGTCACACATCAGTGCTACCCAAGTGAAAAGGAAAGTTGGAGAACAACTTTCAATCCTACAATCCGTGAATGGTGTTACAGTGAATGTATAATTCCTTTGTCACTGATATCCCGAATGAACTCAAGGCATGGAACAATCATCCTGTCAATGTTCATTCACTTTCTTGATCTCAGAGTAGATTGGAGGAGATATGTATGACATCAATATCAGATATTGATTCACACATGCATGCACACCTTATCTCAATCCTACTCATCAAGTGGACATGGACATCAAACTCCCTCAGGAGAGACAAATCACATATCTATCACTCACCCCTCAAAAGCCCCATGTGTCAAAGCCACCCCAATCATCACCTTTATAACAACTCATATTTTAGGATTGCGTTTGATGATGCAAAGTGTACCCAACGACATGTTTTGAGTGTAGTGATTTCAGGTCAAAGAATCACATTCACCACCATCACTGTGAGAACTGACTGTGACTACTATGTCATGGTTCCATGTGTCAAACTCACAGTGGGTCTGTCCGATACACTTGTTCTCTAACAAGTACCTATGTGTTTGGTTTGACATCTCCATATCATGACTAATGAGATTATGTCATCAACCAACACCACAATCTAGTCTTGTGTGTCATTGTTGTCTATCTACCTTCCATAATGACATCCAACAAGGGACATAATAAGAATGTACAAACTCTTACGTTATGTATGATCTCATCGTTCAGGTCTTGAACCTAAAAGTATACGTCATTGAGTATTGTCATTCTCTAGACATTCAATCTGTTCTATCATTATCTCATATGATTGAACCAGAAAGAATTGGAAGCTTGTCTTTGATATTTATCAAATCAATCTTAATGTATCCCACCAATCATCCCATTATTGGCTCTCAGGGCATACATACCAATATACTCCCACTTGGACTGTGAGCCAATTACCATTGAATCATATTCATAGTGATCATCAAACATGTCTTGCATGTTACGGTGCTTTAGTGCTAACATAGTGAGTTATGGAAACACCTTGCCAAAGTCGATATTAACTGCATGTCTCTCATCTCTTCATTGTACGTCACACGTATGAGATGGAGTTTCCGTAATATGCAATCTAGTATTCCTTTGCTCCTAACTTGTCATCAATGACCGGAATAACTATAAGTTCATCTCTATGAACTCCTAGATTCATATGATATCCACTGTTGTTCTCTAACACACGGATACTCGACATTTCCTTTTAAAACTACTTTATTGGAACATTTCCATTTATCAACAAACATTCACTTTTATATATCCCATATATATTTTGCGATTAATTTTCTGTCCCTTTTGGAAGTTCGCATCAGTGTAACTCTTTACAGTGAACCCTTCCTTATTTCCATAGAACTAGCACTTCTCAAGTACTTATCAAGTTCACATGGCATTCCAGTAACCCTTACTGGAACTAGACAAACATCAATAGGATGAGCATATCATATTGTCATGTCCTACATACAAGATGATAAATGCATTTTGTTCTTTCCATGTCCAGACATGCAAGATGATGGGATGATTACATACATGATAGATCCATATCTATTCTTAGTGTTCCCATTCTTCATAAGAATTGGACACTTGGCCTTGGGATACTAACTCCATGTAACATGGACAAGTTTTCTCCCATTGAATCTGTGTATACTGAACCCTTCAATATAGATTGCCAATGTATGCTTTCTCTTTTTAGGTCAAGAGGTTTTTGATAACTATCTCTATAGATTTCTATTCCTATCACATAGGAAATGTCTCTATCTTCCTTAAAGATAATTTCCACTTTGGACTTCCATTCTATAACATTTTCATTTCACATCAATATGTGGAATGTGAATATGCTCCCTCTAAATCACATATTTCTCTTTATCTTTGACATATCAGTCAAACCCTTTGACTATGTCATCAAAGTGAAGATCCAGTCTATCAGTTGATTGTGCTTAATCAATCACATTGATTAGTTCATTGTAACTTATAGACTTCATTTGTATTAATGGATTCATAAACCTTATAGGGTGTGTCACATACACACCCTTGTCTTATTCCTCATAGGAATGCAGTTTTAGTATATGTATGCCAAATCTCTTAGTCATTAAATTGCAATCAACAAGCATAATCCTTCTCAAAATGTTATCCATGTGTTTTAACGCTTAAGACTCACTCACACTTATGGATTTCATCCCAATGGGTGCTACCATCAAGGTCATACCTTATGGTTTACATGGAAGTTATTTAGGATGTAATGGTCATAAACCATAACTCAAAATCCGGTTCCTCATATTCATCTAGATAGTTGACTCATCACATGACCAACTCATCAAATAGATAATCGAGGTGTATATGTCAAGGATATAAGAACTCACAACTCTTTGTGATTCTTAATGTCCTTTATTAGTGTGGGGTATTCTTTATTTTAAGAAGAAATTAGTTATTTGATAATAATCTTCTAACTCCTTATAGTATGACTCCTTGTTGATTTAGACATCACCGTGCCTTAATCATGAGCTCACAATCATAATCACTCAAAAGGATCTCAAACGTTTGGTTCAAGTATTTCATTCATTGATCTCATAAAAAATTAACACTTTACCAAATTTGTATTTCATCTATGATATTCTTGAACACTTCAAGATATTCATATTGGTATTTCTCTAAACACCATTTGAAATATTAGCACTAAGTCCAATAGGTATGTAAATACATCACATGTATTATACCTAATAGGATAATCATTCTCCCACTACCACTAGTGAAGATTGATTAATCATGTCTAAGAGATGCATGCCTCTTACTGGTTCTCTAACTAAAAGAGTCTAGATTTATCCATCATATGGAAACTAGAAATGAATTTCTCATTATTTATGCTAATTTGATTGTTTGAGTTATCAATAACTTTTAGGTATCATTTTATCTTATGCATACCAAGTACCACAAGATAAACAAGACATTTCCACAAAGATCAAAACATTAACTTTATTGATTGCCATCATTGTCGTATAATATGCAAAAAATAAAGTGTTTCTATTCATTGGAAATTATGAAATAGCAGTTCATAACTCTATTACATGCCTTTAAGGTTGAAAATAAACTAAAGTACTCCTATCTACGGCGGAAACACTTGCCCCATTTATTGAGTGCTTTACTGTGGCAACACATCTCACTGTCACACAGACAGCGAGGTGTTACGCGAAAACGTGCAGAAATCACCATAAACCACAATTTACCAAAAACTCGGGTTAATTAAAACTGATTGCGAAAATTAGATAAACTGAGAAACTATTACATTTTGGTCTTCATCCTGCAAGAACACATGTTATATAAATATTTACAAGCCTTGATACGTGTCCACAGCTCAGGGGAACAACTGTCTAACCCTCATCTGAGTTCATCACCTTCTTATACATACATAAAGGTCCACATCCGACCAGCAATAGAATATCCAAACCATCAACAACTATACATCGTGAAACAACGTCAAAACACCTCCAAGGACCTGAGAGTATAGGGATGACTCTTAGACTCTACTACAAAACATCCAAAACAACATCATGTCCATTTTGTGGCTTCTACTGCTCGTCTTGCTGCTCGGCCGCAACTCCGCGACCACCACCACGTCTAGTTTGAACACCTAGAAACCAATGGGGTGAGACAATTGAACATTGTCCCAATGAGAAACATAACTCCCCGCCAAAACTATAAAACCAAGAGGATAAAGCAACAACAGAAGATAAACAGTAAAACGTAGAAGAATAATAGTCTATACAGCAGGGCTATTTGTACCATCAAGCTTACCAGGCTGCATGGAAGACATATATCCAATTATTTCTCTATGGAACATGATTAACAAGATAAGAATTATAAAGGCTTACCACATAACATGAGGAACATATAAGTAACTGCAAGGTATGACGAGATTAATCTACACAAACAAGGCTTCAATCAATGTTCCGTGTTTTGCCTTAAGCAATAAATACTATACGGCTGGATTACATATTATTATGCCCTGAGGAAGTGAGCCTTACTGCTCAAATCCAACCTTCGTTTGTGAAACCCATAGTCGGTGCCATACAAGGTCAAATGGAAGAGCCAGACTCCACGACCTCCCACCTCGTAGTCAGTGTACGAGTATAACACAAGCAGGACCGCAATCTCGTGCTTAAGTGGCCTCAACCATAGGGTCAGCTCCATAGGCTACCCATCTGCTAGCCCACCTCAGTACAGGTCTCGACGCTAGTATATCTGAGCCACGGGCATGTTCACCGTGCTCTGAGCCATGAACACATTCATGCTCCCATATCACATATCACGAGCCATGGGCTTGTTCACCATGCTCCTATACATATCCCGAGTCTGCAACCGTAGCTGCACTCGAATCCTCACTATTTTAGGCTAGGAGAAACCTCGCATATTTGACAATATGCGCTCCGGGTTAACCCGTAGGAGAACCCGTTTCACCATCACCAGCTCCTGACGATGATGGATCTATGGCCAGGGCAACTACATGATATATTCCACTGTGATTAATTAGTATCTTTTATATGGATTGCAAGATTCAACCAAGTTGTATAACATGCAAACTATAACAAGAATAAACAACATAAAACTCAACATTATGCTTTTGTTGTAATCAACATCATCCTGATCCATCACAAGGATCCCACATTACATGTTATCACTTGGCCTCTTGCCAATCATCTAGATCCATCTCAAGGATCATCACATTGCAATGGGATCTCAATCCCTCATCATATACTTCCACTGCCTCTCAAAGCATTCTCACCAACTTAGGCATTCTAGCCAAACTCAGGTCCTCAGACCAAAACACATCATATATGATATCTCATCATTAAGAGTAGCTATCAAAGCAATATTACTCGTCATATATATACCTCATAGCTTTTTACTTGGCTATGCATCACCTTCATGGTTAGTATACACAATAATTATAGGCTTAATAGAAAGATCATGCTATCAATATAAGGTGACATTAATGATTATATGCTTTATCAATCATGCCTCAACTTGTGACCATGAGCATAGGTTACATCATTAAGAAAGGCATTCTACATGTTTATCATTTCCTCAACATTATTCATAATATCAAGATGATCACATGCATATGTAAAGACACGTTAAGTTACATGGATAGGCTCCACCATAACGACTACCATCCAGCATATTAAGGATCGCCATTATAAGCCAAACATGATTCATACACAAGGTCTATCATATATGTTTGCAGAAGGAACAAGATCCTTACTATAAGTGATATCGGGCAAAAAAGAAACCAACCCATCCCGTGCACTCAGGTGTAACATGAAAACTATGTCGTGCACCTCTTGTGTCGTGCAACACAACATCAGGTAACAAGGGGTGTTAGGCGTAACGCAATGTCCGGCACTCAGGGCGTGTAGCTCAGCAATGATGTATCGTACAAGGGCACGTCATGTGTCGTGCACCCAAGCCTATCGGGCAACAGCCTGTATCGGGCACTAAGCTAACGTGCAACACCCGTCAGGTGTTGTGCTGTCAGCCAACACACCCATAGAGCTAAGGCTAAGAAGGGGATAACACCCACTACAGGCTAGCTAGCAACGCTCTGCCCCAGCAAGGCATAACGACATCAAACCAACACAAGGACAAGTGTATTGGGCAGGTTGTGCATCCAGGTGTGATGCCTGACACACACACCAAGCAGGGACCAAGGAATAACGCCCGTCACCATCTCAACATGTGTCATCTAGGGTTATAGGTCAAGAGGGATGTCGGGCAACACCTCCCCCAAGATCATAATGGCCAAGGTGCAACTCACAAGATCGTCATCAACCTCATGCACAAAGGTACCGAAACCCTAATGGATCAAGAGGATAGCTCACCTCTCAACATCTAAGAGAGAGGGGTCTTGCACATCATCTATCACCAAATGAGAAACACAAGGAACAACCCTGGCAAGGTTCACAACCACCACAAAGCTCACCCTTCAAGTCCCTGGTGGGAGGAGGGTGTTGCTCAAGCTACTAGAACACAAGCTCACCTCTCAACTTAAACGAGAGAGGGGTATTTCCCATGCTACTAGAACTCAATCTCACTCCTCAAAACCTAGGAGAGAAAGGAGTATTGCTCACCAAGAAAACCTAGATCATAGGTTCGGCCAACAAGGTGCAACTAAACAAGGAAACCAAACTAACAACAACATATCCGATCATAAACAACAAGAATAAGAACATAGAAGATGGTAATGTAATTAGGGTTAGGAGTTATGCAACCCGCCTTAAGAAAGCTCCAAGCTCCTAGCACCACCAAGGAAGAAGGAAACTCCAAGAAGGATCGGCCACCAAGCTTGCAAGAGAAGGGAGTGTGTCATGCACCAAGGAGAAGGAGTCTAAGGAACTAAAGGGATCATTAGAAAGAGAAGGGAAACACATATATAGAAGGGGATGGAGGAGAAACCAAAGCATAGAAAAGCAAAGCAAGCAAGGTGTCGCCCACCTAGGGACACTTGTCGGTGTGCAAAAACCACCACTCTAGCATGTCTTAAACACATGTCCAAGGTCATTGCCACATGTAAGCATAAAGCACCAAGGGTCTACTAGTGGTGACACAAATGAGGTCAAAGAGAGTCAAAGATCCAAGGGCGACACAAACCCACACTAGGCGACACACCATCTTGGGCGACAGACAACCCTAGGCAACACAACCAAGCTGACACAAGCACTCCTAGCTGACAAAATGGTCCAACAAGATAAAGGCAAGGCTCAACAAAGCCCAACAAGCTCAACCAAGCCCAAAGGAACTCAAGCAACGAGCCCAAACCTTCCTCTCAACACCAAAGGAAGCAAGGGGAGGGAGGAACACCTCACAAGGTGACAAACTTGCCCACAAATCCTAAACTTGGGTATATTGCAAGTAGCACCTCCAACTCTCAACAAGGCACAAACCAACCCTAATCACCACCAAAGGTGATTAGCAAGCAACTAAGCATCAAGGTTAAGCAAAACAAACAAGGTAAACCCTAAACGGAGGTCAGGGTCCATACATTTACATTTTAATCTTGGTATCGTATACCTCACAAATGTTACAAGTTTATTGCATGACACCTTCAGGTGGAGACGTTTGTCGCCTCCTTCTTCTTTAGTTCGTCAAAATAGAGTGGACAATTCCTTTTCCAATGTCCTGGCTTTTGACATTGGTGGCAATTGCTTCTCTTGGCCACGCCTCCCTTGGCCTTGAGAGTTGAAGACGACTTGGGCTGCTAGCTAGCATCAGAACCTTTCTTAGCCTTGCCCTTGCCCTTGCACTTGGACTTACCTTTCTTGTTGCTGATCATCATCACAGACTTAGGATTTTCCTTCTTCATTTGTGCCTCAGCTATCCTCAACATGCCCAACAACTCTGTCAACGGCTTGTCAAAGTTGTTCATGTTGTAGTTCATCACAAACTAACTGTAGGGTTCTGGCAAAAACTGTAGTATCACGTCAGTAGCCAACTCTTAGCTCAGGGGAAATCCCAGTCTTGTCAGGTTCTCCACATACCCAATCATCTTGAGCATGTGAGGACCAACTGGATCTCCTTCTGTCATGACACACTTGAACAACACTTTGGAGACATCGTACCTTTCTTGTCGTGCTAGATCTTCATACATGTTCTTGAGATGTTGAATCATCTCAATGACACCCATGTTCTCATGTTGTCTCTACAACTCGTGGTTCATTGAGCACAACATCAAGCACTTTGCATCAATGACATCATCAAAATGCTTCTTGTAAGCATCCCTTTATGCCTTTGGTGTGGTAGGAGCAGGCTCCTCTGGAATTGGAGTATCTAGGACATAGAGCTTTCGCTCTTGAGTGAGAAAAATTCTCAATGTCATAAACCAATCGTGGAAGTTAGTCCCATTCAGCTTGTCCTTTTCAAGGACTGATCACAACGAAAAGTGATTGTTGTTTGTTGTCATTTTTGTTGGTATGTATGCCCTGAGAGCCAATCATGGGATGATTGGTGGGATACATTAAGATTGATTTGATAAACATCAAAGGCAAGCTTCCAATTCTTTCTGGTTCAGTCATATGAGATAGTGATAGAACAGATTGAATGTCTAGAGAATGACAATACTCAATGACGTATGCCTTCAGGTTCATGACCTGAACGATGAGATCATACGGATGCTAAGAGTTTGTACATTCTTGTTATGTCCCTAGTCGGATGTCATTGTGGAAGGTAGATAGACAACAATGACACACAAGACTAGATTGTGGTGTTGGTTGATGACAGAATTTCATTAGTCATGATATAGAGATATCAAACCAAACACATAGGTACTTGTTAGAGAACAAGGTACCGGACAGACCCACCGTGAGTTTGACACATGGAACCATGAGATGGTAGTCACAGTCAGTACTCACAGTGATGGTGGTGAGTGTGATTCTTAGACCTGAAATCACTACACTCAACACATGTCGTTGGGCACACTTTGACATCATCAAACGCAATCCTGAAACATGGGTTGTTATAAAGGTGATGATTGGGTGGCTTTGACACATGGGGCTTTTAAGGGGTGAGTGATAGATATGGGATTTGTCCCTCCTGAGGGAGTTTGATATCCAAGGCCACTTGATGAGTAGGATTGAGATAGGTGTGCACACACATGTGTGAATTAGTATGTGATATTGATGTCATACATACCTCCTTCAATCTGCTCTGAGATCAAGAAAGTGAATGAACGTTGACAGGATGACTGTTCCATGCCTTGAGTTCATTCGGGATATCAGTGACAAAGGAATTATACATTCACTGTAACACCATTCATGGATTGTAGGATGAAAGTTGTTCTCCAACTTTCTACTTTCACTTGGGTAGCACTGATGTGTGACTAGGCACCACTCTTTGCTTGTGAAGTCATAAGTGTTATGGACTTTCACTGCCAACGTGAAATGGACCTGCAGGGTCACACACATAGGATTTAACCTGGAAGAGGAGTTTTGTCCACAAGCAACGTTTAGATTGATTACTAAAGGAGTTTAGTAGTTCAATTAAACACTCAATCAGTCGATGACTCAATATCATATGGTTCAAGGTGTTGGACGCATTGATTGGAGTATCAGATTGATTGAAATCGCATTTGACTGATTCTGCACAACCTGTACTCCCAACCGATCGGTTCAAGTGTTGAACCGGTCGGCTGAGGTTGCTGAACTGGTCAGCTCAAGTGTTGAGCCGATCGGCTCAAGCCCAGGGTGAAACGAGCGGTTCAAGTGTTGAACCGATCGGTTCAACTGGTGCAACCGAGCAAGTTGGGAAAGTCAGGTCAGTGAGAATTTTCCTTGCATTTCACTTGCCCAATTTGATTGGAACAAGGATTGGTATTCGATACCAATTAGAAACGAAAGTTGGAAAGTCAATCTAGAACTGATCAGGACCACGAACCGACCGGTTCAGAAGTGAACCGATCGGCTCATGGGTCCCAACCGACCGGTTCAGGTCCCCAACCGACCGGTTCACTTGTGAACCGATCGGTTCAGGTTGCGAGTTGGTTGCTTTTTGTGGAAAATCTCGAACCCTTCTACTCCTGCTTTAGTCCCGTATTTCCGGGCACAGAGAACCCTGTCCCATGACCCGCCTATATATATAGGGGTATTGGGGGCTTCTCAAAGTACAACTCAATGCAAGCCGGTTGCTTTGCGAAGTTGTCATTCTCTCTGGTTTTGGTAACCGTGAGAGATCCCGAGCAAGTGCTTCCCGCAAAAGGGAGGTGCAGCAAGGGAAGGACAACTGCAGTTGCAACTGGCAGTAGGAGAGTGTGTTGGCGACTAGTACGTCAATAGGAGGGTGCGACTCCTTCCACTTCCTTGTGGGACAAGGAGAGTGGAGTTCCAGGTGGTCCGTGTGGACTACTACAGAGGCGGGAGGACACTGCCGCTCAGGAGGACAACTGTCATCCGACAGTCTGGTAGGAGGAGGAGTCGTCAGTCCCGGTGCGACCAGGAGCTGCACAGACACCGTCCAAGACCGGAGTTGAAGACCGCGCATTGCGCGAGGTATTGTCGCCGAGCAAGCCTCGGGACAAGGTATGATTCCACAAACCATCCTTTCCTATTATACAGACGTTGACGCGTTTCCTCGGTATGGGTTTGGGGAGAAATTTTTTGTTTCCGCTGCCTTCTCCGTCTCCCCTAAAACCCAACAGTGGTATCAGAGCCACGTCAACTGCTCTATATTTTAGGAATATCGATATGATCGATTTTTGGTTTGTCGTCTTTATTTATTGCATGCGATGCGAATAATATTGGCTTTATGCATGTCCAATTCTAAATCCACAAATCCCAAATTACATATATGATATGTATTATTAATGCACTCGATACGCGTCGCCCTTAAACAAGTTTTGTGGTGGATGTGTGTAGCACGATTATGGCCTATAAACCCCTATCTGTGTGTGGTTGTTTGTGGTTGCTTGCATCTCGGTATGCACACCGATCTTCCCTCTCTTATTCCTGATGTAACTCGAAATAATTCGAGATTCTTTCCTACCTTTGCTCCCCCCCGAATGTAACTCGGGGTTTTCCCTTTTAAAGCAATGTAATAAATAGGATATATTTTATTTCCTATTATGTCGAAGACCGGCGAACATCAAGACGACAGTTGAAACGATCGGTTCAAGGCATGAACCGATCGGTTGACGTTCCAGACGATTGGTTCAAGGAGTGAACTGATCGGTTGATGACCGGTTCGAAGAGTGAGACGAGCGGGTGGCGGACATGACGAGATGCACGATGACCAGGCGAACTGATCGGTTGGAGGAGCCAACCGATCGGCTGGTGGCACCCAGACGACCGGCTGGAGAGTACAGATCATTCATGTGATGAGTTGATCAACTCGGATGGCAAGGCACAGAAGTTCATCTTGTACAGGTTGCATGTGATGTAGACCTAGATGACCGTGATTCCTCTTGGCTCGAGGAATCACATTAGGATGGCCATAATCACCGCTTTTATCATTTTGTGCATGTTTTCTGTGGGATATAGCATGTATATGATACGTACTATGTATTGTGGTGATTGGATATGTATATGTATATAAAAAAAAATCCCTCATTAAAATATTAAGTCTTACATGCCTTCCATTAGCGGCACACATGAAAAGCTCGATCGACCAAGCGTAGGTTACGCCAAAGCGTGGTGCGCCGTCTATCTTGTGGAAGTGTGAAGGGTAGACATGTAGGTTCTGCCAAAGTAGGGTGCATGTTTACCGTGTCGTCTTTTGGGTTAGACTTAACTGGTGATTCTTAGAGCGTCTAAGCCCAGAGGCAAGGAATGTTCATGGCAAGGATTTGTGCATGTTCATTCAACAAGAGTTGCATATGATGCAATTGGCAAAAGTTGCCTACCTGAGAGATCTAAGTTGTGGGCGATCAGCCAAAGCTGACTCATGACTTAGAGGATTTCAGGATCTTGCCCACTAGAAGGTTGTACGCTGCAATCTTCTGAATTGATGGTGAGGGCTATCAATTTGAACTAAAATAGTGGGAGCGATAATTAATTAAAGGCCTAATTTTATCGTCAACTTTTCAAATCAATAAAACAAGTCAAAAGAGTTTTGGACTAAAATTGCATATATTTCCTTTTTGTTAAAATAAATGGTTAATCAACAAATCATTTTATTTGCGATCGGTCTTTGAGACCAACAAATTAAATGGGAATAATTCCATGATTGGTTAGGATGATGAGAAGTGTTCTCAGTCAAAGAGTGAAAGCTCTAAGTCCTAGTTATACCAGAACCAGATGAACTCGATCCCACCACATCAATGGCTGAAAGTATGCTTATGGAAGCATACCGAGGATGACATTGATGAGGAGTGCTTGATGTTGTGTTCTCTGAACTATGAGTTGCAGAGACAACATGAGACATATGATGTCTCCAAGACACTATCCTAGTATGTCATGACCGAAGGAGATCCAGTAAGGGATTCACACACTCAATGTGATTGGGTATGTTGAAAACCTGACTGAGAAGGATTCCCTCTGAGCCAAGAGTTGGCTATTGGTATGATACTGCAAATGTTGCGAAAATCATACAATTCATGATAAGCTACAACATGAACAACTTTGACAAGCGTTGACAGAGTTGTTAGACATGTTGAGGATAGTAAAGGCAAAGATGAAGAAAGACAAACCATAATCTTTGATGTGATCAAACAAAAGGTAAGTCTTAAGGGCAAGGACAAGGGCAAAGCAAAGAAGTGTTCTGATGCTAGCCAGAAATCCAAGCCGTCTTCAGCCTCAAGGCACATGGGGAAAGGGTGTATGAGGGATATCCCTCTATATCTGGAAGAACAAAAGAAGATGAAGGAGGGGATAGAGATCTCCACCTAAGGTATCATGAAATGAACCGCTTCTTTATATGAGGTATATGATACCAAGATATGGATATGTCATATATGATATGCAATATCCGCAAAGAAGTGATGGCCTTTGTGAAAGGACCAAGAAAGAAGTACCCATCATTGGAGCAAGTGTTGCTGCCATAGATAGGAGTATCTTTCAGTTTTTTTCAGCCTAAAAGGGCACAAAATAGAGTTGAGAACTGCTATTTCATATATTGCCAATAGATAGAAACACTTTATTATTGCATATTGTATGACAATGATGGCAATTAATAAAGTTGATGTTTCGATCTTAAAGATATGATCTTTGTGGCAATGCCTTTCTTATCTTGTGGTATTTGATATGCATAAGATAAAATGATACCTAAAAGTTATAGATAACTCAATCATGAAATTAGCATTAATCATGAGAAATTCATTTCTAGTTTCCATATGATGGATAAATCTAGACTCTTTTGGTTAGAGAACCAGTAAGAGACATGAATATCTTGGACATGATTAATCAATCTTCACTAATATAGTGGGAGAATGATTATCCTATTAGGTATAATACATGTGATGTATTTACATACCTATTGGAGTAAATGCTAATACTTCAAATGGTGTTTAGAGAAATACCAATATGAATGTCTTGAAGTGTTCAAGATTATCATAAATGAAGTACAAATTTGGTAAAGTGTTAATTCTTGATGAGATCAATGAATGAAACACTTGAACCAAATGTTTGAGATCCTTACGAGTGATTATGATAATGTATCATAGTGAACTCATGATTAAGGCATGGTGATGTCTAAATCAAGAAGGAATCATACTCTAAGGAGTTAGAGAATGATTATCAAATAACTGAATTCTTCTTAATAAAAGGATACCCCACACTAATAAAGGACATTAAGAATCACAAGGAGTTGTGAATTCTTATATTCTTGACAGATACACCTCAATTATCTATGTGATGAGTTGTTCATATGATGAGTCAACTATCTAGATGAATATGACGAATCAGATTTTGAGTTATGGTATAAAACCATTACATCCCAAATGACATCCGTGTGAACCATAAGGTATGACCTTGATGGTAGCACTCATTGGATCATATCCATAAGTGCAAATAAGTCTTAAGTGTTAAGACACATGGATAACATTTTGAGAAGGATGATGCTTGTTGATTGCAACTTAATGACTAAGTCATTTGGCATATGGATACTAAAACCGCATTCCTTTGAGGAATAAAATTAGGATGTGTACGTGACACATCCTATAAGGTTTATGAATCCATTAATGCAAATGAAGTCTATAAGTTACAAGGGACTAATCAATGTGATTGATTGAGTACAAGCAACTCAAAATTGGATCTTTACTTTGATGATATAGTCAAAGGGTTTGACTGATATGTCAAAGATAAAGATGGGATCTGTGATTTAGTGGGAGCGTATTCACATTCCACATATTGATGTGAAATGGAATTGTTCTAGAATGGAAATCCAAAAGTGGAAATTATCTTTAAGGAAGATAGAGATGTTTCCTATGTAATAGTAATAGAGATCTATAGAGATAGTTCTCGACAAATCTCTTGACCTGGAAAAGAGAGAGCATACATTGGCAATCTGTACTGAAGGGTTCAGTATGCACAGATTCAGTGGGAGAAAACTTGTCCATGTTATATGGATATTAGTATCCCAAGGCCAAGTGTCCAATTCTTATGAAGAATGGGAACACTAAGAATAGATATGGATCTATCATGTATGTAATCATCCCATTGTCTTGCATGTATGACATGGCAAGAATAAAATGCATTCATCATCTTGTATGTAGGACATGGCAATATGATGTGCTCATCCTGATAACTCGTATGTAGGACATGATGAGTGGATGCCTGTCTACTTCCAATAAGGGTTATTGGAATACCATAAGTACTTGATAAGTACTTGGGAAGTACTAGTTCTTTGGAGATAAGGAAGAGTTCGATGTAAAGAGTTACATTGATGCGAACTTCCGAAAGGACAGAAAATAAATCTCAAAATATATATAGGATATATAAAAGTGAAAGTTTGTTGATAATTGGAAGTGTTCCAATAAAACCATTTAAAAGGAAATGCCGAGTATCCGTGTGTTGGAGAACATCAGTGGATACTATATGGATCTAGAAGTTCATGAGATGAACTTATAGATATTCCACTCATTGATGACAAGTCTGGAATCCTTGATCATGCAATGTGGCTAAAGGTTAGCAATGGAATACTAGATCGCATATTACGGCAACTCCATCTCATACGTGCGACGTACAGCGAAGAGATGAGAGACATGCAATTTATACTGACTTTGGCAAGATGTTACCATTACTCACTATGTTGGCACTAGAGCACAGTGACATGTGGGACATGTTTGAAAATCACTATGAATATGATTCAAGGGTGATTGGCTCACAGTGCAAGTGGGAGTCTGTTGGTATGTATGCCCTGAGAGCCAATCATGGGATGATTGGTGGGATACATTAAGATTGATTTGATAAACATCAAAGGCAAGCTTCCAATTCTTTCTGGTTTAGTCATATGAGATAGTGATAGAACAGATTGAATGTCTAGAGAATGACAGTACTCAATGACGTATGAACGATGAGATCATACGGATGCTAAGAGTTTGTACATTCTTGTTATGTCCCTAGTCGGATGTCATTGTGGAAGGTAGATAGACAACAATGACACACAAGACTAGATTGTGGTGTTGGTTGATGACAGAACTTCTTTAGTCATGATATAGAGATATCAAACCAAACACATAGGTACTTGTTAGAGAACAAGGTACCGGACAGACCCACCGTGAGTTTGACACATGGAACCATGAGATGGTAGTCACAGTCAGTACTCACAATGATGGTGGTGAGTGTGATTCTTAGACCTGAAATCACTACACTCAACACATGTCGTTGGGCACACTTTGACATCATCAAACGCAGTCCTGAAACATGGGTTGTTATAAAGGTGATGATTGGGTGGCTTTGACACATGGGGCTTTTGAGGGGTGAGTGATAGATATGGGATTTGTCCCTCCTGAGGGAGTTTGATATCCAAGGCCAATTGATGAGTAGGATTGAGATAGGCGTGCGCACGCATGTGTGAATCAGTATGTGATATTGATGTCATACATATCTCCTTCAATCTGCTCTGAGATCAAGAAAGTGAATGAACGTTGATAGGATGACTGTTCCATGCCTTGAGTTCATTCGGGATATTAGTGACAAAGGAATTATACATTCACTGTAACACCATTCACGGATTGTAGGATGAAAGTTGTTCTCCAACTTTCTACTTTCACTTGGGTAGCACTGATGTGTGACTAGGCACCGCTCTTTTCTTGTGAAGTCATAAGTGTTATGGACTTTCACTGCCAACGTGAAATGGACCTGCAGGGTCACACACATAGGATTTAACCTGGAAGAGGAGTTTTGTCCACAAGAAACGTTTAGATTGATTACTAAAGGAGTTTAGTAGTTCAATTAAACACTCAATCAGTCGATGACTCAATATCATATGGTTCAAGGTGTTGGACGCATTGATTGGAGTATCGGATTGATTGAAATCGCATTTGACTGATTCTGCACAACATGTACTCCCAACCGATCGGTTCAAGTGTTGAACTGGTCGCTGAGGTTGCTGAACCGGTCGGCTCAAGTGTTGATCCGATCGGCTCAAGCCCAGGGTGAAATGAGTGGTTCAAGTGTTGAACCGATCGGTTCAACTGGTGCAACCGAGCAAGTTGGGAAAGTCAGGTCGGTGAGAATTTTCCTTGCGTTTCACTTGCCCAATTTGATTGGAACAAGGATTGGTATTCGATACCAATTAGAAACGAAAGTTGGAAAGTCAATCGGGAACTGATCAGGACCACGAACCGACCGGTTCAGAAGTGAACCGATTGGCTCATGGGTCCCAACTGATCGGTTGGTGCTCCAACCGACCGGTTCAGGTCCCCAACCGACCGGTTCACTTGTGAACCGATCGGTTCAGGTTGCGAGTTGGTTGCTTTTTGTGGAAAATCTCAAACCCTTCTACTCCTGCTTTAGTCCCGCATTGCCGGGCACAGAGAACCCTGTCCCATGACCCGCCTATATATATAGGGTATTGGGGGCTTCTCAAAGTACAACTCAATGCAAGCCGGTTGCTTTGCGAAGTTGTCATTCTCTCTGGTTTTGGTAACCGTGAGAGATCCCGAGCAAGTGCTTCCCACAAAAGGGAGGTGCAGCAAGGGAAGGACAACTGCAGTTGCAACTGGCAGCATGAGAGTGTGTTGGCGACTAGTACGTCAACAGGAGGGTGCGACTCCTTCCACTTCCTTGTGGGACAAGGAGAGTGGAGTTCCAGGTGGTCCGTGTGGACTACTACAGAGGCGGGAGGACACTGCCTCTCAGGAGGACAACTGTCATCCGACAGTCCGGTAGGAGGAGGAGTCGTTAGTCCCGGTGCGACCAGGAGCTACACAGACACCGTCCAAGACCGGAGTTGAAGACCGCGCATTGCGCGAGGTATTGTCGCCGAGCAAGCCTCGGGACAAGGTATGATTCCACAAACCATCCTTTCCTATTATATAGACGTTGACGCGTTTCCTCGGTATGGGTTTGGGGAGAAATTTTTTGTTTCCGCTGCCTTCTCCGTCTCCCCTAAAACCCAACAATTTTTACTACAAAAGGAAATATATGCAATTTAGTCCAAAACTCAATTTTGACTTATTTGATTGATTTGAAAGTTTGACGATATAATCAGAACTTTAATTAATTATTTCTCCCACTATTTTTATTCAAATTGATAGTCCTCACCATCAATTTGAAAGATTGCATCGTACAATCTTCTAGTGGGTCAAGATCCATATTTCATCAAGTCATGAATCAGCTTTGGCTGATCGCCCACAATCTTGACTATTTAGGTAGGCCATCATGCCAATTGCATCATATGAAACTCTTGATGAATGAACATGCACAACACCTTGCCATGAACATTCCGTGCCTCTAGGCTTAGACGCTCTAAATATCACCAGTTAAGTCTAACCTAAAAGCCGACACGGTAAACATGCACCCTGCTTTGGCAGAACCTACATGTTTACCCTTCACACTTCAATGAGATAGACGGCCTACCATGCTTTGGCGTAACCTACACTTGGTCGATCAAGTTTTTTATGTGTGCCTCTAATGAAAGGTGTAAACAAATTAATATTTAATGAGGGATTTGGTTTTTATAGGTACATATACATATCCAATCACCACAATATATAGTATGTATCATATACATGCTATATCCCACAAGAAACATGTGAAATGATAAAAGCGATGATTATGGCCATCCTAATGTGATTCCTCAAGCCAAGAGGAATCACGATCATCTAGGTCTACATCACATGCAACCTATCCATGATGAAGTGTTATAGCCATCCGAGTTGATCAACACATTACATGAATGACCTGCTCGCCCTGGCCGGTTGTCTGGGTGCCACCAGCCAATCGGTTGGCTCCTCCAACCGATCGGTTCGCTTGGTCATCCTGCATCTCCTCATGGCTACCACCCAAACTTCTCACTCCACAAACTGGTTGTCTGGATCGCCAATCGATCGGTTCACACCTTGAACTGATCATTTCAATCGTCGTCAGATTACCCGTCGTTCTTTAACATAACAGGAAACAAAAAATCTATCCTATTTACATTTGAATTGGGAAACCCCGAGTTACATTCGGGGGGAGAAAAGGTAGGAAAGAAATCTCGAGTTATCTCGAGTTACATATGGAATAGGAGATGGGGAATCAGTGTGCAGATCGAGATGCAAGCAACCACATACAACCAAGCACACAAACATAGGGTTTATTGGCCATAACGACACTATACATCCACCACAAAACTCGTTTAAGGGCGACACGTACCGAGTGCATTCATATTACATATCATATATGTATTTTGGGATTTGTGGATTTAAGACTGGACATGCATAAAAGAAATTTTATTCGCATCGTATGCAATAAATAAAGGCGACAAACCAAAATTGATAACATCAGTAATCATAAAGTATAGAGCAGTTGATGTGGCTCTGATACCACTATTGGGTTTTAGGGGAGATAGAGAAGGCAGTGGAAACAAAAATTGTCTCCTCCCAAACCTAGAATAAATGAATTGTGTTAACGTCTATACAATAGGAAGGATGGTTTATGGAGTCATACCTTGTCCCAAGGCTTGCTCGGCGATGTTACCTCATGGCTTGCACTATCTTCACCTCTGGTCTTGGACAGTGTCTGTGCAACTTCTGGTCTCACTGGGACTGTCAGGATTGGCAGCTATCCTCTGAGCGGCAGAAGTCTCCCGCCTCTGGAGTAGTCCACACGAACCACCTAGAACTCCGATCTCCTTGTCCTATAAGGAATCAGAAGGTGTTATGACCCACTCCATGATTAACTAGTAAGTATCATGATTAGTGCATAATCAAGTTAATTGACCTAAGCTAAGTGCTTATGTGTGATTAGAGTTTTGATTAGCTGAGACAAGCTAATTAGCATGTTTTATGCCTTGGGGTTGTAGAGGATCTCGCACTTGAAAAGTTGCAAAATAAATGGTGTTAATTGGACATTCGAGGTAAGAGTTATGATGTTTTCATGTTCCTTTAGACTTGGATGCAATTTTACCAAAATTTGTTTTCCTTAAGTGGGTCGGTTGATTTTCTTTCCTTTATCCTTTGTTCTCCTTCACCCGATACAACAGAGAGCAGCCGTAAGCGGTGCTCAACATGTCGATCGACCCAGTTGTAAAGGGTGTTAAGGCGGACGATTTAGGGTGATTTAGGGCATCTCAGGAAGGACTCGACCTCCACTCTCTTTCCTATACCCTTCTCCTTCCTCTCTACCATGCCCTTGCAGCGCTCCCAGCCACCTGCGGCCCTAGCGGCTTGGGCGTTGGTGGCCAGTAGCTGCAACTATAGCAGAGTGCCGACTAGGAACCCATTCTGGCGCAAAGTACCAGGAAATTGACGCCTCCAACTTCGACCTTGAGGTTCGTGCAAGAATTCGTAGCTCTAGCTGCGTTTAGCATCCCAATCAAGCTCTTCTTCAACCTGTACGTGGGGGAAACAACTATTTGAATGTTGCAGGTCCAAACCCAGAGCTTTTGGGGAAACCAGTACTCCAAAACGTCGCTTTGACTTCAACTTGAGGTCCAGATCAGGAATCCGTAGTCGTTAGCCCTCGATTCATCTCCTAGCCGAGCTCCTCTTTAACCTGAGCCTAGAGCGTGAAGCAACCTGTTGCAACAAGACCAAAAACAATGAAATCCAAGGTTGAAGACAATCCAAAAATCACCCAGAAATAGGCTCTGGACACATTTCCGGACGAATCTAGACATCCCAAACCACTGTGAGTAGGATTTCACTCACTATCTAAGATTTAACTCTAAAAATCGGAATTTTTTGGTAAATTATGCAATTTTCATTGATAACAGGCGTTGGGCAGTATTTGGTGTCGCCCGACTTTTTATTTCATAAATCGTTTCTTTATGTTTTAATATGATTTGGATTAGCATCTGATCAGTGTGGATTGGACCAGTGAATTTACATGGTTCATCAAAACTTAAATTGCTCAGTGTGAATGTTGAAATTAGTAATACACAATCGATAATGGTACAGTTTGAGTATAAACCCAGGCAATACAGATTTTTGTAAATTATCAAATGCATGATTTCAAAGAAAGTACAATAACATAAAAATATGCAATAAAACCCTAGTTGCATGCTTCCTCTTATGTTAATGTGTGTGAATTAACATTTACATGAATTGGCACATTTCTCTGAGATATTACTAAAAATTCTCAAGTATTGTTAATAATTCGTGTTATGATACGTAAGTAACTCTTAATTGATTTATGTGATGCACAAACCAGGATTAGGGTTAATGTGCACATTCTTCGAGAAATTTTAGATAATTGATAAATGTTACAAATGATTTCTCATATGTGAAGTAATTACTCTTATCAGCGCAATAAGATGTTCAATTGCATGAATTCAGTATGTATGCCAAATTGACATGAGTTTGAGTTATTTATGAATTTTAAATCTGCCTGTATGCATGATAAAAGGAGTACTGAATAATTACAATGGTTTTGAGTATACTGTTCTGTTAGTTCTAGAAAGCTATCGTATTGTGATTTGAACTGCAATCAAACAGACTTGGTACCAGAGAGATACCAAACTCAAGTATAAATGAGAAATAGATACCATATGGTAAGAGAGATACAATGTAGTAAGAGGTTTCTAGATTTAATAAAATATTAGAATAAGGGCCCTGACACCATAGAACCCCTTTGAGAGGTTTGTGGCTTAGGGGTGAAATGACCTAACCCTAGTGGTGCGACCAGTAAGGTCAGAGACTCGTGTCCAACACAAACTAGACGTCCTGGTGGTATGAGGGTACAATTTGTAGTGTCCAACACTAACCAGACGTCCTGGTGGCACTAGAGAGCAGTTTGCAGTGTCTGACACTAACCAGACATCTTGGGGGCACTAGAGTATAGAAAAGTGTGTCCAACACTAACCAGACGTCCTGGTGCCATGGCTTGACTCTCCGGCTGTGTACTCAACTAGAGGAGGAGTCTAGTTAATGGCACCATAGGATGTCGAGGCTAGAGAGCCTGAGTTCCTACAGCAGACCAGGTCAGCAGTCAGACTTAGCTATCCCAGGGTGTCGGCTAAGTCTTGTACGGTGGGATCATAGTTCGCTATGAGTCTTCATATGTAGAGTACACTGCATATGATCAAGGCATAAGATAAAATATGTTCATATAGGTTCAAAGAGTTTTATTAAGTTAAAGAATTAAAAAAGATATGAGTTAGCTTCACAACAGTAGTTCTTTAAGTATTTTCTGTTAAATAATTGTATCTACAACTTTGCAACAATTGTTATCATAATGAAATGTTGACATCTTCTGTTGTTTAAATTAAATTGCTTAGACCTGCTCAGTGTAGTGTTTCTTGCATATTATTCTAAATAATAAACATAAATGAGTTATCAGTGATGGTTGGTGAAATTCTATTCACTGAGCCAGTAGCTCACCAACCTACTGAAACATTTTTTAGGTCAATGTCAGCACGAGGAGGCTGAAGGATCATATCATCCGAGTACATAGAAGGTAGTTAGTAGTTAGTTAGAGGTCTCTTAGTCATTTCCCCTCGATCCTTGGGCATGTGGTGGGTTAGAGAGAGAATGTGGAGAAACTTGTAGTTAGTTTTCAATTATCTGCTGTGTTTTATAGTCTACATAAGAAATGTAATATGTCATGTGAACTTATTTTTCTTCTTAGTAAGGATAATGTAAAATTGCTTTCGTAGTTTTATTATAATTCGATGCTATTCAAATTTTATGGTTTTCATTTAAGTTAATCTAAGTGATCAAGAAAAGAAAAAGTTAAGAGTCGTTTAATGAGGGTTACTCCCCGGCCTTTAGGGTCATTAGAGATGGCACAGAGGTTGGGGCGTCACAACAACTTTGGTATCAGAGCATAGGTCGAGTACATGGTTACTCTAAGACAAGGTCTAGGGACGATAAGAGACCAATAGGATTAGGACTTAGGTGTGTTCCTTCTAACTGCAATTTTCTAGCAGGAAGTGTTCTGTTATACTATTGCAGATGATAGGAAGAGGACGTGGTCACGAGAACCAAGTAGAGAGGTTAGGATGAGTCGTCAGGGACCGTTAGGATAGAAAGATAGAGTTATAAGTGAGGTAGATAAGAAGTGATGTGTCTTTAGCTCTGGGGTGTCTGAGTATTTAGATACCCTGGCCAGGTATCTGAGTACTTAGATTGACCAGAATCAAGCTACTCTATCTATTCTTCCCTAAATACGCTGGCCAGGTATGCAGAGGAAGGATGGGCTAGAGAGAAACCCTAGAAATCTTAGGGTTCATAAACCGAAAATTAATGTAAGAGTAAGAGATTAAACATAGGATGTGATACAAGTATTGCTTTATATTTCTTAGTTGATTGGAGATCACTAGAAATACTCTTATATGTATGAATTTAGATTTTCAGCTTGTAGAATAAATATGATTCTTATATATTGTTGTGTCATGAAGTGATTTATTTATTATTTATATTCTCTGTATCAAGTAGACTCTGGATAATTTAGACTCGCATCATAGTAAGAATGTACATACACTAAGATGTTGAGATATAAGGGAAATATTAGAACAACTAAGAATTAGTTGGAACTGATATCGGAGACCCAACATTGGGGCCTCATATGAGCAATCCTTAATTGGAAATAAAGGAACACGATATAAGGTTCAGATTAAATTTAATGACTAGTATTAAATGAACTCTAAATATGAGAATATGGAAAAGATATGAGAAAAGTATGTAAGGGATAAGATAGTAAGAATCAACCATGGAATGGATCATGTAATAGAATAAAATACTTTTATGTACTTCAAAGCAAAAGGAAAATAGACTAAAAGAGTTAAGTATACCATAAGTACATAGAAATAAAGAGCCTTCAGAAGAGTTAAAAAAAATTAGATGAATATGTAAATCATAAAAACAGAACAAGAAACTTAGTTGAATCAAAGAGAAATGTTAGAAATGATCATCTTGATTAAGGAATGAGGATTACATGACATAATTGAGAGCATGGAATGTATACCTTTATTATGGAGTTTAATACATTCATACCTACTATATTTGGATTCTAAGTCTCTATAGACTAACAAATTAGTTTCTAAAATAAGAACAAAAGATCAGCTTAGAAAATGAATGAGTTATACAAAGGTAGACTGAAAAACACTAGAGGGGGGGGGTGAATAGAGTTTTTAAATATTTTAACAATTATTTAACTCAAAAAACCACAAATGAAGAATGGATGAAGGAGACAGGTGTTTAGAGTGGTTCCAACTTTAGCAAATACTAAAGTTGTCAGTCCACTACCCAGTTGCTTACCCAACCGGGATTTTGAAAGTATTAATTTTATTACCTTCACAAGGATTTACACAAAATACAGTACTTTCTTTACACCCCTTGAACAACCTTCACTTGAAGTAGATGCACCAACTTGAGGTAGCCTTCTTGAAGTAACTCCAAGCTCCCCCTTGAAGTAGCCTTCCTCTCTAGAAGTAACCTCCCATTGCACCAGCCTTCTTGAAGTAGCTCAAGGTCCCCTTCTTCACCAAGAAGATCTTCAACCTCTCCAACCCGCAGCCTCCAACCTAGGAGTAGCAAGGAGAGTACAAACAACAATAGAGAACAAGAAAGAAAATAGAAATTACAACTTATCCTTTTGTAGCACAAGGCTTGATTTGCCTAGATCAAGCATGTAGATCTCCTAACCAAAGTGTATGGAAATGTAATTGCAGTGGATATGAGATGCTAGCCTATAGGATACGAAATTTGAGCTAAGAAAAGAAGTAGCCAATTGTCACTATGCTCAATTTTCTCACAAACAGGTTGCTCAAAGTATGCTCAAAGATTTCTCAAGTGTAACAAGTGAGTTTAGGTGTCCTAAGGAATGTCCTATTTATAGGAATGTCCTACAAGTGCTTAAGGACGTTTTAGACACCTTCTAGGGGTTTCTAAGTGCTTAACTAGCCGTTAGGTACAAGTTTGTTTCTTTAGCAACAGCTAATTAATTAATTCTGCAGTTGCTGTTAGAGTCCATCTCGGTCGAGAAATGGTCGACCGAGACACCTACTCGGTCGAACTTTTGTCAACCGACATGCTCTCTGGATCAAGTGTATGCAACATTTATCTCCAACTACCAACCACCTTGTCAGATGTGTCTAACGGCTACTTGGGTCTTTCTCGGTCGATAAGATTTTCGACCGAGAGTGTCTCGGTCGAGGAGTTAGTCGACCGAGATTGACCCTGTTTCAATTTTTCAATTAAAGCACTAAGTATGTGTATGAGTGTGCATATGTGACACTATTGAAGGGGATGACTTATCTAAATATGATGTTTAGCTAGGGAGAATCTAACGCTTGATTTACATGAAATCTAAGTACTTGTACATTATATATTTGTACAAGTTTTTACAAAGTGATTACATTTCATGAAAATATAAATATGTAAGCATATGGATTTCCCTAATTGCTTTGTCATCCACCTTATTCCTGCAACCCTCAAGTAGCATGTTAGATTAACAAGAATGAAATGTTTGTCATTATCAAAACAAAGGGATTTACATATGTCCATTTAGCCAACAATCTCCCCCTTTTTGAAGATGACAAACATTTCCTAAATATAAAATAAAACATGTGATTTTCATACCTGAAACTTACCTTTGTAAATTTCTTCTCATGTTTATAAAATGTGTGCTTATTATTCCCCATGAATTATGGAACATCAAATCCAATCCTTTAGGGAATATAGCAACTTTCAATGTAAATCCAAGAGTTTATGAAACTCATTGATTGAGTTTTGCACAAATACTAAGTTTTATATTTATTTCTCCCCCTTTGTCATTTCAAAAAGATATCCATTTAAGAATAAAACTCCCCCTTAATTAGATGTCCCAAAAATGTCCATTAAAAGCCAAAATGATTTAAGTAAAAGTTATTTTTAAGAAGCACAAATATCAAAGAAGACATCTTCCAAAGGAGTGATAAGAAATTGCTTCCTAATTTTGTTAAATTGGTCTAGTGGAAGCGGTTTTGTAAAAATATCAGCCAATTGATCTTCCGTATCAACATGATGAAGAGAAACATGATTTTTAGAAATATGATCCCTCAAAAAATGATGACGGATTTCAATATGTTTAGCTCTGCTATGTAAGATAGGATTATGTGCTAAGTTTATAGCGCTTGAGTTGTCACAAAAAAATAGGTGTAGATGAAAGAGTAAAACCATAATCATTTAATACTTGTTGCATATAAAGCACTTGAGCACAACAAGATCCGGCTGCCATATATTCAGCTTCAGTTGTAGAAAGGGCAACCGTGTTTTGTTTCTTGCTAAACCAAGATACTAAAGCTCTCCCTAACAAGAAACAGCCACCACTAGTTCTCTTGCGATCAAGTCGACAACCAGCATAATCAGCATCAGTATAAGCTTTAAAATCCAAGGATTGTCCTTTTGGATACCATAAACCAAAATATGTAGTGCCGGCTAAGTATCGAAGAATTCGTTTAACTGCTTGAAAATGAGAGTGCATAGGTTGGGATTGAAATCGAGCACAAAGACCAACGGAAAACATGATGTCCGGTCTAGAAGCAGTTAAGTAAAGCAAACTACCAATCATGGCTCTATATAAAGAATCATCAATAGGTTCCCCATCTTCATCCTTATCAATTTTAGTATAAGTGGCCATAGGAGTATTAGCATGTTTGCACTGATCCATCCCAAAACGTTTTAAGAGTTCTTTAGTATACTTTTCTTGGCTTATAAAAATCCCGGCAAGTGTTTGTTTAATTTGGAAACCAAGGAAGAAGGTTAGTTCACCCATGAGGCTCATTTCAAATTCTTTTTGCATAATTTCACTAAATTGTGTACACAATGATTCATTTGAAGCTCCAAAAATAATATCATCAACATATATTTGAACAACAAGAAAATCAGATGTATATGTTTTGAAAAATAAAGTAAAATCTGAATTTCCAATAGAAAAACCATTATAAAAAAGATATGTCTTGAGCCTTTCATACCAGTTCCTAGGTGCTTGTTTTAAACCATAAAGTGCTTTCTTAAGTTTATAAACATAGTCACCTTTTTTTGGTATTTCAAAACCAGGTGGTTGGGCAACATAAACTTCTTCTTGAATGATTCCGTTTAGAAATGCACGTTTTACATCCATTTGGTAGAGTTTGATGTTTTTATGTGCAGCAATAGCTAGTAACATTCTAATAGCTTCAAGTCTAGCTACTGGTGCATACGTTTCATCAAAGTCTATTCCTTCTTGTTGATTATATCCTTGTGCTACTAACCGAGCTTTATTTCTTATTACTTCTCCTGCCTCATTGAGCTTTATCTTGTGGTTTAGGAACTAAATCCCATACATCATTTTTTGTGAATTGATTTAATTCTTCTTGCATTGCTATTATCCAATAATCATCTTTAAGAGCTTTAGATATCTTTTTAGGTTCAATGATAGAAACAAAAGCCATGTTTGCAACATCCTTAAAGGAAGACCGAGTTTTTACTTTATCATTTGGATTTCCAATAATTAATTCTTAAGGATGATCCTTAATAAGTCTAGGTATAGGTTGCGTTTCACTTTGGTTATTGTTTGTAGTAACTTTCTCACTATCATTTGGTATGTTTAAGTTTTCAAATTGATTAGTAAGATCAATTATTTCTAGATTTTCTGATTTGGACTCTTCATGAAAAGAGACATGAATAGATTCCTCAACTTTTCTAGAGATAGTGTTGTAGACTCTAAATGCTTTGCTAGAGGTAGAATGTCCCAAAAAGAATGCTTTGTGTGATTTAGAATCAAACTTATCTCTATCATCTTTGGTATTTAAGATATAACATGTAGATCCAAAGGTATAAAAATAGTCAACTCTAGGTTTCTTAGAATGTATTATTTCATACGGAGTTTTCTTCAAATGAGAGTGAACAGTTACTCTATTTAACACATAGCATGCGGTGTTTACAGCTTCATCCCAAAAGGTTTTGGGGGTGTTATGTTCGAGCATCATAGTTCTAGCCATTTCTTGTAGTGATCGATTTTTCCTTTCAACTATGCCATTTTGTTGTGGAGTGCGTGGAGCAGAAAAATTGTGAGTGTACCCTTGAGATGTGTAAAATTCTTCAAATACATGATTTTCAAATTCTCCACCATGATCACTTCTAATGGTACATATTTTGCTTTGTAATAGATTTTCAATCATAGGGCAAAATTTTATAAAAGCATGAATAATATCATCTTTGGTTGCAATAAAATGTACCCATGTATATCTACTATAATCATCAACAATAACAAAACAATATCTTTTGCCACCGATAGATTGTGTCCTCATAGGTCCAAATAAATCCATGTGAATTAATTCTAAAGATCTACTGGTGCTAAGTTCATGTTTAGGTTTAAAAGAGGTTTTTGTTTGCTTTCCCAATGTACATGGTTCACAATTTTCAACTTGATCAAAGGATAAAGTAGGCAAACCACGAACAAGATCATATTTCACTAACTTTTTGATAACATGTGAACTAGCATGTCCTAGCTTTTTATGCCATAATTGTAAAGTATTTTCATTTGCAAGCAAGCATTTTCCTACTACAGATTTCATAGAGTTAGGTCTAAGAATATAAAGATTTCCAACTCTTTTTCCTTCATAGACAACATTTGTAGTGTTTTCTATTAATAATTTGCAGCAAGTTTTGTTAAATAAAACATCATAGCCACTATCACATAATTGACTCACACTTATTAAGTTATGTTGCAAACCATCAACAAGTAGAACATTCTTTATTTCGAGGTTTGTGCCAATATTACCTATTCCAACAATTTTACCTTTACCGTTATCTCCAAAAGTGACTGTTCCACTCTTCTTTTCTTCAAAAGTTTGAAATGCATCCTTGTTTCCGGTCATGTGTTTGGAACATCCACTGTCAACCACCCAATCCTGCATTAGAATGTAGGTTTTGGTACCCATGTGATGGTCCAGTATGGTTAGAAGCATTTAAGTAGAGACTGTATAAAAATTCTAATTCAGAACTTCAGTCGGTCGACAATTGTTCGACCGACATCTTTCTCGGTCGACTAATCGTCGATCGAGAAGGTTGTTGTATTGCAAATTAAAGACAGAAATTCAGCCGGTTGACCAATTTTCGACTGAAATAGTTGTTGTTTGATTTTGATTTGTCACGGGCATCTGGTCGGTCGACAAAAGTTCGACCGATTATATTTTCGGTCGACAATACTTCGACCGACTAAGTTTCTGTTTCAGTACATCAGTTCAGAAAATTATTATAATGCATAAAACCTTTTATTAAGTTGAGATAAGACAATATGAATTGCAAAATTAAGCATTTGATCATATCTCAACTGAATTGCATTCGACTTCTACTAAGTTTGGGATTTTGGGACCCAAACTAAGTAGGAATCCTTGGTCTTATACGGGCATGAAAATGAATAATGTCCAAGACGTAGACAAAAATGACAAGTAATAGAGTCAACTTCATTTCTCTTTCTAGGAATTGTATTCTTAGGTACAAACATAGTCCGAGTTCTTTTGGTTTGATTTTTCTTTGGATCATATCCCAAACCTTTTCTTCCATTGAAACTAGAGGAGGCTTTTAGGATGTTGTCAAGGATATCTTTTCTTCTTAACTCATGTAGGTTTCTTTGTAGCTTAGCAATGTCATCCGTCTTCTTGTGTAAATCTTTTCTAGCTTGATCTAAATCAAATAATAGGGAGTCTCTTTCTTTTACAACATTGTCATAGTCTAGATGGTTACACAGAATTGGTTGATTCTGAAAATCTTTTAGTTTAGCTAACAATTCAGTCTTTTCTTGAGAGAGAATATCAACATTTGTTTCTAGAGTGAGTAGCTTGTTAGTACAATCATTTAAAGATGTTTTTAAAGACAAATTCTCAAGATCAATGTTGTTCTTTTCAGAAGAGAGATCATTTAATTTAGCATATAGTTCATCATTTGTTTTGATAACCTTCTTTAGTTTCTTCTTGAAATCAACATACTTATAATGAGTTTCTTGTAAACTAGTAATTAACTCTTCTTTAGGAAGATCAAGTAGGCTTACCTCTTGAGAGTCTTCATCATCTTCTCTTGCCATTATACATTCCACCTTTTCTTCTCCGCTTTCACTTTCACTTGACTCGTCCCATGCAGCTTTATAGGCTTTTTCTCCCCTCTTCTTGTGTGAGCTTTTCTTTCCTTTCTTTGCTTTAGGACATTCATTTTTGAAATGTCCTTTCTTTCCATACTCAAAGCACCTAGGAGGAGAAGAAGAAGAACTAGAAATTTTGTTAGATTTAAATCTTCTATATTTCTTACCATTGACAATCAATGCTTCTTCTCCTTCTTCTTCACTTGACTCCTCACTTTCTGGTGTAATTATCCTTGAAGCTTTTAGAGCCACATCCTTCTTCTTTCCTTGCTGAAGTTCACATTCTCTTCTTTCTTCCTCTTCTAGGGTTGCTTCATGAGCTTCTAGATTGCCAATGAGTTTCTCCATTTTCAGCCGAGTGAGGTCATTAGCTTCTTCAATGGCTGTCACCTTTGGCTTGTATTTTGGAGGAAGTGATCGAAGGATTTTTGATACCTGATCTTCTTCAAGAACAGTTTTTCCTAGAGCATTTAAACCATTTACAATAGAAGAGAATTTTGCAAACATTTCACTAATAGATTCATTTGGATCCATACGGAAGTGTTCAAACTTTTGTTTAAGCATGCTAATCTTAGAATTCTTGACTTGAACTGTACCTTCATAAGTTATGGACAGTCTATGCCAAATGTCATAGGCTGTGTCACAGTTTGATATCCTATTAAATTCTCCTACTGAAATTGAACAATATAAAATGCTTACAGCTTTCGCATTCATTTGAGCCAACTTTACCGTGTTTGCATCCCACTCTGCATAGTGTGTTTGAGGAAGCTCGTATGGGGTTGACACCATCCTCCATAAGTCCCAATTGATGCCTTGGAAGTAGAACTGCATCCTTCTCTTCCAATATGTGTAGTTTGTTCCATCAAACGCTGGAGGTCTAGCAACAAGTGTCGCTTCAAGGTTAAGATTGTTAAGCACCCCGTCACCCATTCTTCAAGACCTTGTTAAGGTTCCTTGAAGCCTGCTCTGATACCAATTGAAAAACACTAGAGGGGGGGGTGAATAGAGTTTTTAAATATTTTAACAATTATTTAACTCAAACAACCACAAATGAAGAATGGAAGAAGGAGACAGGTTTTTAGAGTGGTTCCAACTTTAGCAAATACTAAAGTTGTCAGTCCACTACCCGGTTGCTTACCCAACCGGGATTTTGAAAGTATTAATTTTATTACCTTCACAAGGATTTACACAAAATACAATACTTTCTTTACACCCCTTGAACAACCTTCACTTGAAGTAGATGCACCAACTTGAGGTAGCCTTCTTGAAGTAACTCCAAGCTCCCCCTTGAAGTAGCCTTCCTCTCTAAAAGTAACCTCCCGTTACACCAGCCTTCTTGAAGTAGCTCAAGGTCCCCTTCTTCACCAAGAAGATCTTCAACCTCTCCAAACCGCAGCCTCCAACCTAGGAGTAGCAAGGAGAGTACAAACAACAATAGAGAACAAGAAAGAAAATAGAAATTACAACTTATCCTTTTGTAGCACAAAGCTTGAATTGCCTAGATCAAGCGTGTAGATCTCCTAACCAAAGTGTATGGAAATGTAATTGCAGTGGATAGGAGATGCTAGCCTATAGGATACGAAATTTGAGCTAAGAAAAGAAGTAGCCAATTGTCACTATGCTCAATTTGCTCACAAATAGGTTGCTCAAAGTATGCTCAAAGATTTCTCAAGTGTAACAAGTGAGTTTAGGTGTCCTAAGGCATGTCCTATTTATAGGAATGTCCTACAAGTGCTTAAGGACGTTTTAGACACCTTCTAGGGGTTTCTAAGTGCTTAACTAGCCGTTAGGTACAAGTTTGTTGCTTTAACAACGGCTAATTAATTAATTCTGCAGTTGCTGTCAGAGTCCATCTCGGTCGAGAAATGGTCGACCGAGACACCTACTCAGTCGAACTTTTGTCGACCGACAGGCTCTCTGGATCAAGTGTATGCAACGTTTATCTCCAACTGCCAACCACCTTGTCAGCTATGTCTAACGGCTACTTGGGTCTTTCTCGGTCGATAAGATTGTCGACTGAGAGTGTCTCGGTCGAGGAGTTAGTCGACCGAGATTGACCCTGTTTCAATTTTTCAATTAAAGCACTAAGTATGTGTATCAGTGTGCATATGTGACACTATTGAAGGGGATGACTTATCTAAATATGATGTTTAGCTAGGGAGAATCTAACGCTTGATTTACATGAAATCTAAGTACTTGTACATTATATATTTGTAGAAGTTTTGACAAAGTGATTACATTTCATGAAAATATAAATATGTAAGCATATGGATTTCCCTAATTGATTTGTCATCCGACTTATTCCTGCAACACTCAAGTAGCACGTTAGATTAACAAGAATGAAATGTTTGTCATTATCAAAACAAAGGGATTTACAGATGTCCATTTAGCCAACATAGACTATATTCAAGAAGAAAGAACTTGATTCAAAAGGAACTAAGTTTGACCCATGCATGAGTTGTTTGATTTAAAATAAAGGATATGTAATGTATTAAACATAATGAAATTAGTAAACAGAATATTGATATAAATTTCAACTTCACATTAGTAGAAGGATAAATAAAAATATATGTAACATGGTATATGTGAATATACACATGAATAAGTAACATGATCAGAAGAGTAGGATATGGTAAGAGGATTATGGAAATATAGGGAAGGGTTTGATGCTTGAGGGGGTAATATCGATTATAAAAGAAAGAGATTGTGACACTCAAGTAAGTGATAACTAGTCAAGTATCCTTGTTGATAATTAATTAAACCTACATACGCGAAATGTAATAAGGGAATGTTTGAATATAAGAATTCTAAGTCTTAGAATCATCTTCTCTTTCATATCTTCCTTAATGAGAGCAATGTGGGATGAAGTGATAAGAAAATGAATCATATATGATGCATAACTACCATGGTAGAGACGTCTAAGTGAATGAAATAATGACACACAATATGATGATGAAACCCTAGCAAGGTAAATTGAGAATGTAATTTATCTGAATGTCCAAGTAAGAGAAAGGAAATTCCAGTGATAAGATAAGGAAGACTTTAGTAAAACTTATGAGATCGAAAGTTTGAATTTCGAACTAAGGGAGAAAAGTCACGTTACAATAATGCTATGTTACTGATAAGGACCAAACCCTAAAATGTTTAGAGTTGTAGTAGTTCAAGGGATGTCACTAGCAAATTGGCCTTGAATACAAGCATCTCTATAAAACAAAATCATGAGATTTGCACTATGAAAGGTAAGCTAGTACTAATAAAATCTAGGGTTTTAAGGTAGCTAATCTTAAAGGTAGATAAACAATATGAAAATGACTCGGATAAAAGAGTAAGATATAAATTTGAAATATAACAAGTGTGTTTTTAATAAAAGGAGAAATATAATATAAGTGAAGTGTGTTATGAAATAAATTCTTACAGTAATAACAAGAATGAGGAATAATCTATTATTACCTTGTGTGTTTCAATTTTAGGGATGTTTATTCTATATGATCAAAATGAGAAGGATGAGTAACAAGAAGTAAGTAGCATGGAATGAGGAGTATTATCCGACACATGATTTGGAGTTAGCTGTTGTAGTTCATGCTCTTAAGACATGGCGTCACTATCTTTATGGTGAGGCATGCCAAGTGTTTGCAGATCATAAGAGCTTGAAATATATCTTCACCCAGAAGGATTTGAATCTTAGACAGCGGAGATGGTTATAATTGATTAAAGATTATGATGTGATGATAGATTATCATCATGTTAAAGAGAATATGGTAGCAGACGCCCTTAGCAGAAAGTTTAGTTGAGCAGCTGATGCATTCTCTATGGAATGTTTCAAGAGAGACCTACTCGTAGAAATGCGGAAGTTGAACTTAGACTTAGGGGTGACAAAACAGAGTGATTTGATTGCACATATGCAAGTCAAGCCTACTTTTTATGATCAAATCAAGGAACTTCAGTAGAATGATAGTGAGTTACAACAGATCATGCAGGATATGACAAAGGGAAAAAGACCAAAGTTTAGGTTTTCAGATGACGGTTTGTTGTATCAGCATGATAGGTTGTGTGTACCTAGAGATAGTGACTTGAAAGAATATATTCTTGAGGAGGCACATGCATCGATGTATGCCATGCATCCAGGTAACACTAAGATGTGCATGAATCTCAAGGAGCTGTACTGGTGGTCAAGTATGAAAAAGGATGTAGCTGAGTACGTGGCTAGATGTAGTGTGTGCCAGTAGGTTAAGGTTGAACATCAGAAACCTACAGGTACCTTGCAATCTCTCCCTATACCAGAATGGAAGTGGGAACATATTACAATGGATTTTGTGATAGGGTTACCCAGGACACGTAGAGGTTGTGACTCGATATGGGTGATTATGGATAGACTGACTAAGTCTGCTCACTTTCTTCCTGTTAAGTTAGCCTTTATGTCCCAAAGTTGGCTAAGATATATGTGGATGAAATAGTCAGGTTGCATGGTATTCCAGTTTCAATTATATCATATAGAGATCCGAAGTTCACATCTAGGTTTTGGAATCTGTTGCATCATGCTTTGGGCACAGAGTTAAGATTCAGTACAACTTTTCACCCGCAGATGGATGGTCAGTCAGAGAGGACCATTCAGACTCTTGAAGACATGTCGAGAGCATGTGTCTTGCATTTCAGTGGAAGCTGGGAAGAACACTTGAGCCTTATAGAGTTTGCATACAATAATAGTCACCATTCCAGTCTTGGTATGACCCCGTATGAAGCTTTGTATGGTAGAAAGTGTAGATCACCCATATGTTGGTATGAGGTAGGTGAAAAGCAGATTCTTGGACCAGAGATAGTGGATTTGACCACTGAAAAGATTACTGTGATCAGAGAACAATTGAAAGCTGCACAAGATAGGCAGAAGAGCTATGCTGAGAAGAGACGTAGACCTCTTGAGTTTGAGGTTGGTGATGATGTGTACCTGAATGTTTCATCATGGAAGGGAGTGCTAAGGTTTGTTAAGAGAGGCAAATTGACTCCTAGGTTTATGGACCCATATCCTATCATTGAGAGGATTGGACATGTAGCCTATAGGTTGGAATTGCCATCCGAATTGGCTAATTTACATGATGTGTTTCATGTATCAATGCTAAAGAAATGTTATCCTGGTACAGAGAAGATAATAGACCCAGAACTTTCACAACTCAGATCAGATGTGTCCTATGTTGAGGGACCAGTACAGATAGTCGATCGGAGGATCAAGAAGCTCAAGAATTGAGAGATACCTTTAGTGAAAGTTCTATGGAGGAACCATAACCTAGAGGAAGCTACGTGGGAGCTTGAGTCCAAGATGCGTAACAAGATTCCTTTTCTCTTTTACAAATTTCAGGACGAAATTCTTATAAGGGAGGGAGATTGTTATGACCCACTCCATGATTAACTAGTAAGTATCATGATTAGTGCATAATCAAGTTAATTGACCTAAGCTAAGTGCTTATGTGTGATTAGAGTTTTGATTAGCTGATACAAGCTAATCAGCATGCTTTTATGCCTTGGGATTGTAGAGGATCTCGCACTTGAAAAGTTGCAAAATAAATCGTGTTAATCAGACATTCGAGGCAAGAGTTATGACATTTTCATGTTCCTTTGGACTTGGATGCAATTTTACCAGAATTTGTTTTCCTTTAAGTGGGTCAATTATTTTTCTTTCCTTTATCCTTTCTTTTCCTTCACCTGATACAGTAGAGAGAAACCATAAGTGGCACTTAGCAGGTCGATCAACCCCAGAGTAAAGGGTGCTAGGGCAGACGATTTAGGGTGATTCAGGGTATCTTAGGAATGACTCGATCTCCACTCTCTTTCATCTACCGTTCTCCTTCCACTCTACCATGCCCTTGTGGTGCTCCCAGCCACATGCGGCCCTAGTGGCTTGGGCGTTGGCGGACAGTAGCTGCAGCTGCAGCAGAGCACCGACCAGGAGCCCATTTGGGCACAAAGCACCAGGAAATTGACGCCTCCAATTTCGACCTTGAGGTTCGTGCAAGAATTTGTAGCTCTAGCTATGTTTAGCATCCCAATCAAGCTCTTCTTCAACTTGTATGTGGGGAAACAACTATTTGAATGTTGTAGGTCTGAACCAGGAGCTTTTGGGGCAACCAGTACTCTAAAATTTCGCTTTGACTTCGGCTTGAGGTCCAGATTAGGAATCCGTAGTCGTTAGCCCTCGATTCAGCTCCTAGCCGAGCTCCTCTTTAACCTGAACCTAGAGCGTGAAGCAACCTGTTGCAACAGGACCGAAAATAGTGAAATCCAACGTTGAAGACAATCCAAAAATCGCCTAGAAACAGGCTTTGGATGCATTTTCAGACGAATCTGGACATCCCGAACCATTGTGAGTAGGATTTCACTCACTATCTAAGATTTAACTCTGCAAATCGAAAATTTTTGGTAAATTACACATTTTTTGCTGATAATAGGCGTAGGGCAGTACTTGGTGTCTCCCGACTTTTTATTTCATAAATCATTTCTTTATGCTTTAATATGATTTGGATTAACATCTGATGAGTGTGGATTGGACCAGTGAATTTACATGGTTCATCAGAACCTAAATTGCTCAGTGTCAATGTTGAAATTAGTAATACACGATCGATAATGGTACGGTTTGAGTATAAACCCAGGCAATACATATTTTTGTAAATTATCAGATGTACGATTTCAAAGAAAGTACAATAACATAAAAATATGCAATAAAACCCTAGTTGCATGCTTCCTTTTATGTTAATGTGCGTGAATTAACATTTACATGAATTGGCACATTTCTCTGAGATATTACTAGAAATTCTAACCCTAGTTGCATGCTTCCTCTTATGTTAATGTGCGTGAATTAACATTTAAATGAATTGGCACATTTCTCTGAGATATTACTAGAAATTCTCAAGTATTGTTAATAATTTGTGTTATGATACATAAGTAACTCTTAATTGAGTTATGTGATGCACAAACTAGGATTAGGGTTCATGTGCGCGTTCTTCGAGAAATTTTAGATAATTAATAAATGTTACCAATGATTTCTCATATGTGAAGTAATTACTCTTATCAGCGCAATAAGATGTTCAATTGCATGAATTCAATATGTATGTGCCAAATTGACATGAGTTTGGGTTATTTATGAATTTTAAATCTGCCTATATGCATGATATAAGGAGTACTCAGTAATTACAATGGTTTTGAGTATACTGCTCTGTCAGTTCTAGAAAGATATCATATTGTGATTTGAACTGCAATCAAACAGACTCGGTACCATAGAGATACCAAAGTCAAGTTTAAATGAGAAAGAGATACCATATGGTAAGAGAGAGATACAATGTAGTAAGAGGTTTCTAGATTTAATAAAATATTAGAATAAAGGCCCTGACACCGTAGAACCCCTTTGAGAGGTATGTGGCTTAGGGGTGAAACGACCTAACCCTGGCAGTGCGACCAGTAAGGTCGGAGACTCGTGTCCAACACAAACCAGATGTCCTAGTGGCATGAGGGTACATTTTGTAGTGTCCAACACTAACCAGACATCTTGGTGGCACTAGAGAGAAGTTTACAGTGTCCAACACTAAGCAGACGTCCTGGTGGTACTAGAGTATAGAAAAGCGTGTCCAACACTAACCAGATGTCCTGGTGGCACGACTTGACTCTCTGCCTGTGTACTCAGCTAGAGAAGGAGTCTAGTTTACGGCACCATAGAATGCTGAGGCCAGAGAGCCTGAGTTCCTGTAGCAGACCAAGACAAGAATCCGACTTAGCTATCCCGGGGTGTTAGCTAAGTCTTGTACGGTGGGATCATAGTTCGCTACGAGTCTTCATATGTAGATTACACTGCATATGATTAGGGCATAAGATAAAATATGTTCAAATAGGTTCACAAAGTTCTATTAAGTTAAAGAATTAAGAAAGATATGAGTTAGCTTCACAGTAGTAGTTCTTTAAGTATTTTATGTTAAATAATTGTATCTACAACTTTGCATCAATTGTTATCATAATGAAATGTTGACATCTTCTGTTGCTAAAATTAAATTGCTTAGACCTGCTCAGTGTAGTATTTCTTGCATATTATTCCAAATAATAAACATAAATGAGTTAATTGTGATGATTGGTGAAATTCTATTCACTGAGCCAGTAGCTCACCAACCTGCTGAAACATTTTTCAGGTCAACGTCAGCACCAGGAGGTTGAAGGATCATATCATTCGAGTACATAGAAGGTAGTTAATAGTTAGTTAGAGGTCTCTTAGTCCTTTCCCTCGGTCCTTGGGCTTGTTGTGGGTTAGAGAGAGAATGTGGTGAAATATGTAGTTAGTTTTCAATTATCTATTGTGTTTTATAGTCTGCATAAGAAAAGTAATATGTCATGTGAACTTCTTTCTCTTCTTAGTAAGGATAATGTAAAGTCGCTTCTGTACTAGCCACCATCACACTCTCCTGCAACCAATTTCCTTTCTGCAGTAGTCCTTCCCTTGTTGTGCCTCCCTTATCGAGTAGCACTTGCTCGGGCTCTCTCGGTTACCACAACTAGAGAGAACGACAACTTTGCAGAGCAACTAGTGTTCTGATTATTGTTCTTTGAGAATCCCCCAATACCCCTATATATAGGAGGTTCATGGGATAGGGTTCTCTACCCCGGGAATTGCAGGATTTAAGCAGGAGTATAAGGGTTCGAGATTTTCCACAAAACGGGCATACTACGACAGTTGAACCGATCGGTTCACACCGTGAAACGATCATTTCGGGCCCTGATCCGATCACTTGGGACCTAGGCCGATCGTCTGGGGCTCTGAGCTGCTCGGTTTGTGGTCCTGATCCAACTCAAAATGACTTTCAAATTTGTTTCCAATTAATCAAATATTAATCCTTGTCCAAATCAAATTTGTACAAGTGAAACAATTGTATTTGCAAAATAGTCTTCTGACTTTCCAAACGATCTCAGTTGGTCCACGAATCGATCGTTTCAACAATTGAGCCGATCGTTTCATGACTCATGAGCTGATCGACTCACAACATGAGCCGACCGGTTCAACAACCTGCGCCGATCGGTTCATCTCATGAGCTGATCGGTTGGGGCAGCAGACTGTGCAAATCAGTCAATTGCAGTTTCAATCAATCTGATACTCTAATCAATTGGTCCAACACCTTGAACACTATGATACTGAGCTATCAATTGATTAAGTGTTTAATTGACCTACTAAACTCCTTTAGTAATCAATCTAAACATCATTTGTGGACAAAATCATCTTCCAGGTTAAATCCTATGTGTGTGACCCTGCAGGTCTGTTTCACGTTGGCAGTGAAAGTCCATAACACTTATGACTTCTCAATCAAAGAGTGGTGCCTAGTCACACATCAGTGCTACCCAAGTGAAAAAGAAAGTTGGAGAACAACTTTCAATCCTACAATCCGTGAATGGTGTTATAGTGAATGTATAATTCATGTGTCACTGATATCCCGAATGAACTCAAGGCATGGAACAATCATCCTGTCAATGTTCATTCACTTTCTTGATCTTAGAGTAGATTGGAGGAGATATGTATGACATCAATATCATATACTGATTCACACATGCATGCACGCCTTATCTCAATCCTACTCATCAAGTGGCCATGGACATCCAACTCCCTCAAGAGGGACAAATCTCATATCTATCACTCACCCCTCAATAGCCCCATGTGTCAAAGCCACCCCAATCATCACCTTTATAACAACCCATGTTTCAGGACTACATTTGATGATGTCAAAGTGTACCCAACGACATGTGTTGAGTGTAGTGATTTCAGGTCAAAGAATCACATTCACCACCATCACTGTGAGAACTGAATATGACTACCATGTCATGGTTCCATGTGTGAAACTCATAGTGGGTCTGTCTGGTATACTTGTTCTCTAACAAGTACCTATGTGTTTGGTTTGATATCTCCATATCATGACTAATGAGATTATGTCCTCAACCAACACCACAATCTAGTCTTGTGTCTCATTGTTGTCTATCTACCTTCCACAATGACATCCGACTAGGGACATAATAAGAATGTACAAACTCTTAGCATCCGTATGATCTCATTGTTCAGGTCTTGAACCTGAAAGCATACATCATTGAGTATTGTCATTCTCTAGACATTTAGTATGTTCTATCATTATCTTACATGATTGAACCAGAAAGAATTGGAAGCTTTCCTTTGATGTTTATCAAATTAATCTTAATGTATCCCACCAATCATCCCATGATTGGCTCTCGGGGCATACATACCAACAAAGGCTTCATACTTTTTGCTTACTATGTACCTTTTATACAATTTTTATTATTATATTTAATGCACAATGGAAAACTCAATATATTACAATATATATGGTCAAAAATATCCTTGTAAGGTTTTGGAATCAATTTAATTTTAATTAAAAAAACTATTGGGGATGTTGTACTAATACGGTCCTAGATGTGATGAAAACTTACTGCGGAAGCGTTACCAACAAGCGTATAAACTCAAAAAGAAACACCAGATTTAACGTGGAAAACACTCCCCAAGACAAGGAGAGAAAAACCATGGGAAATACCGGTTTAACAAGCACTATGTAATTAAGATTACAACTCATACTGGTTGGATTTAATTACCCTCTAAATCTAGGTAGCCCTCCTCACATGAGAATAAAGATGAGGAAGAAGACAATCACACTCAGTGTGTATAAAACCTCCTTTACTTGATCTCCTCACGAGGCTGTTGTCATTGATGGGGACTGCTTGATGCCTCTGTGACCGCTGACTGGGTCGGACTATGGAAACACTACATCTGTAACTGCCAACCAGTACTTTTCTTCAAGGCAAAGTTGCTGACCCTCTCTAATCAACCAAGAGAGTTGTTTTGTCAGTGCACCCAATGTGTCACTAATGGTCAGTCGCTACTTCACATCAAGACAAAGTCATTGACCCTCTCTTATTCAACCAAGAGAGCTCCTCCAGTTGTTCTTGTTCTCTGGCACCCTCTACCACAGAAGGCACTAACATGCAACTGGAGGGATCACACCTCAATTGGTGGATTATTCAATGACCTCCCCTAGGGCCTCTATTTATAGGCCTCCATGCATGTGGTTGCAACTAGGAATCCTTGTCCATCTCAGAGTTCAATTCCATGTTGCACATAGGAAACCATTTTTCTTCCCTTTTAGAATTGACTCCTATTAGGATTGGTCGCACAAGCCAACTCCTACTCAAGTCTAAATCCAACTAGGCATGACCCGAATCCTTTTCCTATTACCAACAATCTCCCCCTCCAGCCTATGAGGGAGAGGTTGTCCTCAGCAATCATCTGGAGTTGCTTCTGGACCTCATCACCACCTGTGATGGATCCACTCTCCTCAGACATGTCATCATCTTGCCATTTTCATCCATCTTTTTGGAGTCCAATCTTGACATCACTATGTTCCCAAGACACTGAGAAGAAATATCTTGGCAGTGTCGATTGTCTCTCCATACCCACATTTAGAACTTTACTGCCTCCCCCTGAAAGGTATGTTGAGCCATCCTAGATGAAAACCTTATTTCTAATCTTTTGTACCAAGGCTCAGAAATCCTCTAATGATGCTCCCCATGTCCATATAGCACCTAATTAGAAGTTTGATCCTTGTTGTTGTCATCTCTCTTCATCCTGTAGACCTACTTGTACTTAAGTATTTTCCAGCCCTTGGAAAGTGCCACAAGCTCATAGGTATCATTCTTCTACAAAGAAGACATCTCCTCCTGCATCGCCTGATGTCAGTGTACTTCATCTCTATGAGTTTGTACCTCATGATAAGTCTATGGCTCCCCCTGATCAGTAAGAAGAATATACTGAGATGTCAGATATCTAGATGAAGGATGATGAACTCTATCAGACCTCCTCAATTGTTTCTCTGAGGACTCTGCCTGGTGATGATCTTGTTCCCCCTACCCAGAAGTATCTGATTGTGAATCTGAATCACTCAATTGTGCGTCTGGAACAGGAGCACCTGACATGCTCTCACTCTGCTGCTCAGGGTGATCTTGTTGCTCTTCTTCGTCATCTAAAAACTGCACCTATGAAGAAGCTGAAGCATCTTCATACTTATCATAAAAAAAACTATCACATGATCTTGCAACCTCTACATTATCACTCTCAGGCGCTGTAACTATCAGACTCTCACAAAAAGTCACATCTCTGTGTCTGCTCATGGTCCTTTTTACAAGATCCCATAACATGTAGCCAAACTGAAGATCTCCATATCCAAGAAAGATACATGGCACCACTTTATCATCCATCTTATGCCTCTTTTCCTTTGTAACATGTGCATAAGCCTTGCACCCAAATACTCGTAGATGAGAAAAGGATGCATCCTTGCCTATCCATACCTTCTCAGGTATATCAAATCCTAAAGGAACTGGTGGAGATCGACTAATAAGATAGCATGGAGTATGCACTGCCTCGCCCCAGAATGTCTTTGAAAACTTTGCAATCTTCAACATTCATCTAACTTTCTCCACTATGGAACAATTCATTCTCTCAGCTGTACCATTGTGCTATGGTGTGTCAGGATCTGTCCTTTCATGTCGTATTCTGTGTTGTGCATAGTAATCCTAAAACTCCCTAGAAGTGTACTCTTATCCATTGTCCATACAGAGACACTTCAACTTTTTCTCTGTCTCCTGCTCCACCATGGCATGCAATTTCTAAAAACACTGAAAGACATGATCCTTGGTTTTTTGCAAGTAGGCCCACACCTTCCTAGATGCATCATCAATGAATGTGACATAATACCTATTGCCACCCGGTGAAGCCATCTCAAATTGAGTGAAGACATCAGAATGAACCTACTGCAGCAGTTGTGACATCAACTTTGATCTTGTCTTGAAAGAAACATGTCAATGCTTTCATGTATGACATTCATCACATGAGCTGAGAGAAGTATCCTTGCCACAAGGAATCAATCTCTTCTTTGATAAAAGCTTCAATCCTTTCTCGCTCATGTGTCCCAGTCGTCTGTGCCATAGATCTATCTAGTGATCCTCAATTGCATATATATGAAGACTCTGAGCACTTTAAGTTAGGTCTTGTAAAATATATGAAACAATTTTCCTTGTATAATAACCTAAGATCCCTTGGTAATTTTGCATTTTCCACCACCAAAATCTAGATGACAACCTTCTATATCAAAGAATGAACCAGATATCAAACTCAGCTGCAAATTTGGAATGTGATGAACATCTGTAACACCCAGGCCCACTACCCAAGTCTCTAGTAGAGTTTCAGGAATGGCGACGGTCCCCAACTTCCCGATTGGTCACCCATCCTAGTACTACTCCAAGCTGAGCACACTTAACTATGAATTCTTTAGTGATGGGATCTCAGACAAGGAGGTGCACCTTGGTGATATGGGTAGTCCAATCATTCCTTTTAAGATCATGTTATCTGAGGCCTCAAATCTGGGGACGTTACAACATCCTTCTGTGTGAGCGTGCAACTGACACTTGTTTGAACACAAATGTCTCCAATCCCAAAAATTCTAGAGAAGATGGAATTTCCCATGTTCACCCTCCCGAAATCTCCACTCTTGTATGAAGTAAAGAATTCCTTACTCGGTGAAGCATGATAAGAAGTTGTAGTATCCACCACCCACTCAGAATCATGATCCTTAGCAAGCAAACACTGCTCTTGGACTGTTAAGACCACATCGTCATCATCGTACCTGTCATCTAAGATTGTCACTATAGTATTCTTGTCGCCATCTTGCTTGTCTTTGGCTTCAGACCCATGTTTTTTTTCCAAACCTTGCAATCCCTTTTGAAATGACCTGGCTTGCCGTAATAGAAGCACCCTCTACTACTCTTCGACTTGGATCTACCATGAGACTTCTCGCGATTCTGGGAGTCACTTTATCTCTTGGATGTGCCACAATCTCTCGCTATATCAATGCCTCTTCTCTTTGTAAAGTGCACCTCTGATCCGTTGTCGTGTGACGCTTGTTGTCAAGTCTTTTCATTCAATAGACTGCTCTTCACCTGGTCAAGTGTCAACTTGCCTTCTTGTGTAGAATTGTTGACTGTTACTACGAGCGTCTCCCAACTATCAGGTAATGATCCCAAAAGAATTTGAGCCTGGAGTTCATCATCAAGAACCATCGTCATGGACCCAGTTGATTTACAAGGCTTTGGAGTTCATCATCAAGAACCATCTTCATGGACCCCAATTGATTTACAAGGCTTTGGAATTCATTCATATGCTCGGCGATACTTGTACCATGTCGGTACTTGAGGTTCACCAACTTTCTAAATGATAAAGCTTTATGTGTGGTAGTTTTCCACTCATATAACTTCTTGAGCTTCTCCCACATATATTTGGCATTGGTCTCTTCTAAGACGTGATGGAACATGAAAATGTCGACCCACTTTCAAAATGTTCCAACAGTCTTTCTGTTTAATTTCTTCCAATCTACGTCAGACGTACTCTCTGGCTTTTGTCCCTCTGTTGGATCGTATAGATATTTGCAATAGAGAATATCCTCTATCTTGGGTTTCCAAATCTGCCAATTTGTACTTGTCAACTTTATTATCGTCCCATCTTCATCCTTCCCCATCTAGACCAGTATCTGCAGCCTGCGCTCTGATACCACTTGTCAGGGATGTTGTATCGATATGGTCTCAGATGTGATGAAAACTTATTACATTAGAGTTACTGACAAGTGTATAAATCTAAAGAAGAAACACCAGATTTAATGTGGAAAACTCTCCTCAAAATAAAGAGAGAAAATCCACAGGGCAATACTAGCCAACAAGCACTATGTAGTTAAGATTACAACTCACACTGTCTGAATTTAATTACGTTGTAAATCTGGGTAGCCCTCCCCACACAAGAATAAAGATGAGGAAGAAGAGAATCACACCCAGTGTGTACAAAACCTCCTTCTTTACTTGATCTCCGCATGAGACCAATGTCGTTGTTGGGGACTTCTTGATGCCGTTGTGACCATTGACTGGGTTGGACTATGGCAAAATTGTATCTATAGTCATTGGCCCTCTCTTATCAACCAAGAGAGTTGTTATGTCAGTGCACCCAATGTGTCACTGACGGTCAGCTGCTACTTCGCTTCAAGGAAAAGTCGTTCACCCTCTCTTATTCAACCAAGAGAGCTCCTCTAGTTGTTCTTGTTCTCTGGCACCCTATACCATAGAAGGCACCAACAAGAAGCTAGAGGGATCACACCTCAACTGGTGGATGATTTAATGGCTTCCTCTAGGGCCTCTATTTATAAGTCTCCATGCATGTGGTTGCAATTCGGAATCCTTGTCCAACTCTAAGTCCATCTCTGAGTCCAATTCCATGTTGCACATAAGAAACCATCTTCCTTCCCTTTTAGATTTGACTCCTATTAGGATTGGTAGCACAAGCCAACTCCTACTCAAGTCCAAATCCAACTAAGTATGGATCAGATCCTTTTCCTATTCTAAATAAAAATAACTTCTAAATATTTTCAAATCTAGAGTCGACCTAGATTGACAAAATTAAAAAAAAAATCTTTGGGGTTTACAGTTTGTAATTAATACTTTCAATAATTACATACAACCAACTAAAAGAGAGTAATTCATTTAACACCCATCTTAATCCATCTAACATGTAGTGTGTCACTACTAAACTTACATAAGCTCCCTTCTAGGTCATTTATCTATAGTTGCTAAAAAATAACAATATAAAAATTGCAGAAAAAACTAATCAGTAACATGAAATGCAATGTAAAAGTAAATTGTCTAAGCATACTGATGAAACACTATGGTAAAAAATACTTAGATCAATATTAATATTTTTAATGAGTTCATAATCAAATAATCATAATAATTATATACAACATGCTAAAAGAGTATAACTTGATTAACATCTAGATGACTCCCTCCAACATGTATCATGTTATTATGAAAAATAAATTTGTCCCTTATCAACTATTTGGATGTTGATTGCTAAGAAAAATAATATAAAAAGTAGTAAGGAAGGAAAAAAAGTAACATGAAATGCAAGGTGATAAACACAAACAAACTAAGTAGGATGATGAACTTTTTGTTGACCTAGATTAAAAAATCATATAGTTAGTGTGGCAATGGGGTTGTAGACAAACTATATCTACATATAACGACACCATATTTTATACCGCATAAACACACTAAGTGGTTATGGTGCGGATATGGTTCTAAATTTTTAAAATGTCTATGTAGTTGTGTGGCAATAGTTCTAGAGAAAAAAATTGTGGAAGGAAACTGCACTGCTAATAATTCATATTAGTTATATTTCAATTTATGTAGAATTATATCATAAACACATTACTTTTTATCATTCTCACATAGATAGATAGATCTCTATTTTTGAAGTAGAATTTAATGTATAGTGAAGGAGTTTTTTTATTACAATTATATGCTCATAGTTGTCTTTTTTGCACAACTAATAAGAAACACTTTATTTGTTGTCTATGTTGTTATTTACATTTATTGTGTACAATTTGTAAATTTTATGTATGATTCTACTATGATCAATAAAAATTTGATGATGATGTGGTGTAGTGTGGTATGGTGTGGTGTGGTGTGGCATGGTTCACCACAATTTTTTGATGGAGTGGATGTGATTTCTCACATTAAAAACCATAATGAATATGGTGCGGATATGGTGTTTGATTTTTTATATGGTGTGGTTATGGTTTTACTATAAATTGCACCATACATGCACCACTACCATCCTTACCTATGGTAGCTTTAGAGTCATTTTACATTATTTCTATAGAAAAACTTATAAGAAACCACAACTAATTATGCCCAGAACTTACCCACAAAAGAAATAATAGACTGAGCAACCACATTTATCACTAAAACGAGTGATTTCAATACCAAATTATTATTGGTGACTGCCTATCAAAAAAACACCCCCTTAAACTGAATTTACAATAATTTGGACATAAAAATAAGAAAATGTCATGTGTCCACCTAGAGGTACACATGGTCTAACTCAGGATTACATATCTACTAAAAATAACATATTGTCAAAAATATCTAATATATAATTAGAAAACGTCACATGTGCTATAATTTTTTTTATTGTCAATTATATTCATGTCATCATCAGAGTTAGAATCTGAAACCTCTTGGTAACAAACTAATGATCTAACCATTGAGGTGTAATGTGTACTATAACTATACATATCTAAGATATGAATACAAAACATAAAATGCTTCATACTTTTCATTTACTATATACCTTTTATACACATTTTATTATTATACTTAATGACACAATGGAAAAATCAATATGTTCAATATATGTAGTCAAAAATATCCTTGTAAAGTTTTGTAATCGACTCAATTTTAATTTAAAAACAACTTCCCAATATTTGCAAATCAAAAGTAGAACCAAATTGACAAAATTTAAACAAAAATGATTTTTTTTCTTGGTCATAATTAGTAATTAATACTTACAATAATTCACATGCAACCAACTGAACAAGATTAGTCCATTTAACACCCAACTTAATCCTTCTAAAGAGTAATGTGTCACTACTAGAATTACATATGCTCCCTCTATGTCATGTGTCTATTGTTTTTAAAAAGAATAATATAATAAGTAGCAAAAAAATAAATAAGCAACATGAAGTGCAATGTGAAAGAAAATTGACTAAGCATACTGATGAAACACTTTTGGTCGACAATACTTAAATCAATGTTAACCTTTATGATGGGTTCATAATCAATACTCATAATACTTTTATACAACATTCTAAAAGAGTATAACATGATTAACATTTAGATGAGTCCCCCCAACATGTATCATGTTATTATAAAAAAATAAATTCCCCCTATCAACCATTTGCATGTAGATCTCTTAGAAAAATAATGCAAAGTAGTAAGAATAGAAAATAAATAACATGAAATGAAGGCAATAAACACAAATGGGTAAGACAATGAACTTCTTCTTGACCTAGATTAAAAAAATTTAAAACCCCTTTTCTCATTGAGTAGATAATCAATAATCACAATCATTTACGTATGACCTAAAAAAAAAGTGATTAACAACCAATTGACTTCATTAAACATGTAGCATGCCATTATCAAAATAATCTATGTTTCCCTTCTCTATAATATACATATTTACTATTTAAATATAATAAAAAAGTGCAACATGAAATGTAATAAAATAAAAACAAAGGGATCAAGAAAAGTTGGTAGTAGAGCAAGCATTATAAATATAGTGACCTTGCATGATTATGTGATGAATATATTAGGATTTTAATTCAATATAAAGAAACTAGTTGGAGTTTAGTATTTGTCTAGTATATTCTGTGCAAAGCTTTCTCTATACACTAAGATGGAGTTCACTTCAAAAGAGATGAGGATGAATGTATAGTAACTAAGTATCACATGGGACTCACTTTGATAGTGTCATAAGTATACAAATGCTAATAGGAATAACCTACCTAACTCAGTGATGCATGTCATAGTGGGGGACGAGGGTAAATCATCTAGAAATTAAGACCATTAAGGTTTTCTTCACCTATAAGAAGACTACTATAATTGATGTTAACCATAGGAGTCATGGAAGTTGGGATAATTGAGGTGAATCAGAGGATAGTATCAGGGATGAGATTGAATACAAACTTGTAAGATTAAGGGTTATGAGAATATTAGGGTGATTTCTACACTAACTTTTATAAACCCTCATTTTGGTAACATGTGAACCCTTTACCCTAGATTTGATCCAATGTTATACTTTTACTAAATCAGATAGAGATTTATTCACTAGGATTAACAAATCAGGATATGATTATTTATTTCATGAAATTAGGGTTTCCATGCATGACATGTCACTAACGTATGCATCTTTATATACTTTTAGAATTCAAGATAGGATTAAATTATGAAACCTACTCTATTTGATCCTACACATTTTTTCAGATGCAAATCATATATAATAGACTCTATTGGGACCTACCAATTATTTAGTTGATGTTTTACTAAATAAATCTAATTAAACTAATCAATGCTCTCCATATCAGCGGTTGATGAGGTGAATCATACGTCATGGGGATAAGGATGAGACAAATGGCTCACTCCTTGGTGGAAGCCGACGCTCAAGTGGCTCAGTAGGAAAACAAAGATAAAGGACAAGAATACCCCTTATCTCAATATAGTTGACTCAAGGAAAAAGGAGTAATTTTGTGATGGTTTATCTTCAACCTCCGCTCTTCATCACATGCGGAACTAGGTCCCTTACACAAGTCAAATCAGCCATTGCCCCGAGCATCTAGCCTCCAAAGCAGCAAGGTCAATGGTATGTTCTCTTCCACTCCTAGCCAAACTCAATCACAGTTGGTGATTGCTCGGAGGTGGCAAGGACAGAGAGAAAGGAGATGGGGTTCCTTGGTAAGGTAATAGAAGAAAGAAAAGAAGAAGATCAGGGTTTGATGTGGAATTAGTTGTGAGGGACGAGTCATTGAGTTCTATGAAACCTTCTAGTGTGTGGTCTGGTCTTACGGGGAGACTAATATTCCTTACCTAACTGTGACCTCATAAGACTAGCCATCAATGGAGTCTGACTCCCTAAAAAATTTGGGGAATGTCCTCATTTCACTCCAAGATGGGGTCATCTAAGGAAGGTTGCATTCTGTATCATCTTTTGAATTCAATGTGAAGGTTTTTAGGTACCCACATGCATAGGGGGGGGGTAAAAACAAAAAAAGTGGCATTTTAGCCTACTTTCCTGATTTGGCCGAAGGTAGGAGCCGATCCCTGGATTATTGATCAGGAATACAAGGGCCACTGAGCAACGTGAAATCTTAAAGCGCCAGACCCTATGTTTCATAATCAGATTAAATATATATATATATATATATATATATATATATATATATATGTATATGTATATATGTATGTATTTATATACATCAATATATATATTGATGTGTTTAGATATATATATGTATATATATATATATTAATCCTTTACTTTAGGGAACCTTAATAAATTCATATGTCTCTCCTCTTTTCTCTATTGATCCCATATTTTAAAGGAAACTTTCTAGTGACTTAACCTCAGATTGGAGAAAATTTTATGGCATAATACGAATGTTAAATGCGTTTTACTTGCCTCCCAGGTATATAGTTTATTTGAATTAATCAAGGAATGTAATAGTTTATTTGAATTAATCAAGGAATGTAATAACTCTTTTTCCTACCCATACATGTCAAGAAATCCTATTTTGGTATATTCTTTCTTTGGGTGATATTCAAGATTGAATTAAGTCTATTAGTTTCCTCCATCTTGTCTTTCATAAAATTCAAGAAAATTCTATATTTGAAGTATCAATTATTCATCACTCTTGGAAATGTCTATATTATTGACTTTTCAACTTTTCTTTAACCAACAATTAGTAATGTATTATCGAAAACAACAAAACATACTCAAAATCCTCTCTATATGGATAAATTGCATTCAGAATCCAAATGTATCATACAAGACATAGAAAAGTCAAGCTTTCTAATATGTTCTAAACAATAAATTATTTTCATCAAAATATATGTATAAATATATTAAAATTATGTTTATAACATCCTTTCCCTCTTAGGATAATTTTGTCCTCAAAATTCAATGAGGTTATCAAAAAGATGGAAATGAAACTTTTCCATGTCCATCTTTAGCTCTTATGTCGCTTCATCCTTACCATGGTGTTTCTAAAGAAACTTTACCATCTCAATATTTTTATTTTTGATCTCTTTCAACTTAGAATCCAGGATCCTCATAGGAAACTCAGGGTATGACAACCTTCCTTAGAGCTCTATAGGTTTGTATGTTCAACACATGGGCATGATCCTTCACATCATGCTTCGGATTGGACACATGGAACATGTCATACATCATGATATACTTTGGTGATAAAGCTAGACAAGAACCAACCTCTCCAATCCATTCTAGAACCTTGAATGGGGCCACAAATTGAGGACTTAGTTTTCCTCTAGTTTTAGCTGTAGCTCAGAGGGGTTAGGTTTTAAAAAATACATAATCTTCTACAACAAAGTGTAGATTTATCTGCTTTGCATCAACACATGCCTTTTGCCGATCATGGGCTTTCTCCAACCTCTTCCTGAACAAAGAAACTTCATCAATATAAAACCATAGTTCCTTTGACCTAAGAAAGGTCCTCTCACTGACATCATCCCAGTGAAGATACAACTGACATAGACTCCAATAAAGAGCTTAATACGGACGCATCCTGATACTAGCTTGGTAACTATTATTGTAACAGAAACAACTAAGGGTAGATATTGTTCCCACAATTCACCCCAATCTAGAACACCTATTGTTAGCTTATATTATAGGGTTTAAATCATGCATTCTGATTGACCATCAATCTAATGGTGGTAGACTATGCTAAACTTCAATCTTGTACCATGTTCTTCTTGGACTTGTTTTCACAACTTGGAGGTGAACTTTGGGTCACAGTCTGAGATGATCGAACTCAAAACACCATGCAAATGGAGTATCTCCTAAATATAAAGATCAACTATGTTTAACACTTTGGCAGTAATTTTTAGGTCAATAAAGTGTGCTAACTTGGTAAGGAGATCCACCACAACCCATACAATGTCATGTCCATTTCTTGTCTTGGAAAGACCCACCAAAAAATTCATAATGACCTGGTCCCACATCTACTCACGAAACTCAATGGATTACAATAACTTGTTGGGTCGTTGGTGCTTAGCCTTCACCACTTGGCATGTAAGACAACTGGCCACATATGAGGCTAATATAACTTATTCATGGACACCAGAAGGATCATTGTAGGTCTTTTAACATCTCAGTGGTTTTGAGGTGTACGGTGTAATTTGATCCATGAGCTTCTTATACATTGCAAACCTTCAAAGGTGAATCCTCGGGAACCAAGATGCGATGGTTATATTGGATTCCTCCGTCTACACCCACCAAGAGATGTGTTTGATGCTATGCCACTCTAGATCTGGGCGGAATAACTGGGCTGCTACAAGCTCAGATAATTGGTCATGCATGATTTGAATATTGTCCAAATGGATTCACTTTGAAAATGGATGTGGAGTCCATATAGTAAAATCTTCTAGACTCCTCCAGTGTGTGGCCAAACTAGCCACACAACTCAGTCTCTTAAGACAGAGGGAATCGACTACCACATTATCCTTACCTGTATAGTAGGTTGTGGTGAAATCAAAGTCCTCTGGGTATTCCATATAATGCTATTGTTGTAAGTGTAGGTCCTTCTGAGTCAATATGTACTTTAGGCTCTTATGGTCAGTGAAGATGTCAAAGGTAGGTCCATACAAGTATTGTCACCATATCTTTAAGGAATAAACAATTGCCACAAGTTTTTAATCATGGATTGGGAAATCCAACTCATTTGGATTGAGTTGTCTTGAGTAAAAGGTGACAACATGCTGGTTTTTCTCTAACACATCCTAAACTCATCTTCAATGCGTCAGTGAAGATTATGAAACCATTTTTTCCCGAGGGTATGGTTAAATTAGGGGCTATGGTATGCTTTTTCTTTAAATCTTGGAATTGTTCTTCACACAAGTTGCGCCATACAAACTTCTCGTTGTTTTGGGTGATCATGGTTAGAGGCAAAGCAGCCTTTGAGAAATCCTTAATGAATTGTCGATAGTATTTAACTAATCCCAAGAAATTGCAAATTTCATACAGGGACTTCGTTGATGGCCTTTCATGAATGACCTCTACTTTGGTAGGGTCCACCGATATGGTTGCTCCATATATAATGTGCTTAGGGAACATGACTTGGACTATCCAAAACTTGCATTATAAGAATTTCCTCATAGAATTTCTACTTTCTCAAGACATCAAGGACATTAGATAGGTGATCGTGATGTTGTTATATCTCATCAGAGTAGACTAGGATGTAATCAATGAACACTATGAAAAAGGTGACAATGAAGGGATGGAACATACTATCCATGAGGTTCATGAACACACATGGAGCATTAGACAACCCAAAAGGTATGTTAACAACTTGTAGTGACCACAAATGGTTCAAAAGCTAATTTTTGGGATGTCTTCATTCTTAACTCACAAATTGTGGTACCCAAATCTTGAATCAATCTTTGAGAAATCCTGAGCAGTTTTGAGCTGGTCAAACATGTCATATATATGGGGTAGGGGATACTACTTTTAATTCTAGCCTAGTTTATAATTTTGTTATCAATGCACATGTGGAGTGACCTGTTGTTCTTTTTCAAAAAGAGAATCGATGTTCCCCATTGAGATGTTCTCAGTCGGATGGAGCCCTTGTCTAGGAGTTCTTGGAGTTTCTGTTGGTATGTATGCCCTGAGAGCCAATCATGGGATTATTGGTGGGATACATTAAGATTGATTTGATAAACATCAAAGGCAAGCTTCCAATTCTTTATGGTTCAGTCATATGAGATAGTGATAGAACAGATTGAATGTCTAGAGAATGACAATACTCAATGACGTATGCTTTTAGGTTAAGGACCTGAACGATGAGATCATACGGATGCTAAGAGTTTGTACATTCTTGTTATGTCCCTAGTCGGATGTCATTGTGGAAGGTTGATAGACAACAATTACACACAAGACTAGATTGTGGTGTTGGTTGATGATAGAATCTCATTAGTCATGATATAGAGATATCAAACCAAACACATAGGTACTTGTTAGAGAACAAGTGTACCAGACAGACCCACCGTGAGTTTGACACATGGAACAATGACATGGTAGTCACAGTCAGTACTCACAGTGATGGTGGTGAGTGTGATTCTTTGACCTGAAATCACTACACTCAACACATGTCATTGGGCACACTTTGACATCATCAAACGTAGTCCTGAAACATGGGTTGTTATAAAGGTGATGATTGGGTGGCTTTGACTCATGGGGCTTTTGAGGGGTGAGTGATAGATATGGGATTTGTCCCTCCTGAGGGAGTTTGATATCCAAGGCCACTTGATGAGTAGGATTGAAATAGGCGTGCGCATGCATGTGTGAATCAGTATGTGATATTGATGTCATACATATCTCATTCAATCTACTCTGAGATCAAGAAAGTTAATGAACGTTGATAGGATGATTGTTCCATGCCTCGAGTTCATTCGGGATATCAGTGACAAAGGAATTATACATGCACTGTAACACCATTCACGGATTGTAGGATTGAAAGTTGTTCTCCAACTTTCTACTTTCACTTGGGTAGCACTGATGTGTGACTAGGCACCGCTCTTTGCTTGTGAAGTCATAAGTGTTATGGACTTTCACTGCCAACGTGAAATGGACATGTAGGGTCACACACATATGATTTAACCTGGAAGAGGAGTTTTGTCCACAAACTATGTTTAGATTGATTTCTAAAGGAGTTTAGTAGTTCAATTAAACACTCAATCAATTGATAGCTCAGTTCCATAATGTTCAAGGTGTTGGACTGATTGATTAGAGAATCATATTGATTGAAACTACAATTGACTGAATCTGCACAATCTGCACTCCCAACCGATCGGCTCATGTGATGAATTGATCGGCTGAGCTTGGTGAACCGGTCGGTTCAAGTGTTGAGTCGATCGACTCATAGTCAGGGTGAAATGATTTCTTCAAGAGTTGAAACGATCGATTCAACTGGTGCAACTGAGAAAGTTGGGAAAGTAGGATTGGTGGGAATTTTCCTTTCATTTCACTTGCCCAATTTGATTGGGAAATAGGATAGGTATTCGATACTTATTAGAAACAAAAGAAGGAAAGTCAATCGGGAACTGGTCAGGACCACGAACCGACCGGTTCATAAGTGAACCGACCAGCTCATGGGTCCCAACTGATCGATTGAGGTGTCAACCGACCGGTTCAGGTCCCCAACCGACCATTTTGGTTGTGAAACGATCGGTTCAGGTTGCGAGTTGGTTGTTTTTGTGGAAAATCTTGAACCCTTCTACTCCTGCTTTTAGTCTCGTATTGCCCGGGATGGAGAACCCTGTCCCATGACCCTCCTATATATATGGGTATTGGGGGCTTCTCAAAGGACAACTCAGTGCAACCAGTTGCTCTGTGAAGTTGTCGTTCTCTCTGGTTTTGGTAACCGAGAGAGCCCGAGCAAGTGCTACCTGATAAGTGAGGCACAACAAGGGAAAGACAACTGTAGTTGTGACTGGTAGCAGGAGAGTGTGTTGGTGACTAGTACGTCAATAAGAGGGTGTGACTCCTTCCAATTCCTTGTGGGACAAGGAAATATGAATTCCAGGTGGTCCGTGTGGACTACTTCAGAGGCGGGAGGTTTCTGCCGCTCAGGAGGACAACTATCAATCCCGACAGTCTCGGTGAGACCAGGAGTCGTCAGTCCCAGTGTGACCAAGAGCTGCACAGACACCGTCCAAGACCGGAGGTGAAGACCGCGCAAGCCGCGAGGTATTGTCGCCGAGCAAGCCTCGGGACAAGGTATGATTCCACAAACCATCCTTTCTATTGTATAGACGTTGACGCATTTCCTTGTTCTGGGTTTGGGGAGGAAAATTTGTGTTTCCCCTGCCTTTTCTGCCTCCCATAAAACCCAACAGAGCATACATTGACAATCTGTATTAATGATCTCAGTGTACACAGATTTAGTGGGAGAAAACTTGTCCATGTTACATGGAGTTAGTATCCCAAGGCCAAGTGTCCAATTCTTATGAAGAATGGGAACACTAAGAATAAATATGGATCTATCATGTATGTAATCATCCCATCATCTTTCATGTATCGACATGGCAAGAACAAAATGCATTCATCATCTTGTATGTAGGACATGGCAATATGATGTGCTCATCATGATAACTCATATGTAAGACATGACGAGTGGATGTCTGTCTACTTCCTGTAAGGGTTACTGGAATACCATGAGAACTTGATAAGTACTTGGGAAGTACTAGTTCTATTGAGATAAGGAAGAGTTCAATGTAAAGAGTTACATTGATGCGAACTTTCAAAAGGATAGAAAATTAATCACAAAATATATATAGGATATATAAAAGTGAAAGTTTGTTGATAATTGGAAGTGTTCCAATAAAACCATTTAAAAGGAAATGTCGAGTATCTATGCGTTAGAGAACAACAGTGGATACTATATGGATCTGGAAGTTCATGAGATGAACTTATAGACATTCTGATCATTGATGACAAGTATGGAATCCTTGATCATGCAATGTGGCTAAAGGTTAGCAAAGGAATGCTAGATCGCATATTACAACAACTCCATATCATACGTGTGACGTACAGTGAAGAGATGTGAGGCATGCAATTTATACTGACTTTGGCAAGGTGTTTCCATAACTCACTATGTTCGCACTAGAACACAGTAACATGTGGGACATGTTTGAAGATCACTATGAATATGATTCAAGGGTGATTGGCTTGCAGTGCAAGTGGGAGTCTGTTGGTATGTATGCCCTGAGAGCCAATCATGGGATACATTAAGATTGATTTGATAAACATCAAAGGCAAGCTTCCAATTCTTTCTGGTTCAGTCATATGAGATAGTGATAGAACAGATTGAATGTCTAGAGAATGACAATACTCAATGATGTATGCTTTCAGGTTGAGGACCTGAACGATGAGATCATACATATGCTAAGATTTTGTACATTCTTGTTATGTCCCTAGTCGGATGTCATTGTGGAAGGTGGATAGACAACAATGACACACAAGTCAAGATTGTGGTGTTGGTTGATGATAGAATATCATTAGTCATGATATAGAGATATCAAACCAAACACATAGGTACTTGTTATAGAACAAGTGTACCAGACAGACCTACCGTGAGTTTGACACATGGAACCATGACATGGTAGTCAGAGTCAGTACTCACAATGATGGTGGTGAATGTGATTCTTTGACCTGAAATCACTACACTCAACACATGTCGTTGGGCACACTTTGACATCATCAAACACAGTCCTGAAACATGGGTTGTTATAAAGGTGATGATTGGGTGGCTTTGACACATGGGGCTTTTGAGGGGTGAGTGATAGATATGTGATTTGTCCCTCCTGAGGGAGTTTGATATCTAAGGCCACTTGATGAGTAGGATTGAGATAGGAGTGCACATGCATGTGTGAATCAGTATGTGATATTGATGTCATACATATCTCTTCCAATCTGCTCTGGGATCAAGAAAGTGAATGAACATTGATAGGATGACTGTTCCATGCCTCGAGTTCATTCGAGATATCAGTGATAAAGGAATTATACATTCACTGTAACACCATTCACAGATTGTAGGATTGAAAGTTGTTCTCCAACTTTCTTTTTCACTTGGGTAGCACTTATGTGTGACTAGGCATCACTCTTTTCTTGTGAAGTCATAAGCGTTATGGGCTTTCATTGCCAACGTGAAATGGACCTGTAGGGTCACACACATAGGATTTAACTTGGAAGAGGAGTTTTGTCCACAAACAATGTTTAGATTGATTACTAAAGGAGTTTAGTAGTTCAATTAAACACTCAATTAATTGATAGCTCAATGTCATAATGTTCAAGGTGTTGGACACATTGATTAGAGTATCAGATTGATTGAAACTGCAATTGACTGTTTCTGCACAATCTGCACTCCCAACCGATCGGCTCATGTGATGAACCGATCGTCTCAGCTTGGTCCACAAACAATGTTTAGATTGATTACTAAAGGAGTTTAGTAGTTCAATTAAACACTCAATTAATTGATAGCTCAATGTCATAATGTTCAAGGTGTTGGACACATTGATTAGAGTATCAGATTGATTGAAACTGCAATTGACTGTTTCTGCACAATCTGCACTCCCAACCGATCGGCTCATGTGATGAACCGATCGTCTCAGCTTGGTGAACCGGTCGGCTTAGGTTGTGAGTCGATCGGCTCACGGTCAGGGTGAAATGATTGCTTCAAGTGTTGAAATGATCGGTTCAACTGATGCAACCGAGCAAGTTGGGAAAGTAGGATTGGTGAGAAATTTCCTTTTGTTTCACTTGCCCAATTTGATTGGAACAAGGATTGGTATTTGTTACCAATTAGAAACAAAAAAGATGGAAAGTCAATCATGAACTGACCAGGACCACAAACCGACTGGTTCAGAAATGAACTGACTGGTTGAGTGGTCCCAACCGATCGATTGAGCTGTCAACCGACCGGCTCAGGTCCCCAACCGACCATTTCAGAAATGAAACGATCGGTTCAGGTTGTGAATTGGTTGTTTTGTGGAAAATCTCGAATCCTACTACTCCTACTTTTAGTCCCGCATTGCCCGAGATGGAGAACCCTGTCCCATGACCCTCCTATATATATAGGGGTCTTGGGGGCTTATCAAAGGACAACCCAGTGCAACCAGTTGTTCTGTGAAGTTGTCGTTCTCTCTGGTTTTAGTAACCGAGAGAGAGCCCGAGCAAGTGCTACCCGATAAGGGAAGCACAATAAGGGAAAGACAACTGCAGAAAGCGACTAGTGGCACGAGAGTGTGTCGGTGACTAGTACGCTGATAGGAGGGTGCAACTCCTTCCAATTCCTTATGGGACAAGGAGATTGGAGTTCCAGGTGGTCTGTGTGGACTACTTCAGAGGCGGGAGGTCTCTACCGCTCGGAGGACAACTGTCAATCCCGATTGTAAGGACCCTGACCCAGGTTTTGGGCTAACCCTGTTTGCTTTGCTTATGAAAGGTGCTTAGAACCTTAATATAATCTTATAGGATGTTTTGGTATCATGTGACAAGCTCATGTTTCCAGTTTGGTCCTGTTTGGATGCTGTTTGAGCAATGTTTGCTTGTTTTGGACCAAAGTGCAATTTACCCAAAGTTAGGGGTTATATTGCAATATGTCACATGTAAAGCATGCCTTTAGTTCTCCTGCATCATTAGAAAGAGAATGATGCCATGGGAAACCTTGTGGAGGACCTATGTTTCGAGTTTGAGCTTGGTTGGTTGATGTTTATGCTTTTTGTGCTAGTTTTGGTGTAAATTGCAATTTACCCAAAGTGGAGGGGTCAATGCTCAATTTATCAGCTCTAGAGTCTTCTTTCTTGTGTGTGAGATCATCTAGATGGAGTATGGATGATGGGGCGCCTTTTTTGGTTGATAGATGAGGAATGACATCCTATATGGTCTTTATATACATATATGTGTTGCATATGTCACCTTGTCCTTTAGTGTATCAGCTAGGACATGAAGGTGTGTCGCCCAACAGGGGTGTGTCAGCCATGGCTTCTGTCCAGCTGCATGATACACTTCCTAGAGTGTATCACCAGGCCATGCATGAGCTGCAAGGGTGGCAACAAGTGGTGTTATGATCTAGAACAAGTGGCACCTTTGTTTATGTGGTTATGACACCTTTCTCTTGCTACCTCTCTCTTCCTTGGTGTATATAACTCCCTTCCTCCTTATCCAAGCAATTCTTTTCGGCCACCTACCTTCTCCTATCTATTTGTGTCGGGCATGGGAGCTTTGGGAGCTAAGGAAGACTCCCATGGAGCATGGAGGGGCGAGCTCCTTGGCCATGGAAACTCCTTGCTCAAGATCCGACCTTGGTGAGTCATGCTTCCTTGCTAGTTTTTCCTTGTGCTTACTTCTCCACCTTCCTCTTTCCCTCTCGGCCATGAATAGGCCCTTGGTAAGAGTAAGAAAGGACGTGGTCATCTTCCCTCTTTTCTTCTTCATGAGCTATACATAACCATGGTTTCTTCTTCTTCTTCTTCTTCTTCCTTTGTTTCTTGAGGTGGTGATGATGGTGCCGAAGGCATGTTTGGAGCTTTGGATGGGTTTTGTTCTTGGAAGAGAACGTGTGTTTGTTGCTTGGATCATGGAGTTTTATTCCTTTCATGGAGATCCTCTTAAGGAGGGTTACATAACTCTTAACCATTTCTATTATGCACACTCTCCATATATGTATATGATGGTTCTTGTACTTAAATCATTACCTTTTCTTCACGATAGACATATATATGGAACTGGGAATCTTATATAATGGGAATGCTACGTTTTATTACTATCTTTAGCTTGTTTTCCTTGTACAATATGGTCATGGGTGGCTAGAGGTTGAAGATGACTTGCACGATATGAGTCTTTGGCCGATACAACTAGGTTGCCCGATATGGGTCTCTACCCGACACAGTACCTTGTTCTATAGCTTATGCTTTGGTTGATGGTTAGGGCAACACCCATTTCTCTCCTTTGGACTTGAAAGGTGAGCCTATGACCTAGACCTATGGATGATATGATGAGTCAGTAATAGTTGCACCTTGATGCCCGATACCCCCATCCACCCTAGAGACAAGCCTTGGACGATGTGGTTGCTAGACCCTTGGATGGGCTCTTGGCCGACATGTTTCCATAATGAACTTTTGAGTATGTTGCTCGATACACTCTTTAGGGTTAAGTCTAGGACGATATGAGAAGTTAACTCCTTATGGACCTTGTGGTCGTTATGCCCTTCTACCTGACATGGTGATAGGTGGAATGGTAGTTGGCCGACACAACCCTAAACCTTGTATCTTGGCCGATATAGAGCCTCAACCCTAGCTTGGGCATTAGAGTTGCTTTGGGCGACATAAGTGGTCTACCCTTGTGGCATGATAGGTTCTTGAGGTGGAATCCTTGGTAGGTATGCTTGCTTGGGCATTAGGTTGATCCTTGTATCCTTTGTCGTTATACCTTGTAAAGCTGATTTGGTAACCGTTATGGTCCCTTGGCCGATATCCTTTGTGGAGATGATGGATGGGCGATATGCTATGTTGAGTACCCTACCCGATACACCTTGTAGAGGTGGTTTCCCGACACACCTAGTCGATATAGTTGGATGATACACCATGTGCATAGGATGCGTGACACACCTCCCTTGTCTTGAGATGAACTTGGCCATTAGGTGGTGCTAGCTTGATGCCTGACATGGCCTTGGCCGATAGACTCTGATAGCAAGGTGCCCGAAACAAGCTTTGGACGACACCACCTTGTCTTAGTGAGCTTGGCCAAGATGAGGGGATGGACGACATGGCATGATGCCCGACAGACTAACCCTAGATGCTAGCCATTATGCAGTGCCATGGCTATGCACAACATGGTTCTTGGTGCCCTAGCCGATAGAAGTGTTCCTTGGACGATACAAGATGTTTGTGTAGTAGGGACACCTTGGGTGACACCCCTTTGACCGATAGGGTTGCTGTGGTGATGTTCCTCTAACCTATAGGCTTAGTTGAGCTTGGCCGTTACCTTTTTGGTGGAGTTGGATCTTGGACGATACACCTTGCCCGATACCATGAGAGATGATGGGACCTTGATGCATGATAGAGGGTGCGCAGTGGTGGACGATATGGTGGTGAGTTGCCTTAGGGCTGGAAACCCTAGTCATTATACCTTTGGTAAGGGTATTTCTACCGGGCATATCATTTGGTGAGGGATGGCGCTGCCCGCTAGACCTCTAGTGAGGGATGAAGGAGTTTTGGTGAGGGTTTTTGATAATCCGAAATGCATATAGCTAATGTATATGATCAATGTATGGTTTTTGATATGCATCTTGATGTAAAGCATCCTGTAACAATTATTTCATGTAACAAGATGATGGTAAATTATGTTGTAGCACCTTGGAAATATGCTATGAAATGAAAAATGTTGGCTCAGATATTATATGTTTCATCTTGTGGTGCTTGTTGTAAATCGGTTTTAATTTCCTGTGTTTTTCGGTAATCTGCTGGTTAGCATGTAATCGTGTTTTGTTGGGGATGAGGTGTTACACCGATAGTCCCAGTGAGACTAGGAGTCGTCAGTCCCGGTGCGACCAGGAGCTGCACAGACACCGTCCAAGACCAGAGGTGAAGACCGCACAAGCCGCTAGGTATTGTCGCCGAGAAAGCCTCGAGACAAGGTATGATTCCACAAACCATCCTTTCCTATTGTATAGATGTTGACGCGTTTCCTTATTCTGCGTTTAAGGAGAAATTTTTTTTGTTTCCACTGCCTTCTCTGCCTCCCTTAAAACCCAACAATTTCTTTGTCAACTCAAGCAACTTAGCGGGAGCCATTCTATAAGGGACCTAGAAATTGGAATCATCCCACAACTAGATTTACTGAGAAATACACTTCTTTCTCCAGAGGTATGCCTGGAAAGTCATCTGGGAACACATTAGCATAGACCCTAACTACCTCTATTTCCTCTAAAGGTTGCACCTTAGACTTTTACTCTTTCATTACATCCAGGAATGCTAAACAACTTTTAGCTACTATCCATTCTGCCTTCATGGATTACACATATAGGCTGGTGGTGGCATCTTTTCTACCTCGAATGGTACAAGGTGGGTAATCTGGCTTCTCTATCCTTATTTTCTTTTCCCTACATTCTATCTTTTTCTTATAGTTATAAAGCCAATCCATTCCTGTATGACATCAAGATCATTCATATCAAGGAGGATAAAGTCGATAGGGAGTTCATTATTCATATACATAACATGGATTGGTGGTGTCCGTAAGTGGGATGATAGGATAAAACTACTAGGGGTAGTGAGTTCTAAAATGTATCCTATATACTTACAAAGAAATCATTGTTATGAGATTTTGCAAAATGGAAGCATTGGTAGAGGTAGAATCCAATAAAGTTGTAATGATGTGTACCATCATATCAAGCAATCGTACTTTTTATTCATAGCATTAAACCACTTATATTTCTGGTGAAAGATAGTAAATGGAAGTCTAGGGATGGTTACCATCTATACGTCAATTTGCATTGGTAAGAGCTTCCTCATTATCAATGGAAAAGACTTGGGCTTGTCGGTGTTCTTCAACAACTGGGGCTTCCCCTGGTAGTATTGCAACCACTGGCTGGGACACCATTAGCCCTAGCCCCTATGGATCAGGTAAAGGATAAATGGCCTAGAGGTTCCCCTCTTGGTGGGAGTGATAAAACACTCGCTTATCAAAGTGACATTTGCCATGGTGCCTTTTCTTGCAAGTGCAACATTTGGGGTGGTGGTTCTCATGATAGGGCTTTCCTCTTCCTCTATTCTTGTCCCTTCCATGGTTACGGTATTGTGGCCAGCTATTGTCATTTCTTGGGGTAGAAATGCCTTTAGTGAAACTAAAATACCCCTTCGGTGGGTTCCAGGTAGGCATGATAGTCTTCTCCATCTCTAAGGAGAAGTCAAGAGATTTAGTGAAGTTCAAGGGTTTGCTAGACATCACAAGGGGTTTCATCTAGGGGTGCATGAGCTCAATGAAGTGCTCAACTCATCGTTCCTCGGTCAGCATCTAGGAAAAGTTCTCCAAGTGTTGGAACTTATGAGCATAATCCTACAATTACATGTTGCCCTAATAAAGGAGCATGAACTTCTTCTCCTTTTCCTTCTTGGAAAAGATGGTGCGAAAATCCACCCAGACCATAGGATCCATAGTTTTCCCACCATAGCTTTGTTGTTTCTTCAAGGAGGTGATCCGCAAAGAGGACCATCTTGTTGGGTTTCACCTATAGGATGAGGAAGCCATTCTCCACAACCAGGAGATAGACATCTTCCTTGTCAACGACTTTCGTCTTGTATTCACCCCAAAACATCTCTATGTTCATCATGACAAAGTCAGGGATGGCGGCTCTGAGATGAGGCCAGATAGGTTGGGATTCTCCATGAATTGCCTCTGGCAATGTCTCTAAAGGATAGGGAACTAATGGCCTCAGTGAGCATATTTTGCTACTCTAGCCAATGCATCTCATGCGTCTGGATCACAACTTGTCAGGCCACCAGAAGAGATCCAGGTCCGACAACATGACAGGGTCCAACCTTAGATTTGGGTTTATCTTTTGACATGGGTTCAGCCTTAGGGTCAGGTCCATCTTCTAGATTTGGGATTTCCAAGGGGATGGCCTCAAGTTTGGGATCATTCTTAGTGGAGGCCTCCTCTGGCCTGTCCTACTTCTTGGAAGACTCACCACCCATGGATATCCTCCTCTTCTTTGTTGAAACCGTCTTCCTTCTAGAGGTCTTCTTGTCTGGGTTGTTCTGGGTGGGTTGTCCATAATGGCGGTGGTCTTCATATGAGCGATATTGTTTCACATAAGAAATTTATCTCAGTTTTAGGTTTTAGGACATTTAAAACATCTTAATTTAGGTCCACAACAACTTCATTACATGCATAAATTATGATTTGGTGGAGGATGCCTTCACCCTAATAATCATAACACTAATCTCTCAGAAGGCTAGAACAAAAATTTATTAGGTTCCAAGGTTTTCATGAGGGAAGTAGGAGGTAGAGAAGGGAAGAATAACCATGATGGAAGAAAACATAGACATATTTGATTTTGGGTAAAATCTTTGGACTTCGGCCAGGTAAAATTCACGAAGGCTCAGGAGTCCTCATAGGCCAACTAGTGGGAAGGAGGAAAGTTTTGCATGTCCCCAGGTTGTGATCCCTTCTAGACTCCATCACCTTAGAAAATGCCCTAATAATTCCCTTGGTCTATTTGAAATTCTCTTAAATTACTAACTAGTAAAGGTTAAATGGTAAAACTAGACTCTGATACCAAATGTGACGACCCCCTTCCCCTTTAATCCCCATTTATGGAGGACTGAAAGGGCAAATGCCATGATAATTCTAGGATCAAGGTTTAGCAAGTAACCAATAATAATTAGAAATTTCATTGAATGAGATATGAGTTTTGATAACAATATGAAGATGAAATATCCACTAGGGAGTTAGAATTAAAAGGAAACTAATGTTGGGAAAATAAAGCAAATCTATCTATAAATCCTCTTGTAGACCATAATCATCTTTTCTTTTGGTGTCATCTTCTCTGGATGTCCATATCTTCAAATAATTTGCAGTTTAACCTAAAACAACGTGAAACAAAAACATGGTCAATATATCTCTATACTGAGTATGTGGGGAAAAAATATGCATGTAGGTGTAACAACATAAACTACCACAAAAATAATTAGTATTACATAATCAAACATGCATTTATTGTTATATCTTCTCAACCCTTAATTGCTCAATCTCTATGATATACCAACTCGCTAGGGGTAATCTCAATGGCATACCCACTCACTGGGGGTAATCCCTAAAACATACCAACTTTTTGGGGGTAATTTCAATGACATACCCACTCACTAGGAGTAGTCTCTATAATAAATTCTTTCCATACATCCAACCCTTCAAATATAACATCTTGTGCTTGTGAAAGTTATGTCATTATAAGATGATACTCGTAGGGATTTTTAAATTGTAGCAAGTAAATAAACTACCAAGAAGTTTAATTTCAATCAACTCATGAATCTTAGGGAAGCCTTGGAAGTTGATAAGGGCAAGTATTCATAGTCGTAACCACGTACCTTTCTTCATTGGTGACTTAATTTCCAGGAAACGTAGAGCATATTCAACCAGCCAAGCAATCAACCGGTAATTAATGTTTGGCACACATGTATTACTACTATGTTCTTAAAATATCGCTTATGAATAACTTCGGCCATAGGTTAGGTTTTCAAGTTCAAATTAGGGTTACATTAGGTATAGGCTCCCAAACCCTTATTATAACATATTAAGACTTTTCAACTTAGGAAACCCTAATTTTGGTAACATGTGAACCCTTGCCCTCGATTAGATCCAATTGTATTCTTTTATTAAATCAAATTTGGATTTATTCATTAGGATTAACTAATTTGGATATGATTATCAATTTCATGAAATAAGGGTTTGCATGTATTTCAAGTCACCTAAGTTTGCATCTTTATATACTTTTGGAAATCAAGACATAATCAAATGATGAAACCTACTATGTTGGATCTTACACATTTTTATAATGAAAATGATAATAATATGACCGTATTTGGACCTACCAGTCATTTACTAGACTTTTTTTTGAAATAAATCTATTTAAACCATTCAAAGCTCCATATCAACGGTTAGGTAAATCATGTGTCACAAGGTTGAGGTCGAGCAAATCAGATCATGTCATGGTGGAATCATGCACTCATGTGGCTTAGTTGGAAAATAAAGATAAAGGACAAGTGTACCCCTTACCTCATAGTCGTCAGCTCATGCTAAAGGAGTAATTTCATGCAGGTTTATCTTGAACCTTCACTCTTCTTCACTCGTGAACCAGATCCCTTGTGTGAGTCAACTCGGCTGCCACTTTAAGAGAATGAACTCCTGAGTGGCAGGTGAATATGCTATCCTCTCTGCCCCTTCACTCCAAACTAAACCTTGGCTGAGGATTTCTCAAAGGTGGCAAGGACAAAGAGAAAGGAGAGGAGGTTCCTTGATGGTGTAGAGGAAAAAAAAAAGAGAAAAAGATCAGGGCTTGTTGTGTAATTAGTTGGGAGGGATGAGTCTTTGAGTTCAGTAGAATCTTTTAGCGTGTGGTCTGATCTTGTGGGGAGACTACCATGCCTTAATTAGGCACGACCTCGCAAGACTAGCATTTAATGGGGCCTGATTCCCAAACAAATTTGGGAAAAGTCCTAATTTCACTCCAAAATAGTGAAATCTAGGAAGAGATGGAATTGGAATTCCCTTCTGAATTAAATGGGAAGGTTTTTAGGTGCCCACATGGATGAGAGAGAGGGGTGAAAAGTGTCAGATGGTGTCACTATAGATGAGTTTCCCGATTTGGCCAAAGGTAGGGCATGATACTTGGATCATCGATGGGGGATCCGAGGGCCACTGATCTACCTGGCATCTTAAAGTGTCAGACCCTATGTTTACTAATCAGATTAATTGTGATAACATATATATATATATATATATATATATATATATATATAGTCAGGCTAGAATACACTCGAGTGTACGGATCACACGAATACACTCAAGTGTGTTTGCATATCAAGACTATTTTTTACAAAATGTAAACCATTGATCTTCACCGTCATACTATAACTAGGCTACATACAAATTTTGAGCCCATTTGGATGAGTGTAACTCACTCATCCAAGGGCAACAAAATCGACGCGTGAAACTAATTTGAAATGCATAATTTTTGCGGTCTTCATGACATGAGCTATACATATCCAAATGTTCTCAAATTTTGCGTATGAGTTGTTCACAAGATGTTTAAGAAGGTCAACGGATTAGATCTTCAAAAAAAATATTGCATCATGAAAAACTACTTGAGTGTATTCCGCTCCGGATACACTCGAGTGTATTCTAGCCTGACTCTATATATATATATATATATATATATATATATATATATATATATATATATATATATATATATATATATATATATATATACTAGTAAACATACACGTGCAAATGCACATGCCTCACTAAAGAAGTAACATTATATTAGATAATTATTTAAAAAATAAATGAGGTCACATTCTTTTTCTCAAACCTTATAAAAAACACTTGTATTAACTTATATGATACAATTTTCAAATCCTTCGAATGTTATGATAGTATTCAATATGAGTGAGCAAATCAGGAAGGGCCAAAAATTGTAAGTGGAGGGAGATAAAATGTTTGAAAATAAATGTGAAGATTCATTATAAAAGACAGTAAATCTATAGACGATTATCATCATATAAAGAGTCAAAGTTTATAGAAGAGTTGAGAGAGAAAGTAGATATAGAAAAATGATACCTTACAACTTAGTTTTTAGGAAAGAATAAAGAGTTAACTGAGATAATTACGTTTTGCAATAAATACTTTCTCACAACATTGTAAAGGAAATGAAAGGATGTAATATGGTATATAATGGGTAGATGAGTGACATGAAAGGTAAAATTAAGAATAGAATGACAAAAGGACCAGAAAATGTGAGAGTGGAGTGAGTGGTCTAAAATTCTGACACTTTCTATTCTGATTTGTCTGAGTGTTAGGATTTTTTATATAATAATAAAATATAATTTATGAAATATAGAAAATCATATAAAATGGGAAGTTGTAATTTTTTAATAATTTTTTGAGATACCATTATCTCAATAATAGAGCAGGCTCTTGCAACTGAAAATATGTCAAAGTGATCTTTGTAATTTAAATATATCATTTGATGTCTAAGTTTCAAAGAAAAATAGATGCGTTGTAAAAGTTAGGCAATCAATAGTTTAGTAAATATCATTTGAAATAAAAGGAAAAAGTCAAGAAAAAAACTACAATGTGTATCTTACTATTTAATTAAACTCCATTTATTTTTTTTGGATAAATTTGATAGGAATATATACATGCACTTATATGCAAATAAACAAATATACAAATCATCTAAGATCTAACAATATTACAAACATCTCAAAATGATGAATTGAAGTTACAGTAGTTTCTAAATCTAATTGGAGTTAACAATTTGGTTCAGCTCATATATATAATGGACAACATATGCATTTTCTAATGTCAATCATAATGACAACCATTAGTAAATTTACACATAATAAAACAGGTACAACTTAGACAGTGACATTACACTTCTGAAGACAAAACCTCCCTAACTCAAATGTGTACATAAGTTTACCATATGGAAATGAAAAGGCATCTATTTACGTATCTATATATATGTAGAAAAAAAAGAATCACGGCTATAAAGCATCTAAAGGGGAGGTGATACTCGTTGTTAGATTGGAAATACATGTAATATCGTACCAATCAACTACATTAGAAGTCCAATGTCAAATAGAAATTCACTTTCAAATTTTTTACTTGACATTAATAAAATGAACTGAGTAACTCCGTATACAAATGAAAGTTATTAACTAAAGTTTTATATATTCATACCATGTACATTTAGTTATTTAATTATGTAGTTATGTATGACCTAAAAATTTATATAAATGTTACATAGATAATCGTAATGAGCTTCACTGAATAAATGACCCATACTCAAGTCCATAGTAGTCGGACACATGTGATATATTGGATATCAGGTTATTTCATGGATCTATATAACAGAACGAAACTGCTATCCACATGTGATGGGCACCACTTGTCGTAAATGACATTTTTATTAATGGGCAGATCTCTTCTGCAGTTGTCAACAAAATGTATGCGCCAATTTGTGCTGCGTGACTTCCAAAATAAAAACAAATAAAGCAAAACTTGGACCTGCTAATAATTAGTTATAAACACAAATTGAGTAGATGTAAAAAAATATTCTTAGCAATATGTTACATTACGCAGAAACCATCATCTATCTTTTTCTAGTTGGCATGACATGTGGCAGCGAGGCCTTAGAAAGAACGTCATGTGTGCCATATCATCTTTTTATGCAACGATATCACTCCATGGCTGGAAATACTGACATTGGGCATGGGTCTTTGTAATATGGTTCTTAATTCAAGAAATCTTATATGAAGAATATGTTATTTACAAGGTGTTCATCGATAGAACAAGTTGTCACATCTGTGATCATGGATTTGATGTCACCAATGTAGTTAGTTAAAGACATGTCAAGCGTAGATGGTTTCACAGTATTAGCACCACAATGGTGTCGTGAATTCAAACAATTTGAGGGCATCCACATGTCATCCTGTACTCCATGTTTACGAACACAAGTGAACCACATCTGTAGCACAAAAATGACATATAAAAGAAGACGATTCTTAAGCATGCAGCTAATCGTATCAATTTATGTGGTATTCATATATGTCAACAAACTTACGACATATATCAACTGTATTGTTGATTTAACGTACATGCCAAAGCAACTTAGAAGACGGCGGCTAGGAATTTGACATGTAAACCTCCTTTATATCCATCCATCAGGCTTTTGCTTGCCATTAAATATAAAGAATAAATATTATCAAGCGGTTTCTCGGGCCTCTTGGCTTACTCTTCGTGTCCTTACCGTAATTGTGGTTGTATGCCTTCACATTCTCAATAGTGGATCCTTCATGTCTGTGCCCGAACGACCACATGGTCTCGCCGGGCACAACCCGTGATCTATCACCCAGACACTCTTCAACACTGCCGACGCCACCATTTGCTTGAAATCTCGGCAGCATAAACGCTTCTGCCAGCAGTGTAGGCAAGGCAACATTGTAGGAAGCGACGACATGAGATAATGATTCCTGGAATGATGAATGTGAGGCCACATGCACGACAGTGAAGAGCCGGAGGCACTGCTGGAGCTGCGCATGGTCACCTATGTAGATGTTGTGGATGCAGACTAGTGAATGGGGTGCACCCCTAGTAGAGACCTATAACCTACGACGGAAAAAGGAGATGAGGCGGCTAGTTAATGTATTCTGACCATGATCTCGATGGTGGTGGTGCAGAGTGTGGAGAGAGCAGACTGTAGAGGTATATGGGTGAACTGTGAAAGAGAGGAAGAGAGTGATTTTTATGAATGTGATGAGGTAGACGATGTAGCCATGTGGTGAGAGTTGCCGCCTTTCATGCCATGGACAGTTGTTAGTTTGTTTGGCATCACGGGGATAATGATCTTTTTCATGGGATCGTGGGGGAAGTTATTGTGGTGAATTAGGATGTGGAGACATAACGTAGGAGTTGGTCAAACACAACCGTGTTTTTAGTAAATATGCCATGTGAATTAATTATTTTCTCCCAATTTATGGAGTGAGGGTGTGTGTTGAAACTAAATATGGAAATCGGAAGTGAATAAATATCTCCCTATTTATTTGTTTTTCATTTTGTTTAATACAAGATGCAGACAAGATTAAATTGTGTTTAATAAAAAGATTCAATATGTTGGTTTGGATTAATTGTTTTTGAAAGGGTCAATACCGTGAGTTTATGGGAGGAATCGTTATGCCAGGAGTAGATGAAGTAATGGGAAGACAGAGGGGAGGCGTGCGATTCTTTTTCAGGAGAATGGCTTAATAGGTGGGGAAGTTGCAATTCTTTTTGATAGAATGATGTGTGTGTGTGAGAGAGAGAGAGAGACAGAGAGATAGAAAGAGAGAGAGGGAGTAAAAGACTAAACAAGTTTCATAAAGTGAGGGAATTAATGGGCATATTTTGGGAGAGAAATCAGTAGAGATACAGGGCCCTGGGATTTTATCGGAGCGAATTAGAAATGTGGGCACACATGCCCAAAGCGGTGAGAGAAAATTGTGCCTGTCAAGAGGAGAGAATTAATGAAGAATTGTTGACATGGTCATACTTTCCGTTAAGGGTGGGGAGACAAACATGAAGTTTAAGCGTGAAAATGGGTAATTTAATGGGGTGACGTGTGTGAGAAAAGCCAACAAAATAAAAAAAAATTGTGATTGGCTAAGAGGGGTAGAATGGAATGTGTTTGTAATTAGTCCAAAAAACTCCCTCTTTTTATAGTATATATATATATATATACAAATATATATATATATATATATATATATATATATATATATATATATATATATATATATCAGTTAATCCTTCACTTTAGGGAAATGTATTAAATTCATATCACTCTCCCCTTTTCTCCAATTGATCCCAAATTTTAAAAGAATTTTTCTAATTACTTATTCTTAGATTGGAAAAAAAGTCAGCAGAAAAATGTGGAGGTAAAATGTCATTTACTTGCCTCCCAATTGTTTGCTTGTTTTGAATTATTCTAGGCATGTAATAACTATTTTTCCTTCCCAACGTTAGCAAGAAATCTTATTTTGATATGTTCTTCCTTTGGGTGCAGGGTAGTGTCAAATTAAGTCTATTAGTTTCATTCATCTTATTTTTCATGAAATTATCCATATTTTAACTATCAATTACTCATTACTTTTAGAAAATCCTATATTATCAACTTTTCCACTTTTCTTTAGCCAACAATTAATAAGAAATTTCTTAAAAAAGAAAAATACATGAAATCCTCTCTATATGGAGAAATTGTGTTCAGATCCCAAATTATCAAACAATACATAGAAAACTCAAGCTTTCTAATATGTTCTAAACAATCCATTACTTTCATCGAAATATATGTCTAAATATATGAAATTTAGCTTATAACATTAAGTAAATCAAAATATGTGAAAAAATCATGGTAAGCTATGATCCTACTATAGGAGACTTAGAGATCTAGGACTCCTTTAATAGAAAATATCACCCTTTTAATAATACCATGAAATCCATTCATTAAACATTACATTATCCTCTTATTTGACTTTATTGGTATTTTCTCTTTCCTCTTTCTTCATTGGGACTCCTTGGATCCCAAGACACTCTATTATTTCAAAATCTTTTTTATTGGATACTCATTATCTTTCTAGATGCGTCTAAATGCATTATTCTTCATTATTTCTCATTATCTTGTTTATTTCTTATTAAAATATGTGAAAAAATATCACCCTTTTAATAATACCATGAAATCCATTCATTAAACATCACATTATCCTCTTATTTGACTTTATTAGTATTTTCTCTTTCCTCTTTCTTCATTGGGACTCCTTGGATCCCAAGGCACTCTATTATTTCGAAATCCTTTTTATTGGATACTCATTATCTTTCTAGATGTATCTAAATGCATTATTTCTCATTATTTGTAGAGATCTAGGACTCAATGTTTTCAACTCGCTGCTCAGTCTGCTATGGGTCTCGCCACATCTACCTTCATCAACTATATCTACTAGCTAGATAATTTGGTATGCTCTTTTAAGTCAGGGTACTATGTGGAGAGTCAAATCACTCAGGCTTAAATTGTCTACATTAGTTGTTCCTCAAGGGCTCACTCACTGCATAGTGATTGAATTGGATACCTACAGGTTCTTTGACTAATTTTGGATACCCTAAACATAAATCACGAGGTCATCCACACTGAGATTAGCCCCTCATGCCATGATGGAACACTCTTTCTTTCTATCCTAGATGCTTCCAGTAGATAAGTTGTATCCTCCATTGTGGAAAAAACCTCTGCAAGAGATATATGGTGTTCAACAAATCTAAAAGTCTAATAGATCTAAAGTTTCACTATACAATAATGTATTAAAATTTTTCATATATTTATCATGTAATTGCATCATTATTTTCTCATTATGTTTTATACAAATATTTCATTGCTAAAAACAATGCTTAACAAATTTATCTATCTTTTCTACTATATGAAAAATACAGTGTAACTATTGATTCTCAACATTGTATTTTCATTCAACTTAATAAAATAAAAATATATGACTAGACTAAAATGAGTTGTGCTACGATAAAATTGTTGAGTTTTGAAACTGAATATTGTTGTTGATTTAGCGGAATTTCTTTGAACCACATGTATTTTAAAATTGAAATATCTTGAACTAGTTGAACTGATCATTGAATAAATAATATTGGAAGGGCTATGCATTTTATCATTCACATCTCTAAATGAATAAAATTAATCTATCTAATAGCACCTCTAGCTTGTGTTCTGTAACTTCAGGAAATTCTAGATACACATGTTCCACTATAATATACTATGTTTTAAACTCATAAAGATCATGTAAACACATGATAATATTGAATTCATTCACCCTTAATCAATTATTCTAGATATTTAGATCATATATTCGTAAACAACCAAATAGGTGCTCATTGAGTGGAACATAGATAAAATAGAAGAGAAGGCAATCATGTTCTTCATCTTTAGGATTGTATATGTGAAAACCATAGCTAAAGAATAATTTCCCCTCACTTTTAGTTCATTCCCTCAAAATCCTTAGACAAAATCCTTAAAATTCATTTTAACAAAAAAAGTGATTTAAGATTTTTTGATGTAAAGTTGAATAACGAAAAATCATTTCCTATATTATAAGTAATTTAGACTATTGTATAAATTTTCATCTCATAATATTAAGTGTTGAATCATTTTCACTCTAAAGGCCCAAAACTCTCCAAATTAGGGCAAAAATTGACAAAAAAATATGAAATTTCATTGAAAATGATTCCATAACACAAATTTTTTTGGATAATAAGAGCTTAGTTATTATTCATCCCATGCTCTTGGACAGGTAAAAGATCAACAAGGTTCATGTTTACATGTAGGGCAAGCCAAGCCGTCTTTATGGAAGAGAAAGAACAGAAAGAAGAAGAATGTGAATAGTGTTTTGTGATGAGATCTGATATCAAGTTTAGCCTTTGGGGTATGTGTGCCAGATAAGTGGGATTAGCGACACTCTTGGCCCATTGGTATTTTCTCTAGAAGGGATTGAGCGTGGAAATAGGTTCACAGCTTGCCTATAGAATGTCCATCGCTTGCTTAACATCCGATAGGATGGCCACATTGCACCAGTTTCATTTAGAAATAAGCTCCACTGCTACTAGAATATCCTTTATTTCTACTTCCAGTGATGAATTTTCCATGAAGCAGTTACCCATGCGGAGAATACATTCTCCTTTAGAAGAGACCACATGAATTCCTAGGCTTTCACTCCTCGAGACCATCAGGAATGAGGCATCACTGAATATATAGATACTAGCATTGGGTATTCGACACTGGACCTCTCCCAATGTTCACCTTTCAGATACATAGACTTGAGAAGTGAGTTGATCATTTGGGCCCTTTCCTGAATAAATAAGAGTCTTTCATCCAGGGTATGGCACCGTTTCCATGAATTCGATCATTTTGTGCTTGCTAGGTGTGCCACCAGGTAATGAGGAGTAGGAAGCTTGGATTGCAGATAGGACTACCTTTCAGAATAGATGATATCCATTCATATTCATTGAGACCGAACCAGTCCTGGATGACTGACAACCTATGCCAAAGAGGTGCATTGTACGTGCAGTCCTAGAAATAGTAGAGGAGGGTGTCATTATCGTTGCCACAGATTGGGCAAAGTGGGCTCATGTCAATGTGTCTTCTAATCTTCTCCATGTTAGTCATCAATGCTTTGTATTAGAGAAGCCATGCAAAGGTTTTGATCCTTTTTGGTAGTTTTAGTTACCATAAATTAGACCAACTGCCTTGAACTTGAGTGATCAAATCTTGCCGGATCCATTTATATGCATATCCCGTTGTGAGCTCTCCTTCAGAATCAAGGGGCCAAGACCAAGTGTCCAGTCTGACATTGATGTCTGGAGGGGGGATGAACCTTATCCTTTCCCACAAGCCATGAGGTAGGTAGGCTTCAATGAATGACTGATCCCAGGAACCATCATCTTTACATATTGATTCAACCTTAAGGTCAGAGAGTTCATGAGGGGTAGGGAAGTTCGGATCCAAATCAGGTATAGATTGACTCAATATCCATTTATCTTTCCAAACTAGTGTGCTGCCACCCGACGGTATGGTTTTGGAACAAATTCCTTCTATTTCAGGAAAATTCCTTTTGATGAAAGCCCACGTAGGTGAGCAAGGCTTCAAGTTATTCCTCCCATTATTTAGGTACTTCTCCTTCAGAATGCATACCCTGAGAAGATTGGGCTCGTTCAAATATCTCCATATGTTCTTAAGCATAAGGGCCTGGTTCTGATCTCGAGCTTCTATGATACCCAGTCCGCCATCTTTTTTACTAAGATTAACTTTTTCCAGGAGACGAGAGATATATGTGTCTTCTCACGGCTACCTGACCAAATAAATTTGTTATCTTTTTTATTAATCTCATCACATAGAGAGGGTGCGAGCTTCACTGAGTGCATGGAGTAAGTCGGGATTGCTTGGAGTGTGGATTTTTCCAGGGTGATGCGGACAGTGAGGGAGAGTTGTCTTTCCAACCAACTCGACATCATGTCTTTCATGGTCTAGAGGATACCAGAGTGAGTTTTCTTATTGATGTGGTGGTGAAGGATAGGTAGTCCCAAGTACCTCCCCAAGTTTCTGTCTAAGGGATACCTATTCTATTCGAGAAGCATCTTCTCTCCTCTCTTGTGACATTACCAAAGAAGAAGCATTGGGACTTTTCCTTAGCTATGATTTGTCCTGAGACAGCATCAAAGTCCTAAAGGATTTTCTTAATAACAGACACTTGGCTAGTTGAAGCTTCCACTATAAGCATAATATCATCAACAAAGAAAACGTGCAAGATTTTAGTACCACCACGTGCCAACTGGATTGGTAACCAGGTGATGGAGGAGGCTGCTGCATTGATAGCCTGGCTCAATCTCTCCATACAAAGAACTAATACGTAGGGGCTAATAGGGTCACCTTGACGCACCCCTCTATTAGCTTTGAATGGGGGAAGCGTTGTTCCCTCCCAGAGGATAGACGTGGATCCGCCAGTGATAATTTCCATAATAAGAGATCGTGTGATAGTTGGAAGCCCATTTTTAGATAATGTATCAACTATGAAAGGCCAGTGCATTCTCTCAAATGCCTTAGATAGGTCCAGTTTAATGCAGACCCAATTATTCCCTATCCTCTTAGTCTTCATTGAATGGATAACCTCTTGAACTCAGAGAATGTTATCAGTGATAGCTCTGCCCGGAATGAAACTAGATTGAGTTTTAGAAATCTAGGAGTTAATATGGGGCTTGAGTCTTTGAACCAGGATTTTTGAAATTAGCTTAAAGCAAGTGTTATATAGTGAGATAGGCCAGAAATCACTGCATCTTTGTTGTTGTTGAGTCTTTAGGATGAGGACCATCAGGGAATCATGTAGTTTAGTGTCAATGGAGCCCGAGTTGAAGGCACCCTACACGGTTTGGATCACAGAGTTGCCAACATGTTTCTAATGAGATTGGATGAACTCATTGATGATGCCATAAGGACCTGGTGCTTTAACAGGTGCCATGTCCATCATGACCTCTTTAATCTCTATCGGGCCAGGCGTTCTTGCTAGAAAGTTGCCATGGATTTCTGAAGTAGCCTGGAAGTGACCCACATAGGACTGGATTTTCTAGGTAGTTGTTGTTGTTGAGCTTGCTCCTACCATCTGTTCGACAAAGTACTTACGCACGAGATGCTGGAGTTGGCTTTTGTCTAAAATCCACATGCCTGCTTCATTCTTAAGGCATTGGATCTGGTTCTGGTGGCGTCTGGTCTTCATGAATGTTTGGAAAAATTTGGTGTTTGCATCACCATGCTTCAGCCAATTGATATTGACTTTTTGCCTCCAATCCGCCACTTCACACATGAGAAGTTTTTGTATTTTCTCTTGTATGGAAATGGCCTACAAATTGTGGTGAGGGGATGGGTTGTTAGAAGAAAGTACCTGTACCCGATCAAGGTGTCTGAAGAGTTTAGTTTTCTCTTTGTGTTGTTGATGGATGCGCTTAGCCTCCCAAGATGATGTATCATTCTTGAACTTTTCAAGAGCCTCTAGGAAGTCTAAGGATGGGAACCATGCCTACAGGAGTAGGTCCTTGAACTCCGGTACTAGTGACCAACTTGTTCTTATGCATAAGGGGTGAGTATGAGCACCCCTGTTGTTGTAACTAGTGACTAATAGAGAGTTGTAATCAGAATATATTCTCAGGAGGACTGTAATGTTAAACCCCCCCTCAATTGACATCCAGTCTTCATTAGTGACAACTCAATGTTGCTTTTCATGAATGTTTAGATTCTTAAAGGTGTAGAAATGCCCTCTGACTTCCATGTCTCTAAGTCTAGTAGACATGAGCGTGCCTTTGAATTTGGAGTAGGCTCTTTTGTCAAAGTATGTGCTACATTGTTTCTCAGATGGAGAGAGCTTCATGTTGAAATCACCAATAATAGCCCAGGCATCAATGACTAATTGGATGATTTTCATGATCCAATTCCAGAACAAATATCTTATTGTAGGGTTCGAACTTGCATAAGCCACAGTAAAAAACCATTCATTGTTGATACGATAGTGAATCAACTACCTCTAATTCAAGAGGATGTCTGTGTTACACCTTGCTGAGTCCCAAAGGATCCAGATGCCTCTAAAGAACCCAATGGCCTTGACTCGATGTGAAGATGAGAAACCTATCTATTTATTGACTTCAAGTTCAATAGATTTGCTACAACACATCTCAATGAGAGCAAGGATGTACAAATGGTGCTTATTTTTGAGCCTTCATGGAATTGGAGTATTCTTTTTGCTTCTGATGTAGTATTGGCTGCGTTGAGGGCTTGGGCAATCTTATCCTTCTTTCATGCTCATCCTGGGCTCATTTGGACTGGTTGATACACGACCCTCCTGTTTCTGAGAAGGAGGCCACCGCCACCATTAATACTAAGAACACCCCATGGGAATGTGATAGAGACGTTATCATTGGTAGCAACTCTTGTTGACTCAAGGGAGCAGAATTAGCATCTGCGGTTCTCCCTACACACATCTCGTCATCCACCAAGGTGACAACTGTGTCTTGAGTTGCGATCAACTTGTTGTAGTAACCCTTCTAAACTGCCATTAGAACTGAGTTGGGGGTTGATTGTGGGAAGAAGCTTGGGTATGAGCGGCTTTCATCCTATGCTTATTCTGCACTATCTTCCATTTACCTATGTGATTCTCATTGGTGCCAAACACTGGGACTTCTATCGTATTTTATTTATTTGGGATTGCTGCCTCGGGGGAACTCTTAGGGTCTAGCTCCTTGGCTTGCTTTCCTTTCTTATTATTTTGGGGTCAACGCTCAATCTTTTTGGCGTGCATGGCCATGGGGTACTGAACTGTGACTTTGAACGGGCCTGTTACAACCCCAATTTTTGGGTTCATTTGGTGAGAAATGTAATTTCTCATATTAAAGATATTTGAACAAATAATGATACAATCTGTTTTGAATAAATGGATTTCATTTAGAATAGCCTTGATGATTGTGTTGTGGGCTTTATATTGGCTATTGGGCCCAATAAAAGAAAAGACAAAAGAAACTCCATTATGGAGTAAATAAGAAAATAAAGCAAAGAAAAATGTGGAAACCTCTAGAAGGCACATTCAAAGAGGGATTTTGTGCCTCTTGGGTTCCTTGGGTTCCAAGGAGTCCAAAGTTGCAAAGAAAAGGCAATAAGAAAAGAAAAGATTAATTAAGTATTTCTTTATTAAGAAAGAAATTGAAAATATTGATAAAATGTGGAAAATGAGTGGAAAGAGGCATAAATGAGATTTCTTGTTGAATTTTCATATCCATGAGGTTGCTAATATTAAAAGGATCGCCAATGAGGAAAATAAAAGACAAATAAAGAGAAAACCTCAAAAAGAGTTATTTTAATAAGAAATAAACATGATAATGAGAAATAATGCATATAGATGCATCTAGAAGGATAATAAGTATCCAATAAAAAGGATTTCAAAATAATAGAGTTTCTTGGGATCCTAGGAGTCCCAATAAAGAGGAAAGAAAGAGAAAATACCAAAATTGCAAAATAAAAGGATAATGTGATACATTATTAATGAATTTCGTGATATTGATAAAAAGGAAGTATTTTCTATTAAAAGAAAATATAAATTCGTGGCCAATGAATTAAAAAGGGCAAGTACAAAGAAAATGAAAGAGGAATTTTGAATTCCTAATATCCATATAATAGAGAATAACCAAGGATAAAGAAGAGAGAGAATATTACTTCTCTTTGAAGGAATTGACTCCCTACTTGGAAAGAGACTCTTAGATTCACAAATAGCCGACCTAGGGCTTCTTTACTCACCCCTATATAAAGGGTAGAACCCCGGTCGTGTTCAAAAGAGATCCTACATCTCCCTCTCTATTCCCCTTTGCTTCTTCGTGTTTGAAACCCTAACCATGTGATATAGCACATCTATTGAGCGATGAGGGACCAGTCGACAAGATGGGTTGATGTTGTATGCTCCCACGACACCAGGGGAGGGATGGCCAACACATTCGTGCCCTGGATCACCTATGGCAGCAGCGACAAGGCTATAGGGCCGCCTAGTGTTGCAGTCCTGGCCAGTGCAAGCCAACGGCTTTGGCCACGAGATTTTGGTTATTGGGGGAGTGCCTAGGTGCGTCGGAGGTGGAGGCACCAACTCTGGTGGTCGATGGGATCCAGCGAGGAGAGCAGAAGCCACGCAGGTTGTGTCTAGGGTGCCAGGGAGCGCCATCCCGAGGAAGAAGATGACCTGAGGGTCGTTTGGATAGATATGCCCCTCCGTAGGCTGTAGAAGATACAACTTAACCGAGGGCAAGAAGGACAATTTGAAATGTTTTCCAAAGCACTGAGTAACGTTACAAGGAAACAACCACATGGTGCTTCTGGATTGGCCCAAAGTAAGTATTTTTGCGAAATTCATATCTAATAAACCGTAGCTCGGATAAATATGAATTATATATGTATTTTGGGCCCCGTATACACATTCCATTTTGTAGTTAGACGGGGATGGCGGGACACACCCCACACCTCGGTTACCAGGTGTGTGGAGTGTCCTGATTACATGGACTTTCTACTTGGGGCTCCCTATGAGCCTATTCGACCTGGTGCCTCTCGCACCTTGGGGTCCCTTGTAAGTGTGGTTCGTCATGGGCCACCTTCATCGTTATATTTACCTGTCTATCAATATAGACTATTCCGATGAATTATATATGTATTTTGATCAGGAGAACGAGAGGAATCCAATAAAAATGATATGAAAGATTGATTTCGTTCCTAATTGCAAAAGTACTATAAGTTGATGAAAAGTGCATTCAAGTTAAGCTAAAAACTCTATTTGTGATTAAAGGTTGAATCTAGTATGCTGGTTAATTGAAGTATTAATAACCTGTTGAATGATAATGTTTGATTCGAACTTGATCTAGATGTAAAATTTCATAATTTAGGGTTTTTACCCCATATGAGAATGATTAAGTATTTAGAAACCCTAATTTAGGGTCAAATAGGATAAGATCATATTTAATTTTAAAAATGTGAAAATATGTTGTTATATGATGGTTCTAATCTATTTCAAGCATTAAAGTCCTTAATTCTGGATAAACACCCTAAATGTAGTAATTAGGGTCTCTTCATGAATAAAAGGTGGAATTGATGGCAAAATGAGTTCATATGTTAATTAAACGCTAATGAACTTTGAATTAATGATAGAGGCGTATAATGATTTTTTCATGGATTAAAAGGATAAAAATAGTAGCTTTAATGTAAAAGAAACTTAATGAAATTAATTGATGGTTAATGGTGCCTTTAAGCTAAAAATAGGGTTATATGTTGTTAAGATAACCTTAATATTGAAGAATAGATGAGATAATTAGGGTTTATGAGTAATGGCATAAAATTAGGGTTTAATATGGTAAAAGATGAAGGGAAACCCTAATTGCAAACAAAACCCTAAAATGGATATGGAAACCTTAGGAAGTGATTTCAAGTAGAATAGAAAGCATCTTAATAAAGTGTGTAGTAAATAGAGTACATGTGTTTTTAAGGATTATTGATTGTGTGGTTGAACTACTTACTTGGATGGATTTCTTAGATGAATTGATATTAGCTCGAGATATCTACGGAATAGGCATGTGGTTACGCTTATGAATAATCGCTTTAGTTTCACGATGATTTCTGAATGTTTTATCGGTTGCTTGAAATTAACTGTTGGATGCCTTTTTTTTCATGCAACTATAAAGTGACTATGATTATCACTATGAATATATATATAACTAGCTCAGATCTGAATCCACCTATGTGGCATGTAAAGGCTAAAAAGGGGTAACCTACAGTAAGGTCTAGGTTATCGTGGGTTAGAAACTGGGCTACCAAGTGTAGTGCCATGAGACCCTTTAGCATGCCATGAGTTAAGGAGTGGGCTACTTACGGGTAGTGCCATGTGACTCAACCCTAGAAATTGGTTCACCTATAGGTGGGACCATGAGGGGTTTAATGGGGATCTACTATAAGGAAAGTAGCATCCAGGTCTGCAGGGACATCGTAGAGGATAGGGAATGCATGGATCGCATAATTATATTTAAAATGTAAAATTGTTTGTTCAATGGTAATTGGTTGCAATACGTTGTTATCATAGTTGCAAGATTATTGTTTCCTCCCACATACCAGCTTCGGCTGACCGACATTTTGTTTTTGGATGTTTTAGGTGCAAATCCAAAAGGACAAACAGTAAATCGTCACATTGTGAAATACATGAAGTAAAATACAAGGATGATTAGTTAGAGTAGAATCCATAAGCAGATAGAAGTTTAGAGATCCAAGATTTCAAAAATGTATGCAAAAGTTTATTTTTCTTACAGCTTTTCAGTTTAGTCTGTTAAAATTTAATAATTGTTCTTGGTTAATTGCCAAACCTTTGATCCGGAAATTATGGGTGTGGCTTCGACCTCTCGGTCTTCCTTAATTGGGGGTTACCAGAAGGTGGGGTTGTAACATTTGGTATCAGAGCGTAGGTTCCTGACTTAACCATTAATAATTATTAAATTTTACAAACTCCATAGAACCCAAGGGAGTTATTAGAGGATTATCTGAAAGACGGAGGTGTCTAGAAAAGGATCACGATCGGGGGTTGGCAATATTTTCCTCCGCACCGCTAGTCGGAATATGAGGACTCACAGATCCGTGTGACTGCCTGGCCAAAGTCTTAGGGTATGAATCGAAATAAGATACCTTTAGGACTTTCTCATCTTATTCATCCCTTCTCATCACAAATTCTATTAAGGACCTTAAGGATTAGGGTTTTCTCTCTTCTCCTCACCCTCTTGAGGTATGGGTAAGGTTGATAAGGTTTAAGGAATCCTCCACCAAATCAATGAAAATCACGTAAATAAGATGTCATGGACATAAGCCTAATAGATTAAGTGCAAACTAAAGAATAGATACATGCTTAGGTCGTATGCCATAAGTTGTCATGTCCTCAGAAGAGACCTGAGGCTAGACCTTATTGTTAGGAGGATAAGTAAAGAGAGTTAGTGTCACGCCCCAATCTCACATTAATCGCAAACCACGAGATTAAGGCACGACAGGTGGGATTTACACACAATCAACCATGTCATTACATTTTAAAACAATTAACGAAATTAATAGGAAAATTCTGATTTATGCGGTAAATGAAACTAAACAAGCTGCGGAAGCATTTCTATTAACTGACAAAAATATAAACAGAGTCTGCAGTATATTACATTGTTCAATATAAAGTAAAGCATAACAGTTAATTTACATCTTTGTACATATTCTGTAACTGTCATGTTCCCCTGCTTGATATTCTGTAACTGCCTGATTTTCTCATTAAGGAAAGTGGGTGGATAGAATTTGAGATGAAACTCCTCAGAGAAATCCTGCCAGGAAAGCTCTGTACCTCTCCTCTTTTCCTCCACACCACGCCACCACAACTCTGCATCGCCTGTCAAAAGGTAGACTGCATGATTAATCTTCTTCTCTTCTGGAAGCTCCATCAGGCGAAAGACCTTCTCTATCTGTCTAAACCATTCATCAGCCTCTGTTGGATCTGTAGTGCCACTAAACTTTGTTCCACCAAGCTTTTTCACAAGCTCATAAGATCACATCAGGTCTTTACTGCTGGTAGAAGAAGATTCTCGCCTATTCGCCTTGTACCTCTCCTTAGTCTCCAAGAACATCCTGTACATCCGGGATGCTTCATCCACGTGGTCACCACCACCTGGACCCAAGTACCGCGGATCAGGACCAACATGGCTCTCAGCCTGATCATCAAGATCAAAGCCTGTTCCTGCCATCTGCAATGATATAATAGAATATTTCCTATTAGAAAACTACAGATAGAAGAAAGACACTTAAACCTTAATCCTATTGGTCTCTTATCGTCCCCTGACCTTGAGTAACTAAGTACTCAAACCTAGGCTCTGATACCAAAAATTGTCACGCCCCAATCTCACATTAACCGCAAACCACGAGATTAAGGACGACAGGTGGGATTTACACACAATCAACCATGTCATTACATTTTAAAACAATTAACGACATTAATAGGAAAATTCTGATTTATGCTGTAAATGAAACTAAACAAGCTGCGGAAGCATTTCTATTAACTGACAAGAAATATAAACAGAGTCTGCAGTATATTACATTGTTCGATATAAAGTAAAGCATAACAGTTAATTTACATCTTTGTACATATTCTCTCTCTCACTCACACCTTGTCCCAAAGATAGAGGGGAATAGACTAAGAGACCTCTAACTAGACTAACTACAAACCTTCTATCAACTAAGCGTTAGGATGATACGATCCTTCTGACTCCTGATGCTGGTGCCGACCTGAAAATGTTTGAGTAGAGGTATGAGCCTACTCGCTCAGTGAATAACATTTCACTTAGCTATCAATAAACAACTCGTCAGGTTTAATAACTGAAAGTAAACAGGTATACAGTTTAAGCAGAGCAATTCTATTGACATAGCAGATATACATATAATAATCACATTTCTAAGCATCATCAGGTATTTCAAGTAGATAGGCAGTTATATAAATTTACTGTGATCATACATGATTATTTATCCATTTTATTATTTTTCCCTAAATATATGCAGTGTACTCTGCATATAAGGATCCGCAACAAGTCCATGCTACGGCCCCACCGTACAAGACTTAGCGACACACCCGGGGAGTGCTAAGTCTGACTACTCGTCCTGGTATGCACAGGACATAGGCTCCTCGGCCTCCTCACACAACCACGTGTGCTGCACAACCACGTGTGCTCTCGACTCCTCCTTAAACCTGAGTACACCGACGGAGAGTCACAGGGTTACCTTCGCTACACAAGCACGAATGGTGTTAGATAACCAAGTTTTCTGGTGATATCGCAATGCCATTGTGACACAAGCACAATTGTTGTTAGACACTGCCCTTTTTCTCTTTCCTCATTTGTCCGCGACACAAGCACAGATGATGTTGCAACACGAGTTTCACCCCAAAGTTGCAGACCCGTCTAAGGGGTTCTACGGTGTTAGGGCACTTAGGTCTATACTTGATTAACAAATAACAGAAATAACACATTATAACAATAAAACACAGAATTTCTTCTTTCTCATCATTCTTATCACACATTTCAAGTTCCAATGAACTTAATATACTATTACTGAAGCAATTAGACATTTAAAATGAGTTAAATAATGATTTCTAAATGAACTGCCACTCACCACTTGAAACTCAGCCGAACATTATGGAACTCGGCCGATCACTTCCCAGATCCTGAAACTTGGCCGACCAACCTCGGCCGACCAACTGGAAACTCTGCCGATCCCCTGGGGAACTCATCCGACCAACTCACCGCTTGAAAAACCTACAAAGGAAACTCGGTCAATCAGGACCAAACTCGGCCGACCAAAACGTTGTTCGTATATCTAATTAGGAAACTCGGCCGATCCAAGACCAAAACTCGGCCGATCAGAAAACGCTGTACAAAAGCCCTAAATAAGAACTCGGCCGACCGAATTGAAACTCGGTCGAACCGCGCACAGGCAGAACATAAAAACGGCCTGCAGAAGTCGATTTCTCTCGAATCGACGGGCAAACTTCGAGCAAACACCACCAAACGATCACAAACGACGTATATGACTAAACCGTACATGAAGGAAGGAAGAAAACGAACTGGGGCTGCACCGTACACCCCAATCACCAAACCGTCTTCCTTGCAAACGCAGCTCCAGCTGCGAAATCGATTCGAATCGATGAAGATGAAGATCTACGGGGGGGAAAGGGACGATCTGCAGCAACTGATCGGAGCAAAATGAAGCTCCAGTGCTTCTCCCTCCTCAGCTCCCTCTCTCTCTCTCTCTCACGCAAGGAGCAGAACGCAGGAGCGTTCTCTCGTTTCTGTGAAATGAAACGAGAAAGGAAGAGAGATAGGATAAGGGAGAAAACTTAGGGGCCTAATCGCAAAGTTTCAAACTTTCGCAAAATTACAATCAGGTCCCTAGAAGCCCAAAAACTTGCAACTTTTGACTCGAAGGTCGGATTCGAACGATTTCTCTGGCAACGCTTCAAGCGTAAAATACTACACGCTTTAGAAGCTAGAAAACACACTAAGAACATATCATGTCCATTTTAAACATTATTAACAAAAACAGGTTTATAACTTAACACATCAGCTAAACACATGTTGAACAACTTACTTACGTGATAAGCTCGACGCGGGTCGTAACAGTTAGTCTTGGAGGTAGAGACCTCCATTATAAGTGGAGACTTGGCACATCCCCTAAAGATGATGTTAACCCTAACCCTAGGTGTTGGTTAGAGAGATATGAAGTGGTGAATAGATATCATGATAGACTGGGTGTTTGGGGGGACATGCCTTTGGATTGCCATACGAGCCATGAGAGGTGGGATGACCTCGCACCTTTGGCAACCCAACCCTGGGAAGGGTCATGCATGTTTGAGCGAAGGATAGCTCCTTCATGGATGAGGTTAGAGAATAACCTATGGAAACCCCATGAGCTTAGCATAATATGCACCCAAAGCACGTCATGTAGTACAGGCAGTAGGTCGAAACCCTGGCTAAGGGAGCATGTTGGATAGCTAATGAGATAAGAATAAGGAATAATGGATAACCTTGAGTAAACATAAGTGTTAACATAGGATTCACCGAGGTAGAGGATGCTTTGGAGGTTGACCCTTCATGAAGAGAGGACCTCTAATGGAGAGGTTGGTTGTAGGGTTAGCTCTGGAAAGAGAGAAGGAAACCAAACAAGAAGGTTGGGATCCTAGACCCCGAGATATGAGGAAAAGTAGGGAGTTGAGGATGATGCGACCTAAGTGGATGATAGTGGTCACCGCATGCTTGATCCCTAGAGGTTGATAATGTCTTGGTTTCCCTAAGAGGAACCAAAACCCTAGAGAGAAGATGATGCGTTTGGTACCTATGTGCCTATGGTATAAGTGTTTACCTACTGAGATGAGACAAAGAGTGCCTTAGACCCTGAGGAGGTTTAGGTAACCAGGTTGTGAGGCCTTGTACCTAGTTGGTTGTCCTTTGAGGAGGACTCAACTCTGAGGTGTGGCTCATATAAAATGATCATAGGAGTACATGACATACCTTGGACATGCTTGATTCGTGGTTAAGAGATTGAGCATGCAGTTGGATACCCAAAGGAGAATCTAGGGTTCCTAGGTATAAGAGGGGAAGTAGTGTATCTGATGCTCATGATGAGATTTGAGTTTCTATAGTTTCTAGCATACTACTCCTCATGTGTAGAGGAAAAAGAAACCCCTTAAGTTAAATGTATGTTTGATGAACCCCTTACAACTAAGTTGATGGCATGGGAAGGTATAAGCTTGACCCAATGTTGAGGATGAGAATAAGTGTGACCTAGCATGGTTTTGTAGGTGGTCTGTTTCTGCCTTAATGGCTTGCTAGGGTCAAGGATGCTCATATGGATGTAAACCATAGACATAAGGACGTTTGTGACTTTTGGATGCAGTTTCCTCCCATCCTGGGAGAGGGACCCTTTGGTAGGGGGTATACCAGTTTTGTGGGTTTTGAGGAAACCTAAAGAGGTCTCATAGGATCTTGAGAAGCTAAGTGAAAAGTACATGGTATGAGAATGAACTTGTAAACCCATAAATATCCATCTCTAAGTGCATGTGGATGTGTTACCATGAAGGTAACTGGCATGGGACCTGACCAAGGTAGGCATGTCACCATGACCCCTATGAAAGGATGAATGTCAGCCCATGTATACAAAGAAAGATGATGACGGCTTGGGTAAGGTTCTAAGTTGGACATGTACTATAAATGGAATCCTAAGTCTATCCTAGGGTAAGGTGGGGATAAGACCGATGAAAGTGGAAGTTGCCTAATTCCCTAGTTGCACATGACCATAGGGTCGGGAGGTAACAACTATCATTGTCTGAGGACCATGGGTTAGGAGATTGATCACCTTCATGAACTCATGGGACCCAAAGGGTAGATGAATAGGGCACTCTCTGGATCCATAAGGGAAGAGGGATGACCCTAAAAGTGTCGGTACCCCCATGGACCTAGAGGAGATGACCAAGGGATGTGCATAGGTTCAAGTCCAGTTTTCCATGGAAGTAACTTTGATATCCTGATGATTGTGATGAAGTGACATACGAGGCACGTTTCAAATTAGATTTAAAGGTGTACTGGCAAGGTGGGATGTACCATATCTACTCTTGGAACAAGAAGAACTCTGTATTTGGACTGTAGCCAAATGCTTATTTCCTCTTGTTATGGGAGAGAGATAGGACAGTATACATGCCATACACTAAGCATAGAGATGATGTGGGTGGAACATTGTCACAAGAAATGGGGATAGAGAAGATAACATACCCTGGTGTAGTGCATGATACATGGACAGTTTACCAACACTAAGAGAAATGAAGTAGTCATATTTTGAAGAATATTTTATCATGAGCTATGTGGAACTTACAAGTTATACCAGGTTGAGTTTGATCACCATGATGATGAAATCAGAGAGTGTTCTTAATGAAGATAGACTTAGTGTTTGAGTTTGAGATGATAAGTGAAATGCATGAAGGTGTATGTCATCAACATTACCTAATACATAAGAAGTGGTAATGGATGCTCTGGTTGAAGAATTACCTACCTAGTTTGGCTAGAAGAAGTTGTTAGACTAACCCTAAGTTTGGAAAAGAAGATATGTTTGGCTAACACTAATGTAACGAGACCAGTTAATGGTTGTTTGGTTAGCCAGCCTAGTCCTTGATGTAATGAAAGGATGGTGGTAGGACCTCTGATGCACTTCGTTGGAAAAGAAGGTGATGAAAACCCGATAGAATGGTTTAGGGTTTTTGAGGTATTGATCTTGAAGAATAATGACATACATGAGATCATGATTTTAAGATCACCATACACCGTACTATGAAGATACCTAAGATAAAGTTGCATGTGGCATGTGGCCATTCAAGCCAAGGATGAAGGACGAACACCGGTGACCCAGTGCATTGATATAAAGGGTAAAAAGTCCCCAAATGAGAAAGGGTGTTCATTACTATGGATGTTGTAAGTCTCCCCTGGACCAAGGAAGGTCGAGATACAATATGGGTTATGGTAGATTGCCTTACCTAGTTGACATGAGAAAGAAAGAGTTCTGTCTGGGGACATATCTGGTTGAACTACCCATGAGAGAGATGATTCAACTACACCATGATGCGAGTTCAAAGGTCCTTGAGTTTGACCTAAAGGTTCCCTTCCAAAAGGCGGAAGTAGGTACATGAAGAACTCGTGATTAGTATCGTTTATCACCTCTAACTAATGGATAGTATGATCCAGACTAAAGGGGTCTGATGAGAGCATGTGTGCTCATTCAGGGTGATATCTAGAGACAGTTCTTGTCCTATGAAAGAAGCTCTATAAGGGATGATAACCACCATAGCCAGTATTGGGATTGAAAGAAGCTCTATAAGGGAGGTTATTTCGGTCACCACTTCAGTAAGGTGATGTTGGTGAAAGGACCATGTGATGGTTAGAAAAGGACCACATTGTGTGTAGATGAAGTTGCTTTGATCATGCAATGGCTGAAAGGAGCCTAGAGATGACGGGAGTCGTGAGAAAATGCAAAGTAGACTGACATGCAGTTCACTGTGGGAGAATATGTGACATGAAAATCCGACCCCTCTAAGTTATAGCTAAGAGAGCTGAGTCCCCGATGCATGGGTTCTTTTGACATGGTTTGGTGTAGAAGGTTAAGTTTGATCTTACCCCTCATGATAAAGTAATATCTGATGAGTTCCATGTGTCCAATTTAGAGCACTATGTGAGGTACCCAGACCATGTGCGAGCAATGAACCTAGTTTGCCCCAAGGGAGGCTGAAATGGCCTGAGTCACCTCTGCAGTTTATAGATGCCAGGATGAAAGAACTCAGAGAAAAGAATATGTGATGATAAAGATTCTTTGGTAGCGCCTTGAGTACGGTAAAGCCACATAGGGGCCAATGATGGACATGGAAAAGTCTTATCCTGAATTGTTTTTTTTGTTTGATAAGAATTTTGAGGACAAAATTCCTATAAGAGGGGAAGGATGTTAGAACACCAATTTTTAGGTTCATTTGGTGAGAAATGTAATTTCTCATATTAAAGATATTTGAATAAATAATGATACAATTTGTTTTGAATAAATGTATTTCGTTTACAATAGCCTTGATCATTGTGTTGTGGGCTTTATATTGGCTATTGGGCCCAATAAAGGAAAAGATAAAAGAAACTCCATTATGGAGTAAATAAGAAAATAAAGAAAAGAAAAATGTGGAAACCTCTAGAAGGCACATCCTGTTGGTATATATGCCCTGAGAGCCAATCATGGGATGATTGGTGGGATACATTAAGATTGATTTGATAAACATCAAAGGCAAGCTTCCAATTCATTCTGGTTCAGTCATATGAGATAGTGATAGAACAGATTGAATGTCTAGAGAATGACAGTACTCAATGACGTATGCCTTCAGGTTCATGACCTGAACGATGAGATCATACGGATGCTAAGAGTTTGTACATTCTTGTTATGTCCCTAGTCGGATGTCATTGTGGAAGGTAGATAGAAAGCAATGACACACAAGACTAGATTGTGGTGTTGGTTGATGACAGAATCACATTAGTCATGATATAGAGATATCAAACCAAACACATACGTACTTGTTAGAGAACAAGGTACCGGACAGACCCACCGTGATTTTGACACATGGAACCATGAGATGGTAGTCACAGTCAGTACTCACAGTGATGGTGGTGAGTGTGATTCTTAGACCTGAAATCACTACACTCAACACATGTCGTTGGGCACACTTTGACATCATCAAACGCAGTCCTGAAACATGGGTTGTTATAAAGGTGATGATTGGGTGGCTTTGACACATGGGGCTTTTGAGGGGTGAGTGATAGATATGGGATTTGTCCCTCCTGACGGAGTTTGATATCCAAGGCCACTTGATGAGTAGGATTGAGATAGGTGTGCACACACATGTGTGAATCAGTATGTGATATTGATGTCATACATATCTCCTTCAATCTACTCTGAGATCAAGAAAGTGAATGAACGTTGACAGGATGACTGTTCCATGCCTTGAGTTCATTCGGGATATCAGTGACAAAGGAATTATACATTCACTGTAACACCATTCACGGATTGTAGGATGAAAGTTGTTCTCCAACTTTCTACTTTCACTTGGGTAGCACTGATGTGTGACTAGGCACCGCTCTTTGCTTGTGAAGTCATAAGTGTTATGGACTTTCACTGCCAACGTGAAATGGACCTGCAGGGTCACACACATAGGATTTAACCTGGAAGAGGAGTTTTGTCCACAAAGCAATGTTTAGATTGATTACTAAAGGAGTTTAGTAGTTCAATTAAACACTCAATCAGTCGATAGCTCAATATCATATGGTTCAAGGTGTTGGACGCATTGATTGGAGTATCGGATTGATTGAAATCGCAATTGACTGATTTTGCCCAACCTGTGCTCCCAACCGATCGGCTCATGTGATGAACCGGTCGGCTGAGGTGCTGAACTGGTCGGCTGGAGTGTCCAGGACGATCGGCTCATGCCCAGGTTGAAACGACTGGTTCAAGAGTTGAACCGATCGGCTCAACTGGTGCAACCGACCAGTTGGGAAAGTCATGTCGGCAAGAATTTTCCTTTGGTTTCAAATTACCCAATTCGATTGGGAATAACATTGGTATACGATACCAATTGAGAATGAAACAAGGAAAGTCTTTTTGAGCCAGATTAGGACCATGAACCGATGGGTTCAGGGCACCAACCGATCGGTTGGAATGCCCCAAACGATCGGCTCAGGTCCAACCGATCAGCTCAATGGCCGAACCGATCAGTTCAGTTGTGAACCGATCATTTCAGGTTGCGAGTTGGTTGCTTTTTGTGGAAAATTCTCGAACCCTTCTACTCCTGCTTTAGTCCCATATTGCCGGGCACAGAGAACCCTGTCCCATGACCTGCCTATATATATAGGGGTATTGGGGGCTTCTCAAAGTACAACTCAATGCAAGCCGGTTGCTTTGCGAAGTTGTCGTTCTCTCTGGTTTTGGTAGTCGTGAGAGATCCCGAGCAAGTGCTTCCCGCAAAAGGGAGGTGCAGCAAGGGAAGGACAACTGCAGTTGCAACTGGTAGCAGGAGAGTGTGTTGGCGACTAGTACGTCAACAGGAGGGTGCGACTCCTTCCACTTCCTTGTGGGACAAGGAGTGTGGAGTTCCAGGTGGTCCGTGTGGACTACTACAGAGGCGGGAGGACACTTCCGCTTAGGAGGACAACTATCATCCGACAGTCCGGTTCGAGTAGGAGTTGTCAGTCCCGGTGCGACCAGGAGCTGCACAGACACCGTCGAAGTCCGGAGTTGAAGACCGCACATTGCGCGAGGTATTGTCGCCGAGCAAGCCTCGGGACAAGGTATGATTCCACAAACCATCCTTTTCTATTATATAGACGTTGACGCGTTTCCTCGGTATGGGTGGGGGAGAAATTTTTTTTTTGTTTCCGCTGCCTTCTCTGTCTCCCCTAAAACCCAACAGTGGTATCAGAGCCACGTCAACTGCTCTATATTTTAGGAATATCGATATGATTGATTTTGGTTTGTCGCCTTTATTTATTGCATACGATGTGAATAATATTGGCTTTATGCATGTCCAATCCTAAATCCACAAATCCCTAATTATATATATGATATGTATTATTAATGCACTTGATACGCGTCGCCCTTAAATGAATTTTGTGGTGGATGTGTGTAGCATGATTATGGCCTATAAACCCCTATCTGTGTGTGGTTGTTTGTGGTTGCTTGCATCTCGGTCTGCGCACCGATCTTCCCTCTCTTATTCCTGATGTAACTCGAAATAATTCAAGGTTCTTTCCTACCTTTGCTCCCCCCGAATGTAACTCAGGGTTTCATCTTTTAAAGCAATGTAATAAATAGGATAGATTTGTATTTCCTGTTATGTCGAAGACCGGCGGACATCAAGACGACAGCTAAAACAATCGGTTCAAGAAGTGTACCGATCGGTTGATGTTCCAGACGGTCGGTTCAAGGAGTGAATCGATCGGTTGATGACCGGTTCGAGGAGTGAGACGAGCGGGTGGCAGACATGAGGAGATGCATGACGACCAGGCGAACCGATCGGTTGGAGGAGCCAACCGATCGGCTGGTGGCACCCAGACGACCGACTGGAGAGTACAGATCATTCATGTGATGAGTTGATCAACTCGGATGGCAAGGCACAAAGTTCATCTTGTACAGGTTGCATGTGATGTTGACCTAGATGACCGTGATTCCTCTTGGCTCGAGGAATCACATTAGGATGGCCATAATCATCGCTTTTTATCGTTTGTGCATGTTTTCTGTGGGATATAGCATGTATATGATACATACTATATATTGTGGTGATTGGATATATATATGTATATAAAAACCAAATCCCTCATTAAAATATTAAGTCTTATATGCCTTCCATTAGTGGCACACATGAAAAGCTCGATCGACCAAGCGTAGGTTACGCCAAAGCGTGGTGCGCCGTCTATCTTGTGAAAGTGTGAAGGGTAGACATGTAGGTTCTGCCAAAGTAGGGTGCATGTTCTACCGTGTCGGCTTTTGGGTTAGACTTAACTGGTGATTCTTAGAGCATCTAAGCCCAGAGGCAAGGAATGTTCATGGCAAGGTGTTGTGCATGTTCATTCAACAAGAGTTGCATATGATGCAATTGGCAAGAGTTGCCTACCTGAGAGATCTAAGTTGTGGGCGATCAGCCAAAGCTGACTCCTGACTTAGAGGATTTCAGGATCTTGCCCACTAGAAGGTTGTACGCTGCAATCTTCCGAATTGATGGTGAGGGCTATCAATTTGAACTAAAATAGTGGGAGCGATAATTAATTAAAGGCCTAATTTTATCGTCAACTTTTCAAATCAATCAAATAAGTCAAAAGAGTTTTGGACTGAAATTGCATATATTTCCTTTTGTTAAAATTAATGGTTAATCAACAAATCACTTTATTTGCGATCGGTCTTTAAAACCAACAAATTAAATGGAAATAATTCCATGACTGGTTAGGATGGTGAGAAGTGTTCTCAAAGAGCAAAAGCTCCAAGTCCTAGTTATACCAGAAACAGATGAACTCGATCCCACCACATCAATGGCTGAAAGTATGCTTATGGAAGCATACTGAGAAAGACATTGATGAGGAGTGCTTGATGTTGTGTTCTCTGAACTATGAGTTGCAGAGACAACATGAGACATATGATGTCTACAAAACACTGTCCTAGTATGGCATGACAGAAGGAGATCCAGTAAGGTATTCACACAATGTGATTGGGTATGTGGAAAGACCTGACTAAGAAGGATTCCATCTGAGCCAAGAGTTGGCTATTGGTATGATACTGCAAATGTTGCGAGAATCATACAATTCATGATAAGCTACAACATGAACAACTTTGACAAGCGTTGACAGAGTTGTTGGACATGTTGAGGATAGTAGAGGCAAAGATGAAGAAAGACAAACCATAATCTTTGATGTGATCAAAGAAAAGGTAAGTCTTAAGGGCAAGGGCAAAGGCAAAGCTAAGAAGTGTTCTGATGCTAGCCAGCAATCCAAGCCGTCTTCAGCCTCAAGGCACATGGGGAAAGGGTGTATGAGGGAACTGCCCTCTATATCTGGAAGAACAAAAGAAGATGAAGGAGGGGATGGAGATCTCCACCTAAGGTATCATGAAATGAACCACTTCTTTATCTGAGGTATATGATACCAAGATATGGATATGTCATATATGATATGCAATATCCGCAAAGAAGTGATGGCCTTTGTGAAAGGACCAAGAAAGAAATACCCATCATTGGAGCAAGTGTTGCTGCCATAGATAGGAGTATCTTTCAGTTTATTTCAACCTAAAGGGCACGAAATAGAGTTGAGAACTTCTATTTCATATATTGCTAATAGATAGAAACACTTTATTATTGCATATTGTATGACAATGATGGCAATTAATAAAGTTGATGTTTCAATCTCAAAGATATGATCTTTGTGGCAATGCCTTGTTTATCTTGTGATACGTGGTATGCATAAGATAAAATGATACCTAAAGTTATTGATAACTCAAACGATCAAATTAGCATCAATCATGAGAAATTCATTTCTAGTTTCCATATGATGGATAAATCTAGACTCTTTTGGTTAGAGAACCAGTAAGAGACATGAATCTCTTGTACATGATTAATCAATCTTCACTAATGGTAGTGGGAGAATGATTGTCCTATTAGGTATAATACATGTGATGTATTTACATACCTATTGGAGCGAATGCTAATACTTCAAATGGTGTTTAGAGAAATACCAATATGAATATCTTGAAGTGTTCAAGATTATCATAAATGAAGTACAAATTTGGTAAAGTATTAATTCTTGATGAGATCAATGAATAAAATACTTGGACCAAATGTTTGAGATCCTTATGAGTGATTATGATAGTGTATCATAGTGAACTCATGATTAAGGCATGGTGATGTCTAAATCAAGAAGGAATCATACTCTAAGGAGTTAGAGAATGATTATCAAATAACTAAATTTTTCTTAATAAAAGAATACCCCACACTAATAAAGGAAATTAAGAATCAGAAGGGTTGTGAGTTCTTATATCCTTAACAGATACACCTCAATTATCTATTTGATGAGTTGTTCATGTGATGAGTCAACTATCAAGATGAATATGAGGAACCAAATCATGAGTTATGGTTTAAGACCATTACATCCTAAATGACATCCATGTGAACCATAAGGTATGACCTTGATGGTAGCACTCATTGGATCATATCCATAAGTGCAAATGAGTCTTAAGTGTTAAGACACAAGGATAACATTTTGAGAAGGATGATGCTTGTTGATTGCAACTTAATGACTAAGAAATTTGGCATATGGATACTAAAAACGCATTCCTATGAGGAATAAAACCAGGATGTGTACGTGACACAACCTATAAGGTTTATGAATCCACTAATGCAAATGAAGTCTATAAGTTACAATGGACAAACCAATGTGATTGATTGAGTACAAGCAACTCAGAATTGGATCTTTACTTTGATGATATAGTCAAAGGGTTTGACTGACATGTCAAAGATAAAGAAGGGATCTGTGATTTAGTGGGAGCGTGTTCACATTCCACATGTTGATGTGAAATGGAAATGTTCTAGAATGGAAATCCAAAAGTGGAAATTATCTTTAAGGAAGATAGAGATGTTTCCTATATGATAGGAATAGAGATCTATAGAGATAGTTCTCGACAAATCTCTTGACCTGGAAAAGAGAGAGCATACATTGGCAATCTGTACTGAAGGGTTCAGTATGCACAGATTCAGTGGGAGAAAACTTGTCCATGTTATATGGATATTAGTATCCCAAGGCCAAGTGTCCAATTCTTATGAAGAATGGGAACACTAAGAATAGATATGGATCTATCATGTATGTAATCATCCCATTGTCTTGCATGTATGACATGGCAAGAATAAAATGCATTCATCATTTTGTATGTATGACATGACAATATGATGTGCTCATCCTGATAACTCGTATGTGAGACATGACGAGTGGATGTATGTCTACTTCCAGTAAGGGTTACTGGAGTACCATGAGAACTTGATAAGTACTTATGAAGTACTAGTTCCATGGAGATAAGGAAGAGTTTGATGTAAAGAGTTACATTGATGTGAACTTCCGAAAGGACAGAAAATTAATCGCAAAATATACATAGGATGTATAAAAGTGAAAGTTTGTTGATAATTGGAAGTGTTCCAATAAAACCATTGAAAAAGGGAAATGCCGAGTATCTGTGTGTTAGTGAACAGCAGTGGATACTATATGGATCTAAAAGTTCATGAGATGAACTTATATTCCACTCATTGATGACAAGTATGGAATCCTTGATCATGCAATGTGGCTAAAGGTTAGCACTGGAATACTAGATCGCATATTACGGCAACTCCATCTCATACGTGCGACGTACAGTGAAGAGATGAGAGACATGCGATTTATACTGACTTTGGCAAGGTGTTGCCATTACTCACTATGTTGGCACTAGAGCAGAGTGACATGTGGGACATGTTTGAAGATCACTATGAATATGATTCAAGGGTGATTGGCTCGCAGTGCAAGTGGGAGTCTATTGGTATGTATGCCCTGAGAGCCAATCATGGGATGATTGGTGGGATACATTAAGATTGATTTGATAAACATCAAAGGCAAGCTTCCAATTCATTCTGGTTCAGTCATATGAGATAGTGATAGAACAGATTGAATGTCTAGAGAATGACAGTACTCAATGACGTATGCCTTCAGGTTCATGACCTGAATGATGAGATCATACGGATGCTAAGAGTTTGTACATTCTTGTTATGTCCCTAGTCAGATGTCATTGTGGAAGGTAGATAGACAGCAATGACACACAAGACTAGATTGTGGTGTTGGTTGATGACAGAATCTCATTAGTCATGATATAGAGATATCAAACCAAACACATAGGTACTTGTTAGAGAACAAGGTACCAGACAGACCCACCGTGAGTTTGACACATGGAACCATGAGATGGTAGTCACAGTCAGTACTCACAGTGATGGTGGTGAGTGTGATTCTTAGACCTGAAATCACTACACTCAACACATGTCGTTGGGCACACTTTGACATCATCAAACGCAGTCCTGAAACATGGGTTGTTATAAAGGTGATGATTGGGTGGCTTTGACACATGGGGATTTTGAGGGGTGAGTGATAGATATGGGATTTGTCCCTCCTGACGGAGTTTGATATCCAAGGCCACTTGATGAGTAGGATTGAGATAGGCGTGCACACGCATGTGTGAATCAGTATGTGATATTGATGTCATACATATCTCCTTCAATCTACTCTGAGATCAAGAAAGTGAATGAACGTTGACAGGATGACTGTTCCATGCCTTGAGTTCATTCGGGATATCAGTGACAAAGGAATTATACATTCACTGTAACACCATTCACGGATTGTAGGATGAAAGTTGTTCTCCAACTTTCTACTTTCACTTGGGTAGCACTGATGTGTGACTAGGCACCGCTCTTTGCTTGTGAAGTCATAAGTGTTATGGACTTTCACTGCCAACGTGAAATGGACCTGCATGGTCACACACATAGGATTTAACCTGGAAGAGGAGTTTTGTCCACAAAGCAATGTTTAGATTGATTACTAAAGGAGTTTAGTAGTTCAATTAAACACTCAATCAGTCGATAGCTCAATATCATATGGTTCAAGGTGTTGGATGCATTGATTGGAGTATCGGATTGATTGAAATCGCAATTGACTGATTTTGCCCAACCTGTGCTCCCAACCGATCGGCTCATGTGATGAACCGGTCGGCTGAGGTGCTGAACCAGTCGGCTGGAGTGTCCAGGCCGATCGGCTCATGCCCAGGTTGAAACGACCGGTTCAAGAGTTGAACCGATTGGCTCAACTGGTACAATCGACCAGTTGGGAAAGTCATGTCGGCAAGAATTTTCCTTTGGTTTCAAATTGCCCAATTCGATTGGGAATAACATTGGTATACGATACCAATTGAGAATGAAACAAGGAAAGTCTTTTTGAGCCGGATTAGGACCATGAACCGATCGGTTCAGGGCACCAACCGATCAGTTGGAATGCCCCAAACGATCGGCTCAGGTCCAACCGATCGGCTCAATGGCCGAACCGATCGGTTCAGTTGTGAACCGATCATTTCAGGTTGTGAGTTGGTTGCTTTTTGTGGAAAATTCTCGAACCCTTCTACTCCTGCTTTAGTCCCATATTGTCGGGTACAGAGAACCCTGTCCCATGACCCGCCTATATATATAGGGGTATTGGGGGCTTCTCAAAGTACAACTCAATGCAAGCCGGTTGCTTTGCGAAGTTGTCGTTATCTCTGGTTTTGGTAACCGTGAGAGATCCCGAGCAAGTGCTTCCCGCAAAAGGGAGGTGCAGCAAGGGAAGGACAACTGCAGTTGCAACTGGTAGCAGGAGAGTGTGTTGGCGACTAGTACGTCAACAGGAGGGTGCAACTCCTTCCACTTCCTTGTGGGACAAGGAGTGTGGAGTTCCAGGTGGTCCGTGTGGACTACTACAGAGGCGGGAGGACACTGCCGCTTAGGAGGACAACTGTCATCTGACAGTCCGGTTCGAGTAGGAGTTGTCAGTCCCGGTGCGACCAGGAGCTGCACAGACACCGTCGAAGTCCGGAGTTGAAGACCACGCATTGCGCGAGGTATTGTCTCCGAGCAAGCCTCGGGACAAGGTATGATTCCACAAACCATCTTTTTCTATTATATAGACGTTGACGCGTTTCCTCGGTATGGGTTGGGGGAGAAATTTTTTTTTGTTTCCGCTGCCTTCTCTGTCTCCCCTAAAACCCAACACATCCAACGATGGATTTTGTGCCTCTTGGGTTCCTTGGGTTCCAAGGAGTCCAAAGTTGCAAAGAAAAGGCAATAAGAAAAGAAAAGATTAATTAAGTATTTCTTTATTAAGAAAGAAATTGAAAATATTGATAAAATGTGGAAAATGAGTGGAAAGAGGCATAAATGAGATTTCTTGTTGAATTTTTGTATCCATGAGGTTGCTAATATTAAAAGGCTTGCCAATGAGGAAAATAAAAGATAAATAAAGAGAAAACCTCAAAAAGAGTTATTTTAATAAGAAATAAACATGATAATGAGAAATAATGCATATAGATGCATCTAGAAGGATAATAAGTATCCAATAAAAAGGATTTCGAAAAAAAAGAGTTTCTTGGGATCCAAGAGTCCCAATAAAGAGGAAAGAAAGAGAAAATACCAAAATTGCAAAATAAAAGGATAATGTGATACATTATTAATGAATTTTGTGATAATGATAAAAAGGAAGTATTTTCTATTAAAAGAAAATATAAATTCGTGGCTAATGAATTAAAAAGGGCAAGTACAAAGAAAATGAAAGAGGAATTTTGAATTCCTAATATCCATATAATAGAAAATAACCAATGATAAAGAAGAGAGAGAATATTACTTCTCTTTGAAGGAATTGACTCCCTACTTGGAAAGAGACTCTTAGATTCACAAATAGCCGACCTAGGGCTTCTTTACTCACCCCTATATAAAGGGTAGAACCCCGGTCGTGTTCAAAAGAGATCCTACATATCCCTCTCTCTTCCCCTTTGCTTCTTCGTGTTTGAAACCCTAACCATGTGATATAGCACATCTATGGAGCGATGAGGGACCAGTGGACGAGCTGGGTTGACGTTGTATGCTCCTAAGACACCAGGGGAGGGGTGGCTGACACTTTCGTGCCCTAGATCACCTGTGGCAGCAGCGACAAGGCTATAGGGCCGCCTAGTGTTGCAGTCCTGGCCAGCGCAAGCCAACGGCTTTGGCCGCGAGATTTTGGTTATTGGGGGAGTGCCTAGGGGCGTCGGAGGTGGAGGCACCAACTCTGGTGGTTGATGGGATCCAGCGAGGAGAGCAGAAGTCGCGCATGTTGCGTCTAGGGCGCCACGGAGCGCCGTCCCGAGGAAGAAGATGACATGAGGGTCATTCGGATAGATATGCCCCTCCGCCAGTTGTAGAAGATACGAACTAACTGAGGACAAGAAGGAAAAATTGAAATGTTTTCCAAAGCACCGAGTAACGTTGTAAGGAAACGGCCACGTGGCGCTTTTGGATTGGCCCAAAGTAAGTATTTTTGCAAAATTCATATCTAATAAACTGTAGCTCGGATAAATATGAATTATATATATATTTTGATCAGGAGAACGATAGAAATCCAATAAAAATGATATGAAAGATTGATTACGTTCCTAATTGCAAAAGTACTATAAGTTGATGAAAAGTGCATTAAAGTTAAGTTAAAAACTCTATTTGTGATTAAAGGTTGAATCTAGTATGCTTAATGGGTTAATTGAAGTATTAATAACCTGTTGAATGATAATGTTAGATTTGAACTTGAACTAGATGTAAAATTGCATAATTTAGGGTTTTTACCCCATATGAGAATCATTAAGTATTTAGAAACCCTAATTTAGGGTCAAAGAGGATAATATCATATTTAATTTGAAAAATGTGAAAATATGTTGTTACATGATGGTTCTAATCTATTTCAAGCATTAAAGTCCTTAATTATGGATAAATACCCTAAATGTAGTAATGAGGGTCTATTCATGAATAAAAGGTGGAATTGATGGCAAAATGAGTTCATATGTTAATTAGACCCTAATGAACTTTGCATTAATGATAGAGGCATATAATGATCTTGTCATGGATTAAAAGGATAAAAATAGTAGCTTTAATTTGAAAGAAGCTTAATGAAATTACTTGATAGTTAATGGTGCCTTTAAGTTGAAAATAGGGTTATATGTTGTTAAGATAACCTTAATATTGAAGAATAGATGAGATAATTAGAGTTTATGAGTAATGGCATAAAATTAGGGTTTAATATGGTAAAAGATGAAGGGAAACCCTAATTGAAAACAAAACCCTAAAATGGATATGGAAACCTTAAGAAGTGATTTCAAGTTGAATAGAAAGAATCTTGATAAAGTGTGTAGTAAATAGAGTACATGTGTTTTTCAGGATTCTTGATTGTGTGGTTGAACTACTTGCTTGGATGGCTTTCTTGGTTGAATTGATATTAGCTCGAGATATCTATTGAACAGGTATGTGGTTACGCTTATGAATAATCACTTTAGTTTCACGGTGATTTCTGAATGTTTTATCAGTTGCTTGAAATTAATTGTTGGATGCCTTTTATTTCATGCAACTATAAAGTGACTATGATTATCACTATGAATATATATATAACTGGCTCAGATCCGAATCCACCTATGTGGCTTGTAAAGGCTAAAAAGGGGTAACCTAGAGTAAGGTCTAGGTTATCGTGGGTTAGAAACTGGGCTACCAAGTATAGTGCCATGAGACCCTTTAGCATGCCATGAGTTAAGGAGTGGCCTACTTACAGGTAGTGCCATGTGGCTCAACCCTAGAAACTGGTTCACCTATAGGTGGGACCATGAGGGGTTTAATGGGGATCTATTATAAGGAAAGTAGCATCCATGTCTACAGGGACAACACAGAGGATAGGGAATGCATGGATCGCATAGTTATATTTAAAACGTAAAATTGTTTGTTAAATGGTAATTGGTTGCAATAAATTTTTATCATAGTTACACGATTATTGTTTCCCCCCACATACCAGCTTCGGCTGACCGACGTTTTGTTTGTCGACGTTTTAGGTGCAAAGCCAAAAGGACAAATAGTAAATTATCACATTTTGAAATACACAATGTAGAATACAAGGAGGATTAGTTAGAGTAGAATCCATAAGCGGATAGAAGTTTAGAGATCCAAGTTTTCAAAAAGGTATGCAAAAGTTTATTTTTCTTATAGATTTTCAGTTTAGTCTGTTAAAATTTAATAATTGTTCTTGGTTAATTGTCGAACCTTTGATCCGGAAATTATGGATGCGGCTTCGACCTCTCAGTCTCCCTTAATTGGGGGTTACCGGAAGGTGGGGTCGTAACAGGGCCTGGTGTGGTTGTTGTTGGGTCAGGGATGGTGTAGGGCAATAAATGGTTGTAGTCTGCCTCCCCATGCTCGACCCTTCCGCATTTCATGTAGATGGTTGGAATGTTTTCATACTCCAAGCTGTATTGTTCACCATTAATAAATATAGCCAGAAGGAGAGGTTTGGTGGTATCCACTTCCACTGCTATTCTGGTGAACTTCCCTTGATCATGAGTTGTTATGGTGTTGTCAATCTTGATTGTCCTCCCAAAAAGGTCACCAATACTTGAGAAGAGTTGGGTCTGGTAGAGGTAGATTGGAAGATCTGGGATACGGGCACAGGCCACGAGCTTTCGTGGGTTAGGGTCTGACGACTTGAAACTCTGAGACCATGACTGCACTGAGAGGTAGTTGTCGAACACGGTGCACGGTCGACCAGTCATGGCCTTAACAAAATCCTCACTATTGGAGAGTTGGATGATGTAGTAACCTAGTTCGAGGTCAATGGTCCTGAACATATCTGTTGGGGAACATAGAACTTGAAGATGGGAAACCAAGGCTCTAAAAGCCAATGTTCATGCCCATGACTTTCACTATGACTGCATATTTTCATGGTGTGAGGAGAGGTTGGATCTTGACAACATCGATCGAGATCACAGGTAGCGGGCCACTGTGATCCAAGAAGATGTCTGCAGGTTTAAGGGTGTCCAGAGAGATCCATTTGAGGATTGAAGAGGACTTCTCGCCAGAGGCTGTCTCAGCATAGGTCTTCTTCGATGAGTCTGTATCCATTTGGTTGGGATCATGCAGTTGGCCTTCGTCTATAGGGATCACCGAATAAGTCTCATTCATCTCAAGGATTTCCTCAGAGTAATCGTTGGTGAAACTTGGCTTCTGGTAGTTGCCTCGACCTCCACGGCTATCATCACCTCCTCTTCCAAATCCTACCTTGGGCTCCAAACTCTACAGGATATTCCATAACACAATTTAAGTTCAAACAATTTATGTATAAGCATAATTATGTAAAATAAGCTTGAATTTCAATTTCCATAATAAAATTCCTATTTCACCACAAAATTAGCCAATTTCTCTAAGATAGGGCTAAGTAAGCATCATAAATCTCAAATTGAGTTTGTTGCATACTTAAATATCTAAATGGGTGTAAATATAATTACTCTTATTGTAACAATAAGAATAAATACCTCCTCTTCTATATCAATAAGGTGAATTCCAAAATTCTAGTAAAAGTTCCACCAAAAGTTTCTAAAATTGAAAATCACCACAGGATCCCAAGATTGGAACCCTTCCTAGATGAAAGCATGAAAAAAGAGAGTGAATATGGAATTATTTGGGTTTTCTCTCTAATTTTAAAAGATCTCATATAGTCCAATAGAACTATATAAGCATCAATGGATAAAGAACATTATCAATGAACCTCAAAATCACCTCTCTAACATAAACCAAAAAATTTAGAGAAGAATGGTGGTTCTTGAGGTGTGTCGGATCGGATTGGGTATATAATGCCATTTGAGATGCTTGGGTATCTTGCAAAGAGATCTGTAAATGAACTTTTTCTTTCAATTTAGTTTTTTCATAATAATAACCCGGCATATCTTGAGCATTCGATCTCCAAATCGATATCATTAAAATTCTTTAAATTACAATGTAACTATATAGTCGAATAGAAACATACTATCACTTTTAAGTAGTAAAATTTAATCCTAAATTTATTTACCATGATTCCATCATTTTAACCCTATTTTATGGCAAATTCAAGACAAAAATTCTAATTTTAGCTAAAATGGGTTTTGTCTATCCAAATCCTAATTACTCAACCATAATTTCTATATTAAATGTTAATCAATCAATCCCAAAATAATATGACTCCTACACTAATTTGGAAGAAGAACACTAAAGAACAATGTGTAGATTAAAGATTAGTAAGGGTTTAGGGTTTGAAAAATCACCCCTCTTTAAGAATTTTGCCCCAATATCTTAAAGATAATATCACGATTAGATACATATAAAATTGACACTAAACACTAGAAAATGGAATTTAGGGTCTTATAACCCTCAACTGGCTACTAAGTAGTGGCGGATACATTACAATCTCTCCACTTTAATAAGTTTCATCCTAGAAACATACAAATCTGATTGAAAAGGTGCAATTAAAATTCTTTCAACATTCTACATATTGTTAATATTCTGGTATATTACTTATTCCTATATCTCCTATTTTAATTATGAGTTCTACAATTAATTTTCAAATAACCTTGTAAAAATATTCAATGATAATAAGAAAACATATGTTTCATGAAGAATTCCTAATAATGTACTTTCTTTCATCTTGATACATGATACTGAGGTTCACCATTTGCTTGTATCTTTTTTGTGATATATAAACATATACATTTATTTCTTTATTATAGTTATGTATCATAACAAAAAATATTGACGAATCTACTTTATTATTATTGTACGTCAACCTTGAAGCCCCCACTAGCCACAAGATCACAATAAACACAATTTACTATGAACTAAATTATAATGATCTAGTAACATGGATCATTACCAACTATCTCTTCCACCAAATTAGCACACATTCATGCATAACTAAACCATATAAAATAATTTAATTTTCTTGAAACGTCTTTCACAAGCCATATTTTAAGAAAAAACTACACATTATAAAAAATAAATTATTTCACTGATTAGTTATTTATCCATTATTATTTTCCTTCTTATGTATCCAAATTAATATTCAAATACTCAAAACATAGCATGTACTTATTCTCATTCCTGACTTTTATACTTGCATCTTTTATATTTTAAATGTGTACATCATTCTCTTTTCTTAATCCTCCCCATATTTACTCACGTTTCTCATTTGCATCTATCATTCTTTAAATTAATTACTAATAGTTATTCTACCTTCTTCATAATTATTTGTAGGTTTCATCTTATAAAATTGTCAAAAATCAAGGCACAGTCTCTATCTACTACCTTTCTTGCCAAATCCCAAAACATCCTTACATTTATCATTCTTCTACAACTTATCCTCTTTAGGTTATTCTTGCATTCCAAAAAGGATGTTCTTCCCACATTTGAGATTTTCTAGTATCTTACTTCTCACTTGAGCTCTCATTCTTCTTTTTTGGTATTTGACTCTCTATAATTATCACACTAGAGTATTAAGACTTCTAGTGTATCATCACTACTTTTACACGAGACATCTCTCAGACTTTTTTAACTTTATAGTAATAGTTACTTTTTTATGATGTTATCACTTAGAATTTTAATTCTTTATTGTGCTAATCATCAAATTTATGCAACTATTTACTAAGATCATAAATACAAGAATGCATTCATATAGGAAACAATGCAAGCGTCTAAAAAATATACATAACACAATTACCTAACAAGGATGAATACATTTAAAAAAAATTATATACTCATTTCCTTACACTAGCGAGGGTCCATACACAAGTATGAGAACATTACCTATTCTGAAATCATATATTTTTTTGCTTCATTTTATTCTTTTCCCATATTCAAGTACTTTTTTTGGATATCCTTCTTATTAGCAAATGGCTTCATTTTCAATTGGTATTCGTTCTCATTTTACTTTCATATAAAAGGATATAGTGGAGAAGGAGACATTTAAGTATAGAACAATATATTATTCAAATATTCACTCAATGTTTTTGTCTTAGAAATCATAGTATACTTGTCTTGTTTTGGTCTAGTCATATCTTATTATGAATTAAATATGGTTTTATCATCCATACATTATCGAAGTATTTCTCATTATCATTTCCTTTATGTACGCCATTGCTTACATCTAGAATTATCAACATTCATTTATTTTTTGTTATTCAATTCACATTTTGGTAGATCTATGTAAAATTAAATTTCCATGACTTGTATATATCTCATTATCTTTTTCTTGCCCATAGTTTTAATTCATAGAACATTATTTTCCCTTTCCATAGTTTTTAAATGAAATTTACTTCATTTCATTTTATATGTTTCATTTAATATCAAATAATGTTTATTATTAATTTTAGTTTAAATCGGTGTGACTCAATCACATAGTCAACATCATCCTCACCCTTCATAGATAACATATACAAGAAACTAATTAAGCATATTAGTTTAAATTCAACCAATTATTTGATAGAAATTTTATATAAAATGGAACAAGGATGAATACATTTAAGTTATCTTGCGATGTATGTTTTATATAATCTTATCGTACAACCATTTCTCCTTAAAAAATGTCCATTGTTTTTCTATGTTTTGCTATTTCTTGGTATTTCATTACCTTAACCTAATATCTTACTGATTAATTTTTTTGATAAATTTCTCTTTACTTCTAATACATTCTAATAATTACTCACATTTAAGGAAGTTTTTAAGTTTGTCATGTTTCTCTTTTCATCTATGTTTCCTCAATTAAAGAATGCATAATTATGATGATTCATTGTAGAAGTCATCCATATGAGTCCATTTCTTTTCTTTACTTTGTTATATCTTATCATATTCTATCTTGTTAACTAAATTTTATATAATTTCTAGTAAAAAAATTATCATTCCATCTCCTGGCAACATTTCAATGTTTTTACTTTTCTTTCTTGTTTGCACTTGAACTTTGGCTTTTCTGCCATTATTTTAAATATTCACATAACAAAAAACTACAATTTACTTTTCTAAGTTATTCCAACATTTCCTTTGAATTCCTGTGTCTTAGTATTGTCATACCCTTATATATTCCATGTTGATTTATCATTATTCAAATAATGTGAGAGTCATTAGATCCCAGTAATGCATCCTACCAGTCGGACCAGGTCAAACCTAAAGTCATGAAGCCAAGATTTAATCAAGGTTAACCCACTCCTATTTATTTCAAACATGTGAATAGGACATTCACTTAGGAGAACTCATAGAAGAATAACTTTATGCCTACTTTATGTCAAAATAACACACAATATCAGATGTAAATTCTCAATGTACAACAATATTAACTGAACCGTTTAATCGTTGAAAATTGAACATCTTGGATTCACATATGTAAGTGCATTAAACTAAATTTTACGTTGAATCAACATTATAAAGAAAAATTCATATAGTACTATATCTATCTTATTATTATATTACTTTATTGTCTTTTAATCCTAAACCTTGTATGGTTCCTCTCTAAACCAAACTCCTCTAAACACCTAGCTAGGGTATAAGGGGAAGTATAGGAAGAGTAATTTGATATTTGTAAACCCAAGTATTATGATACCCGACTTGGGTATCTAAATGGTCAAACTCCTCGGTTTGTAATCACATAATCGCTTAACTACCATATTGATGATTCTCAATATCTAATATAATTGTCCCTAATGAGTCAACCTAAGCCATAATACCAAGTTTTTTCACCTACATCTTGAATTAACTACTAATCATGAGACTAGTGAATAAAATGAGAAATAGATAAAAGTCAAACATTACTCTTAAGTATTTTTATTTATTTTTATCATATTTGATACATTCAATAACATGAATTTACATTTCATGGGGATACATCAAGATTCCTCTAAATAAAATTTAGTCATAACGATATAAAATAAAGAACTTATACTCATTCTTGTTATATACTAGCACACATGTGTTGATAACTAGATAATATTCCTATAGTAAAGTGATATATTCTATAATAGCATCTACAACTATTTATATACAAGGACATAGAGTAGACATGTTCCAAGACTAACTATTTCTACATCAGAATACTACTAATGTCCTTATGTGACAAGACTTTACCAAAAATCTATTATCATCTCCATATTTGTGAGACCATGAACCTATATTTACCATAATATTCCTCTTATATTTATTATCTATCATAATTTTGTGCTTTATTAATATTTGATACAAATTATTTAGGAATTATCTATTATTTGTTTTAAGTTGCACATTGTTTTTCCAAGTTCCAAGATTCCATGGAAGTTGTGGACTTCATTCCAAATTCAATATATAGTATTAGGAACTAATTGAAAATCATGTGTAAAAATCCAAAATTTTTTTTACCATCATACTCATACATGTTTGAGCCTTAAAATAATTTGCTAAAGAGATGATGTTAATTTTACTTCAATTGGAAAATGTTTTCCTTGATCTAGTAGTTACTTGTACATGTGTTGACTAATATGGAATTTCACCAAAATTGTGAATACATTGCAATTTATGTAACTATGTAGATGTTTTCCTTCATAAGTATATTGCATTTGACGAATTTGAGTGCTTTTTAAACTAGTTAAGCAAGGTCAACTTTTCTCTCCTTGCCTTGGGATTAGAAACTCATATTTATTGTGGGTTGTTTTAGTCTCTAGGCCTCCTAACTTATATCTAACTAAAACTATCAACCCACTCTTCTATTCTGCAATAAAGGGAACTTTTAGAAAGAGTAGCATTAGCTTGGAAACCTATAGGAGCTCCTTAGATGTCTGTGGTCATAGATTTGTTCTTGCAAGCTTGTGTATATTGGAATATGTAATTTCCTAAGTAGATCTTTGGTGTTGCAATTCTGTTTTGATTACCATACATGTAAGTTATCCATTTTGGCATATTTTATCTATTGTATTCCCAATGTTCTTTTTCTTAGGATGAACTCCATTATCTTCCATGGTTTCTTTTGCTCCAAACAACTAAATCCCTCTATTTTCTCCTGCTTTTCCCAACTTTTTCATGGATCTTGCATAAAGGAGCATCTTTGGGGCCATTGGGGGGTTGTTCATGATATTTAGTGATGAGTTTGTGGTTTTCTAGAGTGGATCTGGAGTTAATTTTCAAGGGAGGCACATCGTCTTTATGAAGGATCTTGTATGTATGTGACAACCTAGATTCTATATCTTTTGATTATGCTTTTTCTCACACTAAGATGACCCTTTTTCCATCTTGAATATAAATTTCATAGTTTGACTGTGGTGACACTCCAATTGGATTACATCAATGCTCAGTTTTGCAATATGTGACATGAATGTGGTATTTTACCTAAATTCCATGAGTTAATAAATCACTGTCTTGAAAGATAAGTTTGAACCTAACCATTATAATCAACTTGGTTCCTTATATATTTTATGATGTAGAGGATACAATTATGAATTCAACGACACAAAAGTCTCCTTGATCTGGCCTTTATAGCCCAAGTTATGAGTTTTTGAACTTCCCTTGAATTACTTTGGTTTTAATTCCTTTGAAACTTGTTTTGCTTGTTGGGCTGGCCCATCCATGGGCTCAGCCAATTTTGAGCCCCATAAGTGTACCCCCTTTCTCCTTCAGGATATCATCTAAAGGCATGTGCTCCCCTCCTTCTTCCTCCCCCAAATCCGGTAATGAACGAAGGGTTGGATGGATAACCCTAGCCCTCATGCTTCTTTATAAACCCCATCCTTACAAATACTTGGATCATTTTGTTCTCCTTCCTCTCCCTTCTTTTTCGCTTCTACCTCATGTGCAACCCCTCTCCTACACCCTCAGTGGCAGTTTCCTTTTGCCTGAGCTGGTGTTGCCAACAAAACAGTAATGCTCACACCTTGTTGGATATGAGCACATAAAAGCTACTCGTGGCAGAAACTCTCGGCCTTCACCACTCCAAGGTGTCAAGATCTAGGTCATTTGCATGGCGGGAGTGGTTGGACATGGTTCCCTTATTCTTCCCATGTTCCTCATAGAGGAATAGAGGAATCATGTGGGTGGGTGCGCCAGGAGAACGCCCAACCACCGTCTGATTGAGACGGGTCGGGTGCCAACGGTGCAGATGCGCGGGCTCAATCAGGGGCTCCATGAAGCCTTAGTCAAGCTGACCAGGTGCCAGCAAACCCAGAGATGCCACACAGAGAGAGGGACCCACATGTAGGTGCTTAGGTGAGAGCCTAGACGTGGCCGTCCGATCAAAGATCAATGACCAGGATGCCTCATGAAATATATGTAACTCCCTATCCCCTTTTCCCCTATAGTTATATCTTGAATCTTTGAAAAATGATAACTCTCTCATATAAAGGCCAAATTATATGAAATTGTACCAAATTGATCAGCTCGTCAAGATCTACAACATGAGCCTTTTTCTAGACACTGAATCCTCTTCCTTTTCTCCTATTTTGCTAAATATGTGATCCTTGACCATGTTGACCACTTTCAATGCATAATCATGATGAAGTTTGAATCTTTGACATAATTATAGCTTCCTATGCATCAATAAGTAACTAATATTCTCTTATGACCCTAATGAATGTCCTTATCACCCAGAATTGCTCTTAAAAGTCCCTAATTGCACAAGTGCCATACTTTTGGACTTTAGTAAAGTACCTTGCCCTAAGTTGTTAATGTTTCATCTAATATGCATTCTATTCTCATAATAACTTGAATGCCAATACATTTGTGTGACGTATAGTTCATACATACACTATTTCCCTTATTTTTTATGTTTGTCTATAAGGCCTTAATGCATGAATGTGACCTTAAATGACTATGCATGGTTATACCCTAATCAATGATGTGCTTGAACTATGTTGCACACCAAACACCTTTTTGTTCTTGAAATCATTAGCTCCTTGATGTGTAGAGGTCCTAATGACAAAGGTTCACACTATGTCCTGATATGATGTTACATGTGTCTCTATGTCCACTATTGGTGTATATGACTTGGTTGCTTTTCTTGTGCCCTAATCTCAATGTGAATCTTATTATGTCCTCTCCTCACTAATGATATCTAATTCTTGTATTCTTGTGTTCCCGAATTTGAGTGTCCACCTAAGTCTTATGGTTACCCCTAATGGCATGTGGACTATGTTGATGTTGGAATGAATGTTGATATTATGATACCAAGTTTGGACAATGATACCTAGACCCAAAGGACATCTACTAAATTTTGTCTATGCTTCTTATGTCCTATGTCTTGCTGATCTAATCTCACATCTTGTCCAAATCTCATGTCTTCATGATCCATGATATTAATCTTAAACCACAGATCCATGATAGACCCTAAATCAATATGAGAACATCTAATGAACTAATAAGCAATGTTGAACCTAACCTGGCGAAAAACCCTAAAATGAAGCTAGTTAGGGTTAATGATGAGAATCTAATATATGTGTACACTCTTGTGGTTAACTAGGTGTTGCTTGAGATCTAGATGGTCAAGGTTAGATTATGAATCTCTAAATCAGGTACGTGCTTTAATAATTATATGAGTATGTGCTTTAATAGTTATATGACTATGGCTTTCTTGCTTGAATGTGATACATATGTATGCTTGTTTACTTTCTCAAATATTGTCATGTAGTACTCTAGTATTGTACTCGATTCTTGTCACGTCTCGTACCATGTTTTATAACTTGCAAACATATTATAGAAACTCCATGATACAAACCTCATGCACCTACCTCAAGTTTTGGGGTAAGGATATGAGGATGGGCATCCTATTTGAGTTATCAAGATAGGGTGGATCATTGATAAAAAGGTTAGCTAATCTTGAGCACCCTCGTAGACTCCTCTAGTGAGAAGATCTCCATAAAAGGCCTTATGAATACATGATATTGATGAATGCAAGACATGATGGTATAATTGGAGTGAAATGACAAAAAACATGGGCTCTTGTTTTGCTAAATACTTAACTTGTTTATTCTTGCTCATTTACTAATGCAAACCTTTTCAAATTATGCAAATCTTATGTATATGTATCTTTTAGCCCTGTACTCAGCACCTCGTGCGCTTGACCCACCTTGTTTCACATATTTTATAGGTTCAGAGATGGCTAGAAGTGACAGGCTTGGTGATCTATGCCAGGTGTACTTGTTTAGGATCCCTAGTATCATGAATAGTCTTGTAAAATTGTACTCTTGAATATGTAAGTGAAATCTTTTAATAAAAGGATGTTGCATTATAATATTGTTGAATGTTGAGATATTGTTGGTGCCTTTATCTTGTTACTTGTTCATGTATGCTAAGTGTTTCATGCTTTCGCATGTTGTCTTTGGTATTCGTTTGGTTCTTGGGACTGGGATTCTGGTTCTGTGACAATGTGCTGGATTGTTTTTAGCCATAATTTGCTCATACATTTGAGTTTGACCATGAAACTTTACATGGCTGTAAAATGAATATAACCATACTAATAGTGCTAAAAATTTACTCCTTCGTAAATTTTAAATCTCTATATTGCCGAAAATATCACATTGTGCATTAAACGGGTAATTTGAAGGATGTTGTGGACCATGTTTGATTCCCTCCAAGTTTTATACATTATTGTTATTATAACAAACCCATATACCTAGTTCAGTTAATGAAGATTAATGTGAAATGTCTTTGGGAACATATATATATATATATATATATATATATATATATATATATATATATATATATATATATATATATATATATTGGTATGATTAATATCTTCTAAAGCTTTTTATGCTCATAATATGTACTAATAAATGTGAAAGTAAAATACTTACATACCTAACCTCTAGTTATGAGATCGTAACATTGAAGTAAACACGGAGTCCTTTGGGGGTTTCACATCAAACATGAACCTTATGTAATTGAAGTCAAACTTAAGTGAAATATGCCACCTAATGAAATATCTCACCTTATCGAATTAGTATTTATTATTCTATTCTATTTTCTTCCTATAATTATAAGAAATTGAAATAAATGTGATATTATATGATGTATTTTGGATATGATATTTTGAAGTAGTCTTGAAGTCTCGAGGCTTTGACCATGAAGGAAGTGACGTGGGTACCATCATGGGGATGGTTGATGAATTACATAGTTAGATTTTAATCCTTTATTGAAAACAAATTAATTATAAGATATTACGATACAAATTATAGTCATGTATAATGATACACTTGACCTTGAAAAGATGGGATATACTCTACACCAATTAAGTAGGCCCTAGAGGAGATATGCGATGTGATATAAATACCTTTGAACTTAGTGTTGTTAAAAGGTAACTTTTATGTGATATAGTTAACACTAAGACCAAATTTGTAGTATATTACAACCTTTCTCTAATAGTTATGTTGTTGGGATGTTGTCGATATGGCTCTTATATGCTTAATTTTTGTTCTTCAAGTACCATACTATGGATTGATGATAGATTTTGAAACCTTTGTATTTTTGATCTAAAATTTTGGATTTGTTTGATTACTATCTTTTGAAGACATCTGCAAAAAATTTAGGTAGATATGATATTTATACTAGTATTTAATCCCATTTTTTCCTTAAAGATATTTGGGCCTTGTTGCGCCCTATGATTGGTTAATTTGGGCCTTGTTATGACCATGTTTGGAGCATGAATCTAATCTTGTGTGGTTTTGGATATGTGGATATGCATCTAATGTAGTTGTTAGACTTAATTAGTATGTAAAAATGTAGTGTAACTAACTTATTTAATCAAATGTAACGTTAATCATCATGTGCCTTGTGAATATATATATCTATTTAAGTGTCATAACTTGTTGGGTAATGAAATGAATCAATAATGTAGTATTGTGACATTGAGCTTAGTGTCATATACTATTGAGTATATGCAGGTGTAGGGAGGTTTTTCTCTGTCATCCTGACTTGAAGGTGTTTGAGAATAGCCGCAATTGTGTCTTGATTCATATATAATTGAGAGTGACTACGATTATAACTTGGAATAGAGGGTTGTATAACCTAGTTCTTTTTGGTGTCATATCCTGTGTACCCAAGATGGACCAAGTTTTTGGTAGGTTGGGCCAATGTGCCACTATAGTTCGTCACTCGTACTAACTAAGGGTGAGAGATCATTAGAAGTCTTGTATTCCTATGATCTTATATGGGGATTATTGCAGCCTTGCAGTGGTCAACTAGTAGTTTGCACCTCTAACAGCCCAAGGATTATCAAAACAAGTAACTCATTCGTTTAGCATATTTGGTTAGTATTAAATTGGCAATTAACATTGCATATTATTGTTGTGTGCTTATTATCTGCAGTTTTTGTTATGCCTTTTGAATTCTCTATAATTATAGGGACCACATAAAGCCCTATAAGTAATGTTAAGTTCACCGCATTCAAGATGTACACCATAAGAAAATTTTTGTTATAATATAAAATGTTTTACACTCTTGTCATTGATACACCTTGAACTAAATTACAGAGTGATGTGGATAATTAAAAACTCTAATCACTTTTTGTTATTTATCATCACTTAAAATCTACCTATGTATGTTTATATGTTGGTGGGATAAATTCTATTTCTAAGACTGTTATAGAGTCTCATGTGGTTCTTCCACAATATTTTTAGGTATTCTAGCACAACTAAAAATGCATAGTGATGAATACATAACAACATAGTTGAGTACAAATTGTCACTATAATATTACTTTCATGAGTGATTGGTGGGTTGTATTGGACAAGATGGCATTCTTACCTTGATGCTTCTTTATGATTACGAGTTATAGAATACTTTAAAATTATATATTTTTGTGTCTTCATAGATATGGATCATCAAGTAAAATTATATGTTACAGTTTATGCAGAGATTTCAGTTTGTAATACTATCTCATCTACTCTTGAGATGATTTACATGAGAAATATTATGTTTTTAAATGACATTATTTGATGTATTATAATTATTATTTGTAATTGGATTGTTATGAGGATTGTTTTATTTGAAAATTTTCAACTTTATTTTTATGGTTGTTGGTTTTAAGTTGGATTTGAGTCTAAGAACTGGTCCTAATGATCACATAGGGGTTTTTCATGGAATGAGTCCTTAATATCATTAGTGTTATCTAAAGAATTGTTCAGTAGAGTATGTGAGCTACTAGATCAAAGAATGGGAATTCATCCAAGTAGAGCAAATAATGTGGATATAATTTGTTAAGTGTACTACAACATAGATAGAAACATACAAGTTACTAAATATTGAACTAAATGAGAAAAATTGTAAATTTTTGTGTCATACTAAAATATTTAGAATAATTAAAAGGTTGATTTTTTTAATCTGATTACTGAATCTGAAAAATGAAAAAAAAACTCTTGAATCTAACTTCCTAATATATTAATTTTTTATTAATTCTCTCTACCCATGTGAAATTTTTTAACGAATTATAGCAAGGTGTGATTTCACTTTACAAGACTTAAAGTAGATTTCTTATGCTTATTTGACTACTAGATACCCAGCCTACAACGTGCTTTAACACATTTGGCCTCACCATGTTTGTCATCGGTGGCTAATTGATTTTAAATTCTCACAAAATAATAATCTATTAAGATTTTTTGTAGCTTTGTATTGTAATTAAATTATTCATTTTTTATTATGTGATCTACACCATATTTTACTACCTAAACTAATATCACATAATTCTATGTATTTTTGGTTCTCAGTATTGAGAATCTATATATATCATATATTGACTGAAAAATCAAAACAAAAGGTTATTGATCGAAAATTAGATAAAAAAGAATAGGAGACAATCATGTTCTTCATGTTTTGAATTATATATATGAAAATTATACTTAAAAACAAACTTCACTCACTTTCAATACATTCAATCAAAATCACTGCAAAAGTAGTCTAACAAATTCATTTTTTCACAAAAAAATGATTTCAGATTTATGGACCAAATTTTGAATAACCAATAATCATTTCTTGTAATATTATTCATTTTATACTATTGTAGAAATTTTCATCTCATATTATGAAGAAATACACCTTTTACTAGGATGATTTCATCCGTAATCATCCTAAATGTCCAAAACCTGCCAAATTAGTACTAAGACTGATGTAAAAATGAGATTTCATAAAATATGATTCTATAACACAATCTATGTTCAAAAATGTTTGATATCAATAGAATTTGTTAAATAAGCATGTATTCCAAATTTCATTAAAAATTCCCATTTCACCACAAAATCTACTATTTTCTACAATAGGGCCAAAATAGCATCATACATCTCAAATTTGGTATTTTGCATACATAAACAATTAAATGTGTGTACTTCCTCTTATGGATAGTGAATATTAATTTATTAAATGTAGAAGGTGAAACAAATCCTCTTTGATTCCAAGAAAGTGTATTCTATCATTCTACAAAATGTTCCACCAAACTTCTATGGAGTTGAAAATCACTATAAAAATTCCTCACTTGGGATCAGTGGACGACCTGGCTTTTCTCTCTCCTATGTTGTACTCTTTCTATCTTATGAAGTGGCCTCTTACTCAATTCCATGTCTATTCTATAGATGAATGTGGTTATGCTCTAATTTTATGACATCAATGATAAATTGCACAATGTGCGACATCAATCGGCACTTTTGAACTTAGTATCATTGTTTAATACATCACCTTCTTGAATCCAATTTTGAGCCTCATAGATATTGTATTTTGGGTTACTAGTATATATAATGTTGGCGATATCTCTAATATATTTCTAACACTGCAAAAATCACCTCAATTGGATCATCATATCTCAAGTTATGACCTTTCAAATATTGGGTCAAACTATATGTCTTTTAATCGAGTTCATCTACATTTGACCCTACTTGGGCCAAATGTGGGATTGCGGAACAATTTAAGTGTGTTCCCCTCTCTTTTCTTTGGGTTAGTTTATATCTTTTGGGACCTTTGGATCTCTTTCAGATCATGATGGCCCACCCATCAAATGGTTGTTGTTTGGTCCTCTACCTCCACACATAGGTCGACAGGGGTGGTATAGACACCACCTACCACCAACTTTGAACCACCCAATTGGCATCATTTGTTACCCTTTTTGACAAAATAAAAACACCAAAGCCTTCATCTCGAGACCTCCTTGTTTTTCCTCCTATTTTCCCTCTTGAATCCACTACGAAACGCACTTGTATCCCTCCCCAAATCCTAGTTTTTCCATGGTTGATGCCACCAGAGAGCACTGCCACGTAGTCTCATTTCAGCCTCCCTAGAAAGAAAGGAGGTTAGATCTGAGTTTGAGCCTCCATGTGAAGCCTAGGCAGCACTCTGGTTGGGAAGCTTGAGCACTGGTGGCCTAGATCGAGAGAACTCCAATGATCTCCAAGTAAACATCCATGGAAAAGGGGATAGCTCATGTCTGTTACTAGAAAGAAAAAGAGAAAAGGGCAGGGACCCTAGGATCTAGGGCGTTGACCCTCAATGGCCCATATTTCCACCATCCCCTCTCTCATTCTTTATGTCACCTAGCAAGGGGCAGGCTAGGTGGGCCGCTGACGAGTCCAATAGGATGTCATTTGACCCCAGATCAATGTACGCATGGGACCAATCACAACACGATGCAAAGCAAACTGCCACCCTCCCTCTCATCTTCTTGGATGGAAGTTCAAATCGCTAGATCTCTGGTCAACGGTGGAGATCACCCACGTAATATTTTGGTACACCCTGAGTCTTACCCATATTTTTTTTGGGCTAAAATTCTAAAATGCACAACTCATAGCTCCCTTGGCCAAGTTTCATGACCAATATACCAAATTCATCAGCTCAGTGAGGTTTATGAAATGGGCATGTTTACACACCCTGAATCTTCTTATATACTCCATGTTTTACTAAATATGATATCATTGACCATTTTGTCTACACTTAATGCATGATTGTGTTAGAGATTGGACCTTTGAAGCACATATACCTATCTAATCATCATATGTATACCTTTTATGTACTTTGAACTAGTTAAAGCTCCTAATCACCCCTATTGATCATAAATGCCTCTAATTGCACATATGTGATTTTTTTGGGACTTTAATGACAGACTCTAACCTATATTGCTAATTTGATTTCTAAATTACCTCTAGACACATCTAACCTTGAAAGATAGTAACCTTATGCTATTATATAATGCTAACTAGACTTGTTGTAAGTATATGACCGTAAATGCACATATGTACCCCTAATATGTGAATGTTGAATATTCCTTGAAGAAAATGATATGAGTGACCTATATCATGCATGAAATGCCTTTCTACTCTTGAAATCAATAATTCCATGATGTTTACAGATCCTAATACTCAATATTCACTCTAGGTATTGGTATGATGATGTATTTGGCCCTTTTTTGTCTTAAAATGCTTAATGTGACCTATGGCTCGAATGGTGTTCTCAATCTATATCTATTATGAATCATTTTCTTATGCTCTCCCTCTTCAAATCAGAGTTTCAAAATCCCTTATGGTTTCCTTGATGTGGATGTCCAAGGTTTGGAATTCCTAAACATTAGGGGACATTCACATATATTGGAATGTGTTTCTTATGGCCTAATGTAGTTGATCCACACCATTTTTGATGCTTGGTTCTCGTGCCTTTATGAATCTTGACCATGTTTTCCCTATTATGAGTCCTTAGGCCTTGAAATGTACAAGTAAGTAACTTAAACCTTGAAATGATCATATAAAATGCATCGAACGTCAAAATGACACAAAACTTGAACCCCACCTTCATGATGACCTATAAATCAATTTAAGTTCATTAAATGGACTAATAAGAAACTTGGAACATAACCTTGATAAAACCCTAAAATGAATCTAATTAGGGTCTATTATGAGAATCCCATACATGTTTAAAATCTTGTGCTTAACCAAGTGTTGCTTGAGATCTATATATGGTAAAGATAGGTCGTGCAATCTTTAAATCAGGTATGGGCTTTAAATAGTTATATGAATATGGCTTTCTTTCTTGAAGTGTTACACATGTGTATGCTTGTTTACTTGTTCAAATATTTCCATGTAGTACTCTAGTATTGTACTCAATTTTGTCTCGTGCCGATCTTTTAAAACATGTAAAAATAATATAGAACTCCATTGTACAAACCTTGTGCACCTTCCTATATTCTCAGGGTAAGGACACGAGGCTAGGCATCGTACTTGATTTGTCAAGTTAGGGTGGGCCATGTCGATACAAGGGTTATCTAATCTTGACAACCCTTACAGACTATTCCAATGGGAAGTAGTCAAAGGATTTATGATATATGATGTTTTTAGTATAATTGGAGTAAAATGATACAAAACACATGCTCTCGCATTGTTAAAGATTCCAATTGTCTATTCTTGGTTGTTACTTCTAAAAATCTTTTCAAATTATGCAAAGTTTATGTATACATATCTTTTAGCACTGTACTCAGCACCTCATTTGCTTGACCCACCTTGTTTCACATATTTTATAGGTTAAGAGATGGCTAGAAGTTTATGGGATTAGCGAGCTATGTGAGGTGTACTTGTTGTATGATCCCTAGTGTACATTGATAGACTTGTAAAACTATACTCTTTAAAATGTAATTGAAAGCTTATTATAAACAACGTTGTTTAATATATCTTGTTGATTGTTGAGATTATGATTGGTGCTCTTACCCTATTATCGATTCATGTATGCTAAGATTTAGTATCACAAAACCGGAATCCCAGTCCCATGAACCAAATGCATACCAAAAACAACATGCAAAAGTTACAAATGCTTACCATACATGAACAAATAACAACATAAAAGCACCAATCATAATCTCAACATGCAACAAGTATTATTTAGAAATATTATTTATTACAAGCTTTTGATTACATGTTCAAGAGTACAATTTTTTGAGTCTGCTCATGTACACCATGGATCTAACAACAAGTACACCTGACATACCTAAGCAATCCCATCAACTTCTAGCAATCTATGAACCCCTAAAATACGTGAAACAAGGCAGGACAAGCACATGAGGTGCTGAGTATAGGGAAAAATACATAATATTTGCTTAATTTGAAAATATTTTTAGAAGTAATGAACAAGAATAAACAAATTAAGTACTTAGAAAAGTCAGAACCCATTTTTATGTCATTTTACTCTAATTATACCATCAATATCATGTATCATAAGGCCTTTGATCAACTTCCCAATTGAAGGATCAATAAGGATGATCAAGATTAGCTAACCCTTTTATACATGAGGTACCCCAATAACCAAAGTCCTTGAGAAAAACCAAATTTCAAAATTTGTATAATGGAGTTCTATATTATGTGTGCAAGTTATAAAACAATGGGATGAGATAACCATCGAGTACATACTAGAATGCTACATGGCAATATTTGAGCAAGTAAACAAGCATACATATGTATCACATTTCAAGCAAGAAACTCATAGTCATATAATTATTAAAGCCCATGTCTGATTTAGAGATAGTTAACTTAACCTTATCCATGACAATCTAGCCACAAGCAACACCTAATAAACCATAAGATTACGTACATGTATTAGGTTCTCATCATTAACCCTAAGTAGATCTACATTGGGGTTTTTTCCAAGATACGTTCACGGTTGGATGATTTGATGTTTTATGATCTTGTACTGATTTAGTGGTCATCAAGAAGGTGTATCTCAAGATTTATGTTATTTACAAGTTCCATCATTTTATACAATCACTACAAGATTAGGTCCCTTATGCACATTTTAGGGTCAAAGACTCATAATAGGGCATACAAGGTCATGATCCAATTAAGACAAGAGATCCAAGCATCAAGCATGATTTAGATTAGGAAAGTATGGATATAAGAATGACATTCTAATATGGATCAATGTCCCCTAGGGTTTATTATGGATATAAGAACCACATTCTAATATGGATGAATGTCCCCTAGGGTTTAGGCATCATATTCCAAACCATAGACATCGACATTCTTACATACATACAAGCACCAATGTAGCACATATGCCATTAGGTGTCGAAATATATATTATATGGAACTTCTACATTAAGACAAACAAAAGGGATGATGATTCTTGATTTGGGAGGGGATGACATGTGATCAAGATCCACATCTATAAAGAAGTGAAATCACCACCTTTTCACTAATAACAATGGTAAATAAAATCCAATGAATAACAGTGGAAGTTGAAATTTTGACTATATTCAATTTACTAAAGAGTACATCAGACTTTTCCCAATAAGGGTGTACACGATTTATACAAATAAAGGATCTAAGTAGAGGTAAACTCAACTACATCAATATGTATCCAATTAAAACAACTTAACATATAGTCCATGATGGAAGAGTGAACTCCTTATCCTAGTCTTAGGCTGGTTTACCATGCTCCTGTTGTGGACTCTGATCCTAAACCTGGGTGGTTGGGATCACCCATCAAGAGGAGATAAAAGTATGTGTCAAACAAAGGAATAAGGACAAACATAGAGTATATTATTGCATGATAAAGAACTACTATGCTAAGAGTAACAAAAGTTAATAAATAAGAATTCTGCCAAGTCAAATAGTAATAAAATTTTGCATGCATGATTTAATATGACTACATTAAGATAACATTGGGTTGCGGCACCTACCTAACCTCAACCTCTAGGTGAGGGAGAGTAACACATTCCCAAGAACCCTAATATATATAAAATTTGGAAGAGTGGTCCAATTCCCCAGGGTGAAATAACACATGCCCACTATGGGTGGTTTGTACTCATGTACATTACATTAGTTAAATAGTCATTTACATCATCATGCTAGAGTAAATCAATGGAATATTTAATAAATTTAATAACTTTTCAAGTGGGGTCCAAGACCCTAGAACAATTTACGCAATAATAAGAACTAATGAAAATAGGCTCATGCGAAATTGGGAAAATAGGATTGGATTTAAAACATGCCCAACATAGGGTTAGAATGCACATACCTCTTTCCACATATAAAGATTAACTTGGATAGTATACTTTGGTCCACAAGGTCAACTTTTCATCCTAGAAACACATTATGTATATTAGCCAAGTCAAAGTGAACATATTCATTCCTATTATATTTTTATATTATTCTTACCATATTCCTGATCATCTAATGTTATGTTAGGGTTTATGATTTTAATCTTTGTTGATAGAATATGTGATGCTTTAGATATCAGTCTTAGTTCTAATTAGACATATTTAGTCACATAAGTCTATGTAATTCATATATATTTGGATAATAACATATATTCTTCAAATTTAGGTTTAATGATGTCATTTTCTTCTCTATAATGTGAATCCATATTATTCCTAACATCATGCTTACCATGTATATAGGTGTAAGTATATTCCACATGAATATCTATTAGGTTCACTAATATACACATGCTTTGATCTAACTAACATGTCATCTAGATATATGTTTATAAAATTATATTATTTTACACATTATTATCTTTTTCATCATTTAATACATAAGAAGACAATATAGTTAGATGGATTATTATAAAGATTTCAAGTTCCCTTGGATCAATTTAGATTAAAGTGTTTCCTAGATCCAAAAGTATTTCTAGTTATCATATAATGCACTTATATATATATATATATATATATATGTGTGTGTGTGTGTGTGTGTGTGTGTGTGTGTGTATGTGTGTGTGTATATGTATATGCATATATATATATATATATATATATATATATATATATATATATATATATAGAGAGAGAGAGAGAGAGAGTCAGGCTAGAATACACTCGAGTGTACGGATCGCACGAATACACTCAAGTGTGTTTGCACATCAAGACTATTTTTTGCAAAATATAAACTATTGACCTTCACCGTCATACTATAAATAGGCTACATATCAATTTTGAATTGATTTGGATGAGTGTAAGTCACTCATCCAAGGGAAACAAAATCGACGCGCGAAACTAATTTGAAATGCATAATTTTTGCGGTCTTCATAACATGAGCTATACATATCCAAATGTGCTCAAATTTTGCGTATGAGTTGTTCATGAGATGTTTAAGAAGATCAATGGATTAGATTTTCAAAAAAAATATTGCATCATGAAAAACTACTTGAGTGTATTCCGCTCCAGATACACTCGAGTGTATTCTAGCCTGACTCTCTCTCTCTCTCTCTCTCTCTCTCTATATATATATATATATATATATATATATATATATATATATATATATATATATATATATATAGTTTCTATTGTAAAGGATACATTACAACAAGGATACATTCCCTAATGATTCTTAGAGCTTTGTAAAGTATACAATAAGTAGTACGATGATTTATGAATCAGTTCAGTTATCAATGTATTTGAATCAAAATGATCTAGTTAAATTTATTCCCTAAATCAATGTTGGTAATTGAATTGCAATTAAAAAAACATATATAATTAGGGTTATGATTCAAAACAAGAGTGAGTTATTTTTTATGTTTTACTCTTAGTGATTTTTGATTGTACATGATATGTTAATAATGTAAATACACTAGTGCATCTTGTTATAATATCATTGGATTGGTGAATTATAAGGTTTAATACTCAAATCTCTCCAATGACATGGGAGATGATATTTAACACGTGAGTATTTAGATTATACATCATGTAGGCTTAAGGAAACATTATGTTTATATGATTATATCACCATGATAAGTTTGGATATAGATAAGTATGTGAATCTAGGATTTTAATCAAGTTTAAATAACTAAAACTATAAACATAATTACCATTTTCAAATGGTGGATTACAAGTAGTCCTTGAAATCCATTCTGCAGTTAAGGGGTTCTGCAGCAACTGATGGAGACTTGTATAACCATCATCATGCGTAGGAGATTAAACTCAGTTGGATTCAGGTCCATAAATGATCATCTGAGAAGGTGGCGGTGCTCTTGTTGCTAAGGTGGTAGAAAGCAAGGAATGAAGAGAGTGGTACCCCATGTTAGAGGGGCGTCATGATAGGGTGTTGCTGGCATGCAGCGTCGAGATCAGGTCGGTGGTGAATTATGTAAGGGGAGTAGATGGGGTGTCCGGGTGCCATTATGGTGAGGGTGTTGAACCAATTTATGTGATTCTGTCATGGTGTTGTTGTAGGAGAAGGCGCCAATGCCATTGCAAGAGAGGAGTCAATGACATTGATGTCAGGGTCATCATTACAGGAGAGAAGGAGGAGGATGGCATGCAGAAGTCAACGACATCGTAGGAGTCGACGGTGTCATAGTGTCGTGACCAACACAAAGGGGGTTTTTGGGTGTTGTGGGTCAGATGGGAAGGTGTTAGTGACACCGACGCAGCATCGTGGCCCATGCTTCTAGAACTGACACTGGTGAGGAGACAGTGTTGGGCAGCAGCAGTGCTAGCGGTTGCCTGGAGTGGTGGCTGTCAGATAGGCGTATGTTTCGTGGATCATTGGTGGATAGTGTTTAGGGGAAGAGGGTGAGAGGAATGGAAGGAATGGGGGGATAAGATATAGGAGGCAGACAACAGCTATCGTTTAAGGGGCAACGGGGCGTTGCCCATTTTGGAAGGTAGGAAAACATGATGTTGCATGTAATAGAGAGAGGGAGGAAGTAACGCAACGTTGTGTTACATTGTTGGGATACAAGTTGCATTGTTGGGATAGGTAGGTTTAGGAAAAGCTTAATTTCTTAGTCAAATACCCCTATTAAAATCTAAGGTAATTAGGTTTTTAAATACCAATTTAATTGGAAAAGCAATTTCTATTGAATGGTCAAACAAATTAAAAGATAGACTAAATAGGAGTAAAGTAGGTTTCCTTTTTCCATTCAATATGCATTTATATATATTAGAGTGGCTTATTCATTTAATTAATTAAGAGGGTAGAGAAATACCAATTGACATGAAAATTCATGGGTTTTCTAATATAAATGTGTAGAGTTTAACATTACATTAATTTTCTCCTTTTGAACGAAATTTATATTTGATTGTATGCTACGTGCCTAATTATATTTAGTACCTTTCTTAATAAATTTAGATATAAAATTTCTTATTTCTCATTTCTTGTCCCATAAAGACATAATATCTCTAAATTAATATAATCTATTCATTATCTCTCATTAATGGTCATTTTACATGATTAGACTCTGATTAAGACATTAGTTGAGATATTTGTGCAAAAACCCATTCATTGTCTTGAATGTGGGTAAATATATTTCAAATCATTAAGTATTCCTCAGTTTCAATATTGAGGACAAAGAGGATAGAAAAGATAGGATAATTTAGTAAAAAGGACAAAAAAGATATGAAGGAAATAAAATCTTGAAAATGGGTTTAATTGTAATTGAATCCAAGATTCAGTATGTTTCAACACTCCACTCCTTCAAGAGGATTTCATCCCCGAAATATCAACAAAGGGAAGGGTCAGTACGTAACATCCCAACACTTAGAAACTAAGTGGTTACCTCTAATCTAGGGTACTTCACATGCTATACTCATAAGTTAGATTTACTAAGGTTTCCACTATTAATATTACCTTTGATCCAATGATGTATAATCGACCGCGTGATGAGAGGCGCTCCCCTAGGGTTTGGGAGCTGTGGAGGCGGAAGAGGCAGCGGCCGCAAAGGCCGTGGCCTAGGCTCATCGTCGTCTCACGCTCGATCTCCTGAGGGAAGCCTCAACCCTGCCCCGCCCGCCAGCGACGGCAACCCTGCCGCCGGTGCAGAACCAGACCATAACAACATCCCTGTTGAGAACTCCATGCACACAGAACAGGCTGAAGGTGTTACAGCTCCTGACGTAGGTCCGACTCCTGACGTTGCTCCGGCCCGTCGCAGCTATAGAGACGCGCACGTCGGAAAAGAGCATGGGCTACTGTCCTATATTAACCCTACCTCACCGGACACCCTCACGGCAGAATATATCCAGGTTGACCTTTCAGGTGTCCTTCATGTCTTCTCTGTCAAGCATGAATCCATCCATCCTTTGCTGGCCCCTTGGCAGTTCGCTGTCGTTGTTAAAGCCATAGGAATCACACTGGGATTCCAAGCCCTTGTCAATAAGATTAGTGTGTTATGGCAGCTGACGACTCAGTTCCACATCATCAACCTCGATAATGGATATTATAATATCCAGTTGGGCAACCGGGAATATTATGAGAAGGCACTGCTAGGGGGCCCATGGACTGTCTTCGGGAACTACCTGACCGTCCAATCTTGGTCTCCTTCTTTCAGGCCATCAGAGAAGATACCACGCAAGCTGGTGGTATGGGCTAGGGTAGCTGACCTCCCTGTGTTTATTTATCAAAACCAACTTCTCATTAATATCAGTAATTCCATAGGCAAGACTATCAAGGTGGATGCAAACACCTTGCTGGGCAATAGGGGGAAGTTCACGAGGATTGTTGTAGAAGTGGACACACATAAGCCTCTTCTTCCAGCCATCTTCATCAATGGGGAATACATCTGCCTCGAGTATGAGAATCTGCCTCACTTCTTCCTGAAGTGTGGTCGTCTTGGCCATATTGCGGATGAGTGCAAGCAAGGTTCCACTCCTCTAAGCGATATGGCATCTACCTCCATCCCAATTCTAGTTACGGTTGTTACTTACTCCGAAACAATCCATGCAAAATGTCAGAGAGGCGGAAGCCAAATGCTGCTGGGAGAAACGCTAGCGGCAGCAAACCCTCGAAGCCGCCGAGTGATCCGAAGGCCACCACAGGCACTCCTGATGCTACCTCGGCGCAAGCGAGTGACGATGATGGATTCCAGCCCGTGTTAAGCAAGAAAGCTAAATAGCGACAATGCCAGAAGGAAGAGGTCGCGGAAGCAGCCCGGGCTGCAGAGTCGCATGTCGCGCCCAGTGAGCACACGATTAATACCTCTGTCAGGCTCAGCAGAAACAACGTAAGTGAAGGTAGGGAGCCACATCAAGACCATGACGGTGAGTTCCTGTTCCAGGCTCAAGCACCAATCATCTCGGCGGCCCCCGGCAAACAGATAGCTTGCCATAATAGAGGGGATAGCGACTACGTTATGCTGAGGAATAGGAAGATTGTGTTCCAAACAACACAAAGTCCAGACCGTGTTTGGAAAAAAGGGCGGGTTGAGGACCTGCCAGTCACGGTAGCTTCTACCCCCCATGCAAAGTGTGTATTAGAATTCCAAAAGCACCTTGAAGGTGCCCCTCAAGAACCCTCTTCGGAGGTCGACATGGATGGTGAAGATTAGTCTGTAGGACTATGTGCTTCTCTCCAATAATTTCTCTATGAATATTGTCTGCTGGAACATCCAAGGTGCTTTCCTGGATAAGAAAATTCATCTCATTCATGAAATCAAACTCATTCACAAAGTGAACATTATAGCTATCGTTGAACCTCGTTGCAGTGGCTCGACCGCTGACAGACTCATCAAACGTCTTGGCTACAATTCCTCACAAAGGGTGGAAGCCAATGGCTTCTCGGGCGGCATTTGGCTTGCCTGGGATCTGCATCGTTGCTCGGTTGAAATTCTCCTCAATCACCATCAGTTTATACACTGTCGCATTAATGGCGATTGGTACCTCACCATCATCTATGGAAGCCCTAATCCTACCACGCGTGAGTACCTATGGGAGAGGCTCATCGAGATCGCTGCTTCCATGGACTCTGCTTGGGAGGTTCTGGGCGATTTTAACACCTTTCTTAACATCAATGAGAAGCGAGGTAGTGACTATTTTGATAGGCATTCTAGTGGCCGATTCCATGAAGTTCTTGTTGCCACCGGCCTTGCAGAGCTTAAAATCCAAGGTCATTTCTTCACCTTCCGGCGTCAACTCCTCCATGAGCGGCTTGACCGGATTGTTACAAATTCTGATTGGATCCACAAGTTCAGGAATGGCTCTACTGCGGTCCTCCCCCATCTCTACTCTGACCACCATCCTCTTTTCTTGTCCTGCGGAACTAGGACGCCTAAACATTGCCTTTTCCGCACCAAGGAGAGCTGGAGCCTTACCCCAAATTTCAGGGAGGATGTCATGAGCCACTGGCCAGTTAATGACAACTTCCAGGACGCCCTTCTCACCTTCAAAGACAAGGCCACTCAGTGGGACTCCACGAGATTGGGTCGACAGCACAAAGAAAAACAGCAACTCCTTGCCCGCATCAGCAAGCACCAGGTACATGCTCAATCTCTGAACCCCATACCACTGATGGACCCATCTATTCCTCTCCAGGAGTGACTCCAGAACATTCTTCTCAACGAGGAGGCGGATTGGCGGCAGCGGGCCCATATTGATTGGTTGAAGTCTGGTGATCTTAACACCAAATTCTACCAGTCATACGTGCAAGCTAGGAGGCACTTCAACAAGATCAGTCTCCTTCAATCGGAGAATGGGAGCTAGACTTCCACAAGTGATGACACGAAGAGGTTGGTTCAAAGCTTCTTTGCAGACCTTCTTTCCCAGTCTGCCCCGACGTATGTGGATCGGATACGGGCGTACCCGAGAGCCTTTCCTGCCGTCCACACGACTACTTATGCCCACCCGAGTGCCATCCCAACCAAAGATGAAATCAGAACCGTCACCTTCTCCATGGCGCCCCTCAAAGCCCCGGGCCCTGACGGGGTCCATACTGGATTCATTCAACATCACTGGCAGTAGGTTGGCCCGAGCATCATCCAAACTGTTCAAGAGGTCTTCACGTCATAGAACATCACCACTTCCATAGCGGATTCCTACATGGTCTTAATCCCTAATATCCCTACTCCTTAACGCTGTAGTGACCAGAGACCCATATCGCTCAACAACAGATGTTTTAAAATCATCTCTAAAGTTATTGTGGAAAGATTGAAGCCCCTCATGAATGACTGGGTCAACCCTACACAGTCTAGCTTCATACTAGGAAGATGCATTAGTGATAATATCCTTCTTGTACAGGAGGTGATCCACTCCATGAAATCCATAGCCAACAAGAAATCATGGATGTGCATTAAGCTTGACCTAGCCAAGGCCTTTGACAGAATGAATTGGGCTTTTATTCATGATACTTTGCAGCAAACTGGTTTGCCATCTAAGCTCTCCACCATAATCATGGAAATCATCAGCAAAGGATCGACCTCCATTCTGTGGGAGGGTGAACCCTTACCTCCCTTCAAGGCCGCCCAAGGCATCCGCCAGGGTGACCTGATAAGCCCCTATGTTTTTTTCCTATGCATGGAAAGGTTGAGCCAAGCTATATCTCCTTCTGTGGATTATGATAAATGGAAACCTATCACCCACTCTCGTGGGGGCTTGAAACTATCTCATGTCTTCTTCACAGATGACATCCTCCTTCTAGGCGAAGCTTTTGCCAAACAGGCTCGGATCATTTCGACTATCCTTAAGGAGTTCTCCATGGCGTTTGGGCAATCAATTTCAAAGCCCAAATCACGATGCTTCTTCAGTAAGAATGTTTCCCAATCTCTAAAGAGAACGATAAGTAGAAAACTTGGCTTCTCCTAGACAAGCAATCTAGGCAAGTATCTAGGTGTGCCCGTCCTCCACAACTGAGTCAACAGAGAAACTCATGGGGATATCCTCACCTCCATTCATCGAAGAATGAACAGCTGGGCTCACAAAAGCCTCTCTTTAGCAGGAAGGGTGTGCTTGGCCAAGTCTACCCTGCAGGCTATACCTTCTTATACTATGTAGACCGTCAAGCTCTCCCCACGCTTGTGTGACGACATCAATAGGCATATCCGTCAGTTCATTTGGTCTGGAGCTTCTAACCAGTGTAAATCCTCCCTCATCTCTTGGAAGAAAGTTTCATCCAGCAATGACATTAGTGGTCTAGCTATCAGGGATGCCAGTGACCAAAATGACTCTCTCATGATGAAGAATGTTTGGGCTTTTCTCACCGACCCGTCAAAAGTCTGTGTCAAGGTGATGAAGGACAAGTATACCAACGATGGCAGGTTCAAGTCTGTACCGAGCTCCCCAGCTTGGAGCTTTATCAAAAAAAATCTTCGTAGAATCACTAAATAGAGTCACAAAGTTATCAAAAATGGGAGGCACACTAATGTCTGGGATGACCAGTGGATTGCTGGAAAATATGTACTGGATCTCCACCCTGGTTGGCCGATCAATCCTGATATTAGAGATCTCATCATCGAATCCATGGCAATCTCCAATGGGGAATGAGACTGGGACTTCATTCACAGCTTCCTACCTGAGCCCACTTGGTCTATTATAGCTACTATCCCTGCCCCGAGTCGTCACTCGGAGGACGACGGCTGGGTCTAGCCCCTCAAAACCAACGGTCTGTTCACTTCTAGGTCTATTTACAGGTGGCTTCGACAAGGCAAAGAGGTCACCATGCCCGGTAACTGGAAAGGCATTTGGCAGGCCAAGATCCCAGAACGCATGAAAATGTTCCTTTGGCTCATGCTACATGGCGCCCTTATGACGAACATGGAGAAGAGACGTAGGCATATGGAGGTACCTGAGGAGTGCCCCATCTGCAACGATGGCCAGGACACTATGCTCCATGCACTCAGAGACTACAAGACTAGCTGGGATGTTTGGACTCAGCTACTTCCCAACGAGGACCACTCTCTCCTATCTGCGAGCGAGTGGACTCGTCTCTGTACCACAAATCAGGACGACAACTTCATCTTGAGAACCGTTGCTTGCTGGAATATCTGGACTTGCCACAATGAGCACATTCACCAACAGAAGATCATACCTATCTCCAAGAAGGTTGAATTTATTAAGCTCCGAGCGGAATCCATTGCCACGTTGTATGACAGGCAGAACCACACTCCCTCTACAGATCATCCACTGACCCAGCACCTCAGCGCACAGCCAGTCTATGTTTTCACTAATGCCGCTCACCATTATGGCCGTGACACAGCGGCTATCGGCGCCCACGCTGTGCATTCCGACGACTCCCACATTCTGGGTTCTTGTCAAGTTATCCAGTCCTCTACTCTACTCACTAGTGAGATTCAAGCTATCCTGCTTGGCGCCCAACTGTGCCAGGATAACCATTGGGCCTCCTACTACATCTTCACTGATTGTCGGGATGCCATTGGGAACCTTGCTAAACATAAGCCTCTCCCTCGTTTCCTACCCTTTGCTAGGAAGGCTGAAAACCTCCCAGGGGCCCCCCTTGCAGATATCATCCATCATGTCCCAAGAGGTCTCAATGTACCTGCAGATAGCTTAGCTAAATATGCCATCAAAACAAAAAATTCCTTCAGCTTTACTACTGTTGTTCCCCACTGGTTTCTACACATGAGCCATGTGGACATTCACTCTGTTTTGTCTGCAGTAGAGAGTGTAATGAATAAGACTTAAGCTCTACGCCTCCCAAAAAAAAAATTACCTTTTATCAAATATAACACAATTAACGTTTTGACTTATTAGCATTATCTTCATTGTAAAATTACATCATCCTTATTAATGCTATTAATTGTGTCATGTTGTATCCACATTGTTGTAAAAATAATTATATATCAAAATTATGTACAAACCATGTGTATTTCTCATTTACTAATTTAGAATTTTAAGCACAGTTAGGGTTTACTAAATAATCTCAATATTTATTAATATGCTAGATCACAATCCTCAATTACTTGATTTTATACTCCATGTTCCTCATATTACCATCATATAGAATTTTCAGAGATTGTTTTTTAAGAAATAGATAATATTATCCAACATGTTATTAATTCTAAATAATGTCACATTAATTTCTTACACCTATATTACACATTGTCACATCAGTTTTCATACTCACATTAATGTCATCACTAACCATTTTCTCCTATTTACATTTCATATTATAACTTATACATTTAACATCACATTAGGCATTTGAAATTTATTGTAGACTTAATAATCATGCTTATGTAAATCCACTTTCTCTTTATTCATATTTGGGCCATTATATGTATTTTACTTAAAGGTGGAACACATTGCATATTAATGAATTGACTCATATACCAAGTTATGATTAGCTGATTATAATCCATTTATATGTGATGACACCTAATGTCACTAATTTATCATGAAGGCATTAAGGATACATATGTATATATGTTAAGGTTAGATGATTACATCTTAGGGTTTAGGTCAACATGACCATTATATTTTCTACATTATTAGCATGCATTAGTTCCATTTACCATAGAATTAGGGTGACATGGTCAGCATTATGTGTATTCACAATTAGTGAGTTACTCATATTATGTGCCTTAAGTATGTGTTAGGGTTCAAGCATATGAACTATTCCTTAGATGACTTATTATATATTCATTTTTATATCAACAAATAGGTAATTATAATTATAATTTGTTTGGTCAATATATTAATCATATAAGTTCACTATTATCTTATCTATGGAGTTAGGGTTTCTAATTCCAAAGTGGCTAGATTTTGCGATGTATAGTATTCCATCCCCCTAAAAGGGATTTTGTCCACGAAATTAGCAAATGCAAAATTTATCAGGGTACTACTACGACTGCTACTCCACCCCTTAAAAGAGTTATCCTACCAAGTCAAACAAAACTAGAGGCAAAAGAGTGAGTCTAATCAACCATGTATAAGACCCAAGACTTAATTGTTTTACTATTCACTATTACATAACTCAAGGTCTAGTATAGGGTAGACAACCCTTAAACATGGAAATCTAAGACTCATATAAGGAACCCATGGGACATAAGATGATTTTATATAGATAACCAAATCATCATATTAGGTTCCTAAGGATACTTAACATTAAGGAAATTTCCTAAAGGTATGCTATTTCGGACAATTAGCATCAACATATGCCAGGACGGTGTCATATGGACCTGAGAGTCCGTGTAAACCAAGCTAGTGGCACAGAGGAAAATATTACAAACCCCCAGAACTTGACCCTTTGTAGGAACCCTTTCTTTCAATTTATGTCCTAGTAGCTACTTAGTAGGCTAATCACCTAAAAGTTGACCAAGATATTTCTAATATAAAATTCTTATAGTCCTAATCCAACCTTTCACCATAGGTCAATTCTAAGGTGAGCTAAAGGGAAACTAAATGAGGTAAGGGGTTCTAACTAAGGATACAAATTGAAATAGTCAAGACTCTAACTACCATTGGCTCTGATACCATGCTGTAAAGAAGTGAAATCAGCACATCTTCATTAATAAAAGTGGTAAACATAATCCAATGAATAGAAGTGGAAGTTGAAATTTGAACTATATTCAATTTAATAAAGAGTACATCATTTTTTTCCCAATAAGGGTGTAAATTCTTTATACAAATAAATGATCTAAGTAGAGGGAAACTCAACTACATCAATATGTCTCCAATTAAAATAACTTAACTTATAGTCCATGATGGAAGGATGAACTCCTTCTCCTAGTCTAAGAATAGTTCACCATGTTCCTATTGCGCACTCTGATCCTAAACTTGGGTGATTGGGATCACCCAACAAGAGGAGATAAAAGTATGTGTCAAACAAAGGAATAAGGACAAACATAAAGTAATGTATTGCATGATAAAGAACTATTATGCTATGAGGGTCAAAAGTATTGGGCTAGTAAATAAAAAAGAATTTTGCCAAGTCGAATAGTAATAAAATTTTGCATGCATGATTTAATATGACTACATTAAGCTAATATAGGGCTAATGAATATACCTAACCTCAACCTATGGGTGAGGGAGAGTAACACATTCCCAAGCACCCTAATATATATAAAATTAGGGAAAGTAGTCACATTCCCCTAGGAGAAATAACACATGCCCACTATGGGTGGTTTGTACTCATGTACATTATATTAGTTAATTAGTCATTTACATCATCATGCTAGAGTAAATCAATGGAATATTTAAGAAATTTAATAAATTTTCAAGTGGGGTCCAAGATCCAAGAACAATTTATGCAATAATAAGAATTAATGAAAACAGGCTCATGCATCATTGGGAAAATAGGATTGGATTTAAAACATGCCCAACATAGGGTTAGAATGCACATACCTCTTTTCACATATAAAGATTAACTAGAATAATATACTTTGGTCCACAAAGTCAACTTTTCATCTGAGAAACACATTATGTATATTAGCCAAGTCAAAATGAACATATTTATTCCTATTATATTTTTATATTATTCTTACTGTATTCCTGATCATCTAATGTTATGTTAGGGTTTATGATTTTATTCTTTGTTGAGAGAATATGTGATGATTTAGATATCAGTCTTAGTTCTAATTATCCATCTTTAGTCACATAAGTCTACGTAATTCATATATATGTGGATAATAACATATGTTCTTCCAATTTAGGTTTAATGATGTAATGTTCTTCTCTATATTGTGAATCCATATTATTCCTAGCATCATGCTTACCATGTATATAGGTGTAAGTATATTACACATGAATATCTATTAGGTTTAGTAATATACAAATGCTTTGATCTAACTAACATGTCATCCTGATATATGTTTATAAAAGGATATTCTTTTACACATTATTATCTTTTTCACCATTTAATTCATAAGAAGACAATATAGTAACATACATTCTTATATAGATTTCAAGTTCCCCTGGGTCAATTTAGATGAGAGTGTTTCCTACATCCATATGTATTTCTAGTTATCATATAATGCACTTATATATATATATATATATGGTTCCTAATGCAAAGTATAAATTACAAAAAGGGTATGTTGCCTAATGATTCTTAGGGCTTGGTAAAGTATACAATAAGCAATAGGGTAATTCGTAAATCAGTTCGGTTATAAATGTATTGGAATCAAACTTATCTAGATAAATGTATTCCTTAAATCCATGTTGGTAATTTAATTTCCATTATATAAACATATATAATTAGGGTTATGATTCAAAACAAGAGTGAGTCAGTTTTTATGTTGTACTCTTAGTGATTTCCGATTGTATATGATTTTTTAATTATGTAAATACACTAGTGCATCTTGTTACAATAACATTTGATTGGGGAATTCTAAGGTTTAATACTCAAATCTCTTGAATGACATGGGAGATGCTATTTAACGCGTGAGTATTAAGATTATACATCATGTAGGCTTAAGGAAGCATTATGTTTATACGATTATATCTCCATGATAATTTTAGATATAGATAAGTCTATGAATCTATGATCTTAATCAAGTTTACATAACTAAAACTAGAAACATACTTACCATGTTCAATTGGTGGATTAGGGGTGGTCCTTGACGTCCATTCTGCAATTGAGGGGTTCTATATTAGTTGATGGAACCTTGCAGAACCATCATCATGTGAAGGAGATTAAACTCAGTTGGCTTCAGGTCCATAAATGACCATTTGAGAAGGTGGCAGTTTTCTTGCTGCCAAGGTGGCAGAAAGAAAGGAATGAAGATAGTGGAGTACCATGTCAGAGGGGCATCGTGACAGGGTGTTGTTGGAAGGTAGCATCGAGATCAGGTTGGTGGTGGCTGATGTTGGGGGAGTAGATGGGGTGTAAAGGCATCATTATGGTGAGGGTGTTGCACCAAGCTATGTGATTCTATCATGGTTTTGCTATAGGAGAAGGGGTCGATGCCGTTGTAAGAGAGAAGTCGACAAAGTTTCTATCAAGGAAGTCATCGCAAGATAGAAGGAGGAGGGTGGCATTAAGAAGTCGACGGTGTTTTAGGAGTCGACGGTGTTGCAAGAGTTGACGACTTCACAGTTTCGTGACTGACGTAGAGGGGGGTTTTGTTTGTTGAGGGTCGGATGGCAGGTGTTAGTGATGCCAACACAACATCATGGCCCATGCTTCTAGCACTGACACTGGTGAGGAGACGACATCGAACAACAGTAGCGCCAGTGACTGCCTTGAGTGGTGGCTGTCAGATGGGTGCATGTTTAGGGGATCATGGGCTCCTAGGGTTTAGGGGAAGAGGTTGAGAGGAATGGAAGGAATAGGGGGATAAGATATAGGAGGAGGACGACGGTTGTCATTCAAGGGGCAACGGGGCATTGCCTATTTCAGAAGGCAAGAAAATGCGATGTTGCACGTGACAGAGAGAGGGAGGAAGTAATGCAACATTGTGTTATGTTGCTGGGATAGATGTTGTGTTGTCGGGATAGGCATGTTAAGGAATATTTTAATTTCTTAGTCAAATACCCCTATTAAAATCTAAGTTAATTAGGATTTTAAATACCAATTCAATTGGGAAAGAAATTGTTATTCAATGGCCAAACAAATTAAAGGGCAAACTAAATAGGAGTCAAGTAGGTTTCCTTTTTCTATCAAATAAGCATTTATATATATTAGATTTGCTTATTCATTTAATTAATTAAGAGAGTAGAGATATACAAATTGACATGAAAATTCATTAGTTTGATAATTAAAGTGTGTGGAGTTTAATATTACATTAATTTTTCTCCTTTTGAACGAAATTTATATTTGGGATTAAGAGAGAAAGATTCACCCCCTCTCCCATGCCTGTGGCAGAGGACGAATGCCCAGGAGGGTGCTAAATAAAGGCGGCAACTAGGATTCGGACCCAGGTCACTTTGTTAGGGGACACCGTGTGTTACAACCCCAATTTTTGGGTTCTTTTGGTGAGAAATGTGATTTCCCATATTAAAGATATTTGAACAAATAAAGATATAATTTTTTTTGAAGAAATCGATTTCGTTTATAATAGCCTTGATGATTGTTTTGTGGGATTTATTGGCTATTGGGCCCAATAACAAGGAAGAGACAAAAGGAACTCCATTATTAATAAGAAATGGAGCAAATAAAAATGTAGAAACCTCAAGAAGGTAGAAATATATAATCCAAAGGTGGATTTCATGCCTCTTGGGTTCCTTGGGTTCTAAGGAGTCCAAAGTTGCAAAAAAAAGAAAGCAATAAGAAAAGAAAAGAACAATTAAATATTTCTTTATTAAGAAAGAAATTGAAAACAATGATAAAATGTGGAAAATAAGTGGAAAGAGGCATAATTGAGTTATCCTTGGTGGATTTTCGTATCCATGAGGTTTCTAATATTAAAAGGAATGCTAATGAGGAAAATAAAAAGAAATATAAAAAGAAATCCTCAAAAAGGGATATTTTAATAAGAAATAAACAAGATAATGAGGAAATAATAGAAATAGATGAATCTAGAAGGATAATAAGTATCCTTAAAAAGGAATTTTGAAATATTTGAGTTTCTTGGGATCCAAGGAGTCCCAATGAAGAAAAAGAAAGAGAAAATACCAAAACTAGAAAATAAGAAGATAATGTGAATACATTATTAATGGATTATGTGGTTTTGCTAAAAAGAAAGTATTTTCTACTAAATAAAAATAGGATTTCATGCCAAGGGATTAAAAAGAAAGAACAAAGAGAATAAGAGGGATGATTTTCGAGATCCTAATATCAAAAGAATAAAGAATATTAAAGAAATATGAGAGAGAGATAGAAACTAGCTTCTTAATGAAGGAATCACATTCCTATTAGGAAGGGGCATTGCTAATTCATGGATGAGGACTGTAGGGCGTGGATGCTCTCCCCTATAAAAGGAGTAAGACCTTGGTTTGAGTTCAGGATGGAATCCCATGCAAGTCTCTTCTTTCTTCTTCTTATTTGCACGCAACCCTAACCAAGGGAAAGCATGATAACTCAGAGCAACCAGGTGTCGTGGAGAGGTTACAATGGAGACCTGACACATCAACGACACCACGGAGGGGCGTCGTCATCTTGCCCATACTCTAAAGTTTGTGCATGACCATTGTATGGCTGCAGGTCAGCCATGTGTTATGATACTATGTAGGCCCGAACCACCGCCCTACCTGCAACCCAAAGTGTACCTTCCTATGCGCAGAGGAGAGGCGGAGTGGGGCACCAAGTTCCGTGGAGGTTTTGGCCTTGGAGGGTGGGGAAACAACCCCACGATCAGCTACTATGCCGGCCGCCTAGGGTTCCTGAGCTGGGAGACGACGGGGGAGGCGTTGGACGGTTCTGCCCTCCGTGGGCTAAAAGAACGCTTAAATTAACCGAGGGAATTTCAAACATTTCAAAATGTTTCCAACACAGCTGCAAAGCAACGTTCCATGGAGATAGAGGTGACGTGGCATCCTCTGATTTATCCAAAAAGGTAATTTTTGCAAAATTCATATCTAAGTATTGGTAACTCCGATAGTAGCAAATAATATATGCAAATTGCTCAAAAAAGTGAGAGGAATTTATTAAAAATGGTTTTAGAGGCTAATTCATCTTTCAATTCGAATAGTGGTGTAATTTATCAACTTTAATGAATTAAAGATTAAAAAACCCTATTTGGAGATGACTAATGTGTTTAGTAGGGTTTAATGGATGATTAAAGTTGATATTAACCTATTAACTGTAAAAAGGTACATTAAACACAAAACGGATGAACTTTGCACGTAATTGGTGAATTTAGAGTTTCATGTGCAGAAATATGCCTTGATGGGCCTTGAAACCCTAATAATGGTAATTATGACTCTTAATAGCTTTCATTGTTCCAAATCATGATTAAAGTCAAAATATGATAATTCTAAGCTATTTCGAGTATAAAAGTTTTTAATTGTGGATAAATACCCTTAATATAGTAATTAGGATTTTCTAATGGATAAAGGTAGGATTAATGGCAAATAGTGTTCATATGTGATTTAGACCATAATAAACTATGAAATGATGATAAATGAGCATAATGATCTTGACATGGATTAAAAGGATAAAAATGGTAGATTTAATGTAAAAGAGGCTTAATGGACTTAATTGATGATTAATTGTGTTGTTTCTGAAATTAAGGTTATATGTTGTTAAAAGGTAACCTTAATAACTTTCGTGAAGGATAGATGAGAAATTAGGGTTTAAAAGAGTAAAATGAAGTAAAAACCCTAATTGTAAAGTAAATCCTAAAAGAGGTAAAAATCCTAAAAGGAATAGAAACCTTAAGTAGCAAGATCGTTTGAATAGATTTTGATAAAAAGGAATTGGATGTTATTTCAAGATCTTGATATGTGTGCTTGCTTGCTTGGATTTCTTACTTGCATGGATTATTCTGTCTCAAATTAGCCTGACAGGTATGTGGTTGTGCTTATGAATAATCAATTTAGTTTCACAGCGATTCCTAAACGTTTTATCGGTTGCTTGAAAATAATTGTTGGATGCCTATTTATTTCATGCAACTATAAAGTGACTATGATTATCACTATAAATGTATATATAACTGGCTTAGATCCGGGTCCTCCTCTGTGGCTTTGAAAAGGCTAAAAATGGTAACCTAGAGAAAGGTCTAGGCTATCATGAGTTAGAAATTGGGCTACCCACGTGTAGTTCCATGAGACTCTTTAGCACGCCATGAGTTAAGGAGTGGGCTACCTACGGGTAGTGCCATGTGACTCAACCCTAGAAATCGATTCAAGCGTTAGGTGGGATCATGAGGGGTTTAATGGGTATCTACCATAAGGAAGGTAGCATCCAGGTCCACTGTAGGGACAGTGCAGAGGATATGGTATGAATGGATCACGCAGTTATATTTAAAATGTAAAGTTATTTATTAAACTGTAATTGACTCCAATATGTTGTTATGGATAATTGCATGATGAATGTTTCCCCCACATATCGACTTTATGTTGACCGACGTTTTGTTTTTTGGTGTTATAGGTACAAAGACAAAAGGACAAATAGTAAATCGTCATATTGTGAAATATATGAATTGAAATACAAGGAGGATTAGTTAGAGTAGAATTCATATGTGGATAGAAGTTTAGAGATCCAAGCTTTTCAAAGGTATGCAAAAAGTTAATTTTTATTACAGCCTTTCAGTTTAGTTTAGTTGAATTTGATAATTATTATAGATTATTTGTTGAACCTTTGATCTGGAAATTGGGATAACGGCTCTAACCTATTGGTCTCCCTTAATTAGGGGTTACTAGGAGGCGGGGTCCTTACATTTGGTATCAGAGCCTAGGTTCCTCATTTAATATGTAATAATTATTAAATTTTACAAACTCTATAGAACCCAAGGGAGTTATTAGAGGATTTTTCGAAAGACAGAGGTGTCTAGAAAAGGATCACGCCTGGGGGCTAGCGAGATTTTCCTCCGCACCGCTAGTCAGAATACAAGGACTCCCAGATCCGTGTGACTGCCTGGCCAAAGTCTCAGGATCTGACTCGAAATAAGATACCTTTAGGACTCTCTCCACTTATTCATCCCCTCTCAACTCGAATGTTGTTAAGAATTATAAGGATTAGGGTTTTCTCTCTTTTCCTCACCCTCTTGAGGTATGGGTAAGATTGATAAGCATTAAGGAATCCTCCACCAAATTAACAAAAAGTATGTAAATAAGATATCATGGACATAATCTTAATAGATTAAGTGTAAAGGAATAGATATATTCTTATATCGTATGACATAAGTTGTCATGCCCTTAGGAGAGACTTGAGGCTAGACCTTCTTTTCAAGAAGATAAGTGAAGAGAGAGTTAGTCTTAGAGGTAGAGATCTCCATTAAAAGAAGAGACCTCGCACACCCTCTGTGGATGATGTTAACCCTAACCCTAACTGAAGGTTAGAGAGAGATGACATGATGAGTTATATGTCATGGTTGACCAAGTGTTTGGATGGACACGCCTTGGGAAGCCATACGAGCCATGAGAGGTTAGATAACCTAGTACCTTTGGTGACCCAACCCTGGAAAGGATCATGCATGTTAGAGTGAAGGATAGCTCCTTCATTGATAAGGTTAGTCAAGAACCTATAGAAACCCTATGGGCTTATGCAAGTGGGGGATAACATGCACCCAGAGTACGTCAGTGGTACGGCAGTAGGTTGAAACCCTATTCAGTGAGTATGACAGATAGCTTATGAGATAAGAATAAAGAGCTATGAATAACCTCAGGCAAACGTAAGTTTGAACATAGGCTTCACCCACATAGTGGTATGCTTGTGAGCTTAATCCTTCATGGGGAGAGAACCTCTAGTAGTAAGGTTGGATGTGGAATTAGCTCTAGAGGGTGAAAGCAGGACCCAACCAAGGAGGATGGGAGATTAGATTCTAAGACATGAGGAACAGTGGGGAGTTGAGGATGATGTGACCTAAGTGGATGATAGTGGTTGCCTCATGCTTGATCCCTAGAGGCTTATGACATCTTGGTGGCCTTTAGAGGAACCAAACCCTAAAGAGAGGATTATGCTTCTGGAACCTATGTGCCTATGGTATATGAGTTTACCTACTGAGATGAGACAAAGAGTGCCTTAGACCCTGAGGAGGTTTAAGTGGCAAGTTGTGAGGCCTTGTACCTTGTTGGTTGCCCTTGAGGAAGACTCAACTCTAAGGTGTTGCTCGAATAAAAGGATCATGGGAGTACATGACATACCTTGGACATGCTGGATTCGTGGTTAAGAGATTCAGCATGCAGTTGGGTACCCAAAGGTGAACCTAGAGTTCCTAGGCCTAAGAGGGGAAGTAGTGTACCTGATGCTCATGATGAGATTTAAGTCTCGAGCATGGTACTCCTCATGTCTAGAGGAAAAGGGAACCCCTTAAGTTAAAGGTATGTTTGATGAACCCCTCACAACTAAGTTGGTCTAATGTTGAGGATGAGAACAAGTATAACTTAGCATGGTTTAGTAGGTGGTCTGCTTGTGCCTTAGTGGCTGCTGGGTTAAGCATGCTCATGTAAATATAAACCCTAAGGGTTTTTGTGACATTTTTTATCAAGAGGTGTATTTTACTCCCATCCTAGGAGAGGGACCATTTGGTAGGGTGTATACCAGTTTTGTGGGTTTTGAGGAAATCTAAAGAGGTCTCATAGGATCTTGATAAGCTAAGTGAAAAGTACATGGTATGAGAATGAACCTGTAGACCCATAGATAACCATCTCCAAGTGCATGTGGATGTGTTACCATGGAGGTAACTAGTATGGGGCCTGACCAAGGTAGGCAGGTTGCCATGACCCGTATGAAAGGATGAAAGTCAGCCCATGAATGCAGACAGAGAGATGATGAAGGCTTGGGTAAGGTTCTAAGTTGGACATGTACTATAATAGAATCCTAAGTTTATCCTAGGGTCAGGTAGGGATAAGATTGATGGAAGTAGGAGTTGCCTTATTCCCTAGTTGCACATGACCATAGGGTCGAGAGGTAACAACTATCATTGTCTGATGGCCATGGGTTAGGAGATTGATCACCTTCATGAACTCATGGGACCCAAAGGGTAGATGAGTAGGGCACTCTATGGATGCATAAGAGAAGAGGGATGACCCCAAAAGTGTTGGCACCCTATAAACCTAGAGGAGATGACTAAGGAATGTGTGTGGACCCAAGTAGGTTCGAAACCAGTTTTCCATGGAAGTAACTTTGATATCAAGAATGATGTTGAGACATAAGATGCACGTTTCAACTAAGATTTAAAGGTGTACTAGCAAGGTGGGATGTACCATTTCTACTCTTGGAATAGGAAGAACTTTGTATTTGGACTATAGCCAAATGCTTATTTCCTCTTGTTATGGGAGTGAGAGATAGGATGATATGCATGCCATACACCAAGGATAAAAGGTGATGCGAGCTGGAACATTGTCATGAGGTATGAGGACATGAATGATAACATACCCTTATGGAGTGAATGATACATGGATGGTTTACATCCTATGAGGATGTTTTATCATGAGATATTAGTCATACAAGGTTGAGTTTGAAAAACCAAGAGGAAAGCTCAGAGTTTTCTTGATGAGGATGGACCTAGAGCTGAGATGAGATAATAAGGGGAATACACAGAGGTGTAAGTATTCAACATTAGCTAACACCTAAGGATGAGAAGTGGTAATGGATGCTCTGGAAGAGATGCAATTGCCTAGTTTAGATGGAGACTAGAAGAGGTTGTTAGGTTAACCTTCAGTTGAAAAAGAGATAAGATTGGCTAACACTCAGATGTAACAATAACGGTTGATTAAGTTAATGGTTGTTTGGTTAGCCAACGTAGTCCTTGATGCAATGAAAGGATGGTAGTAGAACCTCTGAAGCACTTCTCTAAAAAGGAAGGTGATGAAACCCCGACTAGAGTGGCTTAGGGTTTCTGAGGAATCAATCTTGAGGAATCATGACATATGGGAGATCATGATTACCATATACCATGGTACTACCAAGATAATAAGTGACAATAGTACTTTGGATGCTTAAGACAAAGTTGCATGTAGCATGTGGCCATGCAAGCCACGGGGTGAAGGGAGAACACCAGTAACCCAATATATCGATATGGAGGATAAAAGAGTCCCTGAGAGAGAGAATGGGAGTTCATCCCTATGAATGTTGTGGTAAGTCTCCCATGGACCAAGGAGAGTCAAGATGCAATATGGGTTATGGTAGATCCCCTTACCTATATGACATGACAGTACTGTCAAGGGACAGATTCGGTTGAACTTCATATGAGAGAGATGGTTCAACTACACCAAGATGTGAGTTCAAAAGTTCTTGAGTATGACCTAAAGGTTCACTTCCATAAGGTGGAAGCAGGTACATGAAGAACTCGATGTTAGTGTCTCTTATCACCCTAACTTATGGTTAGTATGGTCCATACTAAAGGGTATGATGAGAGCATGTGTGCTCGTTAAGGGTGATACACGGAGACAATTCTTGTCTTTAGTAAGATGTGATGATAACCACCATAGCTAGTATCGGGGAGTAAAGAATCTCTGCAAGGGAGGTTGTGTCCGTCACCACTTCAATAAGATGATGTTGGGGAAGGGACCTCGCGAAGGTCAAGAAAAGGCCACAGTGTGTGCAGATGAAGTCGCTTTGATCATGCAATGGCTTAAAGGAGCCCAAAGACGACATGAGTTGTAAATTGATGCAAGGTAGACTGACATGCAGTTCACTGTGGGGGAATATGTGATATGAAAATCCGACCCCTCTAAGTTATAGCTAAGAGAGCTGAGTTCTCGATTCATGGGTTCTTTTGACATGGTTTGGTGGAGAAGGTTAAGTTTGCCCTTACCCCTCAGGATAATGTGATGTGTGATGAGTTTCATGTGTCCAATTTAGAGCACTATGTGAGGTACCCGGACCATGTGCGGAGAAATGAACCTAGTGAGCCCCAAGGGAGGCTGAAATGACCTGAGTCACCTAAAGGTTTATAGATGCCAAGGTGAAAGAACTCAAAGAAAATAATATGTGATGATAAAGGTTCTTTGGAAGCATCATGGATAGGTAAAAGCCACATAGGGGCCAATGATGGACATGGAAAAATCTTATCCTGAATTGTTTGTTTGCTTGATGGAATTTTGAGGAAAAATTTTCTATAAGAGGGGAAGGATAGTACAACCCCAATTTTTGGGTTTTTTGGTGAGAAATGTGATTTTCCATATTAAAGATATTTGAACAAATAAAGATATAATTTGTTTTGAAAAAATGGATTTTGTTTACAATAGCCTTGATGATTGTTTTGTGGGCTTTATTGGCTATTGGGCCCAACAACAAGGAAGAGACAAAAGGAACTCCATTATTAATAAGAAATGGAGCAAATAAAAATGTAGAAACCTATAGGCAGGAATATATAATCCAAAGGTGGATTTCGTGCCTCTTGGCTTCCTTGGGTTCCTAGGAGTCCAAAGTTGCAAAAAAAGAAAGCAATAAGAAAAGAAAAGAATAATTAAATATTTCTTTATTAAGAAAGAAATTGAAAATAATGATAAAATGTGGAAAATAAGTGGAAAGAGGCATAATTGAGTTATCCTTGGTGGATTTTCGTATCCATGAGGTTTCTAATATTAAAAGGAATATCAATGAGGAAAATAAAAAGAAAGATAAAGAGAAATCCTCAAAAAGAGATATTTTAATAAGAAATAAACAAGATAATGAGGAAATAATAGAAATAGATGCATCTAGAAGGATACTAGGTATCCTTAAAAAGTAATTTTGAAATATTTGAGTTTCTTAGGATCCAAGGAGTCCCAATGAAGAAAAAGAAAGAGAAAATACCAATAATAGAAAATAAGAAGATAATGTGAATACATTATTAATGGATTTGTGGTTTTTCTAAAAAGAAAGTATTTTCTACTAAAGTAAAATAGGATTTCATGCCAAGGGATTAAAAAGCAAGAACAAAGAGAATAAGAGGGATGATTTTCGAGATCCTAATATCAAAAGAAGATAGAATATTAAAGAAATATGAGAAAGAGAGAAACTAGCTTCTTAATGAAGGAATCACATTCCTATTAGGAAGGGGCATTGCTAATTCATGAATGAGCACTATAGGGAATGGATGCTCTCCCCTATAAAAGGGGTAAGACCTTGGTTTGAGTTCAGGATGGAATCCCACATAATTCTCTTCTTTCTTCTTCTTCTTTGCATGCAACCCTAACCAAGGGAAAGCATGCTACCCCAGAGCAACCAGGCGCCATAGAGAGGTTACAATGGAGACCTGATGCTTCCACGACACCACAGAGGGGCGTCGTCATCTTCCCTGTGCTCTGAAGCTTGCACATGACCATTGTATGGCTGCAGGTCAGCCATGTGTTGCAGAACCAAGCAGGCCTGAACCACCACCCTACCTGCGACCCAAGGGGTACCTTCCTGTGCGTAGAGGAGAGGCGGAGGTGAGGCGCCAAGTTCCTTGGAGTTTCTGGACTTGGAGGGTGGGGAAACAACCCCACGATCAGCTGTTGTGCCGGCCGCCTAGGGTTCATGAGCTGGGAGACAACTGGGGAGGCATTGGACGATTCTGCCCCCCACAGGCTAAAAGAACGCTTAACTTAACCGAGGGCATTTCGGACATTTTGAGATGTTTCCAACACAGCTGCAAAGTAACGTTGCATGGAGATAGAGGCGATGTGGCATCCTCTGATTGGTCCAAAAAGGTAAAATTTGCAAAATTCATATCTAAGCATTGGTAACTCCGATAGTAGAAAATAATGTATGCAAATTGCTTAGAAAAATAAGAGGAGTTTATTAAAAATGGTTTTAGAGGCGAATTCCTCTTGCAATTCAAAAAGTAGTGTAATTTATCAACTTTAATGAATTAAAGATTAAGAAACCCTATTTGGAGATGACTAATGTGTTTAGTAGGGTTTAATGGATGATTAAAGTTGATATTAACATGTTAATTGTAAAAAGGTACATTAAACACAAAAAGGATGAACTTTACATGTAATTGGTTAATTTAAAGTTTCATGTGCATAAATATGATTTTATGGGCCTTGAAACCCTAATAATGGTAATTATGACTCTTAATAGCTTTAATTATTCAAAATCATGATTAAAGTCGAAATATGATAATTCTAAGATATTTTGAGTATAAAAGTTTCTAATTGTGGATAATTACCCTTAATATAGTAATTAGGGTTTTCTGATGGATAAAGGTAGGATTAATGGCAAATAGAGTTCATATGTGATTTAGACCATAATGAACTATGAAATGATGATAAATGATCATAATGATCTTGACATGGATTAAAAGGATAAAAATGGTAGCTTTAATGTAAAATAGGCTTAATGGACTTAATTGATGATTAATTGTGTTGTTTCTGAAATTAAGGTTATCTGTTGTTAAAAGGTAACCTTAATAACTTTCGTGAAGGATAGATGAGAAATTAGGGTTTAAAAGAGTAAAATGAAGTAAAAACTCTAATTGCAAAGTAAATCCTAAAAGAGGTAGAAATCCTAAAAGGAATAGAAACCATAAGTAGCAAGATGGTTTGAATAGATTTTGATAAAAAGGAATTGGATGTTATTTCAGGATCTTGATATGTGTGCTTGCTTTCTTGGATTTCTTACTTGCATGGATTATTCTGTCTCAAATCAGCCTGATAGGTATGTGGTTACACTTATGAATAATCACTTTAATTTCACGGCGATTCCCGAACATTTTATCAGTTGCTTGAAAATAACTATTGGATCCCTATTTATTTCATGCAACTATAAAGTGACTATGATTATCAATATAAATATATATATAACTGGCTTAGATTTGGGTCCTCCTATGTTGGTTTGAAAAGGCTAAAAAGGGTAACCTAGAGAAAGGTCTAGTCTATCATGACTTAGAAATTGGGCTACCCATGTGTAGTGCCATGAGACTCTTTAGCACACCATGAATTAAGGAATGGGCTACCTATGGGTAGTTCCATGTGACTCAACCCTAGAAACTGATTCACCTATTAGGTGGGATCATTAGGGGTTTAATGGGGATCTAGCATAAGGAAGGTAGCATCGAGGTCCACTACAGGGACAACGCAGAGGATAGGGTATGAATGGATCACGCATTTATATTTAAAACGTAAAGTTGTTTGTTAAACTGTAATTGACTGCAATACGTTGTCATGGATAATTGCATGATTAATGTTTCCCCCACATACCAGCTTTATGTTGACCGACATTTTGTTTGTTGGCATTTTAGATACAAAGCCAAAAGGACAAACAGTAAATCGTCATATTGTGAAATACAAGGAGGATTAGTTAGAGTAGAATTCATATGTGGATAGAAGTTTAGAGATCCAAGCTTTTCAAAGGTATGCACAAAGTTAATTTTTATTATAGACTTTTAGTTTAGTTTAGTAGAATTTGATAATTATTAAAGATTATTTGTTGAACCTTTGATACGAAAATTGGGATAACAGCTCTGACCTCTTGGTCTCCCTTAATTGGGGGTTACTAGGAGGTGGGGTCGTTACATCGTGCTTGACCACTTGAATCACTCATTGTCGATACAAAATTTATATTTGATTGTATGCTAAGTGCCTAATTATATTTAGTACCTTTCTTAATAAATTTAGATATAAAATTTCTTATTTATCATTTCTTGTACCATGAAGCCATAAAATATCTAAATTAATATAATATCTTCATTATCTCTCATTAATGGTTATTTTACATAATTAGACTCTAATTCACACATTAGTTGAGATATTTCTGCAAGAACCCATTTATTGTCATGACTGTGGGTAAATATAGTTCAAACCATTAAGTATTTCTCAATGTAAATATTGAGGATAGAGAGGATAGAAAAGATAGGAGAATTTAGAAAAAATAAAAAAATATATATAAAGGAAATAAAATTTTGAAAATGGCTTAAATTTCAATTGAATCGAGGATTCAGTATGTTACATAATCACATTTGGGGCACAAGGAAGACAATCAAGTCATATGTGTTTCACTAAGTCACCACTAGTGGACCTAGGGTTTAAAACATCATCATCATTGCACAAGAGCTTATCATAGTCATTTAAGTCATAGAACATCACAATATTACTAATTTTCGAGACACAATAGAGTTGGATGCGTAGGTTAGGTCAAACCCAACATCGGTTCAAGATATAACCAAACATTCACATAATAGGGGTACATTTATGCATGAACATTATGTCAAAATACCTATACAAGAGAATATTGGGGGATCATGAGTGACGCAATAGTCATGGAGATCATTAGTAATTCTAGATGTCACAAAGAAACATGATTAGCACTTAAATCCACATCATTTATTAAAGTCCATAAAAAGCTACAACATGCATTAGGGACAAACATTGATCCAAAGGGGAGTTTAGGAGCTCAACATGGTTCTAGGTGAACAAATCATATTGATTTCATGATTATGAGGGTGAATAGTCATCAAATATACAAGATTGATCATAATAGTGGATTAAATGTACTCAAACATGAATGAAGTTAACATTTTCAAGAAATCAGGATAAAAATGTGGCTTTATGATGGGACAATTATGTATTTTTGAACATTTCCCTTCAAAACTATATGAAAAAGGGGTGGTGTTACCTTTGATATTATGTGAAAAATCTAGGCCATCATCCCCAGATTGAATGGTGGTGTTCCTCTCTCACTTGATGCACCCAGAGGTCGGGGCCACACCATGTGTCATATAATGATAGACTAACTTTGCACTGGTCCAGTGATCACGCATTGCCCGTTACCCGCTCCAGCCACCGCATCATGATCCCCCATTGCCCGGCCCCACGGATAGCCATTGATCATCTTGGTGAGTTGTGGGTTCAGACCCGCAAAGGAAACAATGGAGAGTGGCCTTAATCTAGACCCTCTGATCTGGTCTTGCATGTATCTCGATCTCGATCGAACGGTGTTTGTTGCTTCTGCCCTTGCCTCCCCCTCCCGTAGGACCCTAAGTGAGGCCCATCATTCGTGTGGCATCCATGGTGTTGATACTCATCAAATACGACCCAATATTAGAGTATTATCCATCGAGTGAGCTAGGAAAGAGGCCGCCCAATCCCGCAACATGCCTCCATGGCCAAGGTTGGTCTCAACCGAGGCCATTGGGTGCAACATAGTGAACGACCAAAGGACGCTCGCAACGTCGCTGCCCAATGCGAGAGCTAGAAGGAGAGGGAGAAGAGAGTGGTATATAATGTGTAATGGTAGGAAAAGATAGGGAAAGAGAATAAGAGGAAGAAATGAAATAATTGTGATCATCAATTTCTCAAAACATCAAGAATCGAAGCCTATTGGTCTGTCAAAAGTTCTGCTATAGTAGCAGGCTACCTTGTACAGACGAAGGTAGAAGATTATTAAAAGGTCGTAAGATGTGTCAATGGTCCATGTTGGTCCACAAAATGCATGCTTACATGAGTAGGTGAGGGAGACCCAACTAGGTGGCACCCAATTGGGCCCAAAAGGCTCATTGCAAAGTAAATTGATTAAATCATGCATAATTTGAGCCAATTTTAAATAGATCATAACTTGAGCTAGGAACCTCCGACTGTGATGATTTTTACTCCATTGGATTCAGAATTGAAAGATCTAAATCATTACACATATTAAAAAACAAGAAGATCACTTATAAGAGATTAAAATTTGGTTGCAAGAGGGTGATTCATAAATGTGAAACTTAGATCCATTGAGTCGATTAATGTCACACATTGAGAAATTGGTTATGAATGTGACTAACTTAGAGCATCACGAAAGTCCAATATGAAATTTTATATTAGATTGAGTAATAGGCCACTTTATAAGAGAGAGAAAAGTCAAGTTTTCACATCCTTCCCTCCTTAAAAAGAAATTCCATCCTCAAAATTCAGGCAAGATCATAGTCGAAGGAAAAAGTTCATATATTCATCATATTTAATTGACCATCCCTAGGAGATATGTCTGGGGTTGTTATCATATATTTCAAATGCACCAATCGCGTTCCCATCCCAATTGTATGTGTACTACATAGTGATTCATCCTATTACAACATTGTCTTAGCATTAGAGTTATGCAACTCTTATCCCTTTCAAATTAGGGTTTTTGTTCAAGTACTAATACCAACTCACATGTTTGTTATTAAATACATGTTATCAAAATCTCAATTGAACGTGTTCATCATCATGACTTTAAAATGAGAATATCATTGAATGTGCATTTCATCATTACCCTAAACTTCATGAATATTTTAGTTTTCCCCCAAAATTCTACAAACTCTAATCAATTATGTTCATAATTTCTCATTTTGAAATTAAAATTAAGAAATTTATTCATCATGTTTATTTTAACCCCAAGAACATCGTCGTATGGTGTTAATAATTTTTCATTTGGGTATGACATTAGGCATGTCACCCTTAATTATTCAAGTACAAAGATCTCTAGGCATCAATTTATCAAGTTCATAATTATGAACATACATATTTCATGTGTGGTGTGGTTTTCATCTTATGTCTATCTTAAGGGAGTTACTTATCATACATGTATAAAGTTTCAACTCAAGTGTGGTATTTCATGCATCAAGCATCATATGAAGAACATCATTAACACCAATGTCAAGGTTTTGTAATTATCTCACTTGTATCCCAAGGGAGCTCCACAAGTTCAAGCCACTCAAGATAAGACATACCTATATCCAAAAAGACATGCTAACCACAACCTTCTACCCATAATCTTCTACCCATCTTTCAAGAAACAAGGGCAACCACTAGATTCTTTTATATATAACTACTAATCCAAGTACGAGGCTCATCATGGATATCACACATCATGTACAACATCTTAGGGTCTTGGGACATCTCCCTCACCTATAGAGAAAACAACATATATTCAATTTCCTCTTCCTCTAGGGTTAGATTAGGAAATATAGGGTTCAACATTTTCAAGGGAACCACACACTAGGTGAGTCAACTCATATACATATAAGTAGTCTATCTAGCTACTCAAATCATGTATTTCATTGTGCATATTTTTCAACATTTCACATATTTTGGAGTTTATGTACTTTGACCTTATCATGTGGTGGATTGACTCATAATAAGAGATCGCCCTTTTTGTATGTCCCATGCTAGAGGTCCTCTTTTGTAAAGAGGTTGAGGCCCATGTTGGTCTCAAACCATATTCACATATTGTATCTCAACATATACAAGACTAGGCTCAAGCAAGCATGTCAACCCACTAGTTGTCTTTAACACATCAACCAAGTCATATGTACCATACAAGGTGTTAGTCTTAGCTAGGGTTGCATGGTCAAACTCATCTCATATCATCAAACATACTTGACCCTCTAATAACAAACTTGGTTCATATCCACACCAACATTATAATACACATTATCCACATCATCATCATCATCATCATCATCATCATCATCAAAAACAACAACAACTTAAGTCACCTAGGCTACTTACTATCCTAACCTTTATCATGACTCTAGACAACTCTAGAGACTACAACTATCAACTAAACACTCTCATCTAGACTCAATGTTACATCTCTTTCTCTTAGGTCACAAGGAAACTCACTAGCTTTCTACATGTGGTAACATTTTTATATGTACATATACTAATACTCTTAATGGGTTTTCTCCAACATAGAAATAGGAGATGAAAACCACCATACTACATTCGATCAAAACCAAAACCAAAATGATTTTCCACACTCATTAGGTAGCCAAGTACCATGACACCTAAAGAGCTAGCAAGAACACGGTGCACACCTTGGTAGGTACCATAAGAACATGCCTAGAACATATGTCTAGGATGGTAATAAGAACTCCCTTTTCTCACCCTCCTGAACCTATAGCCCGTACTATAGGACAGAAGGATGGGAGAAGAAGGATTCTAGGGATTACACAAGTCTACACCTAATTGTAGAATATCTAAGTTCAAACCTAGAGGCTAAGTCAATTTAGTCCACAAAGTACAACTCATTAAGTTTTTGGAGTTAAGATGTGAGGTGAGTTTAGTTTGTGTTCCCTGTGAGTCATGTTTGGTGTAGTTATTGTTCGTGCTCTGATACCATCTGTCATGGAACCAAAATCCCATTCCCATGAACCAAATGATTACCAAAGACAACATGTGGAAGTGTGAAATGATTAGAATACATGAACAAATAACAACATAAAAGAACCAACCATAATGTCAACATGCAACAAGTTTTATTAAGCAATGTTGTTTATTACAAGATTTCAATTAAATGTTTAAGAGTACAGTTTTTCAAGTATGTTCATGCACTATGGATCTAACAACAAGTACACCTGACATAGCTCACCAAGCCCATCAACTTCTAGCCATCTCTAAACCTATATGAGACGTGACACAAGGCGGGTCAAGCACACGAGGTGTTGAATACATGGCTAAAAGACACATATACATAAGCTTTGCATAATTTGAAAAGATTTGCAGAAGTAACAAACTAGAATAAACAAGTTAAGTACTTATCAAAGTGAGAGCCCATATTTTATGTCATTTTACTCCAATTATACCATTAATATTATGTATCATAAGGCCTTTGATCAACTTCCCATTGGAAGGATATATAAGGGTGCTCAAGATTAGGTAACCCTTTTATACGTAAGGGACCCTCAATAACCTAAGTCACTAAGAAAAATCCTATTTTAACATTTGTATAATTGAGTTCTATATTATGTGTGCAAGTTATACAACAACAAGATGAGAAAAGCATCAAGTACATACGAGAATACGACATGGCAATATTTGATAAAGTAAATAAGAATATATATGTATCTCATTTCAAGAATGAAATCCATGGCCATATAATTATTAAATCTTGTATCTGATTCAATTATTCTTAACTTAACCTTATCCATGAACATCTAGCCACAAGCATCACCTGATAAGGCATAAGATTACATAAATGCATTAGATTCTCATCATTCACCCTAAGTAGATATGCATTAGGGTTTTGTCTAAGAGGTTGAATTTCATGTTTTATGATCTTATAGTGATCTAGAGGTCATCAAGAAGGTGTGTATCAAGATTCATGTCATTTTGAGGTTCCATTCATTTTTTATGATCATTATAAGATTTAGGTTCCTTATGTACATTTTAGGGTCAAGGACTCGAGATCATGATCCAATCAAGACAAGGAATCCATAAATCAAGCATTATTTAGATTAGGAAAGTATGGAAAATAGAATCACATTCTAATATGGGTGGATGTCCCCTACAGTTTCGGCATCATATTCCCTACCTTGGGCATCAAAATTCTTACATACACCCAAGCACCAATGTAGCTCATATGCCATTAGGGGTCAACATATAAATTATATGGAACATCCTCATCAATACAAACATAAGGGATGATACTTATTGATTTGGGAGGGGAAGACATGAGATTAAGATCCATATCACATTTGGGACACAAGGAAGACAATCAAGCCATATGTGTTATACTATTTCAACACTAGTGGATCTAGGGTTTCAAACATCATCATCATGTTGGATCTAAGGGCTCTAGAGGGGGGTGAATAGAGCTACAAAATTTCTCACCAAACAAATTAGACCTTCAAATTATATCAATTAAGGGCAATATCTTAATGGAAATTTCAAGTCCTAACTATCAAGCACAACAAGGATGAGAGAGATTGATAGAAAGTACTTGACAACGAGATGTAGAGTGGTTCCACACTTCAAACTAGAAGTGAGTCAGTCCACTACCTAGAGACGTCAACCTCTAGGACTTTGCAAGTGCTTTTCTCTATTAATCACCACAGAGATTACAACAATAGACCACCAAAGGACTTACCCATCCAACAACAAGGAGATCTCCACCTTCACAAGGAACTTACCCACTTAGCTTGAATCTTCAACCTTCACCAAGGTCTTACCCATTCATGCGCATGTCTTCATCCTTGAAGGACTTTGCTTCTCCTCTTGGATCTTCCGTCTTTGCCTTCTCCTTCACCTAGAGAAGATCACCAGCTCTTCATCAACCTTAAAGAGGACCAACAACAACTCCTTCTTCACTCAATGGATCTTACTTACTTTAGCTTTTCTTCATGGAAGAAGGGGGTAGGGAAGTGGTGGAATATTGAGAGCTTTACATGCACAAAGGTGGAACACTCTTACAATGATCCTAACTCACTTACAAATCATGAAATGAAATGTAAACTATAGAGAGAAAGAGGCTCAAGGTGTGGTAGCACACTCAACTATAGCAAGGACCTTGTATGTAGTGAATGAGCAACCTTGGAATGAACTCCAAGTGGTCCTAGTTATAGTTGGGGGTGCTCCCTTGAGTTGAGGAACACTTAGGATCGAATTATAGCACTATTTTCACAAGGAAACCGATCTATTTTCGTCCAAACAAATCACCAACGGTTAGAATCACTTTTTCTTCACTTTTCATATAGTACACTCGGCCGAGATTCAATAAAGATAACTTGACCGATCGGCTAAAAGACAAACCCAATTTTGAAACTATCAATCGAGTTTATCCTGGGTTACTCAACTGATCATTTAAAATCACATTTGGTCAGTCACCCAATCGTTCGAGTTCTGTAAATGCACAACTCGACCGATGCACTCTCTAGAAAATTTATCCAAGGGATCGATCGAGATTGGAACTCGACCGATCAACAACCTATGATTGATTTTCTAAAGTGCTTAAAAAGTGATTAAAACTTGATAAAAAGTGGCCCACATAATTTTGTCATCTTAGTTACAAGTCATATCATCAATACAAGTGATTACAAAAATCTTCTAAGGTTATTTACATGTATTTCCTAATTAGCACACTTGCATTGCTATGGACTTGAACTTTAACAAGCTAGGGCTTGTGTAGTTTGATCCTTTTCATGTACCTAACACCTGAAATCAATCTTGAATACACATATTAGATACATATGAATGGAATAGTTAAGTCATTATCAAAATATGGACAATGTATAACCTCTAGGTCAACAATCTCCCCCTTTTTGACAATGACAAACCAATTCTCAAACATATTGAAAAGGATATAGAAATTATATCTTTGCCTTGTGAATTAGGGGGATTCAAGATTTGAATAATGTGAATTGCTTCCCCTCAATCTATTCTTACTTTGACATGCATAGTTAGTCTATCTACACAGAAATATACCATGCATGTACTATATGAACCTTTAGCAAGTCACATGAAGAAGCATATAATGAACAAGAAAAGGATCACATAAGCAATAATAACAATATGGTTGAGTTTCAAGACATTGAAATTTCTCTCCCCCTTTTGACATTATCAAAAAGTAAGGGGGGTAGAAGAGCATATAAGTAGGTCTTCTCCAAATACAACCAAGCAGATATTCAAACATGCAATCTCATAACATATATGAACCAGTGATGAAAGCAACACACAAGCTAGGTCATAATCAAAATATGTTGAAAAAGGGCACCAACTCATTAGATATAACTGATGAAGGAGTAAGAGTGCATAAAAGATAGATTACAACTCAAGAAGCATGTTCTCATAAAAACAACTACAAGTGAGAAACGATTACAGCTGAAGATAAAATAGTACATCTTAGATAATGTTCCCAGATGTTTCTAATACAAAATAGCCTAGAAAGATATATATGATCAGCAAACTAGACTAAAAACTAAGAACCAACTAGACATCTAAACTATCTATGTCCACATCATCATCATCAACATAAGGCTCGTAGTCCTCGTCTTCAACAGTAGTACCTTCATCACCGAAGTCACCAGCGAAGCCATCAGATCCATGACCATCATCAGATGCATCCTCACCATCACCATCATCCTCATCAACAAAAACAACAGTCTCAACATCAGCCTGGTCAGGCATCTCCTCATCCATAGAAGGACCGAAGCCACAACCCGTCCAACGACCATTCTGCTCATCCAAAGTCATACCAAGAGCATAAAGCTCATTGGCCTAATGGAAGGATGGAGCAGAATCACCCAGACTGGAAAGCAGAGTGGCCAAGGGGCCAGTAGGCAATGGCAAGAAGACAGGAGGAAAACCACCATCAGCAAAGGGGGTGGGAGCATCAGCGTAAGGCTCAGGGGTAGGGTAGTAGTGATGGTATGCATAGGACGCATAATCACTAATGGGGTATGACGGGTAGGTGGGGTAAGGGTGTGCATAGGATAAGTTCATGTTTGACATGATTGAACATAAATCCTAGTGTAGGTGCTCCTGGACCACTAATACAGAAACAACATTCAATGTCACTTTTCTGGATGTCGGTTATTTAGGAAATCCGACGCCTATAACATTCAACGTCGGTGATTTAGGAAACCCGACGTCTATATTCAAAGACCAGCCAGACATGGGTACCGCTTTGTATTCAGTGTTGGCTGGGTAATACAAAACCGATGCCTAAAATCGCCCGTGAAATCCAATTTTTGAGCAAAAAGAATTGGCCCCAAAGTGCCACATACATCGTCAGTTTTTTAACTTCTAACCGACACCTATATAAGATGAAAATTTGCGTGAAAAGTTCCAATTTTTGTGTCGGTTATCCTTTGATAACCGACACCGATAATGGTTCCCGCCAAATAATTTAGGGCAAAGATTGTCTAATTAGACGTCAGTTTTTAAGAAACAACCGACGCCGAAGAGTTTAGGTGTCGTTTTTTTTTATAACCGACGTCGTTTGCCAACTTAATAGACCCACAAACAGCAATTGTTCCCCTTTCTTCTGTTTCATCGCGAAGCCTTTGTCTGCTCTTGCTGCGTCGCCACCTGCCCGCCCGCTGCTGCTTGCCGCCTGCTGCTGGCCGTCGATCCCGCTGCTTATCTCTCGCCGCCGACGCTGCCTGCTTCTCTTGTTGCCTGCTACTTGGTTGTCGTCGACGCCGCTGCTACTGCTCTGCGTCAGCTGCTGCTCTACGTCACCACCTCTGTCCTCCTTGTCGCCGCCCTGCACCTCCGTTCTCCTTGCTGCCGCCGCCGCTATTCCTTCCTCACCACCGCCCACCGCCGATGTTCTCTTTGCTCGCCGCCGCCCACCGCCGCCGTTCTCCTTTGCCCGCTGGCTCCATGCTCACCTGCCTGCTGACCGCCGCCTACCTGCCTGCTGCCCGCCATCTCCCAGCCCGTCGCCTGCTCACCTTCCTGCTTGCCTACCTGCTCGCCTACCCTCCATCTCACCCTCTCTCCCTGCTCACGCCCTACTGGGCTCAAACAGAGGTAAACATCCCCCAAAATCCTGTTTTATTACACTGCTTGATCTTTAATCACATAGACTTAATCAACATTGCTACTTGTATGATCCTAGTGATTAAAAACACTCTTTCCTGGTCCCCTCAGTAACTAATGTTCCCTTGAGATGAGTGTTAATTGATCTAGCTTTCTTACTTTCCTTGTAATGCCATCTTTTATGTGCTATGACCCAGTAGTCACCTTTAGAGTATTAAAATGATGCAACTTGTACACTTGTTAAATTTGAATCTATAAATCCTATGAAATCATATCACCCCACAAAATCAGTAGTCACTATTATGTATTGTACACTCTAGAATCAAGATCTAATACACTTATGCTATTTTAACACCATGAGACCTTTTTTGCTTATTCTAGTGGATTATTATGACCTATGATGACCTAACATGAAACCATGCTCTTAATGATATGATTTTGTTGGCCTAGAAACCCATCTAAGAGTTACTCATTAGGAGTAAATCTTGGATAGTCCCCGGTTTGGGACTGTTCTTGAACACCTAATCTCACTTAGGATGTAAGTGTATAATGTGTATTGGGTTTTCAAGAACATTTCGGCAGCATTTCCCCATTTGTTCTCTAAGTACATATATACTTGGAGAACAATGGGGAAATGCTGCCGAAATTTTCTTGAAAACCCAATACACATTATACACTTACTAGTGAGATTAGGTGTTCAAGAATGGGATAGGAGGTACACATTTATTATATATAAGAATGACAACACATGTATTTGTTGGCCTAGAAACCCATCGATTTACTCATTAGGAGTAAATCTTGGATAGTCCCCGGTTTGGGTCTGTTCTTGAACACCTAATCTCACTTAGGATGTAAGTATATAATGTGTATTGGGTTTTCGAGAAAATTTCGGCAGCATTTCCCTATTTGTTCTCTAAGTACAAATGTACTTGTTTGTTATATAGGTGGGATAGGTGGTACACATTTATTATATATAAGAATGACATCACATGTATTTGTTAACCGTAGACCCTAATTTTGTCCTAATATATACTTGTTTTCTCTTTGATCATAGAATGGATAGATCATGGATGTCCATTGGCAATCGTTGCACCCCAGAGTTTATATCTGGTCTTGATCAGTTTATTAGATTTGTCGAGGAACATAGGAAAGAACCTGGAGATAGGTTCTACTGTCCTTGTAGGCATTGCGGTAACAACTTGAAAGTCAGTACTGGTGACGAAATCAAAAGTCATGTCATGTGCAACGGGATTATACAAGGCTATACAGAATGACACTGGCATGGAGAGATTTCAAACTCGAAACCAGTGGATGTCGATAGCAGTGCTTGGGTGGAAGAAGAAATTGCCTCTGATGACGTAGATGTGAACGAACCAGTTCCAGTAGACATCGTTGATGCGATACTAGATAGTTGTAGGGTAGAGCACATCGATCCACCTCCTATCTTTAGAAACATTGTGCATGATGCTGAGATACACACATGCCCGAATGATTGTGTATTATTTCAAAAGGACTATGTGGATTTGAAAGATTGTCCAAAATGTGGTGCGTCACGATATAAATTGACGAATTCGGGGGAGTCCAAAACTGGTTCTCCTGCCAAGGTGATGTGGTATCTACCTATAATATCATGGCTTCAACGCTTGTTTGCAAATCCAAAAGATGCGAAGAATTTGAGGTAATGCAAAACACAAGCTCAGAGAAGGTCCTCCAAAGTTTGAATAGTCCTTTTAGACTGCCCATCTGTCTGCGGGTGGAAAATGGTGTTGAACCTCAACTGCGTTCCCAACGCTTTTTGCAACTATTCCCAGAAATGACTCATGAACTGGGGTCCTCTGTCAGAGACTATCATTGTGGGCATGTCGTGCAAATGCACTATCTCATCTACATACACCTGAGCAAGCTTCTCTGTTGTATACGTTGTCTTTACAGGTATGAAATGGGCAGACTTTGTCAATATTTCCACTATCACCCAAATGGAATCATGATTCCTAGTTGTCATTAGCAGACCAACCATGAAATACATGGTCATATGATCCCATTTCCACTGCGGTATCAGCATGGGTTGCAATGTACCTGTCAGCTTCTGATGCTCAGCCTTAACTTGCTGGCATACCACACACCTAGCCACAAACTTGGCTACATCTCTCTTCAAGTCCGGCCACCAATACAAGTCCTTCAGATTGTGACACATCTTGGTGACTCCTAAATGCATAGCATACATCGATGTGTGTGCTTCCTCGAGAACTAGCTTTCTTAGATCATCAACATTGGGGACCACCATCCTACCATGACAACAACTAGTCCATCCTCAGACTCATGGAACCCATCACACTTTTCGCTACCGAACTCTGATCTGATCAACTAAACTGAAGCATTTGTCTGCTGTGCATCTTTGATTTTCTTTCTCAGTATAGGCTTTACTTGTATCTATGCCAATAGTCCTGCCAACAAGGAGACTTCCATCTGCACATTCATCTGCTGCAAGGAGACAAACATATCCCGTCTATGGCATAACAAAGAACTCAACTGTGCTTTCTTCATGGAAAGAGAAGAAGACTTCCTACTAAGCGCAGCAGCTACCATGTTCGCCTTACCAGGACGATACTCAATGGTACAATTATAATAATTGATTAGCTCCATCCAGCAACATTGTCGCATGTTGAGCTCACTCTGCGAGAAGATGTACTTCAAGTTCTTATGATCTGTAGAGATATGGCACACTTCCCCGTAAAGATAGTGTCTCCAAATCTTCAACACATGAACCATCGCTGCCAACTCCAAATCATGTGTCGGATAATTCTCCTCATGTTTCTTAAGCTGTCGCAAAATAAAAGAAACCACATGATCTTCCTGCATCAGTACACGTCCTAAGCCTTTCTTGGAAGCATCACAGAAAACAACACAGCCCTTCCAAGGCTCTGGTAGCACCAACGCCGGAGCACTAGTCAGCTTCTCCTTCAAGCTTTGGAAAGCTTACTGACAACGATCATCCCAAACAAAGGGTACATCCTTCTTAGTCAACTTTGTTAACGGTAACACGATTACACTGAAGTTCCTTATAAACCTTCGGTAGTATCATGCTAAACCCAGAAAACTACGAACTTTCGTCAGCGTCTTTGGTTGCTCCCAATCTGCAACTGACTCCACCTTCTTAGGGTCCACTCTGACTCCTTCTACAGATATCACATGACCCAAGAAAGTCACTTCTTTCAACCAGAACTCACACTTACTAAACTTGGCATACAACTCATGTTGGCAAAGAAGAGTCAACACTTGTCAAAGATGTTGTTCATGCGCTTGACTCTCCCGACTATAGATCAAGATTTCATCTATAAAAACTACAAAAAACTGATCTAGAACAGACAAAACACTCTATTCATCAGATCCATGAAAGCAGCAGGCGTATTGGTTAGCCCAAATAGCATAACCACAAACTCGAAGTGACCATACCTCATCCTAAATGCTGACTTTGGTATGTCCTCATCCTTAATCCTCAACTGATGATATCCAGACCGTAGATCGATCTTTGAGAACACTGTAGCACCACACAATTGATCAAACAGATCATCGATCCTCGGCAACGGGTACTTGTTCTTGATCATAACTTTGTTCAACTGCCGGTAATCTATACATAGCCACATAGATCCGTCCTTCTTTACAAACAGGATTGGAGCACCCCAAGGTGATGTACTCGGTCTGATGAAACCTTTATCCAACAACTCATGTAACTGCTTCTTCAGTTCTGCCAACTCAGCTGGATCCATCATGTACGGTGTCTGGTCAACTGGTTGTGTTCTTGGCACCAGATTGATCTCAAAGTCAATCTCTCAAGGTGGGGGAACACCGGGGAACTCATCAGGAAACACATCTGCAAACTCTCGAACAACAGGCATCTCCTTAAGACTAGGACCTTTTTCCTTGGTAATCACAATGTGAGAGAAGAATGCCTTACAACCTTGTCGCATCAACTTCTCTGCCACCATTGCTGACACTAAGCACGTCAGAAGAATCATCCTATCTCCTTGGAAGATCCACTTCTCTCCACCGTCATCAAACACTACCTTCTTGGAACCACAGTCCAATACAACCTTATACTTTTCTAAGGTATCCATCCTAAGCATCACATCGAATACATGCATATCAAGTGGTATAAGATCCACTTGTATATTGTGTCCCGAAAAAGATAGAGCACAAGATGGACACACTTCTCGAAGCATCGAGGAACCATAAAGAGGGATTTATAACAACAATCTATCTTTCTTACAACTAATAGGTAAAAGACAGCTATCAAGCATACTACGTGCGATAAAAGAGTGCGTAGCACCCGGGTCAACCAGAACAGATATAAAGCAAGAAGAAGACAAATCAGAATGAAATAACTCCATCTGACCTGCCACCACTCGCGGGTTGACTATCGCCATCGGCTGACTCATAGCATAGAATTGAGTCATTGCTTGCTATCCACATCCTCTGCTTCCTTGGGCAGACGATCCCGCTTGTGATGCTTGACCACATCCTCACCCTTTGCTACCATTGGGATGTTATCTATCTAATCCTTGTTGATTCTACCTCGGCTATTGTGTCACTTCAACATCTCTCTTTGGGAAATTTATTCTAAAATGCCCAACCTATCCACAAAGATGACATGACTGGTCTCTCTGTTGTGGCCTAGACGGCCCTATCACTGCCACTGAACCTGTATTATGTGCCTTCGATGAAAAAGAACCGTATCCTCTTCCCTTACTCGGGGACCACTGTGATGGTGCACTGGAACCTCTTAACCTAGAGGGTGTTGAAAACCTTGGCTTCTTAAAGCCACCAGACCTTTGCCCTAGAAACTGAGTAGGCCTCTTCTTAGTCATGGACTCTCTCTTTTCCTTGACAGACCATTCTATCCTTCAAACAGACTCCACAGACGTGGAAAATCGCTCTCGATTCTCCAAAGCAACATCAGGTGTTGTCAACTCAGTGCTCAAACCTTTCTCAAACCGTCTGATTCTCTCATCATCTATTGCCACCATGTGAGGACAAAACCTCAGCAAGTCCATGAACTTGGCTTCATACTCAGTGATGTTCATTGTTCCTTGGCACAAACACTCAAACTAGTTGATCTTCTCGTCCACATAAGTCTTTGAAAAGTATCTACTGACGAACTCTCACTGGAAAACCTCCCAATAGATAACCTTAACGGGTCGCTTCTCCTCCTCGATGGCCCACCAGTGGCCAGCACTACCTTTCAGAAGGTAGATAACGTGCTTTACTTTGTCTTATTTGGGGATGTCGAGGATCCAGAAGGCCTTCTCTAGACCTATCAGCCACAGATTTGCATCCGTTGGATCAGCCGTTTTAGCATAATCCGAAGCTCCGACTCGGCAAAGCCACTCAAAGGCCTTCCCAACGCCTGATGATTCACCATGGGGAGCCTATGCTCTTGGCGGAGGCACTGGCAATCTCTCTACCATGAGATTCATCGTAGCCATCAACTACCCCATAAGGTGATGATAGGCACGATTTTCGAGAACTGTTGGGTCAAGTTAGGGGACCTCAGGCACCCGATCTTCATGTGCCTGCACTCTTGCTCCATCAAATGATGTAGCATCGCTGCTCTCGGTAGCATGTTCTTCATGGTTTCTAGACATCTTTAAGCTTTTTCTTCTGTTGAGGGAAGAAGATTATTGTAAGAAAATATGGAAAACTCACAAGAATAAACAAAACCCTAGTCCTAGATCCCTGTAGACTCAGAAAACCTAGATCTCTGATAAGAAAACTTTGTAGCGCCACATCCCGCTATCATACAGACAATGAGATGTCACACGAAAATGAATAGAACTACCATAAACCACATATTACTGAAAACACATGTTAATTAAAGCTATTTGCAAAAAGAAGATATTTCGTCCAGATCCTCATATTACAAGGAATCATGTTATATAAACATTTACAAGCCTTGATATATGTTCACAGCTTAAAGGAACCAGTTGTCCTGTCAACACCAGAGTTCATCACCTGTTTATACATACATAACGGCCACATCAGGCCAGCAGCGGGATATACAAGCTACATTAGCTATATATCGTAAAACATCGTCAAAATACCTCCGAGGACCTAAGAGTACAGGGATGACTCTAGGACTCTACTACAAAACCACCAATACAACAACATATCCATCTCTTACCTCATACTACTCTTCTTTCTACTCAACCACAACCTTACGACCACCACCACATCTAGTGCAATCAGCTAAAAAGGTTGTAAACTAGTGTGGTGAGACACACAGTCCTAGCGAGAAACATAACTCCCCGCTAAAACTATAAAACCTCAGAAGGTTAAAGCAGGTAAAGCAGATAACTAATATAAGCAGATTATATGGGCAGCATACTGAGCAGGTCTTACTGTATTATCAAACTTACTGAGATATCTGAGAGGCATATAACTTGATTTTCTTTATGGAAAATGATTGACAAGATAAGATTTATAAGATCTTACCACATAACATAAGGAATGTATAAGTAACTTCAAGGTATAACAAGATCAACTATACAAGGTAGGCCTCAACCAATGTTTCGGCCTTAAGCAATAAATACTATTCGGCTGCATTACATATTATTATGCCCGGAGGAAGTGAGTTGTACCGCTCAAATCCAACCTTCAGTTGTGAAACCCAAACCGGTGCCATAAAAGGTCGATGGAAGAGTCGGACTCCATGACCTCACCACCTCATAGTCAGTGCACGAGTGCAAAACAAGTAGGACCGCAGTCTCATGCTTAAGTGGCCTGAGCCACAGGGTCAGGCTACCCTCTACCTAGCCCACCTCGATATAGGTATCAGTGCTAGTGAAACTAAGCCACGGGCCTGTTCACCGTGCTCTGAGCCATGAACACATTCATGCTCTCTTATCACACATCCTGAGCCATGGGCCTATCCACCATGCTCCAACATATTGAGCCACAGGCCTGAAACTGCACTCTGGAGTCTACAACCGAAGTTGCACTCTAATCCTCCTATTTTTGGCTAGGAGTAACCACACATATTCAACAATATGTGCTTTTGGGTTAACCCACAGGAGAACCCATTTCACCATCACCAACTACTGATGATGATGGATCTATGGCCAGGGCAAACTACAGGATATGTTCCACTGTAATTAATTAGTATATTTTAAGTAGATTGTTGATGCAACCAAGTTTTAAAACATACATAACATTAAATTAAATTATTACTATCACCATCACATTATACTGGGATCTCAATCCCTCATCACAGGAAGCCATTGCCTCTAAAGGCATCATCATCTTACATCATCACCTGGGATAACAATCCCTCGTCTCATCATTAGGAGGATAACACCTCACTGGGCACTCTGCCCTCATCAGATCCATAGACCTATCTCATCAAACTGGCGATGCATGTTATCTCATCAATAATAATTATCATAATGCAGCGTTATTCAAACACATATACCTCATAGCTCTAACCTGGCTATGAATTCTCGTAATATACCTACATAGTTAGTATGCACATCAAGAGAAATAACTCAAAATCACCAGACATAGATCTTACTGATTATTATGTCATTAGGGTTGCATATGTACATGTCATGATTATAATCATATGAGGCATACAGCTGTATCAATTACATTATGGTTATCGAATCATCATCATCCACTTATGTCATTTATCTTATAGACATAAACAAGTGTCTTGTTATCTGATCTAGCATTATCTTTAAGCATCAAACATAGCACTGGTTCACAACCCATCAACCATATAATATCAATGACATAGGTGCGATTACAAGACAACACATAACTAGCTAGGGTTTCCAAGTTAAGCATAACCCTCACTAAAGGTACCAAATATCCTCACTAAAAGTGTGACGGGTAGCGCGCCCCTTACCACAGGTGGTATCGGGCAGGGTAACAACCATCACTAAAGGCCTGTCGGCCAAGGCATTTAGCCACATATGTCGGCCAACTCAAACACAAAAGTGTCTTGGTCAAAAAGGCCTATGGGATGTTGTGCAACCAAGGTAACATGAAAGCATCGTGTTAAGAAAAATAATGATGGGATCCTACGACATGCGTTTGATTCCCCACAATGGAAGAAGATTGATCTATTGTACCCCAAATTTGGTGAAGAAGATAGGAATCTAAGACTTGGGCTTTGTACAGATAGGATGAATCCGTACGGGACATTGAGCAGCCAACATAGCACTTGGCCAGGCATGCTTGTTATATACAATCTTCCTCCCTAGCTGTGTATGAAAAATAAGTACGTTATGCTGTCATTGTTGATATCAGGCCCTAAACAACCCGTAAATGATATCGATGTTTATCTTGAACCTCTGATTGATGACTTAAAGAAACTTTGGGCTGAAGGTGTGATGACCTATGATGCTTCAGGAAGAGAGACATTTTGTTTGCATGCTATGTTGTTTTGCACTATTAATGACTTTCCAGCATATTGGAATTTGTCTGGATATAGTGTCAAAGGAGCTAAAGAATGTCCTATATGTGAAGAAAACACTTATTCAATAAGACTAAAACATGGCGGCAAGACTGTATATTTTGGTCATCGAAGGTTTCTTTCAAAATTCCATACGTATCGTAGGAAGCGCAAAGCATTCAATGGATGGAATGATGAATAGATTGCACCTAAACCTATACCAGGGGATGTTGTTTATGAAAGAGTAAAAGACATTGTCAATGAATTTCGCAAGAAATCACAATGTAGTATGGCCACACGGAGTGACAATTCTTCATTCAAGAAGAAGTCAATATTTTGAGATCTTGCTTATTGGAGTTCTTTGACAGTCAGACATTGTATCGATGTGATGCACGTTGAGAAAAATGTATGTGATAGTGTCATTGGTACTCTGTTAAATATACTAGGTAAGACTAAAGATGGGATAAAATCCAGACTGGACCTACATGAAATGGGAATAAGGTCAGAATTAACAGAATTACGTGAACTGGGTAATAAAAGAACATACTTACCTCCCTCTTGTTACACGTTGTCTAGAAAGGAGAAGAAAGCTTTTTGTGAATGTTTGGTAAATGCTAAGGTTCCACAGGGTTACTCATCCAACATCCGTAGATTGGTATCAATGAAAGATCTGAAGTTGATAGGTCTTAAATATCATGATTGTCACACTCTAATGCAACAAATATTGCTCGTGGCAATTCGATCTATATTGCTGAAGCATGTAAGGTTTGCAATCACCAGACTTTGTTTCTTTGTCAACAGTCTATGCAACAAAGTTATTGACCCTGATACTCTCAATAATTTGCAAAGAGAAGTGGTTGTTACCCTATGTCATCTTGAGATGTATTTCCCTCCTTCGTTCTTTGATATCATGGTACATCTTGTTGTCCACTTGACTAGGGAAGTGAAAATGTTGGGACCAGTTTTCTTGCATTGGATGTATCCCTTTGAACGATACATGAGCGTTTTTAAAGGTGATGTTCGCCATACTACATGTGCCACACCCATGCCTCGCCATGATGTCTAGATAGCTGGGAGGAAAAATAAGAAGGGTGAAATAAAGAAGCCCGTAACTGCTGAGGAGGCTGCGAAAATGGTAAAATACAACTCTTAGAGCAATCGTTTGAATATTGATTATTTGTGGTGTTACCTTACCAATTTCTGTTGATGGTGATTAGGGGGAGCTGAACGAGCAGAGGAAACAAGTAACATTCATCCCTCAGGGCACAAGGGATGAATTGACAGTTGCTTTGGGTAACCCAAAGCATCCTGGACGTGTTAGGGGTGCAGGCACTGGTGTGGGCATCAAAGCATTCTTTGGGCCATCCCAGCGCAAACCCAGAGCGGGACTTTCACAAGAAGAGGTAACCTATTCTTTTTTTTAGAATGTTACTGCAAAAGGGAATTCAATAATAAGAAGCTAATGTTTCTTTTATCCATGTATAGGAGAATAAGAGAGTTGAGGATATAGTTGCTAAGAAGGTCAATGGTATAGTTGCTGAGAAAAGAAATGGTGCAGAGGCAGGCATCTCAGGCTTCCAATCAGCCTATGGCGACCCACTCTTCTCCTGATGCACAGACTGAGAGTAATCCTATAGACCCACCGCCTAACACGTCTGTTGTAAGTATTGTTTATGACATTGTAGCTAGTCTTTTCAAGATGATATGTTTTCAAGATATATGTATAACATTCTTTATGTAAATTTGTAGGTGTTAAAGCCATGTCGCTTAAGAATGCAAGACTATGTTGTTGCAGAGGCGCATGCTTACCCGTCCCTTCCTGGGGCAACGTTTCATGGGACTCCAATGTGACAGGGCTACATTCGTGTGAGCCCGATACATGTATTACCCGATTGGAGGGAAGCTACATTGCCATATGCCCACCCGAATATTGATACACTTGCTGAGGCAGAAGGCAGGGTGATATTGTGGCCCAAAGCAGATGTCGTCTACACTACTAAAATTGTAAGATAAATTTACATTACTTTAGATTGTTAATGTGTATATATGAGGTCAGTTGATCTGAAATTATATATAGGTTAAAAAGAAGACACCCGGAGCACCTAGGCCTCCACCTCCACTTCCTGCATTACCAAGTTGGGTTCCAACTGACCTAAAATACATGTTAGGTCCTACTTGTAGGGGAATGGCATGTTGTCTATGAGCACATAATATACATTGCCCTATAATTGTTTCTTTGGAAGCGAATTATGCAGGTCAATCATACGAAAGCTCTTTATTTATACAAGATATTATTGAGCTGTTTATATATGATTGGTTGAATACATCAATGATAGAGACATGGATAAGGTGAGATCTTTTTTATACATCCATATACCTTGTGTAAGATCTGGTGATATGGTTTCTTATATATTAATGCATACGTAATACATATTTTGCAGCTACTTAGTCGAAAATCAATGTACACAATTTGCATTTGACCATGTGGGATTGTTGATTCCATCATTGATTAGTATGGTAGTTGAAGACCCTGATAGTGTTCAACAATACTGTATAGATGCTTTTACAATTTGCGGTCAGAAAAAGAAGACGATAATAATAGCTCCATTCAATGTCAAGTAAGTTTACTTTACTTATAATTTGGACTTAAGAAAATTTCATTTTTATTGTGGATTTTGAGTTATTAATTTTTAACTTTTTTACCTCTAGTGGTAGGCATTGGTAGTTACTAGTTATTCTCCCCGGGATGTTCACTATTTATTATCTAGATCCTATGGGGAGTACATTGAATACTAAAATTGGACACGTAATGAGATTTCCATTATTCTGGTAAGAAATATTTCATTTTTATATATGTTAACATTTGTTATTACATTACTATTTAATTATGCAATTTACTGTGTTACATTAGCATGTAGGGGTTTAGATGCATTCAAAAAGGCTGGAGGAAAGGTCCCAAGGAAAAAGAACCAGCCAATAATTTGGGAGAACGTAAAAGTAAGTTCCCGACTCCAATGTATATATTATTTATGTGAACTCTGCTTAGTTGTGTTTTTTAATATTTTGTATGTTTCAATTTATAGTATGCTACACAAGACAACGGTTGGGCATGCACATACTATGTGATGTGATTTATGCAGATGATTATCCAATATGCCGCATTGGACATCAATACCATACATGAGGTATTATATATAGTCTCATTAGTAAGTATGAAATATATCAAACTTAATTTTATATTATTACTTATATATATACATCATTCTCTTTGCATGTGTTTAATACTGACCACACTATAGGTAAATGCTTAAAATATGTGCATGCTCCATATACGATGGAAGTATTAAATGAAGTAAGAGAAGAATGGGCAAGAGCCATACAAGTAGTGGGGACTGTCAGATATAATTGGGATGCTGATAGTGATGCTCAATGATATTTTGTAAATGAATATTTCTGAATGTTTACACATGTCTAAAATGTTCATGTATTTGAATTTTTATACATTTGTGAATGTGAGAATTGAATTGATGTCTGAATGTAACTACTTGTGTGAAAAGTATATTTGTTGATTTTGCAGGTTTGTGGCCTGTTTGTTGGCTGATATCAATGGATGTCGTAAACCTATAGTTCAGAAAACTGAACTATAGGTTCTCATCCTACTGACCAGCCACAGCAGGCCTGCAAAATGATAAGAAAAAATAAAACATAGGCGTCGATTATTTATAGAACACCGTCATCAAAGGCTTACAGCGTCGGTTATTAGATAAAACCACTACCTAATATGACAAACAACCTGACCAAGCAGGAAAGCACGGCTGTGGCGGAAAAAGCATTAGTTATTAGTACAAAACTGACACCTATCGTAGCATGACCGTGGCATCTGGGAATATGGCATCAGTTTTTTGGTAGCAAACCGACGTAGATAGCGCCCTAGATGGCACCCTTTTTTTGGTGTGAAGCCTTGTGGCGTCAGCTTACTATAAATAACTGACGCCTATCGTTGCCCTGCTGGCGCGTTTTCAGTGGCGCGAAGCCTTTTTGCATCTGTTATAAAACCGACGCCGGAGAGTTTGACCTTTAGTGGCACCCACATAGGCGTCACTTTAGAACCGTCGCTAAAAGGGCATAAACAACCGACACCAAAGTCCTATTCTGTAGTAGTGGACCTGGAGGTTGTATGCCTGTTGGTGGATCATGTAGCCCATGAGGGTTTCATTAGACACACGAAATGAGGCATGGCTAGGTCAGGGTGACTGAGGAGGTGGAGCTCAAGTAGAGGTAGAGGCAGGGGAAGTTGAGGAAGAAGTTGAGTGTAATGACCCTGCCTCCCGGTAACCCCCAATTAAGGGAGACCCGAAGGTCAGAGCCGTTATTCAACTAACAGGATCAAAGGTTCGACAAATAATCAATAATAATTATGAAATTCTACTAACTAACTGGAATTTGGTATAAAATTAAAACTTTGCTTACCTTTGAAAACTATGGAAATATATCCATCTAGAGCTTGAATTATTCTATCTAATCCTCCTTGCACTTTATTTCTTATTTCCACAATGTGTCACTTTACTGTTTGTTCTTTCAATTGTTGTTCCTAAAACTCTGACAAACAGAATGTCGGTCAGTATATCGAAATATACTGGTATGTGGGAACAACCAAAAACTTGTAATTATGGCTAACAATTTAATAATCACAATCAAATTAATTAACAAGCCAATATACACTTTTCAGTATGACATTCTCCACTGCTTTTTCCCTAACCCTAGCATTCCCACCTTAGGGTTCCCTTTGCCAATGACTTAAGGCCACCTTCTCAATCCTGAGCTTGGTGCCTGGGGGTCACCACTCATGGTGCCCACTACTCATGCAATATCATAGGCCACCTTCTCATTCTCGAGCTTGGTGCCTGGGGTCACCACTCAAGGTGTCCATTAGTCTACCCATCTAGGCCTATCCTTTGGCATCATCCATCAGGGTGGCATGTAAGTGCAAGAATCCATACTTCTATTATTAATGTGATAATCATAGTGACTTTATAGTTTGCAAGTATGAACATCCAAACTGATAATTTGCATTCAATGCGATTAACCATCTAGAAAATCGTCGAGAAAGTAAGGCAGTTATTCATAATTAACCACATACTTGTTAAGCAGACTTGAATGCAGAAATAACTCAATCAAGCAAGCACACACACACAATTGTTCCAGAAAAGGCATCCAATTTCTCTATTATTAATCATGTCCTCATGATCTATTACTCCTACTTGTCTTCTAGGGTTATTACTCCCTTTTTAGGGTTTATTTGCTATTTTCTAGAAAAATGTAGGGCTGCCCGATCCATGGGCTGCGGATCCATTGAGGATCTAACGGCCACAGATACGTGCACCTATTATGTGCGATCAAAAGAAAGCAAAGGTCGATTCTAACCTCATCGCTACTGAAGTTGGCGAAGGGCAAATTGGTCAATCTACGGTTCTTCTCTTCTTCTACCTCTCGACTTCGTTGTTGTAGCAACGATGGTCAACTACGAGGTTGACTCTGGGTTGTAGTGCTCCTTTGCTCGCGCTGACGGTCCAGGGAGATCTGCCTCCCCTCTTTGAACTCGACGACACTTTCCATCTCATGTTGAGGACACACCAAGATCGTCCCCCACTCGCCGGACTACGGCAATGGTCTCCGAGATGCCGAGGGTGTAGGTCAAGACAAACGGGGCAATTGAACGCACTGAAGCACTCCTTGCTTCCTTCCGCAGAGTTTGGGCTAGCGATTAGGGATGTTGGTTCCCTCCATAACCCTCCCCTATATATAGGGTCGGGGCAAGGTCCTGCCTAGTTGGACTTTTCCTGGATTGGCAACCAAACCCAGTCGAACCAGGGATGAATCCCTTCGGTTTCAACTCCTGGATTCAAAGGAAACATCAGCCAGCTTTCCAACCTAGTGGATTGCGAGGAATCCAAGAGGGAAAGTCCCTCTATAACTTGCGGAATCACAGTCCCAGTGAAACTTGGGTGATGACTATTGACTGTTGGATTAAAATCCAACAGATCTCTTTGCACTCGTTCAAACAAAGGAAAGGTCTTTTTCTTTTAATTCAGACATAATTTCCATGTTTGAAGATAATTTGTAAAAATGATTTATCCCAAACCATAACTCCTTTCTTTCTCAAATTTTAAGGGAAGGCTCCTTTTAATATTGCCTAGCTTTAAACGAAATTTGGGAAACAACTTGTAATGGATGAGAAGGTTTTCTTCTCTCCCAAGTTATCTTATCCTATTAATCAAAATTAATTTATATTCCTTTTTCCTTTATGGTTATCTTGTTATTTTGGGTCCCTTGGACCTCAAGAAAACCCAAAGGCACGGATTCCCACATTGGGGAATATTGGTTTGCCTTTATCTTCTTTTAAAGGTCAAATTCTCATATTTCCCTTTTATTAATCAATTTCTTTTCCTTTTTAATTCTCTTTTTAAGGATTTCTCTTTATCTCTCTTCTATTTTTCCTATTGGAATTCCTTTTAACATTAGGAATCCTTGTGATGTGAAAATCCACCAAGGATAACTCAATTATACCTCTTTTCACATATTTTCCACGTTTTATCATTATTTGCAATTTCTTTCTTAACAAGGAAATACTGAATGGGTCTTTTCTTTTCGTATTGCATTCTCTATGCAACTTTGGACTCCTTGGAACCCAAGGAACCCAAAAGGCACGAAATCCATCCTTGGATTTCATTCTTTTTCCTTCCAGAGGTTTCCACATCTCTCTTTTCTTAAAAACTCAATTGTTCATTTATTAATTGAATTTCCTTGTTGTTGGGCCCAATAGCCAATAAAGCCCACAAAGTAATCATCAAGGCTATTGTAACGAAATTCATGTAGTCAATATTTATTTGTTCATTTATCTTTAATATGAGAAATTACATTTCTCACCAAATGAACCCAAAAATTGTGGTTGTAACATCCTTCCCCTCTTATAAGAATTTTCCCCTCAAAATTCCATCAAGCAAGCAAACAGACAGGATGAGCTATTCATATGTCCATCATGGCTCCCATGTGGCTTCAACCTTTCCATGGTGCTTCCCAAGAACCGTCATCATCTCATATTCTTCCATCTGAGTTCTTTCTTACCTTGGTATATCGTACCCTCATAGGTGACTCAGGACATTTCAACCTCTCAAAAGATGAATAGGTTTAAGGCTCAGCACATGGCTTGGGTACCTCACATAGTGCTCTAGATCGGACTCATGTAACACATGACACATCATGTTATCCTGAGGGGAACGGCTAAACACAACCATCTACACCAATCCATCTCAAATGGACCCATATATCGGGGACTGAACTTTCTCAGATGTAGCTTAGAGGGTTCGGATTTTCACATTATATTCTCCCACAGTGAACTGCATGTCAGTCTGCTTTGCATGAGCTTGTGACTCATGTCACCCTTGGGCTCTCTCTCAGCCATTTCACGATCAAGCAACTTCATTTTCACACACTGCGGTTCTTTTCTGACCTTCATGAGGCCTCCTTCACCGACATCATCTTAATGAAGTGGTGACCGAAACAACCTCCTTCTACAACTTCTTTCATCCCGATAAAGGCTATGGTGGTTAACATCACATCTTAAGAACTGTCTCTTTGTATCACCCTGAGCAAGTTCACCTGCTCACCTCAGACCCTCTAGTCTGGATCATACTAACCATTAGTTAGGGTGATAAGTGATACTAACTTCGAGTTCTACATGTTTCTACTTCCACCTCATGGAAGTGAACCTTTAGGTCATACTCAAGAACTTTTGAACTCACATCATGGTGTAGTTGTACCATCTCTCTCTCTTATGTAGTTCAACAAAATCTATCTCATGACAGTACTCCTTTCTTCTCTTGTCATCTAGTTAAGGTGATCTACCATAACCCATATTGCATCTTGACCTTCTTGGTCAAGGGGAGACTTTCCACCATGCATAGTGGATGAACTCCCGTTCCCTCTCTAAGATTCTTAACCTCTAAGTCAAAGAACGGGGTTACTGGTGTTTGTCCTTCACCTTTGGCTTGCATGGCCACATGCTACATGCATCATCACATCGAGCAGCCAAAGTGCTACTATCACTTACTATCTTTGTAGTACCATGGTGTTTGGTGATCTTAAAACCATGATTTATGGTATGTCATGATTCCTCAAGATCGATACCCCAGAAACCCTAAACCACTCTCAGTAGGTTTCATCACCTTCCTTTCCAAAGAAGTGCATTTGAGGTTCTACAACCATCCTTTCATTACATCACGGACTAGGTTGGCTAACCAAACACTCATTAACTTGTTCAACATATTTCGTTATATCTGAGTGTTAGCCAAACTTATCTCTTTTCCTCCTCTTAAGGTTAACCTAACAACCTCAACTTCTTCTGGCTTCCAGCTAAACTAGGCAGCTATATCTCAACCAGAGCATTCATTACCACTTCTTATCCTTAGGTGTTAGGTAACTTTGAAGACATACACCTCCATTTAATCCACTTATTATCTCATTACAACTCTAAGTTTCTCTTCATCGATAAGCTTTGAGCTCATCCTCATTGTGATCAAACTCAACCTTGGTTAACTTGTACATTCCACATAGCTCCTGATCAAACATCCTCATGAGCTGAATACACTATTTTCACTTAGTGTTTGTAAACCATCCATGTATCATTCACTCCACCAAGTTATGTTATCATCTTTGTCCTCATACCTTATAGCAACGTTCCAACTTGCATCATCTTTTATCCTTGGTGTATGGCATGTGTACTGTCCTATCTCTCACTCCCATAACAAGAGGAAATAAGCATTTGGTTGCAGTCCAAATACAGAGTTCTTCCTGTTCCAAGAATACAGATGATACATCCCACATTGCTAGTACACTTTCAATTCTATGTTGAAACATGCAACTTATGTCTCTTTATCACAAGCATCATGATATCAAAGTTACTTCCATGGGAAATTGGTCTCGAACCTACTTGGGTTTACACACAATCCTTGGTCATCCCCTCTAGGTCTATAGGGTGCCGGCACTTTTAGGGTCATCCCTCTTCCCTTATGAATCCAAAGAGTACCCTACTCATCTGCCCTTTGGGTCCCATGAAATCATGAAGGTGATCAATCTCCTAACCCATGGCCCTCAGACAATGATAGTTGTTACCTCCCGACCCTATGGTCATGTGCAACTAGCAAATTAGGAAACTCCTACTTCCATCGGTCTTATCCCTACCTGACCCTAGGATAGACTTAGGACTTTGTTATAGTACATGTTCAACTTAGAACCTTACCCAAGCCTTCATCATCTCTCTCTGCATTCATGGGCCGACTTTCATCCCTTCATAGGGGTCATGGTGACCTTTCTTCCTTGGTCAGGCCCCATACTGGTTACCTACATGGTAACACATCCACATGCACTTAGAGATGGATATCTATGGGTCTCCAGGTTCATTCTCATATCGTGTACTTTTCACTTAGCTTCTCAAGATCCTATGAGACCTCATTAGGTTACATCAAAACCAACAAAACTGATATACACCTTACAAAAGGGTCCCTCTCCCAGGATGGGAGGAAACTACAACTATTGACCACAAGGTCACAATTGTCCCAAGGGTTTACATTCACATGAGCAAGCCTAACCTAGCAGCCGCTAGGGCACAAGAAGACCACCTACTAAACCATGCTAGATCATACTTGTTCTCTTTCCTCAATCATTAGATCAACTTAGTCGTGAGGGGTTCATCAAACATACCCTTAACTTAAGGGGTTTCCTTTACCTCTACGCATGAGGAGTACCATGCTCGAAACTATAGAGACTCAAATATCATCATGAGCATTGGGTACACTGCTTCCCCTCTTAGGCCTAGGAACCCTAGGTTCACCTTCGGGTGTCCAACTGCATGCTCAACCTCTTAACTATGAATCAAGCATGTCCAAGGTATGTCATCCTTTCATTCGAGCAACACCTCAGAGTTGAGTCCTCTTCCAGGACAACCAACTAGGTACAAGACTTCACAACTTGCTGCTTCATCCTCTTCAAGTTTAAGAAACTCTTCTCAGGAGGTAAAGACCTATACCATAGGCATAGAGGTACTAGCAGACTCATCCTCTCTCTAGGGTTTGGTTCCTCTCATGGCAACCAAGACATCATTAGCCTCCAAGGGTCAAGCATACGGAAACCACTATCATCCACTTAGGTCGCATCATCCTCAACTCCCACTGTTCCTCAAGTTTTGGGGTTTTAGGCTTCCAACCTTCTTGCCCAAGGTCTGCTCTCTCTCTAGAGCTAATCCTACAACCAAACTCTCTATAAGAGGTCCTTTTTTCATGAAGGATCAAGCTCACAAGCATACCTCTACGTGGGTGATGCCTATGCTCAAACTTGTCTTTGCTTATGATTATCCATAGCCCCTTAGGCTTATCTCCTAAGCCATCCATCCTGTCCTTCTGGCCTCGGTTTAAACTTACTGCTCAAACTACTGATGTACTCTGGGTGCAAGATATATCCAACTTGCAACAACCCATAAGGTTTCTATAGATTCTTCTCTAACCTCATCCAAGAAGGAGCTATCCTTCGCTCAAACATGCATGACCCTTCCCAGGGTTGGGTTGCCAAAGGTACTCGATCATCAACTTCTCATGGTTTATATGGCATCCAAGGCATGTTTATCATGACATCTAACTCATCATGCCATCTCTCTCTCTAACCTTCACTTAGGGTTAGGGTTAACATCATCCTCAGAGGATGTGCTAGGTCTCTACTTTTAATGGAGGTCTCTACCTTCAAGAACAACTCTCTGTACTCATCCTCCTGAAAAGGAGGTCTATCCTCAAGTTTCTCCTGAGAGCAATGACAACTCGTGTCATATGACCTAAGCATGTATCTATTCATCAGTTTGCGCTTAATCTATTAAGCTTATGTCCATGACATCTTATTTACATGCTTTTCATTAATTTATTGGAGGATTCCTTAGACCTTATTAACCTTACCCATACCTCAATTAGGTGAGGAGAAGAGAGGAAACCATAATCCTTAAGGTCCTTAACAGAATTTGAGTTGATAAGGGAGGAACAAGATGAGAGAGTCTTAAAGGTATCTTATTTTGAGTCATATCCTAAGATATCGGCCAGGCAGTCACACAATCCGGGAGTCCTCGTATTCCGACTAGCGGTGCAGAGGAAAATATTGCCAGCCCCCGAACGTGATCCTTTTCTAGACACCTCAATCTTTCGGACAGTCCTCTAATAACTTCCTCGGTTCTATGGAATTTGAAAAATTTAATAATTATTAATGATTAGATGAAGAACCTATGCTCTGATACCAATTGTAACGACCCGGCCTCCCGGTAACCCCCAATTAAGGGAGACCCGAAGGTCAGAGCCGTTATTCAACTAACAGGATCAAAGGTTCGACAAATAATCAATAATAATTATGCAATTCTACTAACTAACTGGAATTTGGTATAAAATTAAAACTTTTCTTACCTTTGAAAACTTTGGAAATCTATCTATCCAGAGATTGAATTATTCTATCTAATCCTCCTTGCACTTTATTTCTTATTTCCACAATGTGTCACTTTACTATTTGTTCTTTCAATTGTTTTTCCTAAAATGCCGACAAACAAAATGTCGGTTAGTATATCGAAATATACTGGTATGTGGGAACAACCAAAAACATGCAAATATGGCAAACAATTTAATAATCATAATCAAATTAATTAACAAGCCAATTTACACTTTTCAGTATGACATTCTCCACCGCTTTTGCCCTAACCCTGGCATACCCACCTAAGGGTTGCCTTTGCTAATGAATTAAGGCCACCTTCTCAATCCTGAGCTTGGTGCCCAGGGTCACCTCTCAAGGTTTCCATTGGTCTACCCATCTGGGCCTGACCTTTGGCATCATCCATCAGGGTGGCATGTAAGTGCAAGAATCCATACTTCTATTATTAATGTGATAATCATAGTGACTTTATAGTTTGCAAGTATGAACATGCAAACTGATAATTTGCATTCAATGTGATTAACCATCTGGAAAATCCTCAAGAAACTAAGGCGGTTATTCATAATTAACCACACACCTGTTAAGAAGACTTGAATGCAGAAATAACTCAATCAATCAGGAATCAAGCAAGCACACACACACAATTGTTCCTGAAAAGGAATCCAATTTCTCTATCATTAATCATGTCCTCATGATCTATTACTCCTAGTTGTCTTCTAGGGTTATTACTCCCTTTTTAGGCTTTATTTGCTATTTTCTAGAAAAATGTAGGGCCGCCCGATCCATGGGTTGTGGATCCACTGAGGATCTAACGGTCACAGATATGCACGTGTATTATGTGCGATCAAAAGAAAGAAAAGGTCGATTCTAACCTCGTCACTACTGAAGGAGGCGAAGGGCAAATTGGTCAATCTGTGGTTCTTCTCTTCTTCTACCTCTCGACTTCATTATTGTAGCAACGACGATCAACTGCGAGGTTGACTCTGGGCTGTAGTGCTCCTTTGCTCGTGCCGACGGTCCAGGGAGCTCCGCCTCCCCTCTTCGAACTCGACGACGCCTTCAATCGCTTGCCGAGGACACACCAAGATCGTCCCCCACTCGCAGGACTCCAGAGGTGGTCTCCGAGATGCCGAGGGTGCAGGTCAAGACGAACAGGGCAATTGAACGCACTGAATCACTCCTTGCTTCCTTCCAAAGAGCTTGGGCTAGCGATTAGGGATGCTGGTTCCCTCCATAACCCTCCCCTATATATAGGGTCGGGGCAAGGTCCTGCCCAGTTGGGTGTTTCCTGGATTGGCAACCAAACCCAGTCGAACCAGGGATGAATCCCTTCAGTTTCAACTCCTGGATTCAAAGGAAACATCGGCCAGCTTTCTAACTGAGTGGATTGTGAGGAATCCAAGAGGGAAAGTCCCTCTGTAACTTACGAAATCACAGTCCCAGTGGAACTTGGGTGATGACTGTTGACCGTTAGATTAAAATCCAACAGATCTCTTTGCACTCGTTCAAACAAAGGAAATGTCTTTTTCTTTTAATTCAGAAATAATTTCCAATTTGAAGATAATTTGCAAAAAACGATTTCTCCCAAACCATAACTCTTTTCTTTCTCAAATTTTAAGGGAAGGTTCCTTTTAATATTTCCTAGCTTTAAACGAAATTTGGGAAACAACTTGTAATGGATGAGAAGGTTTTCTTCTCTCCCAATTTATCTTATCCTATTAATCAAAATTAATTTATATTCCTTTTTCCTTTGTGATTATCTTGTTATTTTGGGTCCCTTGGACCTCAAGAAAACCCAAAGGCACGGATTCCCACATTGGGGAATATTGGTGTGCCTTTATCTTCTTTTAAAGGTCAAATTCTCATATTTCCCTTTTATTAATCGATTTCTTTTCCTTTTTAATTCTCTTTTTAAGGATTTCTCTTTATCTCTCTTCTATTTTCCTATTGGAATTCCTTTTAACATTAGGAATCCTTGGGATACGAAAATCCACCAAGGATAACTAAATTATACCTCTTTTCATATATTTTCCACCTTTTATCATTATTTGCAATTTCTTTCTTAACAAGGAAATACTTAATTGGTCTTTTCTTTTCTTATTGCATTCTCTATGCAACTTTGGACTCCTTGGAACCCAAGGAACCCAAAAGGCATGAAATCCATCCTTGGATTGCATTCTTTTGCCTTCCAGAGGTTTCCACATATATCTTTTCTTAAAAACTCAATTATTCATTTATTAATTGAATTTCCTTGTTATTGGGCCCAATAGCCAATAAAGCCCACAAAGCAATCATCAAGGCTATTGTAACTAAATTCATGTAGTCAATCTTTATTTGTTCATTTATCTTTAATTTGAGAAATTACATTTCTCAGCAAATGAACCCAAAAATTGTGGTTGTAACATTGAGGGTGAAGAAGTGGGTGTGGTGGAGGAAAAGATAGGCACGAACTTCTGAATTGTAGTCTCACTGATGCACACTCCCTTCTTGGCAAGTCTATAATGGAAGTCAGAGAAGAGTGATTTCTCAGTGGCAAACTAGAATAGACCATAAATCAGGGCATGATAAGGTGGATAGGTACCATGAGTGTTCTTGTCAGTGTCAAAGTAGGTCATATGATGTATGATATATCTAGACCACTTGACTTTGACATTCTCAAGGATGCAGTACATTATGACTGTAGTGTTCTATGCAATATTTGTTTGATTTTTCTTTGGGTGGATGTTGCAGTCAACCACTAGGGCTAATATAAACTTCTTGAGATCTAAGGAGGAGGAGGGTAGGGTACTCTTCTTCTTATAAGGAACTTCAGGTTTCTTAGGTAGTGATGGATATCAGGAAGAGTGATATCATTCTTCTTGTAGAAACCCTCAGGATCTAAATACTCCTCGTAATCCTTATTCCAGGTGTCATTCTCATTGTCTCCTTAAAAGAAAACATTTAGGATGTCTTCAGAGATCTGAAATGTCTTCCAGAAGATCATGGAAGTAAGGATCACTTGAGTATTCAGCGGGGGTACAAGGGAGTCATAATTCCAACACAAGTTTGCGTAGAAATCATGAATTGCTTTTGTACTTGTCATAGAATTATGAAAGCAGTCACGTTCGACAGCCAGGGTGGATATGTGATGAATGGGTAGCAACCTCGCTACTCGGTCGATGACAGCTTAACGCCTTGGTATAGGCTCAAACAAGGCTCTAAAAGGGAAATGACTCCTAGGAAGAAGGTCCTTATACCTATTTACAGCCTCTATAGAGACAAAGAGGGTCTCATCGAAAGGAACCAAGTGAGAGGATGAAGAAGAGGATGGAGCATTGCTAGGGGCAGGTGTCTTTCTCCTATGAGAAACCATGGAGGTGAAAAGGAGTAGAAGAAGAGAGAAAATGCACAAAGAAAACCACCAAAACAATTCACACACCAAGGTTGAGCAAGGGGGAAGGTCTAGAATGGTCTATCTAGGTCAAATTAGTGCTAGGATAGGGAAGGTAAGGTTTGGAGTTTAGAGCTTAGGGCTAGAAAAAGGGGAATTAGTCGGCTATTCTCTAGTTGAAAGGGAGAATAGTCGGCCAAATCCAACTTGAGTTGGCTTCAGCGGTTGAGTTCTGAGAGTCAGAAACTTGACCAATTGGTCCATTTTTGAACAACTCTCGACCATGGATCGGTATAGTTTGTCCTGGGAGAAACTCACAAAATAACCTAAATATGATTAATTAGAATAGGATGTGCATAAATGTGCATAAATGGTTGGGATGGTATCTAATGTGTTTAATATATGTTATGGAATAAGAATTAGACTTTTCATGTAAATAGAAATAATCTAGGAGCCATTATTTAAGTTGATATGACATTAATGGACTTAATGAGAAATTAATAAAATTACTAATTTTGTCTTGTCCTATGACAGTTTGTGATGTTAGCCACCATATCCACTATCGAGATGTAAGAAGCTCTATAAAGGAGGCTATGTCAGTCACTGCTTCATTAGGATGATGTCGGTGAAAGGACCTTGTGAAGGCCAGAGAGACCACAGTGTGTGCAGATGAAGTCGCTTTGATCGTGCGATGGCTGAGGAAGCCTAGGGGCAACATGAGTTGTGAGTTGATGCAAAGCAGACTAAATACAATTCACTGTGGGAGAATATGTGTTATGAAAACCCGACCCCTCTGAGCTATAGCTAAAGCTGTGTCCTCAATACATGGATCCATTTGAGATGAAGTGGTGGAGATGTTTTTGTTTATCCTTACCCCTCAAACCTGACCCTAAAATCATCAAACATAATTTCTAGCCAATTGAATGCTAATTAAATTTATTTTTCAGGTCCATTATGTATATTGAACATACTTAGGCACATATCACTCATCATTGGGTACTATTTTGTGATAAAACAAGCATTTACAAAAATGCCAAAAAACAAGAGAAAAACAAGGCAATATGAACATGAAAAAGCAATTTTCAGCATATTAGCACTCAAAGATGATCAAGATAGATGCAAAACATATAGGATAGATGACTACTAGCTAGAAGGAATATCAAATTCATCCAAAGTAGTTATAAGCAATTTTCATATATTAAAATTAAATTGATCTCTGGCTAGAGGTTTCGTGAAAATGTCCGCCAAATGATTTTTTGTGTCCACATGCGTGGTATAAATATCCTTCTTGGCAATGTGATCACAAAGAAAGTGATGGTGAACCTCTATATGTTTAGCTCTACTTTGCAATATAGGATTGTAAGACAAGTTAATTGCACTAGTATTATCACAAACGATAGGAGAAGCATCAAAATGAATGTTAAAGTCTTAGAGCATTTTCTTCATCCATAGGACATGGGCACAACAACTCCCAACTGCAATGTATTTAGCCTCGGTGGATGATAATTCCATGGTGTTCTGTTTCATGGAGAACCAAGACACCAAATATGGTCCTAGGAGGAAACAAGTGCTACTTGTGCACTTTCTATCAATCAAGCAACCTGCATAATTGGCATCACTATAGGCACTAAGAGTAAAGTTCCTTGACTTGGGATATCATAGTCCAAAATTTTGAGTTTTGGCTAGGTACCTTAAAATCCTCTTAATAGCTATAAGATGATATTTCTTAGGATTTGATTGAAATCTACCACACAAGTCAACACTAAACATTATGTTAGGTCTAGAGGAAGTTAAGTAAAGTAAACTTTCAATCATACCTCTATATAGCTTATCATCTACCTTCTCACCTTCTTCATCTTTATCATGTTTGGTAGTGTTTAACATGGGTGTGTCCATCAGCTTGGTATTCTCCATCCCAAAGTGCTTGAGTAGTTCACTTGTGTACTTGCCTTGGTTGATGAAGTTCCCATCTTTTGTTTCCTTGATTTGAAACCCGAGGAAGAATGTGAGCTCACCCATCATACTCGTCTCAAATTCACTCTGCATAAGATCACTAAATTCTTTGCAAAGATCAAGACTAGTTCCGCCAAAAATGATATCATCAACTTATATTTGAATGATAAGAAAATTATTAGAAGTGTGCTTTAGAAATAAGGTAGAATCCACTTTGCCCATCATATAACCATGATCTAACAAAAAGTTATTTAATTTCTCATACCAAACCCTTGGTGCTTGTTTGAGTCCATAGAGAGCTTTTTGCAACAAATAAACATGGTTAGGTAGATTATCATGTTCAAAGCCAGGAGGTTGTGCAACATACACTTCCTCCTAAATTCTACCATTCAAAAATGCACTTTTAACATCCATTTGAAACAAAAGAAAGTTTTTATGACTAGAAAAAGCAAGCAACATACGAATGGACTCAAGTCTATCTATAGGTGCATATGTTTCATCAAAATCAATACCTTCTTGTTGATTGTAGCCTTGTGCCACTAACCTTTCTTTGTTTCTTACCACTTTGACGCTTTCATCTAGCTTGCTGTGCTAGACCCATTTGGTCCCAATGATCTTTCTATTTCTTGGTTTTGGCACAAGGCTCCAAACTTTATTCTTCTCAAACTATTCCAGCTCCTCTTTTATAGCTAGGATCCATTCTTCATCCCTAAGAGCTTCCTTGACATCTTTAGGCTCTAGTTGTGAGATGAAGGCACTCTTGGCTTGTTCTTTGTTGAATGCATCCCGCGTATTCACTCTCTCAAATGGATCACCTAATATTAGCTCCTTAGGATGTTTCTTTGCAAATCAGGGAGTTGGATCCTTCTTCTCATCATCTTTTTATTGTTCTTGAGCAGCCACCTCTTTTCCCTTTTGGGTGATGTGGAGTTCTTTAAGAATGGGAATTTCTTCATCTGCAACATCATCATTTAACACACTATCCTTTTACTTTACCTTTCTTGTTATCCCCAAAGGTGATGGGTCCTCTTTTCTTCTTTGTGAAATTGTTGAAACGGCTTACATCACTGGTCATGTGCTTTGTGCAACCACTATCAACAATCCATATAACTTTTCCCTGGAAGAAAGGAGGATGTTGGTTCCCAACTCAAACTTTGGTATCCGGAGTTAGCTTAGGGACCCATTTCATCTTTGGGTTGGGCCCCTTAGGCTTGTAAGGACAATAAGTAGAATAATGGTCATCACATTTACAATAAGAACAAGCCATATGATTCTTAGTGCCCGAAGATTCACCTACAAAGAAAGAGATATCCTTGCTCTTTTTCTTACCTTTAGCCTTACTTTTACCCTTTGAGGCTCCCCCTTCAAATCCCAAACCACTAGTACCCCTTTGTTGGGTAGAATGATCAAGGATTTCATTTAGGGAGTTCTTCCCTTTGAGGAATTTCTGTAGGGATGCTCTTAATCTATGGTTATCATCATTCAAAGAAACAATAGTAGAAGATAGACTAGATATATCATACCTAGCATGCACAAGGTCAGCCTCAAGACATAAAGCTTTAGTAAGATATGAATCTTTTTGAAGAGAGATAGAAGCCACATTAACACTAGGCAACAAAGGTCTAGAAGATAAATCATTTACTTGACTAAGCAACCTAGAATTTTCAGATTTTAGCATTTGAATATCTTTGAGATAAGCATCTCTCTCTTCTCTACTAGCATCAATAATAAATTTAAATTCAGCATTTTCATTTTTGAGAAATTCAAGTTCTTTTAAGCAATTTTGGTTTTCTTCCTTAAGATTTTCCATCTTCTTAAGGTAGACACCATTCTCAACTTCAATCCCATTATATTGGAGCTCAAGATCAATATATTTCCCTTACAATTTATCAATGCTCTCAAGATTGGTTTTCTCATTCAAATCCAAAATTTCAAGCTTAGCATAAAGATCATCAATAATTTTTCCTAACTATTTTCTTTTAGATTCACATTTAGCAAAAGAAGAATGGTTAGTAACAAGCATGTCAATAATAGCTTCTTTGGGCAATTCATGTAAGCTTACCTTACTTACCTCACTTAACTCACCAATGTCTTCACTTGTAGAGGCCATGAGAGCAAGGTGGCATTCTCCATCTTCTTCAGAGCTAGAGTTGCTTGAAGATGAAGCTTCCCAAGCTGCATTGGTTGCATTCTTGTATCTCTTTTCCTTCTTGTCCTTCCTCTTGTGCTTGCTTTCCTTCTTGTAATTCTCATATTTTCTTGAGTTGCTCTTGAGATGAGACTTTCTTGACTTTGGGCATTCACTCTTGTAGTGCCCCTTTTGACCACACTTGTAGACTTTTAGAGTAGAGGAGGAGGATGATTACTTTCCCTTGAAGTGCATGCCCTTGATGTAGTTGGATTCATGCTCACTAGGGCCTTCATTTTCACTAGAGGAGGTAGTCTAGTAAGCAAGTTGTTGTTGAAGGATGACAACCTCCACTTGTGCTTTGAAAGAACTATCTTTGATCTTCTTGGCTTCCTTCTCTTCTTGCAGCTTCTTCTTCTTGCTTGTCATGTCTTTACTCACAGGCTTGAAGATTGCCAATGAGTTCTTCAGTTGGGATGTCACTAAGGCTCCTCACTTCTTCAATGAAGGTGAACTTTGACACCCATCTCTTTGGAAAAGATCTCAAGATCTTTGCGTTGATGACGCCTCTTTCCAAAGGAGTGCCCAATGTAGCCAACCAATTGACTATGACATTCAGCCTTGAGTACATCTCTACAATGCCCTCTTTCTTTCCCATCTTGAAGTTCTCTAGGAGGTTGCCCAACATGTAGATCTTTGCCTCCTTGACTTACTTTGTGCCTTAATCTGTGATGCACAACTTGTCCCAAATCTCATAGGTGGTGTTCCATGATGAGATTTGGTTGAACTTCATGGGAGTGAGGGATGCATAGAGGATGCTAATGGCCTTTACATTGAGTTGAGCTTATTTGAGAGCAGCTTCACTCCATGTTGCAACAACTCTAGTTGGCTCTTTGTAAGGTGTGACCATCACCTTCCACATGTCAAAGTTCATCCCTTGAATATAGAACTCCATTCTTGTCTTCCAACAGAGGAAGTTGGTGCCATCAAAGACCGGAGGACGCATGGAGAAGCCTCCCTCTAGGTTGAGTGAACCAAGTAGGTAGTTGCCCATCTTCTCGTCTTATGGGAGATTGTTGGAGAAGATCCTTATCTCTGATACCACTTGTTGGATCTAAGGGCTGTAGAGGGGGGTGAATAGAGCTACAAAATTTCTCACCAAACAGATTAGACCTTCAAATTATATAAATTAGGGGCAATAGCTTAATGGTAATTTCAAGTCCTAACTAACAAGCACAGCAAGGATGACAGAGATTGATAGCAAGCACTTGACAAAGGGATGTAGAGTGGTTCCACACTTCAAACTAGAAGTGAGTCTGTCCACTACCTAGAGAGGTCAACCTCTAGGACTTTGCAAGTTCTGTTATCTATTAATCACCACAGATATTACAACAATAGAACACCAAGGGACTTACCGATCCAATCACAAGGCGATCTCCACCTTCACAAGGAACCTACCCACTTAGCTTGAATCTTCAGCCTTCACCAAGGTCTTACCCATTCAAGCTCAAGTCTTCAACCTTGAAGGAATTTTCTTCTCCTCTTAGATCTTCTGCCTTTTCCTTCTCCTTCACCTAGAGAACATCACCACCTCTTCATCATCCTTGAAGAGGACCAAAAACAACTCCTTCTTCACTCGATAGAGCTTGCTTCCTTTAGCTTTTCTTCATGGAAGAAGGGGGTAGGGAAGTGGTGGAAGACTGAGAGATTTACATGCACAAAGGTGGAACTCTCTTACAATGATCCTAGCTCACTTAAAAATCATGAAATGAAATGTAAACTAGAGAGAGAAAGGGTCTCAAGGTGTGGTAGCACACTCAACTATAGCAAGGACCTTGTATGTAGTGAATGAGAAATGTTGGAATGAACTCCAAGTGGTCCTATTTATAGTTGGGGGTGCTCCCTTGAGTTAAGGAACACTTAGGGTCGAATTATAGCCCTTTTTGCACAAGGAAATCAATATATTTTTGTCCAAACAAGTTACCAACGGTTAGAATCACTTTTTCTTCACTTTCCGTATAGTACATTCGGTTGAGATTCAATAAAGGTAACTCGGCCGATCGGCTAAAAGACAAACCCACTTTTCAAACTATCGATCGAGTTTGTCTTGGTAAACTCAACTGATCAGTTAAAATCACATTTGGTCAGTAACCCAATTGGTCGAGTTCTGTGAATGCACGACTTGACCGATGCACTTTCCAAAAAAATTATCCAAGGGATCGATCGAGATTGGAACTCCACCGATCAAAAACATGTGATCGATTTTCTAAAGTGATTAAAAAGTGATTAAAACTTGATACAAAGTGTCCCACATAATTTTCTCATCTTAGTTACAAGTCATATCGTCAATACAAGTGATTAAAAAATTCTTCTAAGGTTAGTTACATGGATTTCCTAATATGCACACTTGCATTGCTTTTGACTTGAACTTTGACAAGTTAGGGCTTTTGTAGTTTGATCCTTTTCATGTACCTAACACGTGAAATCAATTTTAAATACACATATTAGATACATATGAATGGAATGGTTAAGTCATTATCAAAATATGGACAATGTATAACCTCTGGGTCAACACATCTTAGTATAAGGGCTGATCATATTCTTTTAAGTCATAGAACATCACAAGATTACTAGTTTCAGAGACACAATAGAGTTGGAAGCATACATTAGGTCAAACCCAACGTTGGTTCAAGATATAACCAAACATTCACGTAATAGGGATACATATACCTACACAAGAGAATATAGGGGTATCATGGGTGAAGCAAGAGTCATGGAGATCATATAATTATTAAATTTCCAGATAAGGTATGTCTAGTTGTCACAAAGTAACAAGATTACCATGTTAACCCATATCATGTATTAAATAACTCCAACATGCATTAGGGAAACCAATAATCCAAAGGGGAGTTTAGGATCTCAACATGGTTCAATGTGAAAAAATCATAATGATTTCATGATTAGGAGGGTGAATAGTCATCAAAGATACAAGATTGATCATTATCGTAGATTAAACGTACTCAAACAAGACTAAAGTTAGAATTTTCAAGAAATAAGGGTACAAACGTTGGTTTTAGAGTTTGAGATCTATGCCAATATGTAGCTCTGCTTGAGATAATCAATTTGGTATATCTATCCATTAAATTTGGTCTTAATATGAGAGAGTTATGTATTTTTTAATATTTCCCTTCAAAACTCTATGAAAAGGGGGTGGCGTAACCTTTGATATTCTGTGAAGGATCTAGGACATCAGCCCTAGATTGAATGGTGGTGTTCCTCAGCCACCCGATGCACCCTAAGGGTAGGGCCCCACCATGCGTCCCATGATGACAGGCTGACTTCGCACCGGTCTAGCAGTTGCTCGCCATTCATTACCTGCCCCAGCCGTTGCATCGCAATCCCGCATGCCTGACCCATCTAATAGCCGCTAGTCACCGCATTGAGTGGTGAGTTCCGACCCATAAAGGAAACAATGGAGTGTGACCTTAATCTAGACCCTCTGATCTAGTCCTGAATGGATCTCGGTCGAGATTGAACGTTGTTAGCTGCTTCTTCCCTTGCCTCCCACCTCCCGCAGAACACTACACGAGGACCATTGTTCAGATGACGTCCATGATGTTGATGCTCACCAGAGAGGATCCAATCTCAGGGTAGTAGCCACCTATCGACCTAGGAAAGAGGCTTCTTAAGCTCGCAGCATGCCTATGGGGCCAACAGCGGTCTCATTCAAGACCATTAGGCATGATACAGTGAACGCAAAAAACATGGTTGGGGCGGCACTACCAAGGGCAAGAACAATAAGGGGATGGAGAAGAGAGCAGTCTAGAGTGTGGAATGGTAGTAAAAGATAGGGAAAGAGATTAAGAGGAAGAAATGAAATGATTGGGATCATCAATTACTCAAAACATCGATAGTTGAAACCTATTGGTTGGTCAAAAAGCACTGCTATAGTAGAAGGCAACCTTGTACAGACCAAGGTAGGTGTAACATACTGAATTCGGTGCTAAATTTAATTATTGAGATATGATACATAATCCTCTGAAGATTTAAATCCTTTTTTTTAATTTGCATTCATATCTACACCTCCTTGAATGATTCTAAAAATATATCATCGAAATACAATTTGTCCTCATTTCTGATCAAATTATCTCGGTTGGGACCCACAACTGATTATTTGAACCCAATAACAAATTTTTAGCTTTATAATCACATTAAAAAATATTATGGATATTTAGATACTTATATTAGAAATAATGGTGGGAGTAATTATTCTAACCATCTTGGACTCATGAATTAAGGGAGTTACTATTTTTAATATTTAGAATAATGGCATATGAATCAATGTTGCAAATTTCAAAAGAAACTGATAAAAGGGTTAAGAGATACAAAATTTTGAAGTTATTAAAAGAAAACACCTAAGTAATGGATGAAATTGCTCTGGCTAAACTAAGGTTTGACCTTACCTTACTCGCACTGGCAGCGGCTACTTCCTACAGAGGAGAAATAGCCAGGTCATTCACCCTTGATTCTCAGCCATTTTAGTTGATTCAAAGTCCCTTGAATTTGACTTTCAATCCTCTAACCCGATGGCTACGTCCCCAAGCGCCCAACATGCCATAGAAGGTATTTCCATTAAAGCTCCCTAAATCTTGATAGAAATCAACCAACCTTTGATCGCCACATTGCACCACCCAGAACCTTTTGATAGAGCTTCACCATGCTCTGGAAACCCTAGTCTAGTTCCCATTATTTAAGGTTGTATCTACTCTCTCGGTGACACACCTCTACATCAGCAATGACAACACCTCCTTCTTCCTCCAAAAGACCATCAAACACCCTCCTACTACCCACTCTTGCTCCACCACAGCCTTATACCCCACCCTCACTTCTAGGGTAGTGCATAGGGTCATGAGATCACCTGCTCCTCCTACTCCTCCCTCAACCTACTGAGCCGCCAGAATAATATGGGCCTCACCCGACACGACAATGCATACATATGCCACCCTCAGCAATACGATCACCAACGTCCTTGGTTCCTATGGTACTCATACGGTGGCCTTGCTACTACTGACAATCTTCTCTAGGTCTTAACAGGGAGCTTCACGACTTTTACGACATCTAAGATCTACACAGACACCCCTCCACCGCCTTCTTTTCCACTGGTCTATTGTGCTGATGATCAGTTTTGTACCTCACCAGCCAATACTAACTCCTCAACGCTATCACTACAACCACGATGAAGACCAGTAGGCAGGCCAACTACATGTTCATGTAGTCAAGTCGAGATCACAACTGAAGCATCAACATCTCACAAGGTACATAGACGATGACTACTTCTCTTCATGTTCTATTCCTTTGCATATAATCAATCACGGTCCACCATACAAAATCAAGGTCAATAAATCCATACTATGATATATAAATAAAATTTCAAAAGATGAAACACCCTAGCCACCTAAAACCCTTACCTAAGCACATCAATGTCAGGTCCAAATCCTTTATGCCCATCTGTGTGCCCAGCTGTGTGATCGGGAGATGTCATCCGTTAGATTTTGGGGCCATAGAAGAGTGACAGTTTGGATTCAGTGGGAATACATGTGACAAGCATAGAGGATTTGAGCCCATTAATGTCACCTATGTATGATGTCTATTATGAAATCTAGTAGCTACAATGAAGCCTAGAAAATAAAGAGAAAACCAGGAAGTATCCTCAATAAGTATATTCCAGTATATAAGACTAAATTCTTAAAGTATTAAGACCTATTTCCTTATTTATTAATTTAATAAGATTAGTCAACCGATTAAGGACCAAAATGAAGGAATAAGTATATTAAGAAATAAATGTGGGAAATTGAACGCCATACTCTTGATGACCTTATTATAATACTACCTCATACACATATATGACGAAATCAAATTCAATAGATTTAAAATTCTAACTATAAAATTAATTTTGCAACCTATAAAGGTATGAAAACCAATTTCTAGATAAGGTTTCATAGTACAAATATATATGCACGTGGTCAATACTATGTATATTACATAATGGGTATGTAACATATGTACATAAATCATGTACATAGTGAATTTGGATAATGATTAGAATATCATGGGTGACCATATGTATAAAGATGAGTACTATACTAGTGACTCACATGAGATATTACAACAATCAAAAGCAATAATTCAATATAATACTCCCTAAGGGTAAAATGGTAATTTCACCTAATAATAAACTAGAAAGCGATTCAAAGCCAAGAAACATCAAATAACTCTAATACCTCCTCTCTTTCTAGATTCTTGAGGAAATTGCATTGTTGATCCTTGTGTGCAACTTGATTGGAAGTTCCCGATTTGGAACATGTACTTAATTCACGATAATTTATTAAACTATTTCATTCCCTCTTAAATTTCATATACACAACTTTGAAAAAGTGGTGAACCATTTTATTAGCCTTTCCCTTTTTTAGTTGAAGTTCACCATAATTATATTTGAATGTTGAACATTGTTGAGAATTTGAAATATGGTAGATTTTAATATTGGAACAAAAACTCAAAATATTGGATAAGAGCTTTGGCTCACTAGATTTGGCGGGTTATGACCCCCAACCCTGTGTAGTGTATAATGGACAACTAGAGGTCCCCCAGTACAGGTTACCCCCACAGGCGAAGTATTGTTCTCTCATAGAGGGGAGAATGCTAGGCACGTAACCATTGGCAAAGACAAAATATTAGATTGATTGTGCCAATATATAAATCATTTCATTTTGAATAATCTGATATGTTGATATTAGTTTTGAGAAATATCATTATTGATTTTAGTTACTACTCTACATTCTTGTTTCCCTTTTCAAATTATAATGGTAGCTAGAACATCCTTTTTTCTATTATCATAGTGCACCAAACAATGATACCTAAACTTGATTGCATAACTCTTTATTTATTAAGTAGTTCAATAATTAAATTAGTTTCAGCCTAGCTGACCGGGGTCTAGGTGTTGTTTCATTCCCTCTAGGAAATTCATGGACAGAAGGAATGCCCCACAATGAAGATTTTGTTGTTGAGATTTGAGACTAAATGGTGAAGGAGCATAATGCTAGGTATCCTTTGTGATCTTCTTTTCTTTAGTACTTTTAGCATTGTTGTCCCTAGAGGAAAAAAACTCTTTATCTCATGTATTTGTCGAGAGAACAATAATTGTGTTTTCATTTTTTAGGTGTTCAAGTTATTGTGATATCATACATGGATGGATGGTGTGAAACTATGTCATCACATGAAATGGTATCAAATCCATCAACAATCAACATCTACCTTTGCTCCAATTTAGGGTTTCATATAGTTTTCCTTATTAATACTTAACTTTTCTCATTTATAGGAGAGGTAACCTACTTGACTTTGAGAAATATGAACCTGATATGCCAAATTTTAATAGTGAAGAGTACTACACCCTACCTACCTTGATCAAAGAGGAAAAGCAAGAATCATACCCCCTCAACGGAGAAGATAAGAAAGCATCATACTTTATTATTAAAAATGAAAGGAAAGCACCATATCCCCTCATCTGAGATGAAAAGAAAATCCTCTCCTTAAAAAGAAAGTTTTACTACACCCCCTCACCTAAGAAAGGTCAACCTTCTCACCGTGAATGACACCCTTCACCCCCAAAGGTTGATGCAGCCACCCAACTTCAATCAATCTTGGGGACAACCATGGAAGGGTTCAGTCATAGAAGTGGTGGGCCCAAGGAACCTACCCTCGCTGATTTTCTAAAGATGAATCCTTTAGAGTTCAAAGGGGAAAGTGAACGAGACATAGTAGAGAAATTTGAGAATTGGATTTTGACCACTCAGGATATATTAGAAAGTATGAGTTGCCCATCACACTTATGGGTTAAGTATGATGCCATTGTGTTGAAAGGAGCGGCAAAAGTCTGATGGAAAATTTTGTCTAGTACCCTCCCTGGAGGTATGATATCATTGGAATAGAAGGAATTCCTCGAGCTCTTCCATCACCAATATGTGTCCCCCAATTTGTGCTCATCCAGAAAGAAATGAAATTCAATTTCATTCGCCATGGGAATGACTCTTTAGCTAACTTCCTTTGTCATTTCACCCTCCTTGAGAGGTATTCGGCTGGTATATATGAGCAAAGAAGGATCCAAGTTTTCATGAAGGGACTCAACTAAATTTGACCGATAGCTTGGCTCTTCAGTTCTCTGTAACATTTGATCAGCTGGTTGCTAAAGCACAATACACTAAGATGCACCTACAAGACTCAGGTCATTCTGCAACCTCAAAAAGTAATAGCAATAGTAATGGGAGCAATCAACACTATAGTAACAACAACCACAGAGGCAATCAACATCGTCAGAATAATAACAATAACAAGACTCCTTCTTCCATCCCAAATCCTTGTTACAACTATGGGAAGAGGCACCATGGAAAATTCTACTATCCTTCGCCTCTTTGCTTCAACTACTTCAAGCATGCCTCCACAATGCAAATTGCCCCGAGCCTCAAAGAAACAATAACACTCCTTGTACAAATGCTTAGGATACCCTGGGTCAAGGAAGCAACAACAACAATAAGCATGTCGCAGCCCAAAAGCCTACAAAGCATTGCCAAGAGAATTTGTATGCCATGAGGGTAGAGGAAGCTGAAAACAATGATGAATTCATTGAAGCTAAGAATTTATTATTGATCAAACCATTACTGATTAACTGATTAGTAACTACTTGAAATATGAAAATTGTTGATACAACCTATAGTGTGACTGTTAAAAACCCTAGAGATCATTTAGAGACAAACTATCATAGTTTTACATGACACTTATATCTCAGAGTAGAAAGGACTTTCTAGTAAACATATTTCTTGTCATGACCTTTCATATTTTCCCTAAATTGGAGCAATTGTTTTACTAACATACCACCTCTCCCTCTAGCACATGTCGAGCCTTGGAAAAGTGCATAGGTTGAACAATGTGCATTAAGACTTATCCTAATTTGTTCAAACAGTCTTGGATTTCAGTACAAATCCCCTTTTAGGGGAGATGAGTTGTAACATAATGGAATTAGGTGCTAAATTTAATTATTGATCTATGATACATAATCCTCTGAAGATTTAAATCCCTTTTCTTAATTTGCATTCATATCTACACCTCATTGAATTATTCAGAAAATAGAGCACCTAAATACAAATTGTCCTCAGTTGTGATCAAATTATCACGATTGGGACCCACAACTTATTATTTGAACCCAATAACAAATTTTTAGCTTTGGAATCACATTAAAAATACTATAGAAATTTAGATAATCATATTAGAAATAACGCTGGGAGTAATTATTCTAACCATCTTGGACTCATGAATTAAGGGAGTTACTATTTTTAATATTTAGAATAATGGCATATGAATCAATGTTGAAAATTTCAAAAGAAACTGATAAATGGGTCAAGAGATACAAAATTTCTAAGTTATTAAAAGAAAACACCTAAGTAATGGATGAAATTGCTCTGGTCAAATTAGGGTTTGACCTGGTACCCCCATCACACTGGATCAGCACAACGACTGCTGCCTGTGGAGGAGACACGGATAGGCCATTCTCCCTTGATTCTCAGCCATTTTAGTTGATTCAAAGTCCCTTGAATTTTCCTTTCAATCCTCTAACTTGATGGCTACGTCCCCAGGCAACCAAAATGCCATAGAAGGTACTTCCATTAAAGCTCCCTAGAGCTTGATAGATCTCGACAAACCTCTGATCACCACATTGTGCTGCCCATAACCTTTTGATAGAGCTTCACCTTGCTCCGGAAATCCTAGTCTAGTTTCCACTATATAAGGTCCTAGATACTCCGTTGGCAACACACCTCTGCATCAACAACGACAACACCTCCTTCTTCTTCCTCCAATCCATCAAACACCCTCCTATTACCCACTCTTACTCTGCCAAATCCCGATACCCCATTCTTTCTTCTAGGACAATGCTTAGGGTTGCAAGATCACCTGCTCCTCCTCCTCCTACCTCAACCTTTTGTACTACCAGCATAATCTGGGCCTCACTCGGCACCATGACGCATACCAGTGCCACCTTCAAAAACACGAGCACCACTGACCATGGTTCCTACGTTAGTCGTACAAAGGCCTTAATGCTACCAACAATCTTCTCTAGGTCTTGCCAAGGAGCTTCATGACTCCTACTACATGTAAGATCTACACAGACACCCCTCCACCCCTTCCTTTTTGTGGGTCTGCTATGCCGATGATCAGTTTTGTACCTCGCCAACCACCACTAACTCCTCGACGATTTCACTACCAACACAAAAAAGACTAGCTGGTAGGCCAATTGCATGGTCATGCAGCCAAGCTGAGATAACAACTGAAGCATCAACATCTCAGAAGGTACGTAGACCATGACTACTCCTCTTCCTATTCTATTCATGTGCATACAATCAATCACGATCCACCACAAAAAATCAAGGTCAATAAATCAATTCTATGATATATAAATCAAATTGCAAATGATGAAACACCCTAGCCACCTAAAATCCTTACCTAAGCACATCAATGTCGGGTCCAAATCCTCTATGCCCATATGTGTGCCCACTTGTGTGATAGGGAGATGTCATCTATGAGATTGTAGGGCCCATAGGAGAGTGACAGTTTGGATTCATTGGGCATACATGTGATAGGCATAGAAGATTTCAGCCCATCAATGTCACCTATGTATTATGTCTATTATGAAATCTAGCAACTACAATGAATCCTAGAATATAAAGAGAAAATGAGGGAGTATCCTCAATAAGTATAGCCCAATATTTAAGACTAAATTCTTATAGTATTAAGTCTTATTTCCTTATTTATTAATTTAATAAGATTTGTCAATCAATTAAGGACCAAAATGAAGGAATAAGTGTTTTAAGAAATAAATGTGGGAAATTAAATGCCATACACTTGATGACCTTATTAAATACTACCTTATATATATGGAGAAATCAAATTCAATAGATTTAAAATTCTAGCTATAATATTAATTTTGCAACCTATAAAGGTTTGAAAACCAATTTCTAGATACGGTATCATAGTACAAATATATATGCACGTGGTCAATACTATGTATATTACCAAATGGGTATGTAACATATGTATATAAATCATGTACATAGTGAACTTAGATAATGATTACAATATCATGTGTAACCATACGTATAAAGATCAGTACTATACTAATGACTCATATGAGATATTACAACACTCGAAAGCAATCATTCAATATAATACTCCCTAAGGGTAAAATGGTAATTTAACCTAATAAGAAACTAGAAAGTGATTCCAAGACAAGAAACATCAAATAACTTCAATATCTCTTTCTAGATTCTTGAGGAAATTACATCTTTGATCCTTATGTGTAACTTGATTGGAAGTTCTCGATTTGGAACATGTACATAATTCTTGATTATTTATTGAACAATTTAATTCCCTCTTGAATTTCATATACACAACACTGAAAAAGTGGTGAACCATTTTATTTGCCTTTCCCTTTTTTTGTTGAATTTCACCATAACTATATTTGAATGTTGAACATTAATGAAAAATTTAACTATGGTACATTTTGACATTGGCAAAAAAACTCGAAATATTGGATAAGAGATTTGGCTCACTAGATTTGACGTGTTACGACCCCCAACCTTGCGTAGTGGATAATGGACAACTAGAGGTCCCCTAGTATTGGTTACCCCCACAAGGGAAGTTTTTTTCTATCATAGAGGGGAGAACGCTAGGTGAGATAAAATATTAGATTGATTTTCCCAATAGATAAATCATTTCATTTTGAATAATTTGATATGTTGATATTATTTTTGAGAAATCTCATTATTGATTTTAGTTACCACTCTACATTGTTGTTTCCCATTTGAAATTATTATGGTAGCTAGAACATCTTTTTTTCTATTATCATAGTCCTCCAAACAATATTACCTAAATTTGATTGCATAACTCTTTATTTACTAAGTAGTTCAATAATTGAATTAGTACTAGCCTAGCTAACCTTTATTTTCCCTTTATGGGGCCCATGTGTTGTTTCTTTCCCTCTGGGAAATTCATGGATAGAAGGACAGCCCCATGTTGAATATTTCGCTACTGAGATTGGAGACTAAATGGGGAAGGAGCATAAGGTTAGGTGTCATTTGTGATCTTCTTTTATTTAGTACTTTTCTAGAGGACAAAACTCTTTATCTCATGTATTTGTCGAGAGAACAATAATTGTGTTTTCATTTTGTTGATGTTTAAGTTATTTTGATATCATACATGGATGCATGATGTGAAACTATGTCGTCACAGTAGGAGATGATTGGGAGGCTGTTGGATCTAGGGTTGTCAAGTTTTTTCAATAATCCAACGATCCACAAATGCTACGCCCACATGAGTAGGTAGGGAGACCCATTTGGGCCGCACCCACTTGGGCCCAAAAAGGATCAATTGCAAAGTAAATTGATTAAATCAAGCATAATTTGAGCCAATTTTAAAAAGATCATAACATGAGCTAGGAACGTCTGATTGAGGTGAATTTACATCATTGGATTCAAAATTGAAAGCTCTAAATCATGATACAAATTAAAACAACAAGGAGATCACTTACAAGGGACTAAAATTTGGTTACAAGAGGGTGATTCATAAAGTGTGAAACTTCGATCCATTGAGCTTATTTATGCCACCCATTACAAAATTGGTCACGAATGTGACTAACTTAGAGCATCACCAAATTCCAATATAAAATTTGATACTAGATTGAGTAACAGGCCACTTGATTAGTGAGAGAAAGAGTACAACATAAGAGAGAGAAAAGTCAGGTAGCACATCCTTCTCTCCTTAAAAGAAATTTCGTCCTTGAAATTCATGCAAGATTATAATTGAAGATTAAAGTTCATATATTCATCATGTTTAATAAACCATTTGTAGGCGACCAATCTTAGGTTGTTACCATAAGTTTAAAAAGTGTCAATTGGATGCCCATCCCAATTTATGTGTACTACTTAGTGATTCATCATATTACAACATTGTCTTTGCATTTGGGTTCTATAACTCTTATCCCTGTCACATTAGGGATTTTTTTCATGTACTAATACTAGCTCCCAGGTTTGTTATTAAATAAATGTCATAAGTTTCTCAATCAAACGTGTTCATCATCATGACCTTCGAATGAGATTATCATTGAATGTGCATTTCATCCTTACTCTAGATTTCATGCACGTTTTAGCTTAATGAGTTGTCCTTTGTGGACTAAGTTGACTTAGCCTTTAGGTTAGAACCTAGATGTTCTAGAAATAGATGTAGACTTGTGTAACCCATAGAGGCTTTCTTTTCTCCTCCTTTAGTCTTGTAGTATGGATTGTAGGTTCAGGAGGGTGAGAAAAGGGAGATTGTACCCTAGACATATGTTCATGGCATGTGCTTAGGGTAGCTACACAGGGATGCGCTGTGTTCTTGCTAGTTCTCTAGGTGTCATGGTACTTGAATTCCTAATGAGTGTGGTAAGTTGTTTTAGTTTTTCTGAAATGGAATATGGAGGTTTCCATCGCCCATATCAATGTTGGAGAAAACTTATTTCAAGTATTAGTATATGTACATATGAACAATGTTACCACACACATAAAGACAGTGAGTATCCATGTTACCTAAGAGAAAGAGACATAACATCATCCTACATGAGAGTGCGTAGATGATAGTTGTAGTCTCTAGAGTTCTCTAGTACCATGTTAAAGATTAGGCTAGTAAGTCTCCTAGACAACCTAAGTTGTTGTTGTTGTTGTTGTTGTTCTTGATGATGATGATGATGATGATGATGATGACGACGATCATGATAATCATTATGATGATGATGATGATGATGATGATGATGATGATGATGATGATGATGATAATGATGATGATAATGATAATGATGTTGATGATAATGATAATGAAGGTGATCAGAATGATAATGATGATGTCGATGATGATGTCAACAATGACGATGATGATGTTGATAAGGATTTCGATGCTGATAATAAGGGCTTGCTTCAATATGACCTATGTTTGTTTTGGAACGGTCATGTATGTCATGATTATATGAGATGACTTGTATCATGCAACCCTAGCTATACATAGAACCATGTATGGTACATATGACATGAATGATGTGCTAAACATACTTAGTGGGTTGACATGCTTGCTTATACCTAGTCTTTTACATGTTGAGATATGATATATGAGATATGGCTTGGGACCAACACATGCCTCAACCTCTTTAAAAAGGATGACCTCTATCATGGTACATATGAAAAGGGTGACCTCTCAATATGAGTTGACCCCCCACAAGAGAAGGTCAGAGTACCTAAACTCCAAAATATGTGAAATGTTAAAAATATGCACAATAAATTACATGATGATGAGTTCCTAGCTTGACTGCTTCTTGGTAATGAGTCAAGTCACCTAGTGTGTAGTACCCTCTGAAATGTTGAGCCCTAGTTTTCCTATGAAAATACCTAACCCTAAAGAAAGAGTTTATTGAATATATGATGTTTTCTATATAGGTGAGGGAGATGTCCCAAGACCCTAAGATGATGTACATAATGTATGATACCCATGATTTGCCTTGTACTTGGGTTATTGTATATATGTAAGGGAATCTAGTATTTTCCGTTGTTCATGAAAGTTTGGTAGAAATGTTGTTACGGGTAGATGGTTATGGTTAACATGTCTTGTTGTACATAGAAAAGTATTAACTTGAGTGACTCGAGCCTATAGAGATCTTTTTAGATACAAGCTTTATATACACAAAACTATAGAGTAACAGTTGGTCGACTTCCGTTCAGGTATCTCGGAGCTCTTGTGGCAGGCAGGAGAGGGTCTTCCATTGACTTTGTGCAGTGCCTTGATCAGTTGAGGGCAAAGATCGATGGCTGGGGCGCTCTGAGGCTGTCAATGGCTGGTAGACTCCTACTGACTAGGGTGGTCCTCTAGGCGATAGTTAGATTCTGGGCTGAAGTGTGTGACATTCCCCAGCCTACGACGGACAACATGAGGAAACTTTTGGATAATTTTATCTGGAGAGGTAGCGGGCATGGCGTTACTTGGGGCACCATCGCCAAACCTTTTTGTAAGGGTGGGCTTAACTTAATCTCCCTGATTAATGCTGTCAAGGAAAGCTATGGCAAAAGAATCGACAGATTCCTGATAGATAGTGATAATGTGTGGACAAAGTGGATGAGGCGTAGATATACCGACTTTCTTCATGGGGTCGATAGATCTTCTTCCCGCTGTTGGAGGAACATGTGCTTGCGCTGGGCTGACATTCAACATTTGTATAGTGTTGATGGAAATGGTATTGCCTCTCCGGTTGACGTGTGGGCGACACCATGGATCAACACTTTCGGCGGTGATGATGTGAGTTGGTGTAAGCTGCTGTGGAACCATCAACACATCCCCAAGTGGAGCACGACCACTTACAGAGTCATCTTAAACAGGTTGCCTACCCTTGATAGGCTTGGGCGCTGGGGGCTATAGGTGGACAGCATGTGTGTTCTCTGTAATAGAGAAGTTGAGAGCCATAGTCATACCTTTGGGATGTGTAGCTTCTTTAGAAGAAGTTGAGCTATTGCCTACCTCAAAAGTGGTTGGGGTCAGCTCGTGGGGGATAACTTATCTAATCTGCTAGCGTTGTTGGATCCCAAACTCAATGGTAAATAGAACATAGGGTTTGGTGGGCTATGCCTTACTGGTGTTTGCTACAAGGTGTGGGAGGAGAGGAACAATAGAAAGCATGGAAGAAAGAGTTGTAGTGAAGAACAAATTATAGAAAAAATAGCTTGCTCCTTAAGTAGGTTAGTTAAATGTAGAGTTGGCTTTGCTGTGGGCCTATCTGAGCAAACCAAAAGATACTGGGGTTTTTGTAGATAACAACCCTGAGTACATGTTTTGGTGTTTGTAGGTCCTGGCTTTTGTACAGGCTCCTTTAGCAATATATGTACCTATTTCCAAAAAAAAACCTCGATATTAAGGATAATTTTGTTCCTCAAATGATGCACAATACATGAAATAATCTTTCTCATGTTAAACTTGAATACATACAATAAGTCACTCTCATAAGCTAGACCTAATATTTAACCACATCATACATGAAGGTTGTAATTTGGGATCATGAGCTTATTATTATGATGTCTTGGAATCTTAACTTGAATAATTGTGAATATAATGTTGAATTGTGGACCTAAAATGAGAAATGGTGAACACCATTGGGGATGGTATATTTGAGGGAAAACTAACACTTGCACAAAATTTTGTATAATAATGAAATACATATTTAGTAATAATCTCATTTGGAAGTCATGATGATGGACATGTAATTTATATAAATTGATAACATATATTTTAATAAAAAACCTCTAGCATGTATGTATACATAAGAAAAGAAACCATGTGTTAGGGATAATGGTTAATGAACCCTAATATCTAATGATGTCTTAATATGATAAAACACCAAGTGACATGTAGAATTGAGATGAGTACACCGTTGATGATGACATTTATGTGCACACCCCGGGATGGGAGATGCCTTGACACCCATAAGTGGTTAATTTGAACATTATTAAAATATGAACATTGATCTTCAGCTATAATCTAGGACAAATTTAGAGGATGAAATTTCTTTTAAGGAGGGAAGGAATGTGATGACCTGACTTTTCTCTCTCCTATGTTGTACCCTTTCTTTCTAATCAAGTGGCCTTTTACTCAATTCCATGTCAATTCTATATTATGAATGTGGTTATGCTCTAAACTGGTGACAACAATGATTAGTTGCACAATGTGAGACATCAATCTTTACTTTTAAACTTAGTATCATGGTTTAATACATAACCTTCTTGAATCCAATTTTTAGCATCATCTCTATGATCTTTTGGCTTCCTAGTATATATCTTCTTGTAGAGCTCTCAATTATCTTACTAATGGCACCAAAACCACTTAATGTATTTTAAATGATTTTATCTTCATTTGACCCTAACTAGGCCAAATGCGGGTGCACAACCCAATTTGAGTGGGAACCCCTCTCCTTGGTTTGGGTTAGTTTATATATTTCATGACTTTCGGATGCCCATGTGAATAGGATGGTCAACCCATCCAATGGCTATTGTTTGGCACACTACCTCCATACATAGGTAGGCAGGGATGGTGCTGCCACCACCTACCACCACATTTAAACTACCAATTGGTGTCGTTCTTCATCCTTTTTGCCCAAATATAAACTACAAAATCATTCATCTCGAGACCTCCTTGTTTTTCCTCCTCTTTTCCCTATTAAATCCATTGCAAAACACACTCGTATCCCTCCCAAAAACCCTAGTTGTTCCATGGTCTCTGCCTCCAGAGAGCACTGCCACCCAGCCTTGTCTCAGCCTCCTCAGTGAGAAAGGAGATCGGGTCCAAGTATGAGCCTCCATGTGAATCGTAGGTGGCACTCTGGTCAAGAAGCTCTATCACTGGTGGCCCAGATCGATGCAACTATGGTGAGATCCAACCAGAGCCCCTATGGCAGAGGGGTAGCTCGTGTCTACTGGAGGCAAGAAAATGTGAAAGGGGTGGGGACCCTTAGATCCAGAGTGTTCACCCTCTACGTCCCAAATTGTCTTAATCCCCTCTCCCATTCTGTCTCTCCCAACAAGGGGCAAGCTAGGTAGGTCGCTGATGAGTCCAGCTGGATGTCGTTTGACCCTGGGACAGCATGCTCATCGGGCCAATCACTGTGTGATGCAAATCAAGTTGCTCACCCTCCCTCTCAGATTATTGGGTAGATGTTGGAGCTGCTAGGTCTATGGCAGACGGTAGAGATCGCCCACATAATATCTTGGTAACACCCTAAGTCTTCCCCATATAGTTTTGTGCTAAAGTTCTAAAATGCATAACTCATACCTACCTTGGCTAAATTTAATGAACAATTATAACAAATTAATCAGCTCAACAAGCTCTATGCAACAAACATATTTACAGTCCTTGAATCTTCTTCGATTCTCCATGTTTTTCTAAATATGATATCTTTGACCATGTTGACTACACTTAATGCATTATTTTGTTAGAGATTGGACCTTTGAAGCACATCTGCCTATGTAATCATCATATTTGTACCTTTTATGTACTCTAAACTAGTTGAAGCTCCTAATAGCTCCTATTGCTCATAAATGCCTCTAATTGCACATGAGCTTTGTTTGGGACTTTAATGATGGACTTTGTCCTATATTGCTAATATTATTTGTAAATGGCCTCTAGGCACCTCTAACCTTAAAAGTGAGTTACCTTATGCAGCTATATGATACTAACTAGACTCCTCGTGACTAAATGGCCCTAAATGCACATATGTACCCCTAATATGTGAAAGTCAATAATGCATTGAAGCAAATAATATGTTTGACCTATATTCACTACTACAAAAACAGCATTCAGTGTCGCTTTTCTGGGCGTCATCTATTAAGGTAAATTGATGCCTATATTAGTCAGCATAGGGTATTTAGGGAAACCGATGTCTATCATCGAAGACCAGCCAGACACGGGTACCGCTTTGTATTCAGCGTCGGCTACATATAACCAACCGACACCTAAAATCGCCCGTGAAATCCAAATTTCGAGCGAAACAAAATTTGCGTCACATACAGTGTCGGTTTTTTAAATAATCACCGATGCCTATTCAAGAAGGATATTTTTGCGAAAAGTTCCACTTTCGGTGTCGGTCAATCCTTTGATAACTGACGCTGATAATAGTTCCCACCAAATAATTTAGGGCAAAGATTGTCTAATTTGGATGTCGGTTTTTTCCTATCAACCGACGTTGAAGATGAATCGGCATCGGTTATCTACAGAACAACCAACACAGTTTGCTTTGGCATCAGTTTTGTGTAATGACCGACGCCGATTGTTTACTTATTAGCACCTGCACGAAGTAGACTCTTCCCTTTCTCTGTTTCACTGCAATCGAATGTCGATTTTAGGTCTGGCGATTCCTATGAGCAAGCACCCGTCGCCGCCGCCGGTCCTTCCCCCTGCTTGCACGCCACCACCTGGCACTCCTACTGCAACGACCGACTAATTTCTCACTGCCGACGCTGTCTCCTAGTCGCCGCTGACACTTCCTCCTGGTCGCCCGGTCGCTCACTGCCGACGCTCCTCTCCTCACCGTCGCTGCTCTCTCCTCGTCGGCGCTCTACTCCTGGTCGCCTGCTCACCAGGTACCCTTCTTGTTCCTCTTCCTGCTTAGACAATAGGGTTTCTCCGGCTTGCTCCTGGCCCCCTACCCCTCTTCCTGCTTCTTCCTCCTCTTCTCATTTTTAATTGAGTTGTACATGCATCAAAATCATTCCTACTTCATATAAGCTTTGTATGTATGTATTGCTGCACCCATTTACATCTTTATGTATGAATTGCTTTATGTATGAACTGTTGCACCTACATTACATATTTATCATTTGTACATACATTGATGCTCTACTATGAACTCAACCACTAATATTTACTGATACATTATACTTGTACCTATACATACATTCATACCTTAGTTTTTCTTGTATTGTTATGAGTTCAACTAATGTATTATCTATGTAGATGTACTTTGTAGTTTGCAATACATATAATGGTATAATGTACATATCATGTACTGCCTACTACTGTATAATGCATATTCTATACTATGTTTCAGGAATTAATTGATCATCTACTGCTGTCCGCCGTCTCCCTACCCGTCGCCTGCTCACCTACCTGCTTGCCTGCCTACTCGCCTACCGTCTGTCTTGCCCTCTCTCCCTGCTGACGCTTGACTGGGCACAAATAGAGGTAAACGTCCCCCAAAACTCTGATTAAAAGCACTCTTTCTGGGTCCCCTCAGTAACTAATGTTTCCTTGAGATGAGTGTTAATTGATCTAGCTTTCTTACATTCCTTGTAATGCCATCTTTTATGTGCTATGACCCACTAGTCACCTTTAGAGTATTAAAATGATGCAACTTGTACACTTGTTAAATTTGAATTTATAAATCCTATGAAATGATATCACCCCATAAAATCAGTAGTCACTATTATGTCTTGTACACTCTAGAATCAAGATCTAATACTCTTATGCCCATTCTAGTGGATTATTATGACCTATGATGACCTAACATGAAACCATGCTCTTAATGATATGATTTTGTTGGCCTAGAAACCCATCCAAGATTTACTCATTAGGAGTAAATCTTGGATAGTCCCCAGTTTGGGACTGTTCTTGAACACCTAATCTCACTTAGGATGTAATTGTATAATGTGTATTGGGTTTTCGAGAAAATTTTGGTAGCATTTCCCCATTTGTTCTCTAAGTACATATGTACTTAGAGAACAATGGGGAAATGCTGCTAAAATTTTCTCGAAAACCCAATACACATTATACACTACTAGTTAGATTAGGTGTTCAAGGATGGGATAGGTGGTACAAATTTATTATATATAAGAATGACATCACATTATACACTTAGGATGTAAGTGTATACCCGAATCTTTTCCTAATATATACTTGTTTCCTAATATATACTTGTTTTCTCTGATCATAGAATGGATAGATCATGGATGTCCATTCGTAATCGTTGCATCCCAGAGTTTATATCTGGTCTTGATCAGTTTATTAGATTTGCCGAGGAACATAGGAAAGAACCTGGGGATAGGTTGGACTGTCCATGTAGGCATTATGGTAACAACTTGAAAGTCAGCACTGGTGATGAAATTAAAAGTCATGTCATGTGCAATGGGATTGTACAAGGCTATACAGAATGGCACTGGCATGGAGAGATTTCAAACTCGAAATCAGTGGATGTCGATAGCAGTGCTTGGGTGGAAGAAGAAATTGCCTCCGATGACGTAGATGTGAATGAACCAGTTCCAGTAGACATCGTTGATGCGATGCTGGATAGTTGTAGGGTAGAGCACACCGATCCACCTCCTATCTTTACAAACATTGTGCATGATGCTGAGATACCATTATACATAGGCTGTGCTAAGTTTACGAAGCTTAGCGCTGTGTTGAGATTGTATAAGTTGAAAGCTAACAATAGATGGAGCGACAAAAGCTTCACTTCATTGTTGACTTTGTTGAAAGAAATGCTTCCTGAAGGAAACGAGCTGCCAATCTCAACATATCGGGTAAAGAAAATGTTGTGCCCAATGGGAATGGAGGCCAAGAAGATACATGCATGCCCGAATGATTGTGTATTATTTCAAAAGGACTATGTGGATTTGAAAGATTGTCCAAAATGTGGTGCGTCATGGTATAAATTGATGACTTCGGGGGAGTCCAAAACTGGTTCTCCTACCAAGGTGATGTGGTATCTACCTATAATATCATGGTTTCAATCCTTGTTTGCAAATCCAAAAGATGTGAAGAATTTGAGGTGGCATGCAGATGTTAAGAAAAATAATGATGGGATCCTACAACATGCGTCAGATTCCCCACAGTGGAAGAAGATTGATCTATTATATCCCAAATTTGATGAAGAAGATAGGAATCTAAGACTTGGGCTTTGTACAGATGGGATGAATCCGTACGGGACATTGAGCATCCAACATAGCACTTGGCCAGTCATGCTTGTTATATACAATCTTCCTCCCTGGCAGTGTATGAAAAATAAGTACCTTATGCTGTCGTTGTTGATATTGGGCCCTAAACAACCCAAAAATGATATCGATGTTTATCTTGAACCTTTGATTGATGACTTAAAGAAACTTTGGGCTGAAGGTGTGATGACCTATGATGCTTCAAGAAGAGAGACATTTCATTTGCACGCTATGTTGTTTTGCACTATTAATGGCTTTCCAGCATACGGGAATTTGTCTGGATATAGTCTCAAAGGAGCTAAAGCATGTCCTATATGTGAAGAAAACACTGATTCAATAAGACTACAATATGGCGGCAAGACTGTATATCTTGGTCATCGAAGGTTTCTTTCAAAATTCCATATGTATCATAGGAAGCGCAAAGCATTCAATGGATGAAATGATGAACGGAGTGCACCTAAACCTATACCAGGGGATGTTGTTTATGAAAGAGTAAAAGACATTGTCAATGAATTTGGTAAGAAATCACAATGTAGCATGGCCACACGGAGTGACAATTCTTCATTCAAGAAGAAGTCAATATTTTAGGATCTTCCTTATTGGAGTTCTTTGACAGTCAGACATTGTATCGATGTAATGCACATTGAGAAAAATGTTTGTGATAGCATCATTGGTACTCTGTTAAATATACCAGGTAAGACTAAAGATGGGATAAAATCCAGACGGGACCTACGTGAAATGGGAATAAGGTCAGAATTAACAAAATTATGTGAAATGGGTAATAAAAGAACATACTTACCTCCCGCTTGTTACACATTGTCTAGAAAGGAGAAGAAAGCTTTTTGTGAATGCTTGGTAAATGTTAAGGTGCCACAGGGTTACTCATCTAACATCTGTAGATTGGTATCAATGAAAGATCTAAAGTTGATAGGTCTTAAATCTCATGATTGTCATGTTGGTATGTATGCCCATAGAGCAAGTCATATGATGATTGTAATGGGATACTTTGTAAATGATTTGAATAATAATAAAGGCAATTTCTGATCTATATGGTTAAATTGTTTCTGAGATGATGATGTAACATGATAGATGTCTAAAGAATGGTTTTACTCAATGACGTATGCTTTTAGGTTCAGGACCTAAACGATGAGATCATACGGATGTTAAGAGTATACATTCTTGTTTATTACCTAGTCATTTGTTATTGTGGAAATAACCATAGACATCAATAACACTGAAGACTAGATTGTGTGTTTGTTGATGACAAAATCTCATTAGTCATGATATAGTGATATCAAACCAAGCGCATAGGTACTTGTTAGAGAACAAGGTACCGGACAGACCCACTGTGAGAGTGACACATGGAACCATGACTTGGTAGTCACAGTCAGCTCTCACAGTGATGGTGGTGAGTGTGATTCTTAGACCTAAAATCACTACACTCAACACATGTCGTTGGGTACACTTTGACATCATCAAATGCAGTCCTGAAACATGGGTTGTTATAGAGGTGATGATTGGGTGGCTTTGACACACGGGGCTTTTGAGGGGTGAGTGATAGATATGAGATTTGTCCCTCCTGAGGGAGTTTGATGTCCTTGGCCACTTGATGAGTAGGATTGAGAAAGGCATGTGCATGCACGTGTGAATCAATATGTGATATTGATGTCACACACATCTCACCCAGTCTGCTCTGAGATCAAGGAAATGAATGAACATTGATAGGATGACTGTTCCATGCCTTGAGTTCATTCAGGATATCAGTGACAAAGGAATTATACATTCACTGTAAAACCATATACAGATTGTAGGATTGAAAGTTGTTCTCCAACTTTCTATTTCACTTGGGTAGCACTGATGTGTGACTAGGCACCGCTCTTTGCTTGTGAAGTCATAAATGTTATGGACTTTCACTGCCAACGTGAAATGGACATGCAGGGTCTCACACATAGGATTTAACCTGGAAAATGAGTTTTGTCCACAAACAATGTTTAGATTGATTACTAAAGGAGTTTAGTAGTTCAATTAAACACTCAATTAATTGATAGCTCGATATCATAATGTTCAAGGTGTTGGACTGATTGATTGGAGTATCGGATTGATTGAAACTGCAATTGACTGATTCTGCACAATATGCACTCCCAACCGATTGGCTCAGCTTGGTGAACCGATCGGCTCAGGTGGTGATTCGATTGGCTCATGGATAGGGTGAACGATTGCTTCAAGTTTTGAAACAATCGGTTCAACTGTTGCAACCGAGCAAGTTGGGAAAGTAAGATTGGTGAGAAATTTCCTTTCGTTTCACTTGCCCAATTTGATTGAAACAAGGATTGGTATTTGATACCAATTTGAAACAAAAGAAGAAAAGTCAATCGGGAACGGATCAAGACCACGAACCGACCGGTTCAGAAGTGAACTGACCAGTTCATGGGTCCCAGCTGATCAGTTGAGGTGTCAACCTACTGGCTCAGATCCCCAATCGACCGTTTCAGTTGTGAAATGATCGGTTCAGGTTGCGCAGTTGGTTGTTTTTGTGGAAAATTTCGAATCCTTCTACTCCTGCTTTAGTCCCATATTGCCCGGGATAGAGAACCATGTCCCATGACTCTCCTATATATAGGGTTATTGGGGGCTTCTCAAAGTACAACTCAGTGCAAACCAGTTGCTCTACAAAGTTGTCATTCTCTATGGTTTTGGTAACCGAGAGAGCCCGAGCAAGTGCTACCCAATAAGGGAGGCACAGCAAGGGAAAGACAACTTCAGAAAGCGAATGGTGACAGGAGAGTGTGTTGGCGACTAATACACCGATAGGAGGGTGCGACTCCTTCCGATTACTTGTGGGACAATGAGATCAGAGTTCCAGGCAGTCCGTGTAGATGACTGCAGAGGTGGGAGACCTCTGTCACTCAGAGGACAACTGTCAATCCCGACAGTCTCGGTGAGACCAGGAGTCTTCAGTCCCGGTGCGACCAAGAGCTGCTCAGACACCGTCCAAGACCAGAGGTGAAGACCGCGCAAGGCGCGAGGTACTCTCGCCGAGCAAGCCTCGGGACAAGGTATGAATTCACAAACCATCTTTCCTATTGTATAGACGTTGACGCGATTCCTTTTGTTCTGGGTTTTGGGGAGAAAAATTTTGTTTTTGCTACTTCTCTGCCTCCTCTAAAACCCAATAGTGGTATTAGAGCCACGTCAACCGCTCTATATTTTAGGATTATCGATGTGATCGATTTTGGTTTGTCGCCTTTATTTATTGCATACGATGTGAATAAAATTGGCTTTAAGCATATCCAATCCACAAATCCCAAATATACATATATGATATGTAATATTAATGCACTCGATACGCGTCGTCCTTAAACGGGTTTTTTGGTGGATGTGTAGCATGGTTATGGCCTATAAACCCTATATCTGTGTGTGGTTGTATGTGGTTGCTTGCATCTTGGTCTGCGCACCGATTCCCTTTCTCTCATTCCTGATGTAACTCGAAATAATTCGAGATTTCTTTTCCTACCTTTGCTCCCCCCGAATGTAACTCGGGGTTTCAAAATTCAATTGTAAATAGGATAGATTTTATTTCTTGTTATTTCAAAGAACGGCGAATGACCTGACGACGACTGAGACGATCGGTTCAAGGCGTGAACCGATCGTTTGATGTTCCAGATGACCGGTTCGAGGAGCGAGATGAGCAGGTGGCGATCTGAGGAGATGCACGATGACCAGTGAACCGATCAGCTGGAGGCGCCAGTCGATCGGCTGGTGACACCTGAACAACCAACTTGATGGCGAGCCGATCAGTCATGGAGATGAGCTGATCAAACCCAGAAAGACAGGCACATATTTCATCTTGTATAGGTTGCATGTGATGTAGACCTAGATGAGCGTGATTCCTCTTGGCTCAAGGAATCATAATAGGATGGCCATAATCATTGCGTTTATCTTTTTGCATGTTTTCTGTGGGATATAGCATGTATATGATACATACTATATATTGTGGTGATTGGATATGTATATTTATATAAAAACCAAATCCCTCATTAAATATTAAAGTTTTAGATGCCTTTCAAATGCAGAACACATGAAAAGCTTGATCGACCAAGTGTGGGCACGCCCTAGCGTGGTGCACCGTCTATCTCGTGGAACCGTGAAGGATGAATGTGTGGGTTTGCCCTAGCATGGTGCATATTCATCGTGTTGGCTTTGGGTTGGACTTAACAAGGTGACCTAGATAGGATCTAGCACCTTGAGGCATGGAGATGATCATGGCAAGGAGTTGCATGTGACATCTTTCAAGAGTTGCATATGATGCAATTGGTAAGAGTTGCCTACCTGGGAGATCTGAGTTGTGGGTGACAGCCCTAGCTGGTCCATGGCTCAGAGGATTTCAAGATCTTGACCCACTAGAAGATTGTACGCTGCAATCTTCTGAATTGATGGTGAGGGTTGTCAAATTGATTCAAAATAGTGGGAGCGGTAATTAATTAAAGGCCTAATTAACTATCATCAAATTTTATTCAAATAAAATCAAAAGGAGTTTTGACAAAATGCAATTTTCTCTTGTAGAATGGCAAAGGAATCATCTTTTAAAATGGGAAAATTAATTAAGAATAAATTCCATAACTGGTTGAGGACTATGAGAAGTGTTCTGCACAATTCAGATATACCAGGAGCCTTTGAATCCACTCTATGTACGCTTAATGCGTTAGTGAAGCAGAAAGAAAGCTCATTGATAGGGATCAATGAAACGAAAGGTAAGGGAGAGAAGGGTTCTCTCGCCAAACCAATTTCTTCTACATGGAGAGGATGGAAGGAACGATGGAAGAAGAAGTCAGAGATAGAGATCTCTACTTCTGGTGTGTACGTGATAGAGATTAACTTTACTACTTCTTCGTCATGGGTACTTGATACCGGAAGTGGATCTCACATTTGTTCAAATGTGAAGGATCTTAAGAGAAGTAGGCCTTTGGGGAAAGGTGAGGTTGAACTACGTGTTGCCAATGGGGCAAGGGTTGCCGCCAGTGCCGTAGGAACCTATGAGTTAACTCCACCAAGTGGGCTAATAATAGAGTTAAAGAACTGTTATTATGTACCTACCATAAATAGGAATATCATTTCTGTCTCTTGTTTGGACAAGGATGGATTTGAATTTCTTATTAAGAATGGAAATTGTTCCATTTCTAAAGATGGGATCTTTTATGGCAGTGCCCCAATGTCTTATGGTCTATACTTGATAGATTTGGAGACAAGTGTATACAACGTAAACATCAAAAAGCAAAAACTCAACGACTTAAACAAAACGTATCTTTGGCATTGTTGTCTAGGGCACATAAATGAGAAGCGCATTTCTAGACTCCATAAAGAAGGTTATCTAGACTCTTTTGATTATGAATCAATAGAGACATGTGAATCTTGTTTATTGGGCAAGATGACCAAGACTCCCTTTTCAGGTAAAGGTGAGAGAGCTAGTGATCTATTAGGACTCTAGATACTGATGTATGTGGGCCTTTTAGAACTAATGCCAGAAATGGGTGTCAGTACTTCATTACCTTCACTGATGATTTCAGTAGGTATGGCTATGTGTACCTAATGAAGCATAAGTCAGAAACCCTTGAAAGGTTCAAGGATTTCATGAATGAAGTACAGAACCAACTTGGTAAAAGTATTAAGGCACTTCGATCCGATCGAGGTGGAGAATACTAAAGCCAGGAGTTTGAGGACCTTCTGCGAGCCTGTGGTATTGTAACACAATGGACTCCGCCTGGAACACCACAACATAATGGTGTATCTGAAATAAGGAATCACACATTGTTGGATATGGTGCGATCAATGATGAGTTTTGCTGATCTTCCAATTTCCTTCTGGGGTCATGCTCTTGAAACCGCCACATTTACACTTCATTGTGTACCATCTAAATCGGTTCAAAAGACACCATATGAGATATGGTACGGGAAGCATCCCGATTTGTCTTTTTTGAAGATTTGGGGTTGTGAGGCTTACGTTAGGAAAATGTTTCTTGATAAGCTTAGACCCAACTCCGATAAATGTTATTTTGTTGGATACCCCAAGGAAACGAGGGGATATTATCTATACCACCCTACTGACAACAAAGTGTTTGTTGCCAGGACAACTGTGTTCCTAGAAAAGGAATTTATTTCCAAAGGAAGTAGTGGGAGGAAAATAGAGCTTGAAGAAGTTCAAGCCCAACAAGAAAACATAGAACCGGTAGATGTATAAGAGGAAAATGGAGATTCACAAGGTGTTGTGGAATCTCAATCTCCTCAGGTAACACAAGGACCTCGTAGATCTAGTAGGACACGCCTTGAACCTGAGAGGTTTGGATACCTTGTGACTCAGGAAGGTGGTGAGTTGATCATAGATGATGATCCAACTACCTACGTAGAGGTTGTGGAAGGACCAAATTCTGAGAAATGGCTTGAATCCATGAGATCCGAGATGGAATCCATGTACTCCAAAAAATTATGGACTTTGGTGGAACCACCCAAAGGGATAAAACCCATAGGGTGCAAGTGGGTCTTCAAGAAGAAGACCGACATGGATGGCAATGTGCAAACTTCTAAAGGCAGATTGGTTGCAAAGGGATTTCGACAAGTTCAAGGTGTTGACTATGACGAAACTTTTTCTCCAGTTGCCATGATTAAGTCCATCCGGATCATGCTTGCTATTGCATCTTATTATGACTATGAGATTTGGTAGATGGATGTTAAAACTACATTCCTTAACGAGAATATAAATGAGGATGTGTACATGACACAACCTGATGGTTTTGTAGATCCAAAGAATACCAATAAAGTCTATAAGCTGCAAAGGTCAATCTATGGATTGAAGCAAGCATCTCGGAGTTGGAATCTTCAATTTGATGAGGAAGTCAAAGTGTTTGGCTTTATTCAAAATGAAGATGAACCTTGTGTGTACAAGAAGGTTAGTGGGAGCTCGACCACATTCCTCATATTGTATGTGGATGACATACTTTTAATGGGGAATGATGTCTTAGCCTTAGAGAAGGTAAAGACTTGGCTTGGGAATACTTTCTCAATGAAGGACTTAGGAGAAGCATCCTACATTCTAGGAATTAAGATCTATAGAGATAGATCTAGAAGGCTTCTCGGACTGATTCAGAGCACGTACATCGACAAAGTGCTGAAGAGGTTCAGCATGGAGAAGTCAAAGAGAGGCAACATCCCCATGTTACATGGAGTCATTGTCTCTAGACCTTAATGTCCCTAATCTTGTGAAGAGAGGGATCATATGAATGGGATCCCATATGCATCATCCATTGGGTCCATCATGTACGCTATGTTGTGCACACGCCCATATGTCTCGTATGCTCTCAGCATGACGAGCAGGTACCAGTCATATCTTGGGGATGCTCACTGGACAGCCGTAAAGAACATCCTCAAGTACTTGCGAAGGACTAAGGATCAGTTTCTTGTCTACGGCGGCGAGGAAGAACTGGTTGTAAAGGGTTACACCGATGCAAGCTTCCAAACCGATAAAGATGATTACAGATCGCAGTCAGGATTTGTATTTTTCCTTAATAATGGAGCTATGAGTTGGAAGAGTTCCAAGCAAGAAACAGTTGTCGATTCTACTACAGAGGCCCAGTATATTGTTGCTTCACATGCAGCAAAGGAGGCTGTGTGGATGAGGAAGTTCATTTCTGAACTTGGTGTAGTTCCCAGTAGTTGTGATGCAATTGAGCTTTATTGTGACAATAATGGAGCTATTGTACAAGCTAAGGAACCCAGATCACATCAGCGGTCCAAGCACATACTACGACGCTTCCATCTCATACGAGAGATCTTACAACGAGGAGATGTGAAGATTTGCAAAGTACCAACTGAAGACAACATAGTTGATCCACTGACTAAGGCCCTTTCTCAACAGAAGCATGATGGCCATGCTAGGTCACAAGGACTGAGGTTCCTTGGTGACTGTCTCTAAGTGCAAGTGGGAGTCTGTTGGTATGTATGCCAATAGAGCAAGTCATATGATGATTGTAATTGGATACTTTGTAAATGATTTGAATAATAATAAAGGCAATTTCCGATCTATATATTTAAACTGATTCTGAGATGATGATGTAACATGATATATGTCTAAAGAATGGTTTTACTCAATGACGTATGCTTTTAGGTTCAGGACCTAAACGATGAGATCATACGGATGTTAAGAGTATACATTCTTGTTTAGTCCCTAGTCGGTTGTTATTGTGGAAATAACCATAGACATCAATAACACTAAAGACTAGATTGTGTGTTTGTTGATGACAGAATCTCATTAGCCATGATATAGTGATATCAAACCAAGCACATAGGTACTTGTTAGAGAACAAGGTACAGGACAGACCCACCATGAGAGTGACACATGGAACCATGACTTGGTAGTCACAGTCATCTCTCACAGTGATGGTGGTGAGTGTGATTCTTAGACCTAAAATCACTACACTCAACACATGTCGTTGGGTACACTTTGACATCATCAAATGCAGTCCTGAAACATGGGTTGTTATAGAGGTGATGATTGGGTGGCTTTGATACATGGGGCTTTTGAGAGGTGAGTGATAGATATGGGATTTGTCCCTCCTGAGGGAGTTTGATGTCCTTGGCCACTTGATGAGTAGGATTGAGAAAGGCATGTGCATGCACATGTGAATCAATATGTGATATTGATGTCACACACATCTCACTCAGTCTGCTCTGAGATCAAGGAAATGAATGAACGTTGATAGGATGACTGTTCCATGCCTCGAGTTCATTCACGATATCAGTGACAATGGAATTATACATTCACTGTAACACCATATACGGATTGTAGGATTGAAAGTTGTTCTCCAACTTTCTATTTCACTTGGGTAGCACTGATGTGTGACTAGGCACTGCTCTTTGCTTGTGAAGTCATAAATGTTATGGACTTTCACTGCCAACATGAAATGGACCTGCAGGGTCACACACATAGGATTTAACCTGGAAAAGGAGTTTTGTCCACAAACAATGTTTAGATTGATTACTAAAGGAGTTTAGTAGTTCAATTAAACACTCAATTAATTGATAGCTCGATATCATAATTTTCAAGGTGTTGGACTGATTGATTGGAGGAGTATCAGATTGATGGAAACTGCAATTGACTGATTCTGCACAATCTGCACTCCCAACCGATCGGCTCATGTGATGAACCGATCGGCTCAGCTTGGTGAACCGATCGGCTCAAGTGGTGACTCGATCGGCTCATGGACAGGGTGAACGATAGCTTCAAGTTTTGAAATGATTGGTTCAAGTGTTGCAACCGAGCAAGTTGGGAAAGTACGATTGTTGAGAAATTTCCTTTCGTTTCACTTGCCCAATTTGATTGGAACAAGGATTGGTATTTGATACCAATTTGAAACAAAAGAAGAAAAGTCAATTGGGAACTGATCAGGACCACGAACCGACCGGTTCATGGGTCCCAACCGATCGGTTGAGGTGTCAACTGACTGGCTCAGATCCCCAACCGACCGTTTCAGTTGTGAAACGATCGGTTCAGGTTGCGCAGTTGGTTGTTTTTGTGGAAAATCTCGAACCCTTCTACTCCTGCTTTAGTTCCATATTGCCTAGGATAGAGAACCCTGTCCCATGACTCTCCTATATATATAGGGGTATTATGGGCTTCTCAAAGTACAACTCATTGCAAACCAGTTTCTCTGCAAAGTTGTCGTTCTCTCTGGTTTTGGTAACCGAGAGAGCCCGAGCAAGTGCTACCCGATAAGGCAGGCACAGCAAGGGAAAGACAACTACAGAAAGTGACTAGTGGCAGGAGAGTGTGTTGGCGACTAGTACGCCGACAGGAGAGTGCGACTCCTTCCGATTCCTTGTGGGACAAGGAGATCGGAGTTCCAGGCAATCCGTGTGGACGACTGTAGAGGCGGGAGACCTCTGTCGCTCGGAGGGCAACTGTTAATCCCGACAGTCCTGGTGAGACCAGGAGTCTTCAGTCCCAGTGCGACCAGGAGCTGCACAGACACCATCCAAGACTGGAGGTGAAGACCACGCAAGGTGCGAGGTACTGTCGTCGATCAAGCCTCGGGACAAGGTATGAATTCACAAACCATCTTTCCTGTTATATAGACGTTGACGCGATTCCTTTTATTCTGGGTTTTAAGGAGAAAAATTTTGTTTCTGCTACTTCTCTGCCTCCTCTAAAACCCAACATTTCGCACTCTAATGCAACAAATATTGCTCGTGGCAATTCGATCTATATTGCCGAAGCATGTAAGATTTGCAATCACCAGACTTTGTTTCTTTTGCAACAGTCTATGCAGCAAAGTTATTGACCCTGATACTCTCGATAATTTGCAAAGAGAAGTGGTTGTTACCCTATGTCATCTTGAGATGTATTTCCCTCCTTCGTTCTTTGATATCATGGTACATCTTGTTGTCCACTTGACTAGGGAAGTGAAAATGTTGGGACCAGTTTTCTTGCATTGGATGTATCCCTTTGAACGATATCAGCCTGAAGGGAGTATTATTGAAGGTTATGTGGCGAGATAGGTTATGGATTTTTGCAATGACTTTCTGAGTGGTAATAACACTCCTGTTAATGAAAAGAATATTGAGGAGGGCAAAGGAATTTTGGGATCACGGGTGAAAGTAATCAGCCATGAGCAGTTGGGACAAGGTCACTTGTATATATTACACAACATGGACGAAGTGAGTGTTTATATTGAGGAACATACCAATTTCATCAAGAGACAACATCCTCGAGCAAGTTCAATGTGGCTTGCTAGAGAGCATAACAAGACTTTTACTAAGTGGTTTGAAGATAAAGTCTTAAATCAACTATCTCAAACACCAAATGATATTACGGAAACTATCAAATGCCTCACCTTTAAACCAAAATTGAATGATATGTCTTATGAAGGGTTTGAAATTAATGGGTTCACATATTACACAAAGCACCAAGATGATAAGAGTGTTGTCCAAAATAGCGGGGTCACTCTTCAAGCGTCGACTATGTATTTTGCAAGTGCAAAGGATAAGAGTCCACGTGAAGCTAAAATGTCATGTTACGGTGTCATTGAAGACATATGGGAATTTGACTACATAGATTTCAGAATTCCGCTCTTCAAATGTAATTGGGTCGATAACACCAAAGGAGTTATAGTGGATGAATTGGGTTTCACTTTAGTGAAATTTGAAAAGATTGGCGAGAAGGGTGAACCATTCATATTGGCATCATAGGCGAAACAAATATTCTATATCGATGATCCTGCAAATGATAAATGGTCGGTTGTTCTTCACGGTAAAAGACAGTTCATTGAAGATCCTATAGATGAAGAAGAGTACTATGATAAATATGATGACTGCAGTCCATTCTCAGTTGGGTTGCCAACTCCACAAAATATTGAAGCTAATGATGACTTATATGTGTGCGGAGATCACAATGAAGGATTTTTAATTGATAAAAGATCACAATTTTAGAGGCATGCATGTTTATATTTTTTTATTGAAGCTAAATGTTTGCTTTTTTAATATCAATATCATTTTTTGATTTGATGTTTCATTATCTTCTAGTTAATACAAATGCTAAACGTTGTGGGAGGGTGCTAAGGAACTGTAGGACCAGTCTCACCCAAGATTACATACGCGATGTTGAGAATAGGTTCTTTATTGATTCCAATTCTAGACATTGATTAGTATTTCACTAACTCTACACTAATAATTTTTGTTTGTATTCTCTTTGAAAAATAAATATAGGAAAAAGGAAGCCACACAGCAATGGAACTACTTGGACCCCAAAGACTGGGAGGAGTTTGTTACCCAAAGAAAAATAGATGAATTCAAGGTATCAAGCTCCACTCCCAATTTAATTAATATACATTTTTATGTATTCACCTATTCAAGATTAACCTTTATTGTTACTAACCAAATCAATGTGCTAACTAACTAGGCTATCAGCGACGCTCAATGACAACTACATGTTACACCACACAATGGGTCCAAGAGGATATGCAGGTGTTCGCCAAAGACTACAGGCTATGCAGGACGGCCATGACATAGCTATGCAGGATATACAGGCGTTTGCCAAAGGTTATATAGATATATAGGCAGCAAGCCATGAAACAGCAAAAGAAGCCACAATGAAGAGAAGTAGGATACAGATACAATACATAAAGTGCAGCACACACAAGTGCTTCAAATTCATATAACAACATGACAGACTAACACATATATAGTGCATAACAATAGCAGCGTCGAATTTACAGACAACACTAGCTTAGTACATATATAGTGGGACTAAGGTGACGATCCCACCTGCTAAAATAGGTTACCGAAAACTACATGTTATGAATGGGAGGTCGTGATTCAGCAACCGTATGCATTAGCAGGAGGACAAACAGATTTCACCATTATATATGTTTGTCCTCCTGCTAATGCATACAGTTGATGAATCACAACCTCCCAGTCGTAACATGTAGTTGTCGGTAACCTGTTTGAGCAGGTGGAATCATCACCTTAGTCCCACTATATATGTACTAAGCTAGTGTTGTATGTAAATTCAGCGTTGTTGTTGTTATGCACTATATATGTGTTAGTCTGTCATGTTGTTACATGAATCTAAAGCACTTGTGCGTGCTGCACTTTATGTATTTTGTAAATGAATATAGATGTATTTTGTTATATGAATCTGAATGTTTATACATATATGAATGTTTATACATATCTGAATGTTTATAGATGTATTTGAATGTTTCTAAATGTGTGAATGTGAGAATTGAATTGATGTCTGAATGTATCAATGTATCTACTTGTGTGAAAAGTATATTTTTTTTATTTTGCAGGTTTGTGGCCTGTTTGTTGGCTGATATCAATGGATGTCGTAAACCTACAGTTCAGAAAACTAAACTATAGGTTCTCATCCTGCTGACCAGCCACAGCAGGCCTGCAAACTGATAAGAAAAAAAATTAAAATGAAGGCGTCAGTTATTTATAGAAAACCATCATCAAAGTCTTACAACGTCAGTTATTGTATAAAAACTTCCGCCTAATGTGACAAACAACCCAACCGTGCAGGAAAGCATGACCGTGGTGGAAAATGGCGTCGGTTATTCGTACAAAACCGACGCCGATAGTACTAAACACGGCCGTGCAGGGAAGCACGGTCGTGGCGTCTGGGAATATGGCGTCGGTTTTGATTGGTAAATCGACGCTGAAAGTGTCGTAGATGCCGCCCTTTTTGTGGCGCGAACCCTTTTGGCATCGGCTTATGAAACCTAACTGACACCTATAGTTGCCCTGCTGACGTGTTTTCGGTGGCGGGACGTCTTTTGGCGTCGGTTGTAAAACCGACGCCGAAGAGTTTGACCTTTAGCGGCGCCCACATAGGCATCACTTGAGAACCATCGCTAAAAGGGGATAAACAACCGATGCCAAAGACATGTTCTGGAGTAGTGATTGTGCATGAAATGCATTTTTACTCTTAAATTTTGTAATTTTGTGATGTTTGTAGATCCCAATACCCAATATTCACACTAGGTCTTGGTATGATGATGTATGTGACCTTTTTTGTCCTTAAATGCTTAATGTGACCTATGGCTCAAATGGTGTTCATATGCTCAATATCAGTTATGAATCCTTTTCAAATGATATCCCTCCTCAAATCAGAGTTTCTAAATCCCTTACAGTGTCCTTGATGTGGATGTCCCACTTAGGTCATATGTTGGACCCTAATGCTATAAGTTTATATGACGGATGAATGTATGTTGATCTATTGATACCCAAGGTTGGGAATTCCTAGACACTAGGGAACATCCAAGTATATTAGAATGTGTTTCTTATGGCCTAATGTCGTTGATCTACACAATTTTTTATTCTTGGTTCTTGTTCCTTTATGAATCTTGACAACATTTTCCTGATTATGAGTATGTTGGCTTTGAAATGTGCAAGCAAGTAATTTAAACCTTGAAATGATCATATTAAATGCATTAAACACAAAAATGACATGAAACTTGAACCCTACCTTCATGATGACCACTAAATCAATATAATAACATTAAATGGGCTAATAAAAAACTTAGATACTAACTTGGCCAAAACCCTAAAATGAAGCTCCTAGGGTTAATGACGAGAATCTAATACATGCATTAAATGTTGTGCTTAACCAGGTATTTCTTGAGATCTAGATGGTCAAGAATAGGTTATGAAATACTTAAATTAGTTACAAACTTTAAAGAGTTATATGACTAGCTTTCTTTCTTGACATATGATACATATGTATGCTTGTTTACTTGCTCAAATATTTCCATTTAGTACTCTAGTATTGAACTCGATGTTTGTCTCATGCCTATGTTTTAAAACCTGCAAACATAATATAGAAACTCTATTATACAAAACTTGTGCACCTTCCTGTATGATCGGGGTAAGGACATGGGCTGGGATTCACACTTGATATGTCAAGTCAGGGTGGACCATGTCGATAAAAAGGTAAGCTAATCTTGAGCACCCTTACAGACTCTTCTGATGGGAAGTAGTCAAAGGATTTATGATATATGATGTTGTTGCTATAATTGGAGTAAAATGATATATAACATAGACTCTCACTTTGCTAAATACTTAACTTGTTTATTATTGTTCGTTACTTCCACAAATCTTTTCAAATTATGCAAAGCTTTTGTGTATGTATCTTTTATCCCTATACTCAACACCTTGTGTGCTTGACACACCCTATTTTACATATTTTATAGGTTTAGGGATGGCTATAAGTTGATGGACTTGACAAGCTATTTCAGGTGTACTTGTTGTATGATCCCTAGTATACATGGACAAACTTATAAAAATGTACTCTTGAATATGTAATTGAAAGCATGTAATAAACAATAATATTTAATATATCTTGTTGATTGTTAGGATTATGGTTGGTACTCTTATCCTATAATCAATTCATGTATGCCAAGTTTTATGCTTTTACATTCAAACTTTGATAATACCATACTAGGGATGGACACCTAGGTCCTATTTCCATGGACGTCATAGTCTGTTGGAGTTAGGGTAGGGTTTAGGTAACAAACGGTTCCATGACAAGATCTTTCATAGATAAAAGCATGAGAAAAGAGAGAGAAGATGGAGGGATTAGGATTTTTTCTCCACATCTAAAAAGATTTTGGCCACACCAATATAATGAATTATACTGTAAAGAAAGAATAAGAGAATCAAATAACTTTGTAGATTTAACTTAAATTTGGAAATTAGAACTTGAGCTAGATCAATTCTAAGTAAATATCCACCTCAATCCCCTCTAAGTAATCTCTCTACCTTCAACAATGATACTCTAAAGAAGAACAATGAGTTTTTAGGTATTTTAGATTGTATCAGATTATAAGGATGAGGTGTTTGCATATTTTGCAAAGAGGTCCACAAAAGAAATTTTTCTCTAAACTTATTTTAAAAAAATAATATCTTACCATATATTGGCCATTTGACTTTCAAATCAATATTTTTAAAATTTATATAAATTTCAATTTCATTCTATACTCCAAATAAAATGTATGATGATTCATGGATAGTGAAAATTAATTTATTAAATTTACTTACCATAATGTCATCATTTTAACCTATTTAGGGAAAATTTAAGACAAAATCCGTTATTTTTGCAAATCCTGGATTTTGTATTTCCAAATCATATCTAGTCAACAATAATTGATGTATAACATGTTAGTCTATCAATGAACAAAATAAATGTGATTTTTAGACTAAATTAGTCAAAAAAACACTATTAAGTAGAAAAACATAGGATCTTGACAGGTTTGAGGGGACTATAAGACAATTCTAAGAGAAGGAAAATTTGAGAGTTGTTTTTGAGCTTGACAATAGAGGATAATTCTATTATAGTCATCAAGCTGGACATTACATCCATTGATGCTAAGAAAGTGAAAGAGGGTGAGTTTAAGGCAGTGAACAATAAGAAGAAAGAAAAAGTTACTAAGAAGACTACTGACCGTAAAGCCATGTTGAATAATAGATGTAAAGACTTGAGTGGCACAAGTGCTAAACATGTGGATCTCATTCCCAACCTAGTATTGGAGGAAACTGATTCTAACCGTTGAACTCTCTTTATCCATAGCCTCCTGGAATGTCAGAGGGTTAAATAATAAAGCTCAAAAGGTTTGTGAGGAGTTAAAGAGGTTGATTCCCCACATTATAGTTCTTCCTAATATTAAAGTTAGCAATAGTAAGATTAAAAAACTTATAGATAAGTTTTTTTCTGATTTTCCTAGATCTCGAATCAAAGTTCCCATTTTTTGGTTAGGGTGGTCCTTCTGTGGAAGGGAGACTTTTGCTCAGTTACAAATCTTTACAAACTGATCAGTTAGTGCATTCTAGGGTAGAAGTGTTAGGCTATACTCCTTGTTCCTTTTCTTTTATTAGCATCTATGGACACAAAGATGATTATGATTGAAAAGCTCTCTGGTATGATATCTTGTCTCTTTCTGGTAATATAAGGGATCCCTGACTTCTTGTGGGTGGTTACAATGTTGTGAGAAAAGCTATTGAACACATTGGTAAAGAGCCACCTTCTACGAAATGTAAGCAGGAGTTTAATGATTGTTTGTTAAATAGTGGATTGCTTGAACTAAGTTTAAAAGGTGAGTTATATACTTGTGATAATCACCAAAGTGATGGTGATTGTTATTTTCAAAGATAGGCAAAGTCCTTCATAACTACGAGCTTATGGCTAAATATCCTGAATTCAAGGTGATTTCTCATGCTACTATTACTAGTGATCATAAAATTATCATTGTGTTTGTGTAACATACTAGATCTCGGACCCTAACCTGGAAGTTGACATTTTGGACTTAGCCAAACAAGGTTGAAGGTTAGACCTAAATAGATGTTTAGTATAACCCCAATGAGCTAATTCATGTATAAATCACCTTAATGTAAACCTAATGTTCTAACATTAATCTTAGGTTTATAATGGATGCATAAAATATGCCACATAACTCATTTTGGTGGTAATATGAAGATAAGAAAATTGGATGAATAATTTAGATAATGGGTTGTTAATGGTCCATATGACATATCTCATAAAAAGAAGTCTCAAAGGGGAAACAAACTTCAAATTCAAAATTTATATATCAAAATTAGCCTACATGTCAAATTCCATCTAATTTGGACAACCTTGAAATATTAGGATAAGTTTAGGAGAGAGAAAATGAGTAAAAGGAATAAGTAATGAATAATGTGATTATATAACTTCAAAATATGTAAATAATGAAAAAATCATATTCAAAACATCAAAGATAACTTGTGGATGAAGTTTGGTCTAATTTGGATGTTGTTTGTGCAAGTTATGCAATTTTAGGTACATTCTGGACTGTTTTGCAATTCACCAAATTGGGAGGTTTTCTTTACAAATTGTCACATGCATTATAATACGTATATAGTTCCTTACCATTCTCTTGTTTTTGAACCATTGGGCACCTAGTTGCACCATGGTTTTAAGGTGTTTCTTTCCAAGGGCATTTTAGGGATTACTCTCTTTATAAATGAGCTTATCTTTAGAAGCTATCAACCAATGGGGTTATTTCTTTGATTGGAGGTCGGTTGGGATGGCCTATAAGTGTCCATAAACCGACATTTGATATTCAAGAAGCCTCTATGAGTTGTCATCTTGCATGGTAATGAAATCCCTAGTCTAAGGACACAATGAAAGCTCCACGGACACCTCATGTTCGACTTCTTCCTCATCCTTAAAGGTTTGCATGTCCATAGGCACCCTTAGCATTGGATACATGGAAAGTAACTTGAAACCTCGTGCTCAAATTCTTCTTTATCCATAAAGACTTGCATGTCCATGGACACCCTTATACATGACACGTGGAAAGTCTCATACATCCTCATACTTGGCCTTTTTCTTTATATGGCCATATCTACCCCTTCCCAACTCCCAATTCAAAAATTCTTGCTTTGCTTTCTTTCCTCTAGATAGGAGAATCATTCCTTCTATGTTTTTCCATGAAGTTTCTATGCCAAGGTAAAAGAGGGTGCCTACCTTGGTGAAGAAGCCTCTTAGGGTTCCAAATTTCTCTATTTAGCATTTCTTAAGCTCCTCCTTAGTGATTTTAACCAAAACTAGTAAGTATACTCCTTTGCTTCTCTGTTTTCATGTTGTTAGTCTTCCTTCCACCTTCCTCCAGGATGGAACCATGGCCTTACATGGTGAAACCCCACCTAGAACCCATAAACACCTCATCTCCATGTTCTTTTGTTAGGGTTTTCCATCTCTAAAGTGGAGAAGGTGCTTCTTGCTCAAGATAGGAGCTTTTTTGGAGAAACGAGCCTCTCCAAGCTTGGGAACCTTACTTATTGGACATGTCCACCTTCCCTAGAGGTTATTTGAAGGCCTAGGCTTGTATCTAGGACTGACTTGGACTGTTTAGACTCTAAAGTTGAGGTATGATGTATCCCCTATTCTTTTATGTTGAGCAATTCACCTATGCTTATTCATTTTCTTTGTCCTTTGGACAAAAGCCTATACAAAATGTCTTTTCTTTTTAAAATCATGGTTCATGTGAACTACCTTATTTTATATTTATCATGTGATCCTGGATATTCTTTTGAACTCTTATCTTATGTATTGTTCGTGATGGAACTCTAAAAGATGACATGTGATGTCTTTTGCCCACTTATGAGGTGGATGTATATGTTGGTCACTTATGTGGTGACTAGTTTATATATTCTGACTATACTTTCTACTTGCCTCTACTATTAGCATGCTATGTGATTCAGTAGAACTAGAGTAGTGTAATTGCATTGGTTTTTATGGAAGATGTGTTATTTCCTATCGAGTAGATGTGACATTTCCTACTCTTTTAGGATGGAAAGGAACCTCATCCCCATGGCAAGATGTGTGGTTCTTGGCCCATGTTTTATATATTTGGGAGATTTGTAGTATTCCTTTCTCTATCAGGTTTCAAGTTTATGACACTTGGCCACCTTTGTGTTTATACTGTTCTAGGTCTATGTTTATCTCACATGCATGCAGGTCGATGATATGGGGTGTGTGCCCTAATTCTTTACATGTGCTTGTGTGGAACAATCTTTATGCTTTATTAATGGCATGTATTCTTTTATGATCATATGATTTCTATTCCTTTTCTCTTGATACCCATTTGGGTGGTCCTTATCCTTTCTATGGGAAACCTTTTATATTTGATGTCCTTTGTTCCATATATCACTCAATTTCCTATTTAGTATGCACATACCAGCCTTTGCTGATGTCATCTTTTTTTTCTTCTTGCTGGGGTATGCTTCCAACCCTAGGTGAAGGACTTGGATGATATGGAATGAAGTTTTGGACTAGCTTAAGGAGTTAAAACTTGGAGACAAAGTTGTTATGGTTTAGATTTCCCTCTACTTAGATCCTTATGTTGTATCATACATGTAAACCCTTATGGGATATTATGATGTACTTTTGTAATCTTTTGTGAAAATTGAATACAGTCATTATTTTTATTTCGCTACTATACTTTGGTTATTTTGAATACCATTTATTGAAGTTTGAAAATTTTGCACCTATTCTAACATACCTTTGAGTGTGTTTGGAATGGATGTTTTATTCTTCAATTTTTTTTAGTAAGGGGGTGATCCCGCCTCCTTATAGTAATGTATGAGAGCCCATAGTAGTCAAAATTTGACTATTTCAATTTTGTCTCCCTAGTTCGAATCCTTGCCTTACTTTTAAGTGACATGTTTGCCCAAGAGTTGATCAATAGATGATGAAGGGTTGATTTAGGATCATATCGTTTGACATTAGAATAATGATGAATAGATCCTTAAAATACTTACAAGTAAAATATGCATAAGTAACCATAGTAACATGAGGTTGTTTAGCTTGGCCTTTAAGCAGCTACTAAGACCATATGGAAGACGTGTAATGCTTGGGTTTTAGAAAATATCCCTCCCTGTCTTGAGCAACAGTTGATGCTTATCATTCAACTACAATGACACATTGAAGAAGGTAGACATACGAAGGCTACAACAATAAACCCTTCTAGTGAAGACCCACTTAATGAGATCGACATACCCTTCAAAGGTAAAATTATTATGGTGGATGCAACTGCTAAGAAGAACCACACCTCCATTGCTGCTATCCATATCGATGGCAATGGTAGCTGGCTGTTCGGGAAGGCCGAGATGATCTGGATGAAATCACCAGCCGAAGTAGACGTATGGGATATTGCACTGGGGTTGCTGTGCTCAAGCAATGACAATAGTAAACCAACTATCATCCTTACTGACTGCTCGCTTGCTGTGGAAGCCATCGAAGATACCACTGGGAAATTTTTGAGTCTGTATAGCTGGGCCAAACCTATTCAAGATTGCCTGGAGCGTCTTGGTAACATGAAGATTTTGAAGACACCGAGAGAAAACATTAGACATGTGGATGCCCTCACCAAAGAACACCTAAATACCTTTAAGGACACTCGTGTTTACACAAATTGTCCTCTTGACCCTGTGGGTCACCCTCTACCTCTTCTCCGTTGCAATTGTGGGATACCCGCCACATTTATTTTCAAAGTAGGACATAATTGAAATTTAACTAGTTTACCTGCAAGAGAAGGGCAAGATGAATAAGAATGTCTTTTGACTTCCCCCCCCCCCAAAAAAAAGATAGCTTATGGATGAAGTTTGGTCTAATTTGGATGTTGTTTGTGCAAGTTATTCAATTTTAGGTACATTCTGGATTTTTTTGCAATTTACCCAATTGGGATGTTTTATTTACAATTTTTCATGTGCATTATAATACTTATATATTCCCTTACCATTCTTGAGTTTTTGAACCATGGGGCGCCTAGTTGCACCTTGGTTTGAAGGTGTTTTTTTCCAAGGGCATTTTAGGGATTACTCTCTTTATAAATGAGCTTATCTTTAGAAGCTATCAACCAATGGGGTTATTTCTTTGATTGGAGGTCGGTTGGGATGGCCTATAAGTGTCCATAAACCAACATTTGATATTCAAGAAGCATCTATGAGCTGTCATCTTGCAAGGACATGAAATCCCTAGGCTAAGGACACATGGAAAGCTCCATGGACACCTCATGCTTGACTTCTTCCTTATCCATAAAGGTTTGCATGTACATAGGCACCCTTAGCATTGGACACATGGAAAGTAACTTGACACCTCATTCTTGAATTCTTCCTTATCCATAAATACTTGCATGTCCATGGACACCCTTATACATGAAACATGGAAAGTCTCATATATACCTCATACATGACCTCTTTCTTTATATAGGCATATCTACTCCTTCCCAACTCCCAATTTGAAAACTCTTGCTCTCTTTTCTTTCCTCTAGATTAAAGAATCATTCCTGCTATGTTTGACCATGAAGTTGCTATCCCAAGGTAAAAGAGGGTGCCTACCATGGTGATGAAGGCACCTAGGGTTCCAAATTTCTCTATTTAGGATTTTTTAAGCTCCTCCTTCGTGATTTTAACCAAAACTAGTAATTATCCTCCTTTCCTTCCCTATTTTCATGTTGTTAGTCTTCCTTCCACCTTGCTTCAGGTCGGAACCATTTCCTTCCATGGTGAAACCCCACCTAGCACCCATAAACACCTCATCTCCATGTTCCTTTATTAGTGTTTTTCACCTCTAAAATGGAGAAGGTGCTTCTTGCTCAAGATAGGAGCTTTGTAGGAGAAACAAACATCTCTAAGCTTGGGAACGTTACTTATTTGACCTGTCCACCTTCCCTAGAGGTTTTTTGAAGCCCTAGGCTTGGATCTAGGACTGACTTGGACTGTTTAGACTATGAAGTTGAGGTATATGTATCCCTTATTCTTCTATGTTGAGCAATTCACCTATGCTTATTCATTCTCTTTGTCCTATGCACATTAGCCTATAAAAAATGTCTTTTCTTTTGAAAATCATGGTTCATGTGAATTACCTTATTTGATATTTATCATGTGATCATGGATATTCCATTGAACTCTTATCTTATGCTTTGTTCATGAACAGGTTGCCCTCATATGTGCATCAAGACTAACTTGACTAAAGCCTATGATTCTATTAGCTGGGATGCTTTGTTTGTTATACGAAAGAAGATGAATTTCCCTGGGAGTTGGATAGTGTGGATTAGAGAAATTTCTACACAATTTCCTATCAAGTGCTTATTAATGGTGAACCTTTTGAGAGACTTGCCTAGCAATGGTGTTAGGCAAGGGGATCCCTTAGCTCTCTATTTATTTGTCCTTTTATGCAATGTTTCAATTACATCATGGATTAGAGGGTGAATATAGGTTCTATCTCTCTTCTTAGATCTCGAAAGAATCTTGAAGTTTCTCACTTAATATTTGTTGAAGACATTATGATTTTTGTTGAAGCCAATGAGCACAATGTTTCCAATATGGTTTCAATTTTTGAAGACTTTAACGCTCTGACTACTTGAAGACCTAACCATACTAAAAGTGACATATTCTATAGCAGTGATGTCGATAAAATGTTATTTCAAATATCTTAAATGTTTCTGAAGGGTCTTTACCTCATAGGTATCTTCCCATCCCACACTTTGTATAGAAGCTTAAGAGGGATTTTTGTGCTCCTTTAATTGATAAGATTAAAATGAAACTAGATGGTTGGAAGTATAGGATGTTGTCTATGGATGGTAGATTGCAACTTCTTCAATCTACTATTATTTCAATGCAATTATATTGGTCCTCTATTTTTCCTCTCCCTAGTTCTATTGCAATGTAAATAAATGTTTATGTAGGGATTTTTTATGGGGACACATTGATACGAAGAAGAACATTCACTTGTTGAAATGTGAGAAAGCTAGTTTGACTAAAGGTGAGGGTGGCCTAGCTATTAGATCAATTAGAGAAATCATTAAAGCTACCTTTATGCTCAATATGTGGAATCTAGCATGCAAGAAATAAAACCTCTGGGTTATATATATTCATGAGAGGTATTTACTCAATTTTTTGTTTGGAAAATGGTCAGTTCTAATCAATATTAATCTTGGTTTGTCATTTAGTTGATTTTTGTTACAAATGATCTTCTTGGTCTATAATTTTTAAACTGGGAAATGGAAAATCTTTCAGTCTCTGGAATGACCCATGGTTCATGGGGAATCACTTTTTAGTGTGGCTATTGGACTATAGGATGTTTTGAGTCTGGGTTTGTCTCTTAATTCCAATGTGTGTAGTATCATTGTTGATGGTTCCTAGAATATTCCTATTAATTGAAGGCATGGTCTTATCATTTCTATTCTTATGAACAGACCTATCCCTTAAGGGGGTAAGATATTATTTTGTGTGCATGAGAGGTTTTGGTGTTAATCTCAGGTTGATTTGTAATACAATTAGATTGAAGGAGCAGAATGCTCCCTTCTTTTCTTCGATATGAAAGCATAACAATCCCAGAAATTTCCAAGTGCACACCTGGAAAGTTGGTTTAAACAAACTCCAAATTTTGGATTATGTATGAAGGATGGGGATTTTGGTTTCCACTATTTGTTTCCTTTGTATGGTACGTTATGAAGATACATGTCATGTTATGCTTCATTGTGCTTTTGCTATTGAAGTATGGATGGAGGCTTGTTCTAAACTCAATTTATCTATTGTTCATGCTTGTCCACTGGACTTGGTTTCCTAGTGTAATCAGGATGCTCATTTGTTAGCTTTGACTCTTATGCATGCTCAATGGAGAGAAATGAATGCATGTGTCCATGATGGAACATAGTTCTATAGAGAAGCCATTTTCTAGAGTTCAGTTTGATTTTGAATTTTCGGGCTAGTGCTTACCTTTATTGTCTTTCTTTGAGAGTTTTTTATTCGTATAGATAAAGTTGAATGCTTTGTTTGTATAAAAATCAGTAAATAGTAAATAAACACTTAATTTGTTCCTTATTTTATACAAATACAAAAAGAGGAGGGAGATCTTTCACATAAAAAGGTAAAAAAATGCATATTAGACATTAATAAGATTTTTTGGCTTAACAAGTCACCCCTCCTTTAAGGATTCATCTGGAAAACTAAGAGAAGGATGGAACATAACATCACATGTTAATTAGATATCAAATTTACAGTAAAAATTTACATGATGGAAGGATCTTATTATTCTCAATTACATACAATGTTAGGTAAGATCATTACAATATAGCAGGATGATAAGATGAAAAACATAGGCAGAGTAGATGGCGACGGTGTGACAATGTAGGAGGGTTGCATCGGCTTCTCCATGGTGATTTTAGAAAGAAAATCAATGGTGGTCGTTTAAATATAGAAACAACAATATAGAAGTGACATTATAAAATTGTTATTCTATGGTGAAGACACTCAAAATAGATGATCTGTAATATATAGGGCATGTTCACTTTCCCTTTGGCCGCTAGAAACACCATGTACGATGGCCAATACTCTTTGACTTTCTTTATTTCATGCGGGATTAGGAGCGCATGTTCGACTATTGTGATATCATATCTATAAAGAAATGGACAATCAATTAATTAGTTTGTTTGACTTTATTGTAGTTGACAAAACCTTAATCCTATAATTATAAAAACAAGGACATTTAAAAGTTTGTGACTCAAGCATGCTTGTGACTCAAACAACCCCTTTTGAGATGAACACTTAGTCCTATTTTTATAATAAACTAAATGTTTAATATAACTAACATCATTATCATCTACTAATATTTAACAATATAAATCTTTTACATAACTTAAATTAATATTTTTCAAAAAAAGAATCATGGTAAATATTATAATTCTTTGTTCGTTTGAATTTTTTGGTTTAATATTTTTACTTGCTAAAATTGAGATGTTACCTAATTGCCTAATACTTTAGGTATAGATTCTTTCTTACATGTACTTACTGAATTGATACTATCTCATTTGGGTTATTGTATTATATTTACTTATAATAATAACAATAGGAAGGTCATACTGAGAAAGAATTAAGAAAGGCAAAATTGTTTAGAGTAGATGTAGATACTATCTCAAATTGGCATGGTTGAATCACGTGTGATTTTTTTTATAAACAATCATTGAATATATTCATAGAAGCTCATTACAACCCGCAATGAGCTTTCAATGAGTACACATAATCCATACGACTGCGCATGGTCAACAATAGAAGAAGAATGGAGACAACCAAGGTGTTCAACCATCATCCTAGACACATAAGGGAGAGAGTCAAAACATAGAAGACGTTTCTAGTATATTACTAATAGTATGTGGGGATACCCTTAAACAAACCCCTGATACACAATTACTTCATTGGTAGGTATGCTCATAATCACTCATTACTGGTGTCTAATTTTTGCCACCTCCTTGCAAAATGTGGTTGATGGAAAGGTCCTTCTGGACTTTAGCATCATGAGGATCAACATTAAGGGTGTATAGCTCCTTGTCTTGTTTGGCTTCCTTAAAACCTGCAATGAGACTAAACTTGCTAATAAAAATCAAGTTGTAGGAGAATCTATGGTAGAGTATAATTTTGGTTATAAAAATGTGTTTGTTTTGTATGATCCATATAGTCCAGATGATGGCAACTATCAACAATATGTGGCTTGTGTAAACCTCATGATGACTTCTAGTGTTGTGAAGTTTGTGAATGACGTTGAGTAGAGGACAGATAAGGATAGTGGTAGTGGAGGTATAGTGAGTCCAAATATGTCTGGTCAGGTGTCACCCGAAACAAGGTGTAGATTGGATGTGACATAGTGTGCATCTGGATAGTCCGTAGAAACCCATAGTACTCATGCTAAGGTCAGTGGGGATTTTTTCATGATAGATCAGTCAAAGTAGGATTTGATCTCTAGAGGGGCAATGAGCATTCCATATGATATTATAATAAATAATGTGTCTCATGGATAAGAAGAACCTGTAGGCGTGTTTAGTTGTGTATGATTTTCCTCATATCCAAGTTAGATTGTTGGATGTATTGTTTTCTAGGTGTTCTAGAATGTCATGGTAGTGTGGGGGTCAGTCCAATTTTGCAGGAAGGTTTTGAATTGGTTATTTCTATGATCCAAGCTTCTAAAGAGCATGACTATTGTTGTATTTGATGGTGGAACCTAGTAAAGTGGATGAGGGAAGTTGAATATTGATGGATGTTTTCCCATGCCACCATTGATCTGTCCAAAATTTTATATTGACCTTGTGGTGTGGTGGTACATGGATGGCCTTGACTATAATGTGGAGGGTGTGAGCCAAATGTTTCCACAGAGTGTATGTTGAGTGGAAGCTTTGAAAGACCATGGTGATTGATGTTTGAGATACTTATCTATGAGAATGTTGGTCTAGAGTTTATCTTTTCTCTAACATATGGATGGAACAATCATGTGTGTGAGACATAGGGCTTGGGGTAAAATGTTGATGATACCCCATCCACCCTCCAACTTTGGGTTCCAAATTATATCCCATTTAACCATATGTATTCATTCCCCTGATGTTCCCATAGGAAGTTTCATCATATTTTGTCGATTGCATGGAGAATTGAGGTTGGTAAGGAATGCAAGCCAAGTGATATATGATGATGGGTGTGAGGGCAGAGTTGAGTAATGTGATTCAGTCAATTATGGAGAGAAATTTCTTCTTCCCGGAGCATACATGCTAGTTGTATTTGTGAATAATAGTGTGCAATGTTGAGGTTGGGATACATGATAGTGACAGTCGTAGCCCCATATAAGTGATAAAAAAGGATTCATTTTCGCATCTGAGCATATTTATTAATTTTTTCATATCTAGGTCACTGACCATCTGTCTGATGATGGTGGATTTGGTGAGGTTAATTTTGAGCGCGAAAAGATATGAGAAAATTGCCAGGATCCTAACTACATTAATAACCTCCAAGTCATCTGGCTTGATGAAAATGATGGTTTCATCAACATACTAGATGATATTAAGCGAACATCCCTAAGTTTATTAAGAATGTTGTTTGCAATAGCTATATGGATGAGTGAGGTGAAAACATATGTGACAATGATGGAAAGGTAGGGTGAGAGGGGATTGCCTTGCCTAAGACCATTTGAGCTGTTACAAAAGCCAAAGTTAGAGTCATTAATGAGGGTGGAGAATGCACATGTAAAATTGTAGGATTGGATCCAAGCAATGCATTGGTCAGGGAAATGTAGGCCATGTATGCATCTAAGAAGGAAGGACCAGTTAACGTTGTTGAAAGCTTATTAGAATTGTAGCTTGAGGGTGAGGCTAGGTTTGTTGAGAGATTTTCATGAATGTAGGGTTTCCTGGATAGTGATGTATGCATCTAGTATGTTCCTATCTGGTAGAAAGGTGCATTGGCATTGGCCATTTTCATGTTCTTGTTGAAAATGTTAGCTACAATTTTGTAGGAGGAATTGATGAGGCTAATAGGGAGAAAATATCGAATGGAGGATGGGTTCTCAATCTTGAAAACGAGCTCTATATGAGTTTGGTTGATACGATTGATAAGAAAATAAATATTGTGATTTTGATGTATCTGAGAGACAAGGTGAAAGAAGTAATATTTCATGATGTCACAAGTCATTCGGTAGAAGGACATGTCAAACCCGTCTGGGTCTGGTGATTTGTCCATGCCAAGGCTCCTCATTGCATCTAGAATCTCTGAGTGCAATAAAGAATCTAAGAAATTGTTTACATATGTGATTTTTCTAGGGAAGATGTGATCCCTGAGAATACTCACTGAGTAGGTCAACTAATGACCATTGTTGTAAAGAGATTTGTAGAAATTTACAATGTGTGTGGTGATAGCCTGTCTGGAAAGGGTGGTGGAATCTATATCGTTAATGTGCTTAATAATCTAATGACTGTGTTTTTTGTTACAACAATAGTGAAAATTTTTGGTGTTTTTATCACCCTCTTTGAGCCATTGAACTTTAGCCCATTTTTTCCATACAGTTTCTTCAAAGGATTTCAGATGATGGATTTCATTGTGAAGGTGTTAAGGATCAACCACATTGATGGGATGATTGAAGATGGTCAACAATTGATGTTCCTTATGCCTAATGGTGTTGGGGATGGAACCAAAGGTCTATTTGATCCATATCATGTGCACTGGTTTGAGGAGTTTGAGTTTGTGGTGTATGGTGTATCCTGTGTTGTTGATGGAATAGTAGGAGTTCCATATGCTTGAACCTAGTGGTAAGAAGTTCTTGTGTTGTGTCTGGAAACATTCAAAGTTTAATTGTCTTGGCCCCCAAGATTGATGTTGAGTTTCTAAAAGAATGGATAGATCGTCAAAGAGGTTGGATGTGAAAATATGTGCATTAGCTAAGGCGTGCTTATCAGCCCAAAGGCAAGTTACAAAGGAACCAATCCAATCTAGTTTTTTGACAGCCCCTGTACTAGGTACAGGAGCCATTGCAAGCATGTTTGTCCATAAGGTTGTGTTGAAGGATGAAGTCATATAATAGAGTGGTGTGATGACGCAAAGGGGGTATGACGAGGATATTATCATGATACGATTTGTGGGGTTTTGTGATCTAATTAAAGTCTCTATCTAAAATCCATGGGGCTAGCATAAGGAGATTAGCAAGGTCCTCAAGTTTTTATAAGAAGGTTTCTTTGTTAGTTCAAAAGGGTTTGTACAAACCCTTGAAGTGCTAGTGTGTGTTAGTGTCAGTATCAAGAAATTGTATCGTGATGTTGTGGGTCTTCAAGATTATGCTGGTGACATTAAAGAGTCTATCGTTCCATACTACTAGAATACCACTAGTGAAACCTAGAGCCAATATTTGTATCCATTTGTTGATGCCCCGACTAGCTAGATTTCTAAGTTGAAAGTTTGTTAAAGTTGTTTTAGTTTCCTGAATGGTGATCTGATCAATGTGTTCTTTTAATATGATATTTCTGATGGTGCAATATCTATTTGGGGAAGTTGCACCAAAATAATTCCAAGAAGAGATAATCATGGAGGCAGGTAAGGTATAGGGTGGTAAAAGATGAAAATGCTACGCCAAGGAGAAGAGGCTCCCATTAATAAATTTTCCAGGAAGTTGGTTGGGTCGTGTGTATTTCTCTGATCTAGCCATTGGTTGTGGGCAAGGAGTTCTTTGATGAAGGAATCGTCTTGGAAAGATTCAAAGAAAGATGGTCCTATATTACCACATAAGCTAATGATGCCATCAGTGACATGCCACAATGCTAAGTGAGCAATGCCGTCAAGTGGTGGATAATCTTGGGTCAGGCACATGGGTTGAATGGGGCTGGCACATGAAGTCTTGAGAGTTAACGATGAGATATCATGAAGTAAATGAGTATCAATAGGGAAATTACCTAATACACCAAAGCAAAGAAGTTCATTCATTTTTGAGACTCTAGGGTGCATAGGAGGGTTGTGAAAAATTTCTCAGCTTCATGCCCCTTCAGGCCTGATTGGAGATCCGCATGAATGGGCTGGTTGTGTCTATGAGGTTCTCCATGATGGCATTATTCAACTTGTGAAAGGTGCATGACCATGTTTGGTTGATTTATAGAAGGGGTGTTGGGTGTGATCTTGTGCGTCAAAGGACCACCGTTGTGTGGATGGGGATGTTGGGTTGTTGTGTGATATTGTGGCCACTTCAAGCAAGGCTTGGGACGTAGGGGTTCATAGGGCAGTTTTGAGGTGGTAGGGCTCTTCAATATGTTCTCTTTGGGTGTATGAGCTTTAATGGGAAAAGGATGATCATGGTGGTAAAGAAAGTGGTTTGGTTCAAACTATGAGGGAGGGTGGTTTGTATGTTCTTAAAAATGGAGTGTGTAGGTGGATGGGTTTTAAACTTTGAGTTTAACATTATATATCATACCCCCACATCTGATATTGAGATTTCTCCAGATTATGGTTTCCTTCATAACTACAAAGATGTAAAATGCTTTGGAGGAATTAGTGGGGTAGAGTGAGTCAGGGTTAATATATTGCAGGGTGGCACCCACAACATTTTCTATGGCTTTGAAGACTTCTTTCCTCACAGGTGAAGTGGAAGATCAGAGATCGAGATCCATCTCGATCTCTGATCTTCCACTTCACCTGTGAGGAAAGAAGTCTTCAAAGCCATAGAAAATGTTGTTGGTGCCACCCTACTTAGTAGCCCAATGAGATATGTGAGCCTGTACAAATCCGTTACCACATGCAAAGGTGAAATTTTGTACCACGATGTGATCGAAGATGGATTTCTATGGTAGGGTGTAGTGAAGTCTAGTTGGGGAGAATATTTTAGGTTTGAGAATAGTACATTCTGGGAGAAGGAAACCTAAAGCTTTGGTGATCTTAAGGCATTCAATGTCAGAATAGTCAAGGTAGTTAAGAATATCAACCATGATGGTTCGCAAGGTCAGGGCCCTCAGTAGTCGCATGCTATGAACTTAGAGATTGATGGAGCATTCAATGTTTTGGTTGTCCATCTTAGTGGTTAGGGAATGGAGAGAGTGGTGAGACAATATAGTGTATAGCGGTGGTTGTGGGGAGACTAATAGAGTTGGTTCAAGAATTGTATTAATGGTGCACTTGATATATGTAGGGGAGAAAAGGGTTTGGATGTTGGGTGTAGAGGGTGGTGAAATATGAAGAGGTGGGAGTGGGGTAGTTTTTGAGTGGATAGTCACAGTGTAGAGGGTAGAAGGGATTTGATTGCAAGATCTTCTGGTCAGGGTGACAAGAAAGTGGGTTGGTTACAAGGACAAGAGGAGAAGGATTGATGGAGGAGGATCTCAAGTGATGATGGTAGAGGGAAGCGGAGTCTCGGCGAGGGGTGGCTGGCCTAAATCACGCATCCAAAAGGAGCAGATTTGAAGTAGTCAGACTTTTAAATAAACCGACTCTTAGGCCCCCGCAACGATGACAGGATCTGAAGTAGCGATCGGAGTCGAACCACAGGGACAAGGGTGGTCATGCTAAGAACGCAGAATCACACTCTATACTTTGGTAAAAGAAGGGTAAGAAAATGTTCCTAAGGGAATGGTAGATAAGGATCGGTAAAACAAAAGAAAACTATCCCCAACTAGAGTTATAAGGAAGATTAAGGTTTTGGCATTTATCAAATTTTAAGGGTTTTGTGCAACAGAACCAGAGGAGATAACACTACTGCCTCGATAAGGAACAAAGGAGGAAATCTTAGGCATAACAAGCGGAAGCAGAAAACATCCAGTTCCCTCTTCTCTCGAAGAGAGTACCTCCAACTAAGCACCAACACCCTCTCTTAAGGATGGTGGACTTGGGTTGGAGTCGAAAGATAACTGAAGCAACTCCGACCTTGGGTACTCTCGTACTCCCTGATCAGACCAAACTCTAGAGTTACAACACCTCTCTCGAGGGAGCTGTAATGGGAAACACAATTCGATAGCTAGTCAAAACATGATCCAAGCATACAAGCTAGAGTTTGGATGCTAGAAAGCAATCATCCAACAAAAAGGGACCAAACTTAGAGCAACATGTATTAAAATTCCTCTAATTCCATTAGCATGAGCATTGTATAAGGGGTTTAGTTACATTGTGTAAATAAAGAAAGTAAATGACAAAGAAAAAGGGAAGATAGGTATCACCTCCTTGATTTAGGAGGGTGACATACAGCAGCAGACCCCTAAGGTGTCTCTAGCCCGATATCGGGCGGGAGCTCTAGCCGACATGCACGTGTCGGCGGCCAGCCCTGTCGGGCGGTATGTCGTGATGGACAAGCATATTGGTCAAGGCACCCTCCCCGATACGGTCGTGGACAGGATACCACCCTCTCAGGCGACACACCATGACGGGCGTTCCGTATCAGGGTCGATATCGTGTCGAGCGAGAGACGACTTAGGGTATCGGGTTCCTTGTATCGGGTGTAGAGGCGAGCCATCTCGGGCAGGGGTTCGTCTAGGAACTCGACACATCGGGTGGGACTCCTTGGTCGATATCGGGATGTTGCGGCTACCAGTACGGATTCTAAGTGAACCACTCCCGCCCCTCTCAGGTTGGGGATGTGATCACCTAGTATCACCCGACACGCCTCTGGGACGCGAAACACTATCTCCATATGCTTTCTAAAGTCAGCCTTTGCGAGATTCTGACATGTCCCATCGAGGTCCTGTAGCTGCTATTTATATGAAGCAGTTGAAAGAAGTCACGAATCACCGGGCGCCACGCACCGCTTATCATCTCTGTATACGTGGATTCAGAGATGATTGACGCGTGTGTGTCATCTAGTGTAGCTTGGATATTGCCTGCCGGGTTATGGAGGTATCGGGCACGACGGGCGGTTGCTTCCGGTGAGTGGCTCGTATCGCGCTGATTTAGTCATGGAGGGCAGAGCTCTCTGTCGGGTAAATGGCATATCGCCCGTCAGTGACCGCATCGTGCGATACGTCTGTGTCGTGTTGAGCCCTATCGTCCAGCATCCGTGACGGGAAGTGGACGTGTCATGCGACTAGAAAAAGGCTGATTCTTTGTAAGTGCGCCGGGATGGGCCGTTTTGCAGATTTTGAGTGGAAAAGCAAGGAAAATTCTATAAAAGATGATAGAAATGAGTTAAGAGCGTAGTGTGACTTTCTTATTCAAAAACATGACAAAATGGAGAGGAAAATAGTTTAAAAGGGCAGTTTTGACAACGAAATAAGGGCCATAAATACCACAAAAATGGGTGTTATCAACTCCCCCAAACTTAGCATTTTGATTGTCCTCAATCAGTTTTTAAATCTTTGTTTTGTGATACTTCTACTCAACCTGATATGACAAGGGGTTTGAGCGAGTATTGAGATGTCTTAAAGAGAATACTACCCGACCACGGACAACAAACTTTTATTTTTCCTGCCTTATTTAAGCAAAATTTTCTCTTCATCTTCGGCGAGACTTGAGTGCATGATTTCAAAGTTAGCTTTCACACCAAACAGCTTTTGGGAACAGAAAGTTGTGTTTTTGGGTAGGCTTAAGGCTTTTTGGGTTTTTCTTGTTTGCCATCAGTCCATCCAGGTACGGGTCTATTAATGGGAAAGTGGTCCCTACAGTCCAAGCCAGTTGGCTTTAGAGCAGTGATTTCACATCCTACGTACCACTGCCCCGGATCTACCATGCCTAAAGATGGGTACTTTTGGAAAGACAAGAGTATATATATATATATATATATATATATATATATATATATATATATTTGGCACAACTCTCATGTTTTTATTCACTCTCGTAAGGCTTTTCTCTCTTTTTGGGGTTTTGTTTGGTAACGTAAAACAAGAGAAATTGTTGCTATTTGGGTAGCTTTTTCCTTCTACATACACGTCTCTTAGCTATTGCAAGATTATTTTTTAAAAAATTTGGCGTGGAAAGACATAGACTTTTGTCGTTTTGAGACTGCATTTTCAGAAAGAGCATAACAAAAACCTGCACCACCTTAGACACAGAGAAAACAAGCTCGAAAGAAGTCGTATCAGGTTTTTACTATAGAGTGTCTTTGTACAATTGTATAGAGGAAAAATTTGTATATGCGAAATTTTTGTATCAAGCATGCGTATGTATATGTACACATGTTATGTTATAGGAAAAAGAACAAAAGGTGAAGTTTGGAGGGATTTTTAGTACCTGCCTCACTGGTACATAGTACCCCCCCCAAAACTTATCCCCCACTCTGTCCCAAAGTTGTGAGATAGATAAGGTAGGGTAATGTTAACTCAGTGAGGGTTTGCAGGTGAGCGCGCCTTTTCCAGATAGAAGCTCCCACACATATTCTCCATGTTTGTTGTGATAGTCGATGTGGTGGAGCTGGTCAGGCGTTTCCTGGTTGGATATCCATTCCAGCACGAAGATGTCATAGTCGTTGGATAGTGGAATTTGTTGTGGACTGCGGTGGTAGAACTGAAGCTCGTGCCATTTGCTCGCTGCTGTCTCTAGGAATGGTTGGATCAGCGTCGCCACCTCATCATAGTATTTTTGTACTAAGCACTCGAGGGGTGTCAACGCTGTCGATGTACACTGTACTGGATGATCTTTGTTGTTGTATGAGTTGTTGTAAAAGATTCATGCTCGTGGGCGAGTGTACATCATCAGGAGCATCCAGTGGTTTTAATGCAGGATTGGCAGGTAGATGACGCGTGGCATCCTGCTCTGTAACTCTTCCAGAAAAGATTGTTTCGCTCCTGACACATCGACAAGGTAGATGTCGTTGAACAGCATTATTTGGGCTATGTATGCATGTTCAAACTTTCTTTGTAGTATCTGGATGTAGGTGGCCGCCAATGATATCGCCAAAAATCCTCCTTCTTTCACCATGTCCCTTAATTCATCAACTGGGACTATGACACTGCCTGCCTCGTAGATGACGTCTACGGGGGTAGAGTCAGCTAACTTCTGGAGAACTTCATTGACCTGCTCCTGTGTGAGTGTAGAACATGAGAAATGGTCAAATTTGCTGATCATTTCCTCTGAGGTTTCAGGTGAAGCGGGGTCTTCATTTCCACATATTTCCTACAGGATTTCTAACTGCTTGCCTGCCCCTTAAACGTCTGTGTCCATCTCGGCTTCTTTTTTTGGAGTGTTGCTGGGTTGCAAAGATTCATCTTCTTGGTCACTATCCAGTAGCTTTTCTGGTATCCCTACATCTTGGAAATAGCGCGCATCTTTGATCAGGAGTAGAGAGTAAGTGCTCCTGAAATGGAAGAAGTCTTGGCCCTGGAGATGTCGTATGTTTCCAAATATGTTGAGCAGCTCCATGGCACACAAGAAGACAAGGGCGCTATTCCCACTTCCTGATTCTGCTTGTACGGGGAAGTCTCTGATAGAGAAGAAGTTCCAAACACCGCTATGCCGTTGGACTCCTTGGTTGATAACTCGGAGGAGATGTAGTGGGAGAAGCTTGAGACGTTTGTCCTCCGGGTGAGTGAAAATATGTCCTGAGCGTGGGACCTCCTCGTTGCAATAGCTGAAGAGCTGGACGTCATGGTTCGGAGGTCTGCCACGCATAGGAACTAGTTATTACGGTGCTTGTACAGGGCTAACACGAGGTTTGTGTTGTGTTCTTCAATCTGCCACAGCATGTTGGCCACCACAATGGAGTCGGGCGCTCCCATCATCAACCTTCTTGTCAAGGTCGGGGTGGCATTGTATATTGTTTGCCGACCTGTCCTGGTGCTGATATTCTCAATTATTGCACCCTCCAGGACCCTAAATAGCTTTTTTCCGACAACAGGTGGCATGCGGAACATACTTTTTAGTGCTCCCCATCATACGGAGAACTAGTCGTCGCTCCAGATGACGTCTTCTTCATCATCCTACAACCTCAAGACCTTGTTTAGTAGTTTCTGGTCCCTGATCATCAGGTATCCTATGGCTCTTCTGTCAAAGTCGGCCATCTCAAAAGAAGATATCTCTGATGGAACAGTAAACACGTCTGTCGGTGAGCTTCTTCCTCTGGGGGGGTGTCTTTTGTTAGCGGTGTAGATGCCCCCCCTCTTCCTCTTATTCATCAGAAGAGTCCTCCCTGACGTTGATTGATTCGTCATTGTCTTCAACTTCGTCTAAGGAAACTGAGGGAGAAACGTCTTCCATGCCTCGAGAGCTCGGCTGTCATGCTGGAACTCCGTCGGCTGACTTGTGTGTCGTCCCTTCCTCGGGCATTGTGGATGGCCCGCTGGAGGAGGAAGAGGACGACGTCCTGGGTGAGGATGCTGACGAGGAAGGTTGGGAGCCTGAGCCAGGAGGTGATGGAGACCTCCTTCGCTGCCTTGAATGTGGATGGCCATCCCTCCAATTCAGCCTCTCCTCGATCACGTCAAGGCGCTGGAGGGCCTGCTGCAGCGTCTTGTTGAGTGCCTCTAGTTGGCCGAGAAGGCAAACTAGAGTCAGCAGTTGCCACTCCTGGTTGTTTAGCCTCTGCTGGAAAATAGAAAACTTACGGGAAAGTGAAGCAAAAGTAGCTGAGTGGCTTTTTGTTACCTCCCGCAAGTGGTCAAATTCTTGACCCAACATCTATCCCAGTGATGGAGGGGCAGCTTCAGATCTCCCTCTCGTTCTCACGACACTCCTCGCGCGTGATGTTCGACCCGACGAGTGTGCTGCCTCACTCGGGGTTGTTTCTATTTGGATTGTTTATGAGGGTGTCGCTTTGGGTTGAGGCGTCGGCGCCCTTGTGGCTGTCTCTGCCTCGCTTGTATGTGGTGATGGAGAAGGGCGTGGTGTGGGTGTCTGTTGCTCCACCTCTCTATTTTCGGCGACCTCCTCTGCAGCTACCACTGGAGACACCAGTGGCGGCATTGGCGTAGGCTACACAGTCTTGAGCTCCATTTCGAGGATCTCAACGAATGCCCCATTGCTGGCATCTGGCTGCACCATTTCCTCCGCCACTGAAGGCACAATAGAAGTTTCGGGAGTTGCAGTTGTCTCTCCCACGGTAGCTTCCCTTGGGCCTATCATCGTTGTATCAGCCTTGGCTGTCTCGGTGACCACGACGATCACTGTCACTTCTTCATCCGCTGTTGATGTTGTTGTTGTGGTCGCGATTGGTATGGTAGGAGCGACGACAGCTCTATCAGTGGTTGTCGTCGGTTGCTCTGGAGCGGTGTGTAGCTCAGCAGGAACTGTGGATTATTTGTCCTGCCAAGTGTCGAGAGGGACATGTCTTCCCGTCGCAGCTGCCCTCTCTTGTATCGTCATGGTGGCGGTGTAGGTGGCTTCAACTACCATAGCTTCAATTTCTGATGTGGTGAAGACTAGCTTTTCTGCGTCGTAGCTGGCGCAGCGTGGGAGCGTAAGGAGGGTGTTTGTTCTTGTGAATTTGTAGAAGTAGCATCACCGCTCCTTCTTCATGATGATGGACCTCATTAGGAACTTGAGGTAGATGTTGTCGTCACCCCTTTTCCTTGAAAGGCTACGTGATTCCCTTGGGCATCCTAACCCGACTGCAATAAGATTCACCAGTCCACCCTTGTTGTAGTCTTTGGTGGCGTCCTTTATTGGATGAAGGTGGTTGAGGAGGAGCCACCCCATATTGATTGTGCGGCCTTCCATCATATGCCATATCAGGTGTAGCTCTTCAGTGTAAAGATTGCTTGATTCATACTTGCTGAAGAGCAGGCATGCCACGATTTTGTGCACTATCCTCCAGAAACAGGAGTGCAACACCGCCACTTTGTTTCCCGACTTGAATGATTACTCATCGGTTAGCTTTCTCCTGAGCTCCACTGGGTTGAACCTGTCTCCTTCGGTGATTCTTACACCGTTGTTGAGCATTTCTTTTTCTGCCTTGCTGGAAGAAAAGATTTCATTGAGAAACTTCTCTGATATGGCGTGCTCAACATTGTACAACCATCCTTGTAGTCTGTCTGCTCTGCCAAATTCTTTGATTTCCTCTGGTTGATTCTATACCTGGAGGAGAGATGACATGAACTCCCTTGTGAGTTCTGTGTAAGAGGTGGAGTGGCTAAAGCAGATCTTCCTCAGCCCGGCTGCTGCTAGGACATTTTCCAGCCTGTCAAAAATGCTTATTTGGTGGAAGGACGACTGATGGAAGAACCTACTTATTCTGTAGACCTTGGCTGCCACTTCTGTGTACCGCCGCCTGTGCTCATTGTCTCTGGGCACAAACCTGCCTGGTGAGTGATCTAAAGGTTTAGGTTCTACTTTCGTGGTTGAAGCAGTTGTTGGGGTTGTTGTTTCTTCCATCCTTGGTCTCTTTCTGGACGTGGATGGCCCAACTTCTTCGGGATTTGGGCGTTTCTACTCGACTGTTGTAGCTTCTGCTGTGGCCTCAGTGTTGATCCTCTGGCCTTGTTCGTCTACTTGGATGACAGTTTGCTTAGTGTGGGCCATTTCTGTTATCATAAAACAAAAGTTTAGTAAGCTTCAATTTTACTGAATAATTCACCGTGCCTGATATCGGGCGGCGGGTGCGTCGCCTGATGTCGGATAGGTGGTATATTTTGAAAACTAACAAAACCTAATAGTGTTAGGTCGATATCGGTAACAAAATCGAGATAGCCCGACAGGGTCTCAAATGGATAAAATGCAAGGTTGTTTGCGCGATAAGTCAAAAAGGTTGACCCGATATTAGAGTTGCCTGATACAATCGTATCGGGCGACAAAACTGGATGATACGATGTTTTGCTCGATATGCTTGTTTCGGGTGACACGAAGTTCTGACTGATATCCCCACAAGGCTATCGTGGAACCCTGGGCGTCACCATGAACAACAATATTGCCCGATACGATCCTTTTTAGAAAAAGGGTGTCGCCCGACACTAGCAAGATGTGAGGTGACACAAGATAAACTTATTGAGAACAAAACTGGGTGACACGGGTATCGCCCGATATAAGGTATCGAGCAAGCGCGCGATAGAAGAGTGTCGCGTGATGCAGTCAAAAGGTCGAGTACCCGATAAAAGCGTGTGTCGGGCGATACGAAAAGAACTAATGCCTTGTGCCCGATACGTGATGCATGTCGGGCGAACCAAACGATACACGTATCGTGTTATACCTTTATCTTCGGAAAGTGGTTGTGTGACACGGGAGCAGAAGTGAAGTTGGCCGACACGAGAACAAAGTGAGAGTTAAGTGCACGATACGGGAGTAGGTGAGAAAGTAAATGCCAGTGCCTGACATGGTTAAACCATAGTTACTATATATAGCAATCAAGGGCGGGGGTAAAACGAGTAAAACTGGGGCACGTGTCACCCGATGAGACAAATCATTCCTGAGACAAGCAGTAAAATCAGTCCCATCTGTCTAATCAAGGGTCATTTACTTAAGCTGCCTGATACGGATGCGCGTGGCTCAGTGTATCGTGCGACACGGCTTACTGCTAAGTTCTGTAGCCCGATATCAAAGCCTGATAAGGGTGTGTTGTGCGATACGCCCGAGACCTTTCCCGATATTGGGTGAGAGAGAGCTCAGTATCGGTCAAGGCATCTTGGGCTGATACCGAGCTTCAAAGAACAATAAAACAAGGTAAGAAATGAAAAATGAAAACTAAAGAAAAGGAAAAAGCAATTGATGGGTAAAACATCATTAGCCTAAAAGTGAAAATCCCAGCCTCAGATAGTATTACTCATCAATGCTCATAAAACGAGGAAGTGGCCCATAAAATGGGGAGTCTGAGCATGTGGCACATGCACTGACTCGGGCCTTATTACAATCATAATGTTCACAATGTTTTTCTTGCTGGAAAGAAAATAACGTCCTATTCTAAGAAAAGTAAAGACATGGGCTGCCTCCCGAGGTGCGTTGTAGTTAGCATCGTCAGCTCAACATCCTTATATCCCTTCATTGTGCGCCTTCAGTTTTTTTAGCATCCAGCAAACTTATCTCTGATCTTCTTACGAACGCTTCATCTTCATAGTACCTTTTCACTCTGTGCCCGTTCACTGGAAAAACCTTTGCTGGATTGTCTTTGTCATATAGCTCCATCATTCCTGATGGATATATCTTTGCCACGGTGAAGGGTCCATACCACCTCGTTTGCATCCTACCTAGAAAAAGATAGATAGAGGATTTAAATAGCAAAACATCATCACCTTCACTCACATCCTTTTTCTTTAGGTGGGCATCATGCCACACCTTGGTCCTCTTCTTGTAAATTCTCACATTTTCATATGCATGTATTCTCAGCTCTTCTAGATCCTGTAGTTGTAGATATCTCTTTTCTCCTGCCTTCTCTAGGTCCATATTTAGGAACTTGATTCCCAAAGAGCCTTGTGTTCAAGTTCTAAGGGTAGATGACAGGATTTCCCATAAATCAATTTGTAAGGGGTAGTGCCAATGGGTGCCTTGTATGCAGTTCTATAGGCCCAAAGAGCATCGTCGAGCTTCATCGACCAGTCTTTCCACGTGCGGCTGACAGTCTTTTCCAAAATCTACTTAATTTGTCTATTTGAAACCTCAACTTGCCCAGAAGTTTGAGGGTGATAGGGTGTAGCAACTTTCTGCTTGACCCCATACTTCCTCAGAAGTGCTTCAAACTATTTCTCCCTGAAATGCGATCTGCCATCACTTATCATAGTATGAGGTACTCCAAAGAGAAGAAAGATAGTTTTCTCAAACAACTTGATCACAGACTTGGAGTCGCAAGTTTGGGTGGCAACAACTTCTACCCATTTAGACATGTAGTCCACCATGACTAAAATGTATTGATATCCTTTTGATGGGGGAAATGGACCCATGTAGTCTATTCCCCAGACGTCAAAAATCTTGACTTCAACCTAGTTTGCCATAGGCATCTTGTTCCTTCTTCCAATATTTTTGGTTGACTGACATTCTTTACAAACTTTTATATACTCAGCATCATCCTTGAACAACGAAGGCCAGTAAAACCCCGATTGCAGCACCTTAGCAGCAGTCCTTTCACTCCCCACATGTCCTCCATAGGGTGAGGCATGGAATTTCCTCAGAATGTTTGGCACTTCTTCCTCAGGAATACACCTTCTGTACAGATAATATGCACATCTTTTAAAGAGAAGGGGATCATCCCAATAGTAATTCTTTATATCAGAAAAGAGTTTCTTCTTTTGATTGTATGTTATTTCCGGAGGTAACTCCCCACAAGCAAGGTAATTACAAATATCTGCAAACCATGGAAAACTCTGATTTCTGGATTCTACCATTAGAAAGGCATCATCTGCATAGTTATCACTGATAGGTGGCTCTTTCTTATCTTCGACTGTAATCCTTGACAAGTGGTCGGCGACTACATTTTCCACACCCTTCTTATCAATGATCTCTTGATCGAACTCCTGAAGTAGTAAAGCCCACCTTAGCAGTCTGGGCTTAGTGTCCTTTTTCTACATAAGGTATCGTATCGCCCCATGGTCGGTGTAGACCTTTACCTTTGTTCCAATTAGATAGGATCTGAACTTGTCTAAGGTGAAAACAATCGTGAGAATTTCCTTCTCTGTTGTCGTGTAATTTACATGTGTTTCGTCAAGAGTACGGCTGGCATAGCAAATGGCATAGTGCCTCTTGTTCTTCATCTATTCCAGGACTGCCCCTACGGCATAGTCACTGGAATCGCACATTAGCTCGAAAGGTAGCTCCCAATCCGGAGCTTGAAGGATAGGTGGAGAAACAAGTGCATCTTTGAAAGCCTGAAAAGCATTTAGGGAATTGTTAGTGAAATCAAATTCAACATCCTTAACTAGAAGATTTGATAAGGGTTTTGAGATCTTCAAAAAGTCTTTTATGAATATTCGATAATAACCAACGTGTTTGAGAAAACTTCGCACTCCAGTTACAAACATAGGTGGAGGTAGTCTAGAGATGGCTTCAACCTTGCTCAAATCTAACTCGATACCTCTTTTTGAGACTTTATGACCTAGCACTATGCCCTCTTGTACCATGAAGTGGCACTTCTCCCAGTTGAGGACCAAATTCTTTTCTTCACAGCGCTGTAGGACTAAAGATAGGTTTTTCAGACAAGCATCAAAGTCTTTCCCATAGATAGAAAAATCATCCATGAAAACTTCTACGATGTCTTCCAGAAAATCCAAAAACATCGAGATCATGCAACGTTGGAATATTGTTGGAGCATTGCACAACCCAAACGGCATTCTTCGGAAGGCATAAGTACCATACAGACAAGTGAAAGTGGTTTTTTCCTGGTCATCTGGTAAAATCGGTACTTGATAAAACCCAGAATAACAATCTAAAAAGCAGAAATGGGAGAGTGTTCGCTCTCAATGTTGAAGATGAAGGTGAAGGCAATGAAGTGATTGAAGGTACATTGCACCTTAATATGCATCCTTTAAAAGCATTGTTTGATTCCAGTACTTCCAATACCTTCATATCTTGTTAGTTTGCCTCTATGATTGAAATAGAATATGTGTTTATGGATCATGTGTTAGACGTAAAAACCCCTAGTGGTAAGATCTGCTCCTCGTACCTCCAAACTCCTACCATGGACCTCTGTATATCCGGAATAATATTTCCCATAGTTTTTGTCTTGCTTGATATGACCGTCTTAGACATCATCCTGGGTATGGATTGGTTAAATAAGTATAAAGTAGTTTTGTACTGTGAGGAATCCAAGGTTAGACTGGTTCATCCTGATGAAGGAAAAGTGTGTGTCAAGGGTAAGAAGAGAGAAGAGCGACAGTTTGTCATCTCTGCCATTAAAGCTGAAAAGCTTGTCTCGCAACGGTGTAGAGCTTTTCTAGCCTCCATAGTTCTCGATACTACACCTCCTGCTCTAGATCATGTTGATGTGGTGAAGGACTTCCCAGATGTCTTTCCAGAGGAGTTGCATGGGTTGTCGCCAACTCACGAGGTGGAATTCTCCATCGAGCTTATACCTAGAACTTCACCGATATCAAAGCCACCCTACCGCTTGGCCCCTGCTGAGATGACTGAGTTGAAGAAGCAGCTTGAAGAGCTTCTTGACATGGGCTTCATTCGCCCTAGTGTTTCCCCTTGGGGAGCCCCTGTCCTATTCGTGAAGAAGAAGGATGGATCTTTGCGGATGTGTATGGACTACCGCATGCTTAACTGGGTGATAGTGAAGAACCGTTATCCATTGTTGCGTATTGAGGACCTATTCGATCAGCTGAAGTCAGCCACCGTGTTTTCCAAGATGGACCTATGAAGTGGTTACTACCAGATGCGTGTGAAGGATGATGATGTCCCGAAGACAACGTTCAGAACTCGTTATGGGCATTATGAATTCATGGTCATGCCTTTTGGTTTGACAAATGCCCCTGCTACGTTCATGGACCTAATGAACCGAGTATTCCGCCCATACCTTAATATGTTTGTAGTGGTGTTTATTGATGACATTTTGGTTTATTCTGAGACATTGGCACAACATCGCGAGAACCTGCGGATTGTACTCAACACATTGCGAGAAAATCAATGGTATGCAAAATTTCAAAATGTGAGTTCTGGATAATGGAAGTTATGTTTCTTGGTCACATGATTTTTGTCGGTCATATAGTTGTTGATCCTGCGAAGGTAGAAGCTATGACAAAGTGGAATGCTCCAAAAATCCCATGTGAAATCCGTAGTTTCCTTAGTCTAGCTGGTTACTATCGGAAGTTTATCAAAGGGTTCTCCAAGTTGGCTTTACCTTTGACCAAGATGACTCAGAAGGAGGTCAAGTTCTCATGGACCCCTGAATGTGAGGACAGTTTTCAGAAGTTTAAGAAGAGTCTGACTTCCGCTCCCGTGCTTGCTTTGCCTGTTGAGGGCATACCCTATGTCATCTACACCGACACATCCCGACAAGGCTTAGGGTGTGTTTTGATGCAAGACGGAAAGGTGATCGCCTATGCTTCTCGACAGTTAAAACCTAATGAAGCAAATTGGCCTACGCATAATTTGGAGCTTGCTGCCATAGTTCATGCTTTGAAGATTTGGAAACACTATCTCTATGGTGAAAAGTTTGAAGTCTTTTCTGATCACAAGAGTCTGAGATATCTATTGACTCAGAAGGATCTGAACTTGTGACAATGTAGGTGGATGGAATATCTTAAAGATTACGACTTCACCATCACCTATCATCTTGGTAAAGCAAATTTCGTAGTTGATGCTCTAAGTCATAAGAAGGATGTTGTTTGTGCTGCTCTGAGATGTTCAGTGTGGGAAAACCTTGAACATGTGGCCAGTTGAAGACCTCAACCTGTCGATTCAGTGGATGAAGACAAGTTGTGTGTTCATATGGCCAGTTTGACTGTTACACCAGCCTGGATCTCAGAAGTTGTGACTGCACAGTTAGAGAGTTCCGAGCTTGAAGAGATGAAATCTTTATCTGAGAAACCGCAATTTGACTTCTCTGTCAGAGTGGATGGTGTTGTCTGCTTCAGAAAAAGGTTGTGGATTCCTAATGTTGGTGATCTGATACAGAAGGTTATGAGTGAAGCTCATGGGTCCAAGTACACTATTCACCCTGGCACAACCAAGATGTACAAGGACTTACAGTGAAGCTTCTGGTGGAAGAACATGAAGAATGATATAGCTTTGTTCGTGGTGAAGTGCTTGACATGTCAGCAAGTCAAGATTGAACATCAACGACTTGATGGTCTTCTTCATCCTCTCGAGATTCTAGAATGGAAGTGGGAGAAGATCACAATGGACTTTGTTACCGGTTTCCCTAAGTCCAAGAAAGGTTATGATGCTGTTTGGGTGGTGATTGATCGGCTTACAAAATCTGCTCATTTCTTGCCTTTCAAAACCACGTATAAAGTTGTTGAGATGGCTCAGTTATATGTGGAGTGGATAGTTTGTCTACATGGTGTTCCTGCTGTGATAGTTTTTGATCGAGACCCAAAATTCACTTCTCACTTATGGGGTCAGATTCAAGAAGAGATGGGTACTGATCTACGTTTCAGTATTGCATACCACCCGCAAACTGATGGCCAATCCGAGAGAACAGTTCAGATTTTGGAGGACTTGCTACGTGCTTGTGTGATGGATTGGGGTGGTGCCTGGGATCGGTATCTACTGTTAGCAGAGTTTGCTACAGCAATAACTACCAAGCTAGTATTGGTATGCCACCTTTTGAAGCTCTCTATGGTAGACCTTGTCGTTCGCCTTTGCAATGGGATGATGTTGGTGAACGTTCCCTGGTGAAGACCGATGACATGTAGATGATGCTCGAGAAGGTACAACTGATAAAGAAACAGATGAAAGCTTCTCAAGACTGACAGAAGATGTATGCTGATAAAAAGAGGTCTGATGTAAGCTTCCTAGTGGGAGACTATGCTTTTCTAAAGATCAAGCTTATATGTTCTATTGCAAGATCTAAAGTAAAAGGCAAGTTGAGTCCTCTCTAAGTTGGACCATTTGATATCTTAGATAAAGTGGGAGATTGTGCATATCGCTTAGCCTTACCTCCTGCTTATGATAAGATCCACAATGTGTTCCATGTCTCTGTGTTGAGGAAGTACATAAAGGATCTGTCTCATGTACTCACTATTGAATCTGTGGATATTCATGAGAATCTGACTTATGAAGAACTACCTGTGAGGATCCTTGACTCCCGAGTAAAGCAGCTGAAGAATAAGGAGATAGAGTTAGTAAAGGTTTTGTGGAGATATCATGGTTTAGAAGAAACCACTTGGGAGTTGAAAGACGAGATGTTACATACTCACCCTTCCCTCTTTGTATGAGATTTCGGGGACGAAATACTTTTTAAGGGGTGGAGTGTTGTAACATACTGAAATCCACTATGTACCTCTCTGTACCCTTTTTCTATCATTTTTGTCCTTCGTTTTCGTTCCATATGTCTTTGAACTTGATTTAGTGGAATAATTATGGTTATTGGATAAATGTTTCCCATATATTCTTAATATAGGGTTGTATGCACAAATACCTCAGTTAGATTTTAGATAATGGGTCTAAAGTGCAAATTGTACACTAAGCAATAAAAAGAATAAAATATTTCGTCCTATAACTTTCTAGCACTTCCTAGGATAAGAGAAATAAGAAAAAAATCAGAATTTTAAATAAAGGGGAAGATAAATGCAATAATTAGAAGTAAAATGGGATTTAATGGATAAAAGAGGATAATGAGAATGATATTGCACCAAATATTATAATTGGAAACCCATCAGGATAATTTGACACTCAAATTCATTTTCTTGACGAAAAAGTAACTTCAGGGCCAAGTATCATTTAAAGTGGAACATAAATATAAATATTAATGACATTATCAAAAGAAAAAAGGAAATATGCCAATAAAGTGAAATAAAATACTTAATGTTCTCAAATCATAAAAATAACTCCAAATTCATATTCTAAACATAAAAATAAGCCTCTGGGAAAATTTGCAACTAATTTGGATAATGTTTGAATAATGAATAAAATAGGAGAGAGAAAGTGTGTAGAATCTTCTATTTATTTAATAAATATATAAATAATCTCAACTTGTAAAGATAATTGCAAAATTGTGTTCTAATACCTTAGGGAGACTTATGGGTGAAGTTACACAAATTTTAGATAATGTTATCACTTCTTTTGATGAAGGATAGAGAAAATGACATTTTAATTATTTAACATATCAAACTTTCTCAAAAGGAAAAAATAACTCCATATTTGGATTCTACGCATCAAAATAAGTCAGAATATAAAATTTGGTATTTTTTGGATAAAGTTTGAGCCTCCAAACGAAGAGAGAGAAAAACATTTAGGAATTAAATGACACTTTGGTCGAATTTTATTGCAACAAGGAAATAATTCCTTATTTCATCCGCGAGATCAGATAGCCCAGAGTCCTTTGTGGACCTGAGTCCACTGATCTGATGACCCGCGGTCGTCTGCCTCCTCTAGACGTAAAAGGCAACAGGTCATTGTTTCTCTATTTTTCAAATCCAAATATCCGGAGTTTTATTCGATGGTTTTTGCTAATTTTTGCTTCATTGAATTCCTTGTGAATTTCCGCACTGGTTTATCCCAAAATTTTTGGGATTTGGTGAGTATTGGAGAAACACCCAACCTGGGTGTTGCCACCCTCTACCTTCCCCTACCTAAACCCTAGTATAGGTTACCTTGCCTATAAATATACCAACCCCAATGACCGCCATCGCCTTAGATGTTCGCTCATGCCTTCAATTTGGCGTTTCGCGGATGTTTTGACCCCCAACTAGCCGTCGAGGACCACCAGGCTTGCGGCGCTCCTTCTCCTCGCCTTGCTTCATCTCCATTCAATTGAAAGGTACAAACAGCTTTGACTCTTCTTCCTCTTTCTTTCGCATACCTAAACGTGGACTTTGGTCAAGTATCGCGTGTTTGCCCAAATCGAGCAGAGCAAGCTGTTCGTGGCTCATGGCACTCAGGCGAGGGGTGCAAGATGACTCCCTGTCGTTTTACCAAACTGCCCCGATCGGCTGCCTTGATGTGTTTTTCGCGCAAGGGGCAACTTCGACTTTTCATTTTGTTTTTGCCCTCCTTTGACCCTGCTCTGACTGCGGCCCATGCAAAAGCAGCAGTGGGTCCCGACCACTGAGACGCAGCCCCCCCCTCTGCCAATCGGTCTCTCACGCTATCTCTCTCTCTCTCACGATGTGCCTATCTGGCACTCGCTGATTGGTCATAACAAAATATTTTTTATAAATTATTCCATTGGTCAAAAATTAAAAACAAATAGTGTTTTGAAGTCAGGAAGACGAGATCTATCCATTAAATTTTTTTTTGAGTTTTGGTTTTGATGTTTGCGAAAACATATTTTTAGAGTCGATTTAATTAACTAAAAATCACCAAAATTAACCCTAAAAGTCCATATCTTCAAAATATACAATATTATATGTTATCTTGATCAGAAAACCCTAACTAAGATGATGGTGATGTTTTTGGAGTTTAATTCGATGGTTTGCAGGAAAAGTTTGTAATATTAGGGTTTTCAATCTTTAATGAGTATATAATTCTAATTCATAGATCTAATGATGAATTAGGGAAAGTGGGTTCTGATTTCATGTGAAGGGTTGGAAAGAGGGTTCTAGAACACCTGAGGCTAAGGTATGTGCAATTCCTATTTATGTATGTGCATCTACCCTCTTCTGTTGGGAAGACTTTATACCAATACCTATAATTCCTAATGAGGCTTAATCTGACCTAATTGTTGATTCTTGAAACCTAAATTGTTTATTGCCTCAAAATTAGTTGTAGTATTATCTTGTTTGGGTTTTTATACCCCACTGCCATGCTATGTAATCCTTTGCTTAATCTTGCCATAACTCTTTTGCTAGCATGTAATAAATGTTCTATTTAATTATAAAGTAGTGGTACTTATGTACAACCACCCACAGAGGGCATGTATATAATCACCCTAGGGGAATGTTTATAATTCTCCCCATTATATTATAGGTGACTGGGAATGTCTTATTCTCCCCTCACCTAAGGTTAGAGGTCCGGTAGGTGCCTCAACCCTACTTAGTTAGGTAGACATATTAATTTACATGCAAAACCCTTATTTACTTTGTTATTGGCAAGTTTCATTATAAAAATCCTCATACTTTTTGATGTCTCACTTTTCAATAAATCTTTGGCCTATTTTACTTGTTACTACTTTCTTGTCACTTTTAGAATAAACCTTGTAACACATACTTTTCTCTCTTTTCCTCTTGTTGGGTGTCTTCCCAACCACCCATGTGTCAGTTCTATGAAAGGAGAAGGACAAGCTTGAAGGAAGTTTCCCTCAGGAGTTGATCTTTAGCATTTGGAAAGGATGGCTAGGTTTCTATAGCTAGATCCTGCTTATCTTATCTTTTCTTTTAGAAATCATTCTTGTAATAAACAAAAAAGCCATGTGAAGGCTTATTATTTCTTTATTTCTGCTGCTATTGACATTTTATTATGTATCTGGAATCATGCTTATTTATTTGGAATATTATGCAATCATCCTCAAAGTCTCTAAATTTTGTTAAAATTGTGGATGTTTGTATTTCCTTTAAATTTTAGTAAAGAGGTGATCTCGCCTCTTTACAAAAATAGTCATGATGCGCTAATCTCTCTAGAACTTGGTAGATGAAGGGAAGTGGATAATGATATTTCTTCGTGGCTTGATTCAGCTTCCGATAATCTATGCACATTCTCCATCCGGTGACAGTCTGGACCGCTACTTCATCACCTTTCACAACTGTCATGCCTCCTTTCTTTGGTACCACATGGATGGGACTTACCCAGCTGCTATCATTGATTGGGTAGATAATTCATGCATCTCTCAGCTTGATCACTTCCTTCTTCACAACCTCTTTTAACATCTGGTTCAACTTTCTCTAGGGTTAGACCAGGGGTTTAGGGGATTCTTCCAAATTTATGCGGTGCATGCATAGAGCAGGGCTAAGTCCCTTGATATCCTCTACCAAATAACCTATATCTTGCTTATGGAGCCTCAACTCCTCGAGTAGTCTTTCCAATTGTTCTTTCGTCAGGCTGGCATTAACTATGACTGGATTTCTTCCTTCTTGATCTAGAAACGCATACTTTAAACCTTTCAACAACTATTTCAACTCTGGCTTGGTCTTAGGTGCCTTTTTTTCTTCTGGCGTCATTTCTAGAGAAGTAAACTTGACTGTCTCTATAACTTCCTCCTCATCACTGAGATCTTCATCATTTCGATTTAGGTAATCGAGGATCTCGACAACCTCAGGATCTTTGGGATCAGAGTCATGATTGTTCAACGCCCTCATAAAAGGGTCTACCATTGTGATATCTTTTTCTACTTCTTCACAAAATTGGTTGTAGCTATCCACGAAGTAAGCAGATTCTAGCAGGGATGGTCCTTTCATAGTGTCTTTAACCTTGAAATCTATGTGATCATTTCCTACCCTCAAAGTGATGATTCCTTCAGCAACATCAATCAGCGCTCTTCCTGTAGCCAAGAAAGGGCACCCAAAGATGATAGGGCAGTTAGGGTCTTCAGCAGTGTCAATAACAACAATGTCACAAGGAATGAAGAATCTTCCGACACGAATCGGGACATCTTCAACGACTCCCACATGCTTTTTGAAGGTATGGTCTGCCAACTCGATCCTCATGTTGGTCTTGACCATATCAGTTAAACCCAATCGTTGTGCGAGGTTTAAGGGAATAAGGCTTATACTAGCCCCTAAATCAGCAAGACTCTGCTCGACATTATCTCCAACAACAAAAGGAATAGTAAAGGCTCTAGGATCCTTCTTTTTGGTAGGTAAATCCACCTTCACGAAGGCATAACACATACATGCAAGGTGCACCATCTCAATCCTTCCTCCTCTTCTTTTCTTGGTGATCAAATCCTTGAAAAACTTGGCGTAGGTCGGCATTTCCTCCAAAGCATCTAGAAATGGCACTTTGAGGTGAAGCTTTCTCACCGACTCCATAAAACTCTCATATCTCTTTTTAAGATGTGCCATTATGAGTTTGTAGGGGAAAGGAAATCTTGGAGAGTAAGGACTTATTTTACCGAACCGGTCTTCCACGGGTTCTGATTCTGGCTCCCTGACATGAGCTCGTTGGTTTTCTCCTTCGGCTGGGTTTTCCGCCGCAACCCCTGGTTCAGGTTCTTTAGGCCTGGCTGATTCAGGGCGTTCTACTATCTTTCTTGACCTGAGTACTGCCATTTTGGAAGACTCTGTGCTAGAAGGTATCTTACCCGAAGGATTCTTAATTAACTCGGCCATTTGAGCTAGCTGTTGGTCTATCTGGCATTGATGTGTTTGCATATTTTCCATTTGGACCTGCATCGTATTCAGAACGCCTGAGTTGGACAGCGCACTTTGTGCCAACTAATTATTTATAGTATCTTGTCTCTTGACAAAATCGAACAATTGGCCCACTAAGTCCGGTTGACCGAAGTTCTTTTCCTAACTCTGCTCTTTAGCTTATTCCTGGCCTTGGCTAGGGTTAGCAGCTTGGCGGTTTTGGTACTTCCCTTGTCCTTGAAAGTTTGCCTTGGTTGGTTGAAAATTGATTGTTCTGATGTACTGACCTTGTCCCCCTCTTTTCTCGAAGCTTTGCGGTTTCTTGGGTGGATTATTTAACTGATGTGAGTTTTCTACAACATCTTTGTTGCCATAACTAAAACCAGGATGGTCTGGTCTTTTGAAGTTGACAAAAGAAACGTTCTCAGCTTCCTATGCTTCTTATTTGCTTTCACTTGACTCATCGAGACGTGTGTAAATGCAGTTATCAGTATCGTGTCCTCTTTTTGTGCAAGTGAAACACGTCATCACCTTCTCAATCTGTTTCTTTCCTTTCCCTCCTGATTCTTTTAACTGTCTGACATCAGTGGCTATCTTTTGGATTTGAGTGGTGATTGCTTCAAGAGCCTTGGATTTGACCGATGGCCCTTCATTAGCAGATTTCTTAGCATATCCTCTATCAGTCATGTTGTAGTCAGTCCCAACTTGTAGTTCAGCCATGTTTTCTATGATCTTTTTAGATCTATTGGGCTTCTTCCCATGAAAGTCGCTTCCTGCAGCTGCATTTAGCGATACTCATTCTTCAGGGGTCATACCATTGTAGAATGTTGTTATCATGAAATCTTCTTGTAGCTGTGGTGAGGGTAGTCTCTCTGATACTCCTGGGATCTTTCCTAGGCTTCATGTAGGTTTTCTCCTAGCTTTTGGGTGAAAGACGTTATCTTCTATCTGTTCCTAACGGTCTTCTCTGTAGGGTACAACTTGTTTACGAAGGCATCCGCTAAAGAATTCCATCCGTTCAGAGATTGATGTGGTAGTCCAAGGTACCATGATAGTGCCATATCCTCCAAATAAAATATGAAACCCTTGCAATAGATCACTTCTTGTGGCACTCCCCTCATTTTGATTGTATCACATATATTTTTGAAACTATCTAGGTGATGGTAGGGGTTGTCATTCTTGGAACTTCCCCTAAAGCTTTTATTTTGAATCATGGAGATCACAGCTGGCTTCAATTCGAAGTTTACAACATCAAACCTTGGGATTACAACTGGACATCTTGAGTTGTTGGCCTTCGTGGCAGCCAACTCCCGGAGGGTCTTTTCTTCTTCGTAAGAATCTTCATTGTCGTTGTTCCTATGATTCTGCTCTTGATTATGATGATTCCTTCTGTGTCTGCGGCGATGATGACGTCTCTCATGACGATGATCATCCCCAAGTTATTCTGATTTAGGTTCATCTAGCTCTTCATGTAAATGATCGTTATTGTAACGGTCATCGTTCCCATGCGGAGGTGGTCATAGTCCAACTCTAGCATTTCACTCATTTTCGGAAAGAGGTGGTTCCACGTGAGGTGGCATGATGAACGGTGCTCAACTGACCAGAGTGCTTTTTCCCTGAGTACCTGAATAGAACGTATAATCAAGTTAGAAAACTTGTGTTAATAAAACGAACTATTCTATACACATTCAGGTTAGAAGACTAAAAGAAACTGTGTTGTCAAGCTTATTACCAATCTTGAGGCACGGGAGTGTAGTTAGTGGATTCGGGTACGTTAATAGTACCATTTTGCCTTATCCCCGAAAATGGCGCCAAAAAGTAGATCGGCCTAAATCGCGCATCCAAATGGAGCGGATTTGAAGTAGTCAAACTTTTAAATAACCCGACTCTTAGGCCCCCGCAACGATGACGGGGTCCGAAGTAGAGATCGGGGTCGAACCACAGGCACAAGGGTGGTCGTGCTAAGAACGCGGAATCACACTCTATACTCCGGTAAAAGAAGGGTAAGAAAGTGTTCCCAAGGGAACGATAGATAAGGATCGGTAAAACAAAAGAAAACTATCCCCAACTAGAGTTACAAAGAAGATTAAGGTTTTGGCATTTATCAATTTTTAGGGGTTTTGTGCAACAGAATCATAGGAGATAACACTACTGCCTCGATAAGGAACGAAGGAGGAAAGCTTAGGCATACTAAGCGGTAGCAGAAAACATCCAATACCCCCTTCTCTCGAAGAGAGTACCTCTGACTAAGCACCAACACCCTCTCTCAAGGATGGTGGACTTGGGTTGAAGTGGAAAGAAAACCGAAGCAACTCCGACCCTTGGTACTCTCATACTCCCTGATTGGACCAAACTCTAGAGTTACAACACCTCTCTCGAGGGAGCTGTAACGGGAAACATGATTCGATAGCTAGTCAAAACATGATCCAAGCATACAAGCTAGAGTTCAGATGCTAGAAAGCAATCGTCCAACAAAAAGGGACCAAACTTAGAGAAACAAGTATTAAAATTCCTCTAATTCCATTAGCATGAGCATTGTATAAGGGGTTTAGTTACATTGCCTAAATCAAGAAAGTAAATGACAGAGAAAAAGGGAAGATAGGTATCACCTCCTTGATTTAGGAGGGTGACATACAGCAGCAGACCCCTAAGGTGTCTCTAGCCCGATATCGGGCGGGAGCTCTAGACGACATGCTCGTGTCGATGGCCAGCCCTGTCGGGTGGTATGCCATGATAGACAAGTATATCGGTCAAGGCACCCTCCCCGATACAGTCATGGTCAGGATACCACCCTCTCGGGCGACACACCATGACGGGCGTTCTGTATCGGGGTCGATATCATGTCGGGCGAGAGACGACTTAGGGTATCAGGTTCCTTGTATCGGGTGTGGAGGCGATCCGTCTCGGGTATGGGTTCGTCTAGGAACCCGGCACATCGGGTGGCCTCCTTGGTCGATATCAGGCTGTTGTGGCTACTGGGACGGATTCTAAGTGAACCACTCCCGCCCCTCTCAGGTTGGGGAAGTGCTCACCTAGTATCTCCCGGCACGCCTCTGGGACGCGACACACTAGCTCCAGATGCTTTCCAATGTCAGCCTGTGCGAGATTCCAACCTGTCCCATCGAGGTCCTGTAGCTGCTATTTATAGGCAGCGGTTGGAAGAAGTCGCCAATCTCCGGGCGCCGCGTACCCCTTATCGGCTCCGTATACATGGCTTCGGAGATGATTGACACGTGTGTGTCATCCGGTGTAGCTTGGCTATCGCATGTCGGGTTACAGAGGTATCGGGCACGACGGGCGGCTGCTTCCGGTGAGTAACTCGTATCGTGCGACATGCCGTAACAGACTGATTTAGTCGTGGCGGGCAGAGCTCTCTTTAGGGTAAATGGCATATCGCCTGTCAGTGACCGCACCGCACGATACGCCCGTGTCGGGTTGAGCCCTATTGGCCAGCATCCGTGATGGGAAGTGGACGTGTCGTGCGGCTAGAAAAAGGCTAATTCTTTGTAAGTGGGTCGGGATGGGCCATTTTGCAGATTTTGAGTGGAAAAGTGAGGAAAACTCTATTAAAGATGATAGAAATGAGTTAAGAGCGTAGCATGACTTGTTTATTCAAAAACATGACAAAATGGAGAGGAAAACAGTTTAAAAGGGCAGTTTTGATAACGAAATAAGGGTCATAAATACCACAAAAATGGGTGTTTTCAAGGGGCCAGGCAGTTGAGGGGGAGCCATCCCAATCTAGGTTTAGGTAATGCATAGGAGATATGCCCAGATCTTGTGGATGAAAAACATATTGTTGGAAATGAACAAGATCGTCTATGATGGCCATATCTAAGGCATCACCTACATTCAAGATGATGTTTCCTATAGGGTTTCTTGTGAGTAACCCTACTCCAGGGGTACTTTGATTCATCATGAACTAGTTTGGCATGGTAAATGGAGTGTGTCTCCATAGGATGTGCCTGGGCATGTTGATGATATGTATAAATAGAGGTGTGATGTGTAGGTGGTTGGGGGATCTCACCTACTGTGTACAGAGGAAGTTGAGATTGCACATACCTGAAACTGGGTTGTAGAAGATCCTCGCTTCAATTGGGGCTTCTACATTGTGATAGTGGAGAAGTAGAAATTTCCTCTAGGTAGTCATCCTGTGTCTGGTCCTCATTGTTGTTTGACTGGCCTCCATTCTGAAGTTTGATCTCCTCATTACCGTGGTCAATGTCCTCAATGACTTCTTAAGAGGAGGAGTAGTTGTTGTGGTCGATTCTGAGTAGTCTATGAATGTTGTGGGCGATATAGTTTTTTACATCAATGAGAGCTAGATATCAACCTACATGTATCCTTCAAGTCAGAGGATGAGATGCCATCTCATGCAGAGGTTAAGGGATATCAACATTTCTCTCCAGCGCGACTAGATTGAAGTTGGCTTCTGAGTGTGATGAAGAAGTTTATGGGAAATGATGTCGATCCCACAAAGAAATGTATGATGCCATTCGTGATGTCTAGCAAGATACCTCCATAATCAAGGGAGAATGAGGAAATAGGTAGTTATGGTGTCATGGTGGACATCCAGGTGAGTCATGGTATTTTTAGTGTGATGGTTGAGTGAGAAATGAACATGAGAGAGTATAATGATCAGACGGGTGTAGTGATCCTCCCTCATCTACCTCTTAGATTTTGAGAGCTTGTGAGTGAGCAGTCCAACCGTTTGAATATCATATAGTAGTTGATGATGCAAAGTAAAGTGCAAGTGTACTTTTTGTTATACTCGTAATCAATGAAGTCATTAGTGTGTCGAATCTCGGATACTAAGTGTCAGTCAAGTACGACTAGGATCTAGATGTTGTTTCCCCGATTCATTTTCATGTGTGAGGGTGCTAGAGTAGTGTAGTAAATGGTGGATAGAAATCTTCAGTTGTTGGTGGAAGTGTGCAGCTGGTGGAGATATGCAAAAGACTAATAGAACCAAATCACTTGAGAGGACCAAGTGTTTTTTGTAGTGTCAGATGGAGTAAATATTGCCAGCTAGAGATCTATGGTGTGGAGGAAGCATTGCGTAGGAGGTGTCTAGATTGTGAAATCCCTGAGGTGTAGTCGGGTAATGCTGGACCAATAACAGAACTAATAAGAATTTAATTTTTGAAAGATTATTTGATTCATAATCATTGAGGTTCCTTAACAAGACCAAAGTACATCCTATATATAGGCTTTTAAACTGAAGAAAATCTAGGGGTATACCATATGGGACTAAACCCCATGGATTTACAAGAGAGCCTAAATCAAATGAAATAACATAATAAAACAAATGTAAATTAAATTAAATTCCTAACAAGTAGTGATGTAACGCTTGGTGCATCATCGTATGCACTCAGATCTATGAAAAGGTGGGTCATGTCATGCATCAACTCCCCTCGGCTGCAAAAGACTCGACTCCGTCGAGTCGGTGCTAAGGTACTATTCTAGAAGGTCAACAACAATGCATCGAAAATCATCTTTAGTGATCCATGTAGCATCAATGGGGGAATGATCAAGCCAATGAACCAAGAAACGTCATACAGATCCTTGACTAGTGAGCACATTCTGGTCCTCAAGAACAGAGTCGATGCACTATGGTGGAGGTTGATTAAGTCGATGAATAGGAGGTTGTTCCGCTACAGGTGGAGAAAGATAGTGGGGATTTGAAGTGGTTGCATCTAGAAATAATGGAGGTTTGAATGTGCAATGATAAGGGTAAATATCTTCCACATTGAATACAACATTAATTCACCAATCTGCTGGTAGATCTAATTCGTAAGCATTGGGTCCTTGTCTATGAACTATATGGAATGGTCCTGGCACTCTGGCATGAAGTTTTTTGAGAGAATGTTTAGGGTAGCATTCAGGACATATACATACTAGCACATAATTTCCTTCTCAGAATTCCTAGAATCTACGATGAGTATCTGCACACAAATTATATTTTTCAAATGACAAAGTTAGTTTTAGGTGAATTTCAGTGTGCAAATCATGAACACATTGAGGAATATGTTTCTACAGAATGGGAAGGGAACAAATCAATGGGTTTAGGGATGAGTCAACAAGTTGTCGATGTTTGTAAGCATTGACAACTTCAAAATGACTTTTCCCAGTGGATCTATTAACATAGCTATTATAAGAAAATTTTGTTGTAGGTAAAACTAAATACCAATTACCTAGGAAATCACCCACTAAACATCACAAAAGATTGCCCAAGCTTCGATTGACTACCTTAGTTTGGCTATCAGTTTGAGGGTTAAAGGCGGAAGAAAATTTGAGATTGGTACCAAAAATCCTCCATGGTGTCTTCCAAAAATAACTAACAAATTTGACATCTCGATCAAACACTATGGTGGTAGGAAGTCCATGTAGTTTAACAACCTCATTAAAGAAAAGGCGACCAATGTGAGAGGCATTTGAAGTCTTACTACATGGTATGAAAAGGGCCATTTTTGAAAATATCTCAACAACAACAAACACTACAAACCCATGGCAACAAGAGGTGTGAGGGAGTCCAAGAATGAAACCCATGCTTAGATCTTTCCATTGTTCATACAGAATTAGGAGGGGTGTGTAAAGACTTGTATTTTATTTCTTGGCTTTCTCTAACTGACAAGTATGACATTGGGATACAATGTGTGCTACGTCCTAATGTAAAGAAGGCCAATAAAACTGATAAGAGACTAGATAAATAGTCTTATCCCTACCAAAATGACCCGCGAGACCTCCAACATGTAATTCCCACACAAAGAAGTCACTAAGAGAGGTGTTAGGAATACAAAGCTCGCTAGCATGAAAAAGAAACCCATCTCGGAGTATAAAATCATAAGAGGGAGCTGATGGGTTTGCAAGAAGTTCTGAGTAGATTACGGTAAAGTCAGTACACACATGATATTGGTCCCTCAGGCAGTCAAATCCTACGACTGCGACACTCATGGAAATAAGTGTGTCCATACAATGACTTAAAGTATCAACCACTTTGTTCTTAACCCCAAAGTGATGTTTGAGAATGAAGGTGTAGCCTTGGAGAAACTCACACCACTTGGAATGGTGGGTACTCAAGCTCTTTTGGGAGTTTAAAAAGTGTAGGGCTTGATGATATGACCAAAGAATAAATTCCTAGTGTAACAATTAATGCCTGTAATGACATAAAGACTGTATGACTGCATAAAATTCCTTATCGTAAGTTGAATACTTGTGTTTAGCATCATTGATTTTCTCACCAAAGAAAGAAATCAGGTTGCCTTCCTGACTCAACACACCATTGATGTGAACACCTGAGGCATCACAAGAAACCTCAAAAAGGGTAGAAAATTCCAAAAGTTGAAGAACTAGGGCTTGTTGTTTTCTTTTAAATTTAAAAAAAGGCATGTGTGGTAGATGTTGACCACATCAACTTGTCGTGTTTGAGAAGCTCAATGAGAGGAGTCATAATTGCACTAAAACCTAAAATAAAGTGATGATAGAAGGTAGTGAGACCATGCAAACTATGAAGCTTAGATATTGTCTTCATTTCAGGCCATTCTCTGATAGCTTTAACTTTTTCTGGGTCAGCAACAATACTATCAGTTGATATAATGAAGCCCAAGACAACCTTGTTTTGAGGGAAAGAACACTTCTTTAAATTGATATACAACTTTTCTGAGCAAAGTGTTTCAAAGACAAGGTGAAGCTGAGTAAGACATTCTTCTTTAGATATGCTAAAGAGAAGGATATCATCAAAGTAGACCACCAAAATTTTTCCAATGAACGGTCGTAAAACATGGTTCATGACCCTCATTAAAGTACTTGGTGCATTTGACAAACAAAAATGCATGGCCAAACATTTGTATAATCCATCGGTGGTCTTAAATGCTATCTTCCATTCATTCATCTCTTTGATACAGATTTTGTGGTATCCACTATGTAAGTCAATCTTCGAATATCATTTTAATTCAATCCAACATGTCATCAAGTCTAGGAATGGGGAACTGGTATTTGATAGTGATTTTGTTGATACGACGATAATCTAGGCACATCCTCCAACTTCCATCCTTTTTAGGAGCAAGGAGGGTAGGAACCACACAAGGGATCTTACTCTCAGGAATGAACCTTTTTTGGAGAAGTGTATCAACTTGCCATTTCAATTATGCGTGTTCAGTTGGGTTCATTCTATAATGTGGGAAATTTGGGAGGGATGAACCTGGAATAAGATCAATTTCATGTTGAATATCACTTGGTGGAGGGAGTTCATCAGGGAGTTCCTTAGGTGCCATGTCTCTAAATTCTTCCAATAGTAGGACAAGCTCATGTGGGTGGTGTGGAGTGGTAGGAAAATTGACAACTTCTTTGATATGTAATACATAGATACTTTCTGATTCACGACAAGCATCCTCCACTTTTCTATGAGTGACCAAATGTAGAGGATGATGTGGTGTGAGTGAAGGTGGTGCAGGGGGCTTAGCTTGCTGGATTGTGGGGACAAAGCGTGTTGGTGAAAGACGAATAATTTTACCCTAATGTTTGTTGGAGCGACCCTCATTGCGAGCATCCATATCAAAAATCTAAGGGCGTCCCATGATAATGTGCCCCACATCCATGGGTGGAACATCACTCCAAACATGACCTGAATAGGAACCTAAAGGAAGAGGGACTAAGTAGCGTTGGGTGACAAGAAGACTTATATGATTAACCCAGTGAACTTTGTGAGGTTGAGGATGGGGTTAAGTATTAAGATTCAACCATTGTAATCCTTGGGGAGAAATTATGTTTTGTGAGCTGCCATTGTCAATTAAAAGTCTACAACTCTTTCTTGCATGTTTGAAGATAGTCTAAAAAGGGTTGGTTTGTTTCCATTCATCACCATCAGAGGGGGTAGAAAGCACATGCAAAACTTATAAGTAAGAGTTTTGCTTTTCATAGTCAGGTTCATCATCAGAAGGCTCTGATGTAGGAAAAACAACCTTGTCCTCTGTGTTATCCTCTAGAGTGGGGTCAAGAGAGTCAAATACGAGGAGAGCATGAATCAGGAACTAGGAATCTAGATGAGATGTGCTATGGCAGTGGAAGCATTCACACCCACGATGTGGGGGATGGGAAGTAGTACTCACTACCTCCTTTCCTTTGTTAAAAGAGGGAGTATATGGTTGAGAAACCACAGGAGGTTGTAGTAGAGTGTAGGAAGGGAGTGCTAGTGAAGGGATGTTGGTGGAACAATTGTGTTGTCCAATATGAGAGAAGGAGGAGCCACATGATGTGGAAGAAAGATATGTTTTGAACTTCTGGGAATGATGAAATGTATGGTCTAAGGAATCATATTGTTGTATTTCAAGCTCGCATCTAATATCAGGTTGCAAACGGTTCACAAAGTGAGCGACCAACTGCCAGTCTAAGTCATTCTGGATACATCAGTTGTTTGCCTCCCCAAAATTTTCCATATATTCTTGGATCGACATGGTTCTCTGGCTAAGATTCATCCAATCAGAAAAGTGTTGGCGTTGATATTAGGTAGGGACATAGCGTTCACGCAACTTGGTTTCTATCTCATCCCAAAAGAGGATGGGAGGTAGACCAAGGCGCTTTGTGTCACGCTGGACACCTTTCCAATAACGCTTGGTTGAACCTTCTAATTTTATTTTGGCAAACCAAATTGGACATTTGTCATTGAATACCAGCCGAAGTAATGTTCAGTACTAGCTATCCAATCCAAGAAAGCTTTGGGGTCAAGTTTTCCATCAAAAGGTTGAGGCATCCACTTTAACTTTACGAGTAATGTTGTCGTGCAGTGGTGGATACTGGCCAGGATAGTAATGCCCATGATGATTCTGAGGTAAGGTCGGGCCACGATGTTTGACATGATGATCTTCATGGTGTGGGGGTGAAATGAAGGATGGGTACCTGGGGAAGGCTTCCAAAGCAACAAAGAAGTGTCTCGTAGGATGATATTGCGGCCTAAGATGGTACTAAGGAGCATATAGTGTAACATGGGGAGGTCGTCCTTGTGGGGCGTGGTTTGCTTATAAAGGAGGCATGTAGTGGGCAGAAGGATGTCGTAGAGCATAGTCGGTCGGCTGGATGGGAGTGGATTCTTTGAAGTTGTCGTGAGGGGAATAGAGGTCTTCGGTGGGATATTGGTCAGGGATATTGGGAGATAGCTTGTGAATTGGTACTGGCTGGAGATTAGTGTGTGGCGTTGACGGCAAACCATATCCCAAGTAGGGAGCTGATGATTGACTAGCGTGAAGCGTCTAAGTCTGACAAATGTCGTGAAATTCAGCCATGAGGTTGTCTACTGCTTGAACCAGAGGGTCTAGGGTATAGGAGGATTGTTGAACTGGCCCTGTGAGAAGAAGATGGGGGTTGTGGGCCATCCATTGTGGTTTTGAAAATAGAGCTTGTATATCTCTTACTTGACATGATGAATTGCACATGAAAATTCTCACGAAACACTACAAGTCAGAAAAAAAAATATCACCGCATACAACTATACTCCGCAAAATTTCCAAGATCCACGCAGAAATAAATATGTCAGTAAGTAATCATACTAAAATTGAAAAACCCTCACATAAAATGAGAGTCAGACAAGTATATGGTAGAGTTGAAAAACGCACAATCCTAAAGACCCGTTGTAAACGTTCTAAAACTAAAACAGATAGGCAAATAGCATTGTAAGCACATGAAAAATCTTCAAGTGATTGAAACTTTAAATTACAATTTATATATATATTTTGTAATTTAGGGTGGTACTTATTGTCCATCATTCTCTGTAGTTTTGTTCATCACTCTGCATTCAAAGAATTGTTCTTTCCGAGTTCAAATGTTGTCTTGCACAAGACATCCAATATTGTCTTCAAGTTGGCAGTTCCAGTGGCTAAAGAGGCCAGTATGCCAGACCTTCAAGTTCATAGTTCGGTGCTGCCCTTCAAATGCAAAGTTCGGTGCTGCCCTTCAAATGCAAAGTTTCTTTGCATCGTATTATTGCATTACTAGAGACCAGGGGCTACTGGACTGTAGAAGCCGAGATGCAACACTTGGCGGGGAAGACGATCAGAACACTAGTAGCCACAGCCGTTTTTCTTAATCGTTGATAGGTAGTGTGGGTATTTATGGCGGCTGCTAGTTGTGTGCGTTGGCAGGAGATCAGGATTCTGGGCGCAGTGGATGGCAGAGGGATAGGCGGCAGATTGCCGTGGAGATTTATTAAGAAAAATTGTACACATAGTCACTTTGCTACCTGTTCATAGGAATAGTTGTCAGCAACAATTAAAGTAATAAAGGATGAGGGAAGTAGAAGAGAGAGAAAATATTTTGTCCATAACTTTCAATCCGGAACGTATTTTTTGATAAAATAAAGTGTATTAGAATCCTTGTAAAAAATACTTTTCAACGAGACTAGTGTTGACATATTTTGAAATAATGATAATATGCGAGAAACATACTACCATATATTAGGATATCATACACATGTTCTGAGTACAGACATACAACACTCGTGAGTACTATACTTTTGAATGAAAGGAGGATCACCAGTACTCGTGAGTACTTTACTTATAGATCCATAAGTACTGTATCCACTTGTTAATACTCAAGTATAAGTACAGTACCTACCAAATTACAAAATCAAGCATAACCGTATAACTAATGTAGAAGTATAAGTACAGTACCTACGGAATCGCATAACAACATTAGTCATCTAGACAATTTCTTTTACAAAATACAGACATAAGTTGAGTACCCACTTGTTAATGACCTCAAAAGTACAATGCACATCACATCAAAAATCACCTATAAAATACAACCATAAGTATTGTACCCACTTGTTAATTTCAACTCAGTTATTGACGCATAAGTACCGTACCTAACAAATTATAAATCAAGTATAATTGTATAACTGGTCTAGAAGCATAAGTACAGTACCTACGAATTGCCATAGCAACATTTGTCATCTGGACAATTTTTTTTAATAAAATGCAAACATAAGTTGAGTACCTACTTGTTAATGATCTCAAAAGTACAATGCACATCAGATCAAGAATCTGCTATAAAATGTAACCACAAGTACTGTACTCACTTGTTAATTTCAACACATTTACTCAAGTATAAGTACATTACCTAACAAATTACAAAATCAAGCATAATTGTATAACTAGTCTAGAAGTAATATATCTCAATATATACAATATTCTGTTTTGGGGTACAGTACATGTGTCATGAGGTACGGTACGTCAGCAAATAAACTTCCGTACAGTACCTCCAAAATAGAAGTAGTACATCTCAATATCCAAAAGCATCCCAAAATGTGAATAATATACATAACAATATACGTAATGTATCCTAAAATACAAAAATACTAGTATTTTGTTATACGATACCCTTATTTTGAAGTTTTGTACTTTTGATACTTCTCTCATCTATTTTTTATACTTCTCTCATATTAATTTTTTTTCTTCAAAGAATGTCAATATTGATTTTGTTAGAAAGTATTTTTTGTGATGAATTTACTGCTTTTTATTTCGTTCAAAAATACATTGTAGATATAAAATTATGCATACAATGTGTTTCTCTCTTCGTTTCTATTTTTTCTGTTTTCTCTGTCACATAAGCAATCAACAATTCTCAAAAATCGGGTGGGAGCTTGGGGGTGAGGACCGGTGCATGTAGGGCTGCTCTAGATTAAGGGGTTGTGCGGTAGATTGGGTTGGTTGGAGTGAAATTAGCGGAAATGGGAGGGTGGCGGGTGTGAATAACGGGGATGGGTGCCCACCTGGAATCAATTGATTCGTCATGGTAGAGGAGAAAAACGAGGAAGGGCTTGTACTCGAATTTAAATGAATGTCCCTAGAAGGAATATGCCCGCGTGTTTTGCATTAGGTAGTGGAAGATACATTAGTGTGAAGGATTAATGGAGAAGGGTAGTGTTGGGTGGGGTGTCGGGGTGGTTACGGTGGCAGATTGCGGTGGAGTTGGGTAGGTGGAGGCAGGGCGGAGTGATTAGCAGGTGTGAAAGGCAGGGTGATTTAACTGTAGAGGGATCTGTGGCTGGGTAAGGAACTGGGAAAGCGGCTTCTGCTCGCGGGAATGAAACCAGCGAGTGCTGTGGACGGGCAGAGTTGAAAACGGCGGCACTTAATACAGGACCAATAACGAAACTAATAAGAATTTGATTTTTGAAAGATGATTTGAGTCATAATCATTGAGGTGCCTTAACAAGACCAAAATACATCCTATATATAGGTTTGTAAACCAAAAGAAATCTAGTCATAGTCATACGAGATTAAATCCCATGACTTTACAAGAGACGAGTCTAAATCAAAGAATATAACTTAATAAAACAAATATAAATTAAATTAAATTCCTAACAAATAGTGATATAACCCTTGGTACATCATCGTATGCGCTCGGATTTACGCAAAAGCAGTTCATATCCGGCATCACCGGGTGTTGATACATGGTGCAGCCTCGCGGTTGCGGTTACCGAGGAGTTGCGCTTCCCCCACTGCGATGCAGAGCAATTCGAAACTCAGAAACTTGAGCCGTTAGACATATGTTAGGAAAACGGTAATCTGGTGACAATTAATTGGATCTACGTCGCATGTGATTTTGTTGTGTGTTATGTTAATTTATGTGTGCTGTACGTATAAGTGGATGTAAATTCAACTTCGTTATGGAAAACCAGTGACTGAATGTTTCCTGCAAGGAAACTTTTGCAGTGTTTTACAGTGTTTGGTATATAATTGCGGTTAACAACATAGCAAAGAAATTAAAGGCAACTTCCACTTGAGATATCGCGACAGTTCAGCACTTTCCAACATTCATACATTACTTATGAGACGTTGGTGTCAGGTCAGCGGACAAGCCGACTCTTAACACAAGTACTCTATCTACTTACATTAAAGGGACAAGTACGAAATATATAGTTAACTATATAACTAAAGCGGCTCCAGAATTATAAACCTAGATTATGACCAGCTCACATATTTACAGAAGCTGGAATTGCCAAGGTAGATGCTGATAAAGAACATACATTTTCTTGCTCTTAAGTCCTCTAATATGAAGTAGATGTACCAGTAAACTGGCATCTAGATTCAGCGGCGAGGTGCTGGCGGCTCCTGGAGGAGTATGCCGCCGTACATAGCGGCCATGTAGTTGCTGTCCACCGTGACCCCCACCCGGTCACCCACGGGTTTTGGGGGGTGCAGCGCGTACCACGACGGCTCAACATCCATAGCGGCAGAAGGCGTGCAATATAGGTACATGCACGGCTGTGGTGCCGGAAGCTGAGCTGGGGCAATCCTTTGTTTCTTGATGGCCAAGTTCAGCTTCTCCTTGAACTGCAAGTCTTGCTTACTTACTCGCACCAGCTCCACTCTGGGTACCATGCTGACTATGGTAGTGGTAGGTCAGTTGGTAGCTCTTAGTTTGCTCACTGAGGCTTGGTGATCTGGATAGCTCGAACAGCAGGTGCTTAAATAGGCCATGGTACTATTATAATTGCAGTTAATTGATATATTGTTGATCGGCACAAATGGAACATTTGCATACACCTGACTAGACCTCGTGGTGCACGCTGTCGGTTGTGGAATGCTATCAATTATTAAGAATGTGTCCGTGTTCATCTACATCTTCTCTTTTTCCAGGATTCCATCATATCCAGCTTGCTGCCTGATTTTTTTTAAAGGAATCAATCATCGGGCTGGTGATGGAATGATGACATTGAAGAGTGTGGCGGTACTGAGGATGAGATTCCCGGATAGTTGGAAGTTCAGGGATGGTTTTCTTGCCTGGCTTTCATTCGTTTTCTCCAGAAAATAGGGAGAGAGCAGGCCACACGGAATACTTTATCTATGTCTAGTTTATGGAATAAGAAATACACAACATGATTTTCTTGCGAATGTTCTCCTATTAGTTTGATGCAGTGGACTAGCAAATTATTAGAACCATATTTTTTGGACCAAAAAACTAAAAAGGCATGTTTAACCATTTTTATTACTAAAATGACATGTTCTTGAACTTAATTCCTCAAATGGTATGTTTGCATACCAATACGTTCGTGTTGGAGACGTCTCGCTCAATCCGAGAGTAATACTTTTGCTCAGGTGACGCATTGCCCTCCGACAGAGCAATACGTCTCGAGTAGGGACGCATTGCCCTACTGTGTGGCCAATACATCTTGATCCGGGACGCATTGCTCTGCGAGAGAGCAAGGCGTCTTGGTATTAGATGCATTGACTTCACCGTAGAGCAATACGTCCTGAAGCGGGACTTATTGCCTTCGGTGAGACCAATACGTCATCTTCCATGACACATTGATTGAATCGTCCGTGCTGACGCCATTTGACCGACAATGCGTCTCTGGTAGGGATGTATAGCTACCATGCAACTCCCTACCGTTGCCTCCAATTGCTATATAGCCGTTGAGGGCTGCGGCTAGTGCCACATGGGGGCAATGTGTCCCCAATGGGTACGTATTGTTGTCATATAAATGGCAGCCGAAACTAGCCCCCTAAACCCACATAAATTAGTATCTTCTTTACTTCTTCTTCACTTCCTTACATTCCCAACTGCTCTAGAGTACTCTGGTGTCTAGACAACTGCAGGCAGAGTTTTTAGCTTATTCCGGGGCGATTATTCTTCTATTCTCTGGCGTAGAGTTTGTTTCTCTTCTTTCTTTGGCGACGAACTTCTCAGCTTCTTTCTCTAATCGACGATCTTCTTATCTTCTTTTTCTAGAATTCTGATTCACAAGGGAGATTTCACCACTTGTTGTAGGTATTTTCTCTGCTACATTCATGATTTCATTATTTTGAACTTAAAATTGCCATTCTATATTAAAAATGAAATAATTTTATTCTTGGATGTTTGATTTCAAATTATAGAAAAATAACATTACTGTTTTAAAATCTAAATTATTATTTATTAAGTAAATGTTGTCAATGTAAATATATAAATTGTATAAATAAACTTTCTTCAATGAAGTTTATTTTTTTACAATGATAGGAACATGTCATCTAGTTCACATTTACAAATTGTCAAGCTTCGATATGATGGTCAATTTCTCTCTGACGGGTCTTATTCTAGTTGATCAGTTAGACCCATAAATATTATACTTATCAGTACAACAGTTGAAATCAACCCCAACCACTTCTGTATCAGTATATCCTATCTTTTCTCTGAAGAAGAGAATATACTCATACAAGTTGGCAATGACGATGCATATAGAACTTTATTCTCACTTTCATCTAATGTCTATAGTGATGTCTTTCTTGAAAAAAAAACATCTATCCACCAATATTTTAGTTATACTTACATGAGTCTATTGAATCAATTTCAATGAATCAATAATAATGTAACTGATGAATGGAATCAACCATCTGAATTCTATCAAAACCCTACTATTGATAATGAGAATAGTGGTCTTGAGGTCAAGGAGGGGGAAGAGAATAGTGAACGGGAAGATTGTGAGAATAGTGAATAGGAAGGTGACTCATCAATTGAAATTGATGATGGGTGTGAACATCCAATCCCTGACTCTATAGTAGCTATGAGTTATGTCCTAGAGATATTTGATAGAGAATGGCTCCAACAAGATCACATTGATAATAACTATGAATATTTTCAAGATGATGGATGGGTGGAAGATTTTCGTCATGAAGTTTGTCTCAATTATAACCCTTCCAACATTGAAATTTATGAGGGTGCTTTATTTGCATCCAAATATTTTATCATTCAGACGATTCAAAAAATGGTCAGTAAAAAAACAATGTCCAATATCGTACACAACGCTCAAATAATTTGTTTATCAAACTTGTTTGTATCCATGACGAATGATTTCCTTACAGTTCGGCCCAACTGTGAAAGGTTGGGTATATTGTAGGCCTATTATTACTGTTAATGACATATTTCTTATCGAAAAATATTATGGTATACTTCTTATTGTATGTGATGTTGATGTTGATAATTGTCTATTTCCACTCACTTTTGCTATTGTTGAGGCAGAAAATAAGGACTCATGGGTGTAATTCTTTAGTTCTCTACAAATATGTGTTCTTCTCATTCAACGCCGCATAGATTTGTGAATTATTTCTAATCGAATGAGTAGAATTTTTCCAGTACTTACGACACAATTTAACTGGGCTCAACATCGTTATTGTCTTAGACATCTTCATGAGAACTTCTATCAAGAGTTCAAGTCAAAAGAGTTAAGGGATCTTTTTTTGGAAGGTGTAGGGTTTTAGGGGAGACAAAGAAGGAAGCGGAAAAAAAAATTTCTTCTCCCCAAACCCAGAATAACAGAATCGCGTCATCGTCTATACAATAGGAAGGATGGTTTGTAGAAACATACCTTGTCCTGAGGCTTGCTCGGCGACGTTACCTCATGGCTTGCGTGGTCTTCACCTTCGGTCTTGGACGATGTCTGTGCAGCTCCTGGTCTTACCGGGACTGTCGGGATTGAAAACTGTCCTCCGAGCGGAAGAAGTCTCCCGCCTCTGTAGTAGTCCACACAGACCACCTAGAACTCTGATCGCCTTGTCGCATAAGGCACCAGAAGGAGTTGTACCCTCCTATCAGCGTACTAGTCACCGACACACTCTCCTGCAACTAGTCGCTTTTCTATAGTTGTCTTTCCCTTGTTGTGCCTCCCTTATCGGGTAGCACTTGCTCAAGCTCTCTTGGTTACCACAACTAGAGAGAATGACAAATTTATAGAGCAACTGGTATTCTGAGTTGTACTTTGAGAAGCCCCCAATACCCCTATATATATAGGAGGGTCATGGGACAGTGTTCTCTACCCCGGGCAATGCAGGATTAAAGCAGGAGTAGAAGAGTTCGAGATTTTCCACAAAAACAACCAACTGCGCCAGCTGAACAGATCATTTCAAGTATGAACCGATCAGTTGGGGACTTGAGCTGATCGGTTCACACCTGAACCGATCGGTTGGGGCACCTGAGCCGATTGGTTCATTTCTGAAACGATCGATTCATTTCTGAAACGATCGGTTCACTGCCCTGGTCAGTTCCCGATTCACTTTTCCTCTTTTGTTTTGAATTGATCCAAATACCAATCCTTGTTCTAATCAAATTAGACAAGGGAAACGAAAAGAAATTTCTCACCAACCTAACTTTTCCAACTTTCTCGTTTGGACCTATTGAGTCGATCCGTTCAACCCTTGAACCGGTCGTCTCAACCTGTCCTGAGCCGATCGGTTCATCACATGAGCCGATCGGTTCACCAAGCTGAGTCGATCGGTTGGGAGTGCAAACTGTGCAAAATAGTCAATTGTAGTTCTAATCAATCTGATACTCTTAATCATCAGGTCCAACACCTTGAACACTATGATTTTGAACTATCAATCAACTGAGTTTTTAATTGAACTACTAAACTCCTTTAGTAATCAATCTAAACATCATTTGTGGATAAACTCCTCTTCCAGGTTAAATCCTATGTGTGTGACCCTGCAGGCCCATTTCACATTGGTAGTGAAATTTCATAACACTTATGACTTCACAAGCAAAGAGCGGTGCCTAGTCGCACATCAGTGTTACCCAAGTGAAAAGGAAATTTGGAGAACAACTTTCAATCCTACAATCCGTGAATGGTGTTACAGCGAATGTATAATTCCTTTGTCTCTGATATCCCGAATGAACTCAAGGCATGGAGTAGTCATCCTGTCAACGTTCATTCACTTTCTTGATCTCAGAGTAGATTGGAGTACATATGTATGACATCAATATTATATACTGATTCACACATGCGTGCAGACACCTATCTCAATCCTACTCATCAAGTGGCCATGGATATCATACTCCCTCAGAAGGGACAAATCCCATATCTATCACTCACCCCTAAAAAGCCCCATGTGTCAAAGCCACCCAATCATAACCTTTATAACAACCCATGTTTCAGGACTGCATTTGATGATTTCAAAGTGTACCCAACGACATGTGTTGAGTGTAGTGATTTTAGGTCCAAGAATCACACTCACCACCATCACTATGAGAAATGACTGTGACTATCATGTCATGGTTCCATGTGTCAAACTCACGGTGGGTCTATCGGGTACACTTCTTTTCTAACAAGTACATATGTGTTTGGTTTGATATCTCTGTATCATGACTAACGAGATTCTGTCATCAAACAACACCACAATCTAGTCTTGGGTGTCATTGATGTCTATCTACCTTCCGCAATGACATCCGACAAGGGACATAATAAGAATGTACAAACTCTTAGCATATGTATGATCTCATCGTTCAGGTCCTTAACCTAAAAGCATACGTCATTGAGTATTGTCATTCTCTAGACATTCAATATGTTCTATCATTATCTCATATGAATGAACCAGAAAGAATTGGAAGCTTGCCATTGATGTTTATCCAATCAATCTTAATGTATCCCACCAATCATCCCATGATTGACTCTCAAGGCATACATACCAACAGACTCCCACTTGCACTATGAGCCAATCACCCTTGAATCATATTCATAGTGATTCTTCAAACATGTCCCACATGTTACTATGCTCTAGTACTTACGCAGTGAGTTATGGAAACACCTTGCCAAAGTCAGCATTAACTACATGTCTCTCATCTCTTCGATGTACATCACACGTATGAGATGGAGTTGTCGTAATATGCGATCTAGTATTCCTTTGCTAACCTTTAGCCACATTGCATGACCAAGCACTCCTTATTTGTCATCAATGATCGGAATATCTATAAGTTCATCTCTATGAACTTTCAGATCCATATAGTATCCACTAATGTTCTCTAACACACGGATACTCGACCTTTCCTTTTAAACGGATTTATTGGAACGTTTCCATTTATCAACAAACATTCTCTTTTATATATCCCATATATATTTTGCGATTAATTTTCTATCCTTATCAGAAGTTCGCATCAGTGTAACTCTTTACAGTGAACCCTTCCTTATTTCCATAGAACTAGTACTTCTCAAGTACTTATCAAGTTCTTATGGTATTCCAGTAACCCTTACTGGAACTAGACAAACATCCACTCGTCATGTCCCACATATGAGTTATCAGGATGAGCACAACATATTGTCATGTCCTACATACAAGATGATGAATGCATTTTATTCTTGCTATTGTAACATCCCTGACCTGGGTTATGAATTAACCCTAGAGGTTTTGCCTAATAAGGTTGAGTAGATTCTTAATATTACCTTGGGAAAAGTAATTAGGGCTCATGAGGAACTTATGTTTCAATTTTGGTCCTGTTTGGACAATATTGAAGCAATGTTTGCTTATTTTGGACTAAAGTGCAAATTGCCCAAATTGGAGGGGTTAAATTGCAAATGTTGCATGATAAGATGTTCCTTTGATGTTGTGACATCATAAGAATGAATATGATGTAGTGGTAAGGTTTCTACAAGTCTGGACACCAAGATAGAGCTTGTTGGACAATGTTGTGCATTAAAACCCAGTTTTGGTGTAAAGTGCAATTTACCCAAAACCTAGGGTTCAATATGCAAATTACCACTTCAATAAGGTCCCTAATGTTTCTTGGCATCATTTATAGAAAATAAAATGAGAGGTATAAGAGAAGAAGAACTTAAAGATGACTGGGTCACATGAGGAGGTTGCTGCAGGAAGAAGCAATGTTGCACTAGGAAAAGGTGCATGGGAGCAGGCAAGAGAGAGATATAGAAATGATGCCTGAAGAAAATCTAGATATGGAAAATCATGTGTGTATAATGGTATGAAAAGTGGGGAATATGATAGTAAATAAAGTGCATACTACCTAATCTCAATACTTGTATACCCTGGCCAGGTATATGATTATTGTAGATAAGGCAAGTATGAAACTCTTAGATTGTTATCTTTTTGATTACTATGATCAAGTAGTCATTTTGAAACAATCCAGAGAGTATAATGAAATTAAATAGGAAGAGCTAAGTGAAATATTTTCAAAAAAAAAACTTAGTGAACTTGCTCCGTGAATACTTAGTGAACTTGCTTCGTGAATACTTAGTGAACTTGCTCCTGAATACTTAGTGAACTTGCTCCGTGAATACTTAGTGAACTTGCTCCGTGAATACTTAGTGAACTTGCTCCGTGAATACTTAGTGAACTTGCTCCGTGAATGCTTAGTGAACTTTCTCCGTGAATACTTAGTGAACTTGCTTCGTGAATACTTAGTGAACTTGCTCCGTGAATACTTAGTGAACTTGCTCCGTGAATACTTAGTGAACTTGCTTCGTGAATACTTAGTGAACTTGCTGCGTGAATACTTAGTGAACTTGCTCCGTGAATACTTAGTGAACTTGCTGCGTGAATACTTAGTGAACTTGCTCCGTGAATACTTAGTGAACTTGCTCCCTGAATACTTAGTGAACTTGCTCCGTGAATACTTAGTGAACTTGCTCTGTGAATACTTAGTGAACTTGCTTCGTGAATACTTAGTGCTCTGTGAATACTTAGTGAACTTTCTCTGTGAATACTTAGTGAACTTTCTCCGTGAATACTTAGCGAACTTGCTTCGTGAATACTTAGTGAACTTGCTTCGTGAATACTTAGTGAACTTGCTTCGTGAATACTTAGTGAACTTGCTCTGTGAATACTTAGTGAACTTTCTCCGTGAATACTTAGTGAACTTGCTTCGTGAATACTTAGTGAACTTGCTTCGTGAATACTTAGTGAACTTGCTTCGTGAATACTTAGTGAACTTGCTCCGTGAATACTTAGTGAACTTGCTCCGTGAATACTTAGTGAACTTGCTCCGTGAATACTTAGTGAACTTGCTCCGTGAATACTTAATGAACTTGCTCCATGGATACTTAGTGAAATTACTCAGTGGATTGCCGAATGAATTATCTCTATTAGATATATATGTTTCTCTTTTAGTAAATATTCCTGGGTGATGATAGAAGTATGCTCTTTTATGCTTCTTCTTTTCAATGATATGAACATCATATGTTAGGGGTTTATGCCTTGCATAAACAATAAACATTAATGAGGTTGAATTAATGAAAGGAGCTTTGTATGGAATCACAGATTTCATGATATCTCCATGATATTAAGATGATATGTGGAGACTTGAGGGCATGATTAATGAACAATCTGTCTCTCCTTTCCCTGGGATTTCGAGGACGAAATCCTTGTTAGGGGTTTATAATTTGTAACATCCCTGACCTGGGTTATGAATTAACCCTAGAGGTTTTTCCTAATAAGATTGAGTAGATTCTTAATCTTACCTTGGGAAAAGTAATTAGGGCTCATGAGGAACTTATGTTTCAATTTTGGTCCTGTTTGGACAATATTGAAGCAATGTTTGCTTATTTTGGACTAAAGTGAAAATTGCCCAAATTGGAGGGGTTAAATTGCAATTGTTGCATGATAAGATGTTCCTCTGATGTTGTGACATCATAAGAATGAATATGATGTAGTGGTAAGGTTTCTACAAGTCTGGACACCAAGATAGAGCTTGTTGGACAATGTTGTGCATTAAAACCCAGTTTTGGTGTAAAGTGCAATTTACCCAAAACCTAGGGTTAAATATGCAAATTACCACTTCAATAAGGTCCCTAATGTTTCTTGGCATCATTTATAGAAAATAAAATGAGAGGTACTCCTCATTTGAATTAAGTTGGAGGAGAGAGAATCTTGATATTAAAATAATCAAGATTTAATCTTAAGTGAAACCCTAATTCAATTTAGGGCAAAAATGAATGTATTAATTAAAGGGCCTTCAACCAAAATGTGTTGGGTTGATTTGACGTTCCTTTGACAAGATAAGGAACGAAAATATCTTAAGTAGGTGAAATTCCACTCACCTTATTATAAGGAAAAGAATTTCCACTCAAAAAGATATATTAATATTATAATGGATTAAGGTGCTTATTTTCTTTTCCCTTAATCCATGGATAATGGAAGGGAGTTCGGTGGCTTTGAGCTGCCTTTGTATGCAAGCAAACCAAGGAGGAAGAGGTGGTACTATTTTTGGAATTAAATGCATTTTAATAAGGCATTTTCTCTCTCATCAATTTCCATATAAAAGTGCCATTTCCAAGCCCAAACCAAGGCCTTTTTCGGATTTCCTTCTTCCCCTTGCTTGCAAAACCGACCAAGGAGCTAGGGAGGAGTAGGGAGCACGTCCCCAACCTGTGGGTAAGTCCTTGACCTTCGTTCTCCTTGATTTCATGGAGGAAATCGAAAATAAATTATGGATTCCTTCTTATTTCGATCTCCTCTTCAACCCTAGCCAACTTTTGCAATCAAAAGCTTGAGGACGAGCCTAGGGGGAGTTTCTAGAGCTTCATCCACCATTAATGGCGTGATCTTGGAGCTTTGGAGCTCAATTGGAGGCGGGTTTTATAACTCAAACCCTTAAACATTGCTATTGCATCAATTCTCTATGCTTTGTTGATTGATTTCTTCAATTTGATACACACTTGTTTCTTTGCTGCAATTTCCATCAAGAACGGTTGCTGTTCTTGGTTGTTCGAAGGAAGGAGATGATGACATCATCCTAGATGCTTATCAAAAGAAAATTACCAAGCAAAACCGTTTTGATAGCTACTCCAAATCGTTTTAATTTGATTGGCTATGCGGTTTCAGCAAACCGTTTTAGGGCAAATGGTTTGAACCGTTTGGGAGAAAACGGTTTCAAGACCATTTGAGATGGTTGACCAAGCGTTGATCGTTTGGGAATTTTGTTCCTAATTATGTAGGCTGATAACCCTACAAATTTGAGGGATTAACTCCAAAGGAATCTAGAGTTGAAGGCCAATCCATTAGGCAATCGAATTGAATTATGTGCTGATTTTCAACCTGATTAACTTGACCTGGTTGAGAAAACGGTTTCAAGACCGTTTGAGATGGTTGACAAAGCGTTGACCGTTTGGGATTCCTGTTCATAATTATGTTTATTAATAACCATCCAAATTTTAGGGATTAACTCAAAAGGAATCGTGAGTTGAAACCTAATCAATTAGGGAAACCTAATTGGATTATGTGCTGATTTTCAATCTGATTTAATTGAACTTTTTGGGCAAACGGTCTCAAGACCGTTTGAGTGCGTTGACCAAGCGTTGAACGTTTAGGATTACTGTTCCTAATGATGTGGTATAATTACTCACCAAATTTTAGGGATTAACTCCCAAGGAATCGTGAGTTGAAGGCTAATCAATTAGGTAAACCCTAATTGAAAACAGTGCTGAAATTCCAATGAGTTAAGTTGAGATTTTGGGTTGATTAGCCCAAACGGTTTCAAGACCATTTGGGGATCACCCAAACGGTCTCAAGACCGTTTGGGGATCACCCCAAGACCGTTTGGAGGTCTGGGGTCAAGTATAGTTGACCAATTGAAGGTCCAATGGTACTAATCATATTGCAATGTAGTGCTGATTTGTTGATCAACTTGATAGACCAATCCATGATGATTTTTCACTAGAGTCCAAAGGTTGGATGGGAAAACGGTCTCAAGACCGTTTGGGACTCATCCAAACGGTCTCAAGACCGTTTGGTGGTCACCCAAGACCGTTTGGAGGTCTAGGGTTGAGTATGGTTAGGTGTTTGAAGGTCTAAAGGTACCAAGCTGTTATACAATGCAATGCTGATTTGGTGATCAATCCAATGATCCAAACTTTAATTGGATGGCTTGGATTTGAGTGATATGATGGGAAAACGGTCTCAAGACCGTTTGGAGGTCATCCAAACGACCTCAAGACCGTTTGAGGTCAGGTCATACCCAATTTGGATGATGTTGCAATGGTTTCAAAGTAACTAGTCTTACATTGATTAGTGTTGTTGAATCATCGATTCCAAACCTTAATTCAATTGAATCAAACCCTAATTGATGATCAATTGAGGTTCAATTGAGGGTCAAATCAGTTCAAGGTTGACCTATTAAATTCAATTGAAGTATGAGGGTAGGTCCAATTGATGATTGGTTCCATAAATCCAATGATTGAAGGAATCAACATTGGAAACCCTAATTCAATTGGATGCTTTATGTAATGGAGGTCCAATGTGATTGAATCCCTTGAGAATTAAGATGATGAATGATCCATTGACCCAATGATGATTAGTAATGATAAACAAAGAAGGTACAAAGGTTGAAACCCTAATAGTACCTAAGGGACTAGTACCAATTAAGGAATGAATCCCTAATTGCTTATTGGACCAATGACTTGATACACTATGTTAATCATAGTTGTATGTACTTGATTGAAGGGTTGATATGACCTAATCAAGCTGAGATGATGATAGCATGAATTCTTACATGAATATGATTCATGTGGTGATTAAGGGTATGATCCTTAAGTAGAGAGATCATGAAACCCTAATCATGAACATAAACCCTAATCGACAGGGTTATTGAGTTGAAACCCTAGTTGAGGGTGTATCCTTGTGAACCCTAGTTGAGGGTGTATCCTTGTGAAACCCTAGTTGAGGGTGTATCCTTATAAACCCTGGTTGAGGGTGTATCCTTGTGAAACCCTAGTTGAGGGTGTATCATTGCGATTGTTTATAGGCAACTTTATAATAAAGTTATGCCTTAAACTAAGATAAGTCCATATCATGTGAGATAGCTGGACAATTCTACTGTGTGGCCTATGCATTATATGCTAAGGGTGAGTATTCTGTGATGGAATGTATTAAGAGGGGAAATACCTTAATACAAGATAAAGTTGGTTAACTCAAGAGGGTCTGAATTAATGAGAAATGGGGAACCCTAACCCTAATTTGGGGAAAAGGGAATGATAAGCCATGTTTGATAGTGAACCCTAATTCCTGGTTAAGGAATGATGGTGTTACTATTGTATCACATGATGTGATGAATATCTTGTATGACTGTTGTCATGCCTAATAACCATGCAGGTATGATGAGATGATGAATATAGCCAAGTTTGGGCTGTGACATTTATATAATAAATGTTGATTGGCTTTTTGTGCGTTGATGTTGTTGTTGCTTTATAAAAGTAACAATGTGTATGGATTTTATGAACCATGTGAATAAGTTGTTGCCTAGTGAGAGGTGACAAGATGTGAATGGCCTTGTGAGCCATGTGAATAAGTTGTTGCCTAGTGAGAGGTGACAAGATGTGAAGGGCCTTGTGAGCCATGTGAATAAGTTGTTGCCTAGTGAGAGGTGACAAGATGTGAATGGCCTTGTGAGCCATGTGAATAAGTTGTTGCCTAGTGAGAGGTGACAAGATATGAATGACCTTGTGAGCCATGTGTGATGCTTGGGTAACAAGTATCATGTTTAATTGTAACATTTGTGTTAGTAAGTTATGCTAGAGAACTTGGCTGATGTTACATTCTTGTTATATATCTATAGTTCATTGATGATTATTCATATCTGTTGTATTCATTACAAGTAGATGGATGAAATATGATTCTACCATGGGTAGATGCAATGCTCTTATTGGAAATGGAGAATTTCTTATTCTATCTATGAAGAATAATTCTGCCTATTAATGCAAAAGTAACCCCTGCTCAGTTTAATTTCATAATCTTCTATAACAATATTTCTAGCAGAGAGTTATATCTCTCGCTGGGGCAATTTACAATTGTATCACCCCCGTGGGAAACATTTTTAGGTATGCATGAAAGGCAGAGCAGAAACCCTAGAACAGGGAAAGAGCAGCAGCAACAGCAACAGCATGGACAGCAATAAGATCTCAGGTGGAGATATTGTCTGTCTAGTCATATACATAGTAGTCCTATGTGTCGTCTCTGTACTCTCAGGTCCTCGGAGTTTTTAGTCAGTGTTTTTGATATATGAGTCTGAGGTTTTGGCTTGATGCCTCGAGATTTGTATGTTGCCTGCATATATGTTTATAAGGCAGCTGATGATGTAGTCTCTGGAAAAAGATGGTACAGGATATGTACGTTTGAAATAGAATGTATATGATATACAATGGCATTTGTTGGAAAAGATTTCCTATGTGTGGATCTCTTTGCAAAAAGTTTTAATTTTTAGTGATTTTTGCTAATCCGCTGCTTGATGAACGCTTCCGCATTGGTTAATCTTGTTTTCGCGAGACGGTCGTCACAGCTATGTCCTATACATGCAAGATAATGGGATGATTACATACATGATAGATCCATATCTATTCTTAGTGTTCCCATTCTTCATAAGAATTGGATACTTGGCCTTGGGATGCTAACTCCATGTAACATGGACAAGTTTTCTCCCACTGAATTTGTGCATACTGAACCCTTCAGTATAGATTACCAATGCATGATCTCTCTTTTCAGGTCAAGAGGTTTTTGAGAACTATCTATATAGATCTCTATTCCTATCACATAGGAAACGTCTCTATCTTCCCTAAAGATAATTTCCAGTTTGGATTTCCATTCTAGAACATTTCCATTTCACATCAACATGTGGAATGTGAATATGCTCCCACTAAATCACAGATCCCTTCTTTATCTTTGACATATCAGTCAAACCCTTTGACGATATTATCAAAGTAAAGATCACAGTTCTGAGTTTCTTGTACTCAATCAATTACATTGATTAATCCATAATAAATTATAGACTTCATTTGCATTAATGGATTCATAAACCTTATAGGTTGTGTCACGTACACATCCTTGTTTTTATTCCTTATAGGAATGCAATTTTAGTATCTGTATGGCAAATATCTTAGTCATTAAGTTGCAATCAACAATCATCATCCTTCTCAAAATGTCATCCATGTGTCTTAACACTTAAGACTCATTCACACTTATGTATTTCATCCCAATGGGTGCTACCATCAAGGTCATACCTTATGGTTCACATGGAAGTCATTTAGGATGTAATGGTCATAAACCATAACTCAAAATCCGGTTCCTCGTATTCATTTAGATAGTTGATTCATCACATGACCAACTCATCACATAGATAATCGAGGTGTATCTGTCAAGGATATAAGAACTCACAACTTCTTGTGATTCTTAACATCCTTTATTAGTGTGGGGTATTCTTTATTTAAGAAGAATTTAGTTATTTGATAATCATCCTCTAACTCCTTAGAGTATGACTCCTTGATTTAGACATCACCATGCCTTAATCATGAGTTCACTATGATACACAATCATAATCACTCATAAGGATCTCAAACATTTGGTCCAAGTATTTCATTCATTGATCTCATCAAGAATTAACACTTTACCAAATTCATACTTCATCTATGATATTCTTGAACACTTCAAGATATTCGTATTGGTATTTCTCTAAACATTGTTTGAAGTACTAGCATTAAGTCCAATAGGTATGCATTATACCTAATAGGATAATCATTCTCCCACTACCACTAGTGAAGATTGATCACGTCCAAGACATTCATGTCTCTTACTGGTTCTCTAACAAAAAAGATTCTAGACTTATCCATCATATGGAATCTAGAAATGAATTTCTCATGATTTATGTTAATTTGATTGTTTGAGTTATCAATAACTTTTAGCTATCATTTTATCTTATGCATACCAAGTAACACAAGAAAAACAAGGCATGACCACAAAGATCATATCTTTGAAACATCAACTATATTGATAGCCATCCTTGTCTCAACAAGATGCAACAATAAAGTGTTTCTATTGGCAAATTGAAATAGCAGTTCTCAACTCTATTTCGTGCCCTTTAGGCTGAAATAAACTGAAAGGTACTCCTATCTATGGAAGCAACACTTGATAAAATGATGTGTACTCCTTTCTTGGTCCTTTCACAAAGGCCATCACTTCTTTGTGGATCTTGCATATCATATATATTATATACATATCTTGGTATCATATACCTCAGATAATGAAGTGTTTATTTCATGATACCTATGGTGGAGATCTCTATCCCCTCCTTTCGTCTTCTTTTGGTCTTCCAGATATGGAGGGCAATTCCCTCGTTCACCCTCCCATGAGCCTTGAGGCTAAAGATGACTTGGGCTACTGGCTAGCATCAGAACCCTTCTTAGCTTTGCCCTTGCCCTTGCCCTTTATCCTTACCCTTATTTGATCACATCAAACATTAGGGTTAGTCTTTCTTCGTAATTGCCTCTACCGTTCTCAACATGTCCAACAACTCTGTCAACGCTTGTCAAAGTTGTTCATGTCATAGTTCATCATGAACTGTATGATTCTCACAACATTTGCAGTATCATACCAATAGCCAACTCTTGGCTCAGAGGGAATCCTCCTTAGTCAGGTTTTTCCACATACCCAATCACATTGAGTGTGTGAATACCTTATTGGATCTCCTTATATCACGACATGCTAGGACAATGTCTTGGAGACATCATAGGTCTCATGTTGTCTCTGCAACTCATAGTTCAGAGAACACAACATCAAGCACTCCACATCAATGGCATCCTCGGTATGCTTCCATAAGCAAACTTTCATCCATTGGTGTGGTGGGATTGAGTTTATCTGGTTCTGGTATTACTAGGACTTAGAGCTTTCACTCTTCAATTGAGAACACTTCTAAACGTCCTAACCAGTCGTGGAATTATTCCCATTCAATTTGTTGGTCTCAAAGACCGATCGCAAATAAAGTGATTATTGTTTATTTGCCATTTATTGTACAAAAGGAAATATATGCAATTTAGTCCAAAAAATCATTTTTTAATTGATTGGTTTGAAAAGGTTTTACGATATAATTAGGACTTTAGTTAATTATCACTCCCACTATTTTTGTTCAAATTGATAGCCCTCACCATCAATTTGTAAGATTGCAGCGTACAACCTTCTAGTGGGTCAAGATCCTAGAATCCTCTGAGTCATGGACCAGCTAGGGCTGTCACCCACAACTTAGATCTTCCAAGTAGGCAACTCTTGCCAATTGCATCATATGCAACTCTTGAAAGATGTCATATGCAACTCCTTGCCATGATCACCTCCATGCCTCAAGGTGCTAGATCCTATCTAGGTCACCTTGTTAAGTCTGACCCAAAGCCAACACGATGAATATGCACCCTGCTAGGTAAGACCCACATATCCATCCTTCATGCTTGCACGAGATAGACGGTGCACCATGCTAGGGCGTGCCCACACTTGGTCGATCAAACTTTTCACATGTGTCACATTTGGAAGGCATCTAAAACTTTAATATTTAATGAGGGATTTGGTTTTATAGGTACATATACTTATCCAATCACCACAATATATAGTATGTATCATATACATGCTATATCCCATAGAAAACATGTGAAACAATAAAAGCGATGATTATAGCCATCCTAATGTGATTCCTCGAGCCAAGAGGAATCACGATCATCTAGGTCTACATCACATGCAACCTCTGTGCTTTTCCTTTCTGGGTTTGATCAACTCATGTCCATGATTGATCGGCTCTCCATCAGGCCGGTCGTTTGGGTGCCACCAGCCAATCGATTGGCTCGTCCAACCGATCGCTTCACTAGTCGTTGTGCATCTCCTCAGGTCACCACCCACTCGTCTCGCTCCTCGAATCGGTCATCTGGATCACCAATTGATCGGTTTACGCCATGAACCGATCATCTCAGTTGTCATCAGATTGTCCTCCGTTCTTTGACATAATAGGAAATAAAAGTTCTATACTATTTACATTTTAATTGAGAAACCCCAAGTTACATTTGGAGGGAGCAAAGGTAGGAAATAAATCTTGAGTTATCTCGAGTTACATCAAGAAAAGGATGTAGGGAATCGGTGCATAGACAGAGATGCAAGAAACCACATTCAACCATACACAAACATAGGGTTTATTGGCCATAATCACACTATACATCCACCACAAAAATTGTTTAAGGGTGACACATATCGAGTGCATTTATATTACATATCATATGTGTATATTGGGATTTGTGGAATTAGGATTGGACATGCATAAAGCCAATTTTATTTGCATCATATGCAATAAATAAAGGCGACAAACCAAAATCGATCACATCGATAATCCTAAAGTATAGAGCAGTTGACATGGCTCTGATACCACTGTAGGGTTTTAGGGGAGACAAAGAAGGCAATGGAAACAAAAACTTTTCTTCTCCCCAATCCCAGAATACAGGAATCATGTCAACATCTATATAATAGGAAGGATGGTTTGTAGAGACATACCTTACCCTGAGGCTTGCTCGGTGACGTTATCACGCATCTTGCACGGTATTCACCTCTGATCTTGGACGCTGCATATGCAGCTCCTGGTCTTACCGGGACTGTCGGGATTGACAACTCTCCTCCAAGCGACAGAAGTCTCCTGCCTCTGTAGTAGTCCACACAGACCACCTAGAACTCCGATCACCGTGTCACACAAGGCACCAGAAGGAGTCGTACCCTCCTGTCAGCATACTAGTTACCGACACACTCTCCTACAACCAGTCACTTTTCTGTAGTTGTCTTTCCCTTGTTGTGCCTCCCTTATCGGGTAGCACTTGCTCGGGCTCTCCTGGTTACCACAACCATAGAGAATGACAACTTTATAGAGAAACTGGTGTTCTAAGTTGTACTTTGAGAAGCCCCCAATACCCCTATATATAGGAGGGTCATGGAACAGGGTTCTCTACCCCAGGCAATGCAATATTAAAGTAGGAGTAGAAGGGTTCGAGATTTTCCACACAAACAACCAACTATGCCATCTGAACCAATCGTTTCAAGCATGAATCGATCAGTTGGGGACCTGAGACGATCATTTTACACTTGAACTGATCGGTTGGGGCACCTGAGCTGATCAGTTCATTTCTGAAACAATCGGTTCACTACCCTAGTCAGTTCCCGATTGACTTTTCCTCTTTTGTTTCAAATTAATCCAAATACCAATCCTTGTTCCAATCAAATTGGACAAGTGAAATGAAAAGAAATTTCTCACCAACCTGACTTTCCCAACTTGCTCGTTTGGACCTGTTGATTCGATTGGTTCAACCCTTGAACCGGTCATCTCAACCTGTCCTGAGCCGATCGGTTCATCACATGAGCCGATCGGTTCACCAAACTGAGTCGATCAGTTCATCACATGAGCCGATCAGTTGGGAGTGCAAACTATGCAAAATAGTCAATTGTAGTTCCAATCAATTTGATACTCTTAATCATCTAGTCCAACACCTTGAACATTATGATTTTGAGCTATCAATCAACTGAGTGTTTAATTGAGCTACTAAACTCCTTTAGCAATCAATCTAAACATCATTTGTGGATAAACTCCTCTTCCAGGTTAAATCCTATGTGTGTGACTAATAACACCAGATTTTGTGATGTTTTTGGCCCTTATTTTGTTATCAAAACTGCCCTTTTAAACTGTTCTCCTCTCCTTTTATATGTACTTTTGCAATAACAGGCCAAACTACACTCTTAATTCAATATTTCCATCTTTTGCAGAGTTTTCCTCCATTTTTGACCCATTTGTCAGCAATAAGGCCCGTCCCGGCCCACAAACATGATTCCACCTGCATCGGCCTTCCAGCCGGCTGATATGCACACTGCCCGGCAAGGTAGTGCAACACACGGACGCGCGACATGAGGACACCGCGCAAGAAGGGACTAACGGACGATACGCCTATCTACCCGATTGGGAGTCGGGCTCGCCATGACAACTGAAGCTTGTCGCGCAACACAGGCCACCCATCGGCAGGCGCCGCTCGTCATGACCACCGACAGCCGACATCCTTATAACGGGTGATACTGATGCCGGCCATCCAATGACTCCGTGATAATAAGAGCTAAAGAAAGATACGTGGCGCCCTGAGCACCGTAACTTCCCCAACCCCAGCCTATAAATAGCAGCTACAGGAAACCGAAAAGACAGGTCGGAACCATGTGCAAGTCACTTCAGGAAGCTGCGAAGAGCTAGTGTATCGTGTCGTAGTGCTCGTGCCGGGCGATTCTAGGTGAGCACTTCCCCATCCAGAGAGGGAGGGAATGGTTCACTTAGGGTCTCCTCGGGAGACACTACAGGCCGATATCGGCCGAAAAGGATCCCCGACATAAGTGACCGATACTAGGAGCATCGCTCTATCCCGGCACGATACTGAACCCCGATATGCATCGCCAGTCACGGCGTGTCACCCGAGAGGGTGCCGCCTGACATGATCGTATCGGGCATGGGTCCTTGCACGATGCAATCCGCCCATCACGGCATGTCGCCTGAGCGGGTGTGCCGCCCGACATGGTTGTATCGGGCTACGCTCCCGCCCGGTATTAGGCTGGAGGGTCCGATGTAGTCTTTCGTCCTTCTATATCAAGAAGGCGACATCTATCTTTACTATTTCATTCATTTATTTCTTTTACTTATGTAATCTAATTAGAACCTTATTTGTTTTTGGAAATAGAAGAGCTTAATTACCTACTGCTTTATGTTTGGTACCTTTGTTGAATGATTGCTATGTTCAATATCTGAATTCTAGCTTGTATGTTTGGATCACGTTTCGATTAGCTACCAAATCGTGTTTTCCCATTGCAACAGCCTCGAGAGAGGTGTTGTGGCTCTAGTGTTTGGTCCGATTTTGGATTACGAGAGTGCCCAGAATCAGAGTCGCTTTAGTTATCTTTCCACTCTAACTTAAGTCCAGCAACCTCGAGAGGGGTGTTGATGCTTGGTTAGAGGTACCCGCTTCGAGAGAAGGGGTACATGTTGTTTCTTCTGCCGCTTGTTTACCAAAGCTTTCTCCTTCATACCTTACTATAGAATTAGTGTTATCTCTCTATTTTTGTTGCACAAAAACCCCTAAAAACGGATAATTTCTTAAAAACCCTAATCTTACTCGTAGCTCCAGTTGGAGGTAGGTTTCTTTTATTTTAACGACCTTAACCGGCTGTTCCCTTGCGGGATTTTATCATCTCTTTTCCCTTATCGGAGTGTAACATGTCGATTCAGCGTTCTGTACACTACCACCCTTGTCCCTGTGTTCGACCTCGTATATCTACTTCGACCCCGTAAACAAAGTTGCGGGGGCCTAGAAGGTTTCGGGTTATAAATGTAAAAGTCTGACTACTTCAAATCTGCCTCCAATTTTAGGACGCGTGATTTAGGTCGGTCAACTTTTTGGCGCCGTTGTCGGGGACAAGGCAAAACGGTACTATTGACGAACCCCAATCCACTAACTACACTCTAGTGCCTCAAGCTTAGAAATAAGCTTGACATCACTCCCTTTTTTTCCTTTCTTTATTCTTTGCCTGAAGTGAATATTTCATATTATCCAATAACAGGTTTTCTAACTTGATTCTTTTTTTTACGCTATCTCAGCTACTAAGAAGAAAGGCATCCTGGTCAACCGAGCATCAACACCATCAAACATGCCTTGCTTTGAGCAACCTCTTTCTAAAAGTGAACACCAAGGGAGAGCCAAATCTCTCTCAAGCACCAGTCCAGGCCAAGACGAGGTTTCTCACCAACCCTACTTGGTTGGACAGTTGTTTGCTTTCATAAAGAGACAAGATGCAATCATCAACCGGCTGGCACAAAGTGCACATCCCAATCCAAGAGTTCTAAACTCCATGTAGTTCCAGATTGCAAATTTGCAGACATCCCAATGACAGATTGATCAACAGCTGGCCCAGATGGCAGTTTTGATGAAGAACCCTTCAAGAAAGATGCTCTCCTGCCCCGAAACTGCCAGAATGGCAGTGTTAAGATCTGGGAGGATAGTGGAACGTAATGAGGAGGCCAGACCAGAGCCCGAGTCAAGGACTGAGGGTGCAAATCCGGCAGAAGATGAAAATAGACAGGCTGACGCCCGAGAGCCTAAACAGAGATCCTTCGAGGAGCTACCTGGTGGGAGAAGCCCTTACGCTCCCAGGCTACCTTTTCCATACAAATTGATAAAGGCAAACTTGAAAAAGCACCATGAAAAATTCATGGAAACGATTAAGAAACTTTTTCTTAAAGTTCCCTTTCTGGATGCCTTGGAAGAAATGCCGACTTATGCCAAGTTCCTCAAAGATTTGATCACGAAGAAGAGGAGAGGAGGAAGGATTGAGACTGTGCATCTAGCAGCTGCATCCTCTACTTTCGTAAAGCCGGATCTGCCCAACAAAAAGAGAGATCTTGGGGATTTTACAATCCCTTTTGCCATCAGAGACAACGTCGAGCGGAAGGGTCTTGCCGACTTAGGGGCTAGCATCAGCCTCATGCCACTAAGCTTCGTGCAAAGATTAGGTTTAACCGATATGGTTAGAACCAACATGAGGATTGAACTAGGAGATCACACCTTCAAAAGACCCATCGGCATTATTGAAGATGAGCCGATCAGGGTGGGTAACTTCTTCATTCCGTGTGATATAGTCGTCATTGACACCGCGGAGGACCCCCGCTGCCCTATCATCTTTGGACATCCTTTCCTGGCTACGGGAAGGGCATTGATCGATGTTTCTGAGGGGATTATCACTCTGAGGGTTGGCAACGACCACTTGGACTTCAAGGTGAAGGATGCAATGAAAAGACCTTCCCTATCTGAGTCTGCTTGCTTTGCGGACAGCTACGATCAATTCTGCGAGGAGATAGAAGAAGACATCCGCATGGTAGACCCCCTTGCAAGGGCGATGAGCGGTCAAGATTCTGACTTTGAAAGCCTAGAAGTTGCGGAGTATCTCAACCTTCTTAACCTGTCTGACGAAGATTTGAGCGACGAGGATGAGGTGGTGGAATCTGTCAAGTATGCCTCTCTTGAGGGGGAGCCGCAAGAAAAGACATCCAGGGCCAAGCCTGAATTGAAGCCATTACCTGAAGGATTGATATATGAATTTCCAGATCAGGAAGAAAGGAACCCTATCATAGTCAATGCCAATCTTTCAAGGAACCAGCTGGACAGACTTCTTGAGGAGTTAAGACTCCACCGTCGGGCTATAGGATACTCCGTGGAAGATATCAAAGGCCTTAGCCCCGCTTTATGCATGCATCACATCAATATGGAAGAATCTGCCAAGCCTCTAGCTCAACCCCAGAGGAAGCTGAATCAGATGCTGAAAGAGGTCGTCAAGAAAGAGGTAATCATGTTAAGGGATGTGAGGATCATTTACCCAATCAGCGATAGTAACTGGGTAAGTTTGATCCACGTAGTACCCAAGAAAGGCGGTATGATAGTGGTAAAAGGAGAAAAGGGCGATGAGGTGGCGGTTAGGATTGTCACCGGATGGAGAATGTGCATTGATTACAGGAAGCTAAACCAGGCTACAAAAAAGGATCATTTTCCGCTACCTTTTATTGATCAAGTTCTTAAAAGATTAGTGCATCATGACTTTTTCTGTTTCTTGGATGGCTTTTCAGGATTTTATCAGGTCCCCATCTTGCCCGACGACCAAGAGAAGACAACCATTACCTGCCTCTACGACACCTATGTCTTCATAAGGATGCCCTTCAGAATCTGCAACGCTCCCACCACATTTCAACGATGCATGATATCAATGTTTTCAGATTTTCTGGAAGATATCGTGGAAGTTTTCATGGACGATTTTTCAGTCTATGGAAAGGACTTCAATACCTTCCTGAAAAACCTATCTCTGGTTGTGCAAAGATGCGAGGAGAATAGTCTGGTCTTAAACTGGGAAAAGTGCCATTTTATGGTACGAGAGGGCATCATTCTGGGGCATAAGATCTCAAGGCGTGGCATCGAGGTGGACACTAGAAAAGTTGAAGAAATATCCAAGCTTCCTCCACCAAAGTCCGTAACAGGAGTGAGGAGCTTCCTCGGACACGCCGACTATTACCGAAGATTCATAAAGGACTTCTCAAAGATTTCAAAGCCATTATCCAATTTGCTGGTAAAGGATGTTGAATTTGTTTTCTCTGATGACTGTCTAAATGCTTTTCAGGTTTTAAAGGACGCCCTTGTCTCACCACCCATCCTTCAAGCTCCAGATTGGGATTTACCATTTGAGCTTATGTGTGATGCCAACGACTATGCAATAGGAGCAGTCCTGGGGCAGAAAAAAGATAAAAAGCACCACGTGATCTGCTATGCTAGTCGCATGTTGGACAAAGCTCAGGTAAATTATACGACTACCAAAAAAGAGATGCTCACAATTGTCTTCACCTTTGATAAGTTCAGGTCATACCTCATTAGAGCAAAGGTCAAGGTATATACAGATCACGGGGCCATAAGATACCTAATGCAAAAGAAAGATACAAAGCTTAGACTGTTGAGGTGGGCCTTATTGCTACTAGAATTTGACCATGAGATTATCGACAAGAAGGGTGCAGAAAATGTGGTCGCTGACCACTTATCAAGGATCATGGCCGAAGGACAGAGGGAACCACCCATCAATGATAGCTATGCCGACGAAGCTTTAATGTTGGCTGAAACCAAGGAAGAAGACTTACCCTGGTTCGCAGATATCTGTAACTATCTTTCCTGTGGAGAGCTGCCTCCTGACATCACATATAATTAGAAAAAGAAGCTGTTCGCGGACGTGAAAAATTACTATTGGGATGATCCTCTCCTTTTCAGAAGGTGTGCAGATAACTTGTACAGGAGTTGCATTCCCAATGAAGAAACCCTGAACATTCTGAAGGAGTGCCACGCGTCCCCTTATGGGGGACATCTGGGAAGCGAAAGGACTGCTGCAAAAGTGCTACAATTAGGTTTTTACTGGCCTTCTTTATTCAAGGACGCTGCACAATTTGTAAAGATCTGTAAAGAGTGCCAGTCAGCAAGCAATATAGGGTGAAGGAATGAGATGCCGAAGGTGAATTGGATTGAAGTAGAAATCTTTGACGTATGGGGGATTGATTACATGGGGTCGTTTCCTCCATCCAGAGGGTATCAATACATTCTAGTGGCAGTAGACTATGTATCGAAATGGGTAGAAGTTGTGGCAACCCAAACGTGCGATGCTAAGTCTGTGATAAGGCTGTTCGAGAAGACGATTTTTCCTCGGTTCAGTGTACCATGCACTGTAATAAGCGGCGGTGGGCCCCATTTCAGTGAAAGACTATTTGAAGCACTCCTACAAAAGTATGGAGTTAAGCACAAGACCGCTACACCCTATCACCCACAGACTTCCGAGCAGGTAGAGGTTTCAAACAGACAAGTCAAGTAGATTCTGGAAAAGACTGTCAGCCGGACGAGGAAGGATTGGTCATTAAAGCTCGATGACGCACTTTGGGCCTACAAGACTGCCTATAAAATGCCCATTGGAACCACCCCCTACAAGTTTATCTACGGAAAATCCTGTCACCTACCACTGGAACTGGAACACAAGGCCCTTTGGGCAATTAAATTCTTGAATATGGATCTAGAGAAAGCTAGAGAAAAGAGATACTTGCAGCTACAAGAGCTTGAAGAGTTAAGGATTCATGCTTATGAGAATGGGAAAATTTATAAACAAAGGATGAAGGTGTGGCATGATGCCCACCTAAGGTGAAAGGATGTAAGTGAAGGGGATAAAGTTTTATTATTTAAATCCTCCATTCGTCTTTTTCTTGGAAAGTTACAAACAAGATGGTCGGGACCGTTCACTGTATCGAAGATATACCCACCAGGAATGATGGAGCTTTACGACAAAGACGATCCGACCAAGGTCTTTCAAGTAAACGGGCACAGAGTGAAGAGGTACTATGAAGACGAAGCTTTTGTTAGGAGGGCAGAGACCAACTTGCAGGACATGGATACTGTTGAAAGCCAAAAGTGAAGAACCTAAACTGGTCGAGCTGGCGACGAAAACTCCAGCGCTCCTCGGGAGGCAGCCTGAGCTTTCTTTTCTTTCCTAAAATATGATGTTATTTACTTTTTTGCAAAACAAACGTTATGGACATATGGATTGTAATAAGGCCTGAGTCGATGCATGCGTCACATGCGCCGACTCTTCTGCTTTATGGGCCACCACTTAGTTTTAAAAAGCATTGAGGAGTAATACCATCTGAGGTCGAGGACTTAAACTTAAAGCCAATGATGTTTTACTTATCAATCGATTTTTCCTTCGCCTCGTTTTAGTTCTTCAGGCTGCGTATCAGACATGTATCTCCTTTTCCTGATCGTTTCGGGCTGCATCTCAACCGGTGCGCAGAGCACACATTTTGGGCAGAAAAGGTCTATCAGGCATCGCATAAGTCGCGTCGGACGTCACGCCCAAGTGGTAGGCTCCCGTGTCAGGCGAGATAAGTTTTACCCTTGATTAGACGGATCAGACCGTTTGTTTCAGGAATAACTTGTCTCAGCGACTGACACACGCCCAAGATTACCCATTTTACCCCCAGTTGAGATTGCTATATATAGTATGGAGGGTTTATCGTGTCGAGCTACTGCACTTACTCTTCCAGCCACCCGCATCATGCAATAATCCCTTTTTTTGCTCGCATGTCGGCCAGCTCGCCTTCGCCCTCATGTCGGGCGAGAGCATCAAAAAGTAAAGGTATAGCCCGACAGCCTGTTTTCCCGACACAGGTTTCATATCGCGCGGAGCGTGTCAGGTTGGCGGATTTAGTTGATTTTTCTTGTATCGCCCGGCACATATGGTGCGCGACACGTCCTTCGTTCGCGCTGGCCCGATACGCCATATCAAGCGACATGATTTTTCCATCGAGAGGTCCTATCAGGCAGTTGTTTCATGCGACCCTATCGCCCGACACACCAGTATTGGGCAGCGTGTTTTGATGCGCAACTCTCTCCCTATCATCCAATCTTGTGTCTCCTTGGATTTTCTTTTAATGGATGATACTCAGACTTTGCGACGAAGAAAGCTTTATCGTGATATCAGTTTTTCCTACCTAACGTTTAAATGATCAATGAACTTGATAATAGGTATGGATCATACAAGGCAAACCTCCGAACAAGATGACAAACATGGTAGAAGAATCGATGCTGCGGCCGCAGCTGAAGCAACAACAGTCAGACAGAAACGCCAGAATCTCGAGAAAGCTGGGCCATCAATCGCCGAAAAAAGAGCAAGGATGGAATTTCTTGATTTGGTAGCCCCAAGAGAGTTCCATGTTATAACCCCAATTTTTGGGTACAATTAGTGAGAAATGTGATTTCTTGTATTAAGGATAATTGAACAAATAATGATGTGATTTGTTTTGAATAAATGGATTCCTTTCACAATAGCCTTGATTGGTTGCTTTGTGGGCTGCATTGGCTATTGGGCCCAATAACAAGGAAATTCAAATAGTAAATGGATAATTGAATTTTCGAGAAAAAGGAATATATAGAAACCTCTAGAAGGAAAATCCAAAGAGGGTTTCGTGCCTCTTCGGTTCCTTGGATACCAAGGAGTCCAAGGTTGCAAAAATAAAGCAATAAGAAAAGAAAAAAAAAATTAAATAAGTATTTCTTTATGAAGAAAGAAATTGAAAACATTGATGAGATACGGAAATTAAGCGAAAAGAGGTATAATTAAGTTATCCTTTGTGGAATTTCGTATCCCAAGGTTTCCTAATGATAAAAGGGATACCAATGAGGAAAATAAAAGAGAAATAAAGGGAAATCCTCAAAAAGGAGAAATTTTAATAAGAAATAAATACAATATGAGAAATTGACTTTTAAAAGAAGATAAAGGCAAACCAATATTTCCCCAATGTGGGAATCTGTGCCTTGGGTTTTCTTGAGGTCCAAGGGACCCAAAATAATGAGATAATGGCAAAGTGGAAAGAGAAAATAGCAAATTGCAAAATAAAAAGATAATGAGATACATTATTAGTGAATTTGTGAGATTGATAAAAAGAAAGTATCTTCCTATTAAATGAAAATAGAATTCATTCTTTTGGAATAGAGGACAAGTAAATAAAAGAATAAAATAAGTTATTTTCGAATTCCTAATGTCTAAAGAATAAAGAAGACTAAGGAAATAAGAGAGAGAGAGACGAACCAACTTATTAATGAAGGAAATATATATTCCTATTAGGAAAAGGTTTTTCTAATGCATGGATGAAGGATGTAGGGCGTGGATACTCTCCCTTATATAAGGGGTAGAGCCCTTGGCCGACATCAGGTTAATTCCAATGAATCTTCTCTCTCCTTCTTCTTGTTTTCGTCCACCAACCCTAGACATGAGAGGTTGCTGTTTTCATGGGTCCCAAGAAGCTACAATGGATCTCGAAGGTGGCGCATAGCTCCTGAGACAATCCTTAAACGATTTGTTACCCTTTCCATGCTCCCGATCTCGTGCAGTTCGCGGTCGAAGACCTGCAAACCGCAGCAGGTCGCGGCCTTGGTGTGCGTGATACCAGCCACCGCAGTCGTTAATCGGAGGCTCCCTGTGTGCGCCAAGGCACAACGGAGGTGGAGGAAGCATTTTCGGCGGCTGTCGAGGTCCGTGGTGGAGAGAGGCAGCCACACATGGCTGCAGGTCGGCGCCCAAACCTAGGGTCGCGAGGAGGAAGATGAACCAGGGGGTGTTTGACATCTTTGCCCCTCCGAGCAACACAGCAGCGGCCACTTAAGAAAGGGCAGGACGGTCATTTCGAAATGTTTCCAACAACCAGCGTTGCATGGGCACCAGGCGACGTGGCGCCTCCCCATTGGCCCAAGTGAGGTAATTCTTCCAAAAATCATAACTCCTAATTGGTAGCTCCGATGAGAATATATAATATATGAAAATTGATCAGGAGAAAATGAGGAATCCAGTAAAAATATAATTCAAGCCTGATTCCGTTTGCAATTTAAAAAGTGTATAAAGTTATCATATTTACTGGTTTAATTAATGAAAAAACCCTTGGAATTGATGATAGTTGAATATAGTGATGTTCTCTGAATGTTTAGAAGGAATATTAACCTGTTGATAATAAAAAGGATGATATTTGTACATAATTGGCTTAAATTAGGGTTTCATATACCTAAGTTTGCATTAATGGGCTTAGAAACCCTAATTTAGGAGGATATGTCTTTTAATGATTTTAATTGTGCAAATATACGAATAAGACAAAGTTATGTTGTTATAAATCCAATTTGAGTATAAAAGATCATTAATGTGGATATTTTGGGGTTCCTAGTGTATAAAGTAGAATTAATGATACATTAGGGTTTACTGACATAAATAATGAGAATTGTAGTAATTAGGGTTCCATGAGAATCGAACTATAATTCTTTGTTGAGTTGTCAATTCAAAGAAACCTAAATGATCTTGCCATGACTTAAATTGATAAAGATAGTAGTTGTAGTGTAAAAGAGATATATTGGATTTAATTGAATTTTAATGGTGTCTATAATGTTGAAATTAGGGTTTGTGGACTAAACAAATATTAACAGTAATAAATGCCTAATGAAAGCTAAAACCCTAAAGGATGACCTAGAAATCTTAAAGTGGAATCCAAGTAGATCTTGAGGAGGTTTAGAATAAAACAATGACACTTGGATGTTATGTATTAATTTCAGGATATTGATGATTGCTTGATTGTTTGTTCCTGAATATTAAATATTTGGACTTCAAGTTGCTCTGAACAGGTATGTGGTTATGATTATGACTATACCGATTAGTTTTCCGAGGTTTGTATCGACGTTTCCCTCAATGCATGAAATAACTGTTGGATATTTTAATTCATGCAACTATAAAGTGACTATGGCTATCACTATGAGTATACATATATAACTAGCTAGATCTGAGTCCACCCCTGTGGCTATGCAAAGGCTAAGGATAACCTAGAGCAAGGTCTAGGGTATCATGAGTTAGAAACTGGGCTACACATGAGTAGTGCCATGAGACTCTTAGCATACCATGAGTTAAGGAGTGGGCTACCTACGGGTAGTGCCATGTGACTCAGCCCTAGAAATTGATTCACCTATTAGGTGAAGTCATGAGGGGTAAAATGGGAATCTACCACATGGGAGGTAGTATCCAGGTCCACTGCAGGGACATCGCAGGGGATAGGGTACACATGGATCGCGTAGTTATACTTAAAACGTAAACTTGTTTGTTAAATGATAATTGAATGCGATACATTGTTATAGATAATTGAATGATTATTGTTTCCCCCACATACCAGCTTCGGCTGACCGACGTTTTGTTTGTCGACGTTTTAGGTACAAGTCAAAAGGACAAACAGTAAATCGTCACATTGTGAAATACATGAAGAAAAAAAAATACAAGGAGGATTAGTTAGCGTAGAATCATTAAGTGGATAGAAGTTAGAAATCCAAAATTTAACAAGGTATGCAAAGTTTATTTTCTTATAGCTTTTCAGTTTAGTATGTTAAAATTTGATAATTATTCTTGGTTAATTGTTGAACCTTTGATCCGGAAGTCATGGGTGCGGCTTCAACCTCTCGGTCTCCCTTAAATGGGGGTTATCGGGAGGTGGGGTCGTAACATTTGGTATCAGAGCCTGGGTTCCTCAATTAACCATTAATAATTAATAAATTTTACAAACTCCATAGAACCCAAGGGAGTTATTAGAGGAGTATCCGAAAGACGAAGGTGTCTAGAAAGGGATCACGACTGGGGGCTGGCAAGATTTTCCTCCGCACCGCTAGTCGGAATACGAGGACTCCCGGACCCGTGTGACCACCTGGCCAAAGTCTTAGGGTATGAATAGAAATAAGATACCTTTAGGACTTCTCATCGTATTCATCCCTTCTCATCATGAAATTCTGATACGAACCTAAAGGATTAGGGTTTTCTTTCTTCTCCTCACCCTCTTGAGGTATGGGTAAGGCTAATAAGGTTTAAGGAATCCTCCACCAAATTAATGGAAAGCATGTAAATAAGATGTCATGGACATAAGCTTAATAGATTAAGCGCAAATTAAAGAATAGATACATGCTTAGGTCGTATGACATAAGTTGTCATGTCCTCAGAAGAGACATGAGGCTAGACCTTCTTGTCAGGAGGATATGTTAGTCTTGGAGATAGAGATCTCTATTGCAAGTAGAGACCTAGCACATCCTCTGAGGATGATGCCAACCCTAACCCTAAGTGAAGTTAGAGAGAGATGAGTTGGACCAAGTGTTTGAAAGGACATGCCTTTAGGATGCCATATGATCCATGGGTGACCTAGCACCTTTGGCAACCCAACCCTGGGAAGGGTCGTGCATGTTAGGGTAAAGGATAGCTCCTTAGATGACGATGTTAGTGAAGGACCATAGAAACCCTATGGGCTTGTGTAAGTAGGGCATAGCTGGCACCTAGGACACGTCATAGTGCTGACGGTAAATGAAACCCTGGATAAGGAATTATGATGGAGCATAAAGGGTTATGGATGATCTTGAGCAACCATAAGTTCGAACCTAGGCTTCACCCATGTAGGGCATGCTTTTGAGGTTGATCCTTCATATAGAGAGTACCTCTAATGGTGAGGTTGGATGTAGGGTTAGCTCTAGAGAGGGCATGAAACCCCGCAAGAAGGTTGGAAGCCTAGGACCCTGAACAATGGATGATAATGGCTGCCTCATGATCGGTCCCTGAAAGTTGATGATACCTTGGTTGTCTTTAGAGGGACCAACTCCTGAGAGAAGATGAAGCTTCTGGTACCTACGTGCCCATGGTAGGGATGTTTACCTTCTATGGTAGGAAGAAGAGTTCCTCAGACCTAGAAAGGTTTAGTAGCAGGTTATGAGGCATTGTACCTTGTTGGTTGTCCTTAAGGAGGACCCAACACTAAGTGTTGCTTGAGTTGAAGTATGACAAGGAGTGTGTGTCATGCCTTTTTCATGCTTGGTTTGTAATTAAGAGACAGAGCATGCAGTGAACCTAGGGTTCCTAGGCCTAAGAGGGGAAGTGGTGTACCTAAGGCTCATGATGAGAAGCTGAGTTCCTATAGAAGCGAGCATAGTAATCCTCATGAATAGAGGAAAAGAAGAGCCCCTGAAGTTTAAGGTGTGTTTGATGAAACCCTCACATCTAGGTTGATGATAAAGAACGATATGATCTTGATCCAACATTGAGGAAAGAGGACAAGTATGACCTAGCATGGTACAATAAGTGATCTGCTCATGCCTTAATGGCTTGCTAGGGTTAAGTAGGCTCGTGTGGATGTAAACCCTAGACCTAAGAAATTTTGTGACCTTAGAGATAGTTTTCCTCCCATCTTGGGAGAGGGTCCCCTTTTGTAGGGTGTATATCAGTGTTGTTGGTTCAAGGTAACCTAAGGAGGTCTCATAGGATCTTGAGAAGCTATGTGAAAGGTACATGGTAGGAGAATGAACCTGTAGACCCATAGATATCCATCTCTAATTGTATATGAATGTGTTACCATGGAGGTAACCAGTATGGGGCTTGACCAAGGCAGGCAGGTTGCCATGATGCCTATGAATGGATGAGAGTCAGCCCATGAATGTAGAAAGAGAGATGATGAAGACTAGGGTAAGGTTCTAAGTGAACATGTACTATAATGGAGAATCCTAAGTCTATCCTAGGGTCAGGTAGGGATAAGACCGATGAAAGTAGGATTTGCCTAATTCCCCAGTTGCACATGACCATAGGGTCGGGAGGTAACAGCTATCATTGTCTGAGGGCCATGGGTTAGGAGATTGATCACCTTCATAGACTCATGGGGCCCAAAGGGCAGATGAGTAGGGCACTCTCTTGATGCATGAGGGAAGAGGGATGACCCCAAAAGAGTCAGTACCCTATAGACCTAGAGGAGATGACCAAGGATATAAACCTCAGTAGGTTCAAGACTAGTTTGATATCATGATGTTTGTGATGAAGAGACATATGTGGCACGTTGCAACTTAGATTTAAAGGTGTACTGGCAAGGTGGGATGTACCATCTCTACTCTTGGAACAGGAAGAACTCTGTATTTGGACTGCAGCCAAATGCTTATTTTCTTTTGTTATGGGAGTGAGAGATAGGACATTACGCATGCCATACACCAAGGACAAGAGATGATGTAGGTTGGAACGTTGCCATGAGAAATGGGGATAGAGAAGATATCTACCCTGGTAAAGTGAATGATACATGGATGGCTTGCAAACACTAAGAGGAATGAGGTAGTCACCTTATGAGGATGTTTTATCATGAGTTATAAAGAACTTACAAGTTATACCAGGTTGAGTTTGATCACCATGATGATGAAATCAGAGAGTGTTCTTAATGAAGATAGACATATAGTTTGAGGTGAGATGATAAGTGAAATACATGGAAGTGTATGTCTTCAATGTTACCTAATACCTAAGGATGTGAAGTGGTAATGGATGCACTGGATGAGATACATCTGACTTGTTGGACTAGAAGCTAGAAGAGGTTGTTTGGCTAACCCTAAGTTTGGAAAGGAGAGGTGTTTGGACAACACTCAGATGTAACAAGATACGTTGAAGGATTAAGAGTTGTTTGGTTAGCCAGTCTAGTCCTTGATACGATAAAAGGATGGTGGTAGAACCTCAAGTGTACTTCTTTGGAAAAGAAGGTGATGAAACCCCAACTAGAGCGGTTTAATTAGGGTTTCTGAGGAATCTATCTTAAGGAATCATGACAATACACGAGATTATGATTTAAGATATACCGTGGTACTACCAAGATAATAAGTAATAGTGGTACTTTAAATACCTAAGATAAAGTTGCATGTGGTATATGGCCATACAAGCCAGGAGGTAAGGGACGAACCCCAGTAACCCAGTGTATCGATATAGAGGACAAAAGAGTCCTTGAGAGAGAATGGAAGCTCATTACTATGGACGTTGTGATAGGTCTCCCCTGGATCAAGAAAGGTCAAGATGCAAGATGGGTTATGGTAGTTCGCCTTACCTAGATGACGTGAGAAAGGAAGAGTTCTGTCAAGGGACAGATCTAGTTGAACTACCCATGAGAGAGATGGTTCAACTACACCATAAAGCAAGTTCAAAGGTTCTTGAGGTTGAACTAAAGGTTCCCATCCAAAAGTGGGAGTAGGTACATGAAGAACTCAATGTTAGTATAGTTTATCACCCCTAACTATTGTTAGTATGATCCAGACTAAAGGGTCTGATGAGAGCATATGTGCTCGTTCAGGGTGATAGCTAGAGACAGTTCTTGTCCTATGAAAGATGTGATGATGACCACCATAGCCTGTATTGGGATTCTAAGAAGCTCTGTAAGGGAGGTTGTGTCGGTCACCCCTTCAGTAAGGTGATGTTGGTGAAAGGACCACATGAGGTTAGAAAAGGACCACATGATGGTTAGAAAAGGGACCACAGTGCGTGTAGATGAAGTCACTTTGTTTGTGCAAGGGCTGAAAGGAGCCTAGAGACGATGAGAGTCGTGAACAGATGCAAAGTAGACTGACTTATAAGTTACTGTGGAAGAATATGTGAGAATCCGACCCCTCTGAGCTGCAGCTGAGAAAGCTGAGTCCCCGATACATGTGTCTATTAGAGATGGATGGGTGGAGATGGTTAGGTTTTGACTTTACCCCTCAGGATAAAGTAATATGTGGCGAGTTCCATGTGTCCAATTTAGAGCACTATGTGAGGTACCCGACCATGTGCTGAGCAATGAACCTCGTGAGCCCCAAGGGAGGCTGAAATGGCCTGAGTCACCTGTGTAGTTTATAGACGCCAGGATGGAAGAACTCAGAGAAAAGAATATGTGATGATAAAGGTTCTTTGAAAATGCCATGAGTGCGGCAAAGCCACATAGGTGCCAATGATGGACATGGAAAAGTCTTATCCTGAATTGTTTGTTTGCTTGTTTGAATTTTGAGGACACAATTCCTATAAGAGGGGAAGGATGTTATAACCCCAATTTTTGGGTACAATTAGTGAGAAATGTGATTTCTCGTATTAAGGATAATTGAACAAATAATGATGTGATTTGTTTTGAATAAATGGATTCCTTTCACAATAGCCTTGATTGGTTGCTTTGTGGGCTGCATTGGCTATTGGGCCCAATAACAAGGAAATTCAAATAGTAAATGGATAATTGAATTTTCGAGAAAAAGGAATATATAGAAACCTCTAGAAGGAAAATCCAAAGAGGGTTTCGTGCCTCTTCGGTTCCTTGGATACCAAGGAGTCCAAGGTTGCAAAAAGAAAGCAATAAGAAAAGAAAAAAAAATTAAATAAGTATTTCTTTATGAAGAAAGAAATTGAAAACATTGATGAGATATAGAAATTAAGTGAAAAGAGGTATAATTGAGTTATCCTTTGTGAAATTTCGTATCCCAAGGTTTCCTAATGATAAAAGGGATACCAATGAGGAAAATAAAAGAGAAATAAAGGGAAATCCTCAAAAAGGAGATATTTTAATAAGAAATAAATACAATATGAGAAATTGACTTTTAAAAGAAGATAAAGGCAAACCAATATTCCCCCAATGTGGGAATTTGTGCCTTGGGTTTTCTTGAGGTCCAAGGGACCCAAAATAATGAGATAATGGAAAAGTGGAAAGAGAAAATAGCAAATTGCAAAATAAAAAGATAACGAGATACATTATTAGTGAATTTGTGAGATTGATAAAAAGAAAGTATCTTCCTATTAAATGAAAATAGAATTCGTGCTTTTGGAATAAAGGACAAGTAAATAAAACAATAAAAGAAGTTATTTTCGAATTCCTAATGTCTAAAGAATAAAGAAGACTAAGGAAATAAGAGAGAGAGAGAGGAACCAACTTATTAATGAAGGAAATATATATTCCTATTAGGAAAAGGTTTTGCTAATGCATGGATGAAGGATGTAGGGCATGGATACTCTCCCTTATATAAGGGGTAGAGCCCTTGGCCGACATCAGGTTAATTCCAATGAATCTTCTCTCTCCTTCTTCTTGTTTTTGTCTACCAACCCTAGACATGAGAGGTTGCTATTTTCATGGGTCCCAAGAAGCTGCAATGGATCTCGAAGGCGGCGCATAGCTCCTGAGACAATCCTTAAATGATTTTCCATGCTCCCGATCTCGTGCAGTTCGCGGTCGAAGACCTGCAAACCGCAGCAGGTCGCGGCCTTGGTGTGCATGAGACCATCCGCCTCAGCCATTAATCGGAGGCTCCCTGTGTGCGCCAAGGCACAACGGAGGTGGAGGAATCATTTCTAGCGGCTGTCGAGGTCCGTGGTGGAGAGAGGCAGCCACACTTGGCTGCAGGTCGGCGCCCAAACCTAGGGTCGCGAGGAGGAAGATGAACCAGGGGGTGTTTGACATCTTTGCCCCTCCGAGCAACACAGAAGCGGCCACTTAAGCAAGGGCAGGACGGTCATTTCGAAATGTTTCCAACAACCAACGTTGCATGGGCACCAGGCGACGTGGCACCTCCCAATTGGCCCAAGTGAGGTAATTCTTCCAAAAATCATAACTCCTAATTGGTAGCTCCGATGAGAATATATAATATATGAAAATTGATCAGGAGAAAATGGGGAATCTAGTAAAAATATAATTCAAGCCTGATTCCGTTTGCAATTTAAAAAGTGTATAAAGTTATCATATTTACTGGTTTAATTAATGGGAAAACCCTTGGAATTGATGATAGTTGAATATAGTGATGTTCTCTGAATGTTTAGAACAAATATTAACCTGTTAATAATAAAAAGGATGATATTTGTACATAATTGACTTAAATTAGGGTTTCATATACCTAAGTTTGCATTAATGGGCTTAGAAACCCTAATTTAGGAGGATATGTCTTTTAATGATTTTAATTGTGCAAATATACGAATAAGACAAAGTTATGTTGTTATAAATCCAATTTGAGTATAAAAGATCAGTAATGTGGATATTTTGGGGTTCCTAGTGTATAAAGTAGAATTAATGATACATTAGGGTTTATTGACATAAAGAATGAGAATTGTAGTAATTAGGGTTCCCGAAGAATCGAACTATAATTCTTTGTTGAGTTGTCAATTCAAAGAAACCTAAATGATCTTGCCATGACTTAAATTGATAAAGATAGTAGTTGTAGTGTAAAAGAGATATATTGGATTTAATTGACTTTTAATGGTGTCTATAATGTTGAAATTAGGGTTTGTGGACTAAACAAACATTAACAGTAATAAATGCCTAATGAAAGCTAAAACCCTAAAGGATGACCTAGAAATCTTAAAGTGGAATCCAAGTAGATCTTGAGGAGGTTTGGAATAAAACAATGACACTTGGATGTTATGTATTAATTTCAGGATATTGATGATTGCTTGATTGATTGTTCCTGAATATTAAATATTTGGACTTCAAGTTGCTCTGAACAGGTATGTGGTTATGCTTATGACTATACCGATTAGTTTTCTGAGGTTTGTATCGACGTTTCCCTCAATGCATGAAATAACTGTTGGATGTTTTAATTCATGCAACTATAAAGTGACTATGGCTATCACTATGAGTATACATGTATAACTAGCTAGATTTGAGTCCACCCCTGTGGCTATGCAAAGGCTAAGGATAACCTAGAGCAAGGTCTAGGGTATCATGAGTTAGAAACTGGGCTACACATGAGTAGTGCCATGAGACTCTTAGCATACCATGAGTTAAGGAGTGGGCTACCTACGGGTAGTGCCATGTGACTCAGCCCTAGAAATTGATTCACCTATTAGGTGAAGTCATGAGGGGTAAAATGGGAATCTACCACATGGGAGGTAGTACCAGGTCCACTGCAGGGACAGTGCAGGGGATAGGGTACACATGGATCGCATAGTTATACTTAAAATGTAAACTTGTTTGTTAAATGATAATTGAATGTGATACATTGTTATAGATAATTGAATGATTATTGTTTCCCCCACATACCAGCTTCGGCTGACCGATGTTTTGTTTGTCGGCATTTTAGGTACAAGCCAAAAGGACAAACAATAAATCGTCACATTGTGAAATACATGAAGAAAAAAAAATACAAGGAGGATTAGTTAGCGTAGAATCTATAAGTGGATAGAAGTTAGAAATCCAAAATTTAAAAAGGTATGCAAAGTTTAATTTCTTATAGCTTTTCAGTTTAGTATGTTAAAATTTGATAATTATTCTTGGTTAATTGCCGAACCTTTGATCCGGAAGTCATGGGTGTGGCTTCGACCTCTCGGTCTCCCTTAAATGGGGGTTATCGGGAGGTGGGGTCGTAACAGTCCATTTCCTTATCATAGTCTGTCATCTGCGGTGGTTTAGGACCACCTCCGAAAGAGAAAATCAGTGGAAGTCTTTCTTCAGTGGCCTCTAGTTTGAGTGTGGGTATTTTGGGTTCGTCAGTCGTGAAGACACCTTCATCTTTGGGGGGGTATCTTTTTTTGATACAATATCCACAAGTGTTTTCAAGATCTCTCTATCTACCATAGGCCGGTTATCATCGTCATAATCCACACGAGCCTTGCGCTTCCTTCTTGAGAGCTTTGCACTTGTTCTGGTTGCATCCTCCTGGGAAAGAAAATGGACTCAAGTGGACTTGTCTGACTAGTCCAATTGATGATGATGGTTTAAGGAAGCATAGATTGATGATCAGGCCTTTTGTTCATGTTCACAATGGAAGCATCTTAAAAAGTCTACCTGATCTAAGGGAATGGGAACTTCTTCCTCAGCAAAAGCGCATGACTGATCTAATTGAATCTTGCAATTCTAAACACACTTTTACCATCTGCTAAAACTATCTGCAGGTGCGGTCAACGCCTAACCCTCACTGGGTTAACATTACTTTACCCTATCTACTTCACTACTCTGGGACAGAGTGTGGAGTAAGTTTGGGGGGTACCCAATGTACCAGTGAGGGAGGTATAAAATTTTCTTCTTCAACTCTACCCTTTGTGTTCTTTCGTTTTTCTCCTATATCATGTGTACGTATGCATACTCATTAAATTTGTTTTGAAAATTTTGAAAAATTGTTGCTTATTTTGTCTCCATACTTATGTACAAAAACACTGTATAGTAAAAACATGATATGAATTCTTGCCAGTTTGTTTTCTATGTGCCCAACGAGATGCAAGTTTTGTTATGTCTTTATGATAATGCAACCTCAAACGATAAAAGACTATGAATCTCCACGCCAAAAATTTCGAAAAATATAATAATCTCGCAATAGCTAAAGAGATGAGTATGGAGAAGGAAAAAGCTGCCCAAACAGCAAAAATCCCTCTTGTTTTCCCCTACCAAACAAAAATCCCAAAAAGTGAAAGTAGCCTTATGAGAGTGAATAAAATCATGAGAGTTGTACCCAATAAAAGAACAGAAAAAAATATATATATACACACTTGTTTTCCAAAAATACCCATCTTTAGGCATGGTAGATCCGGGGTAGTGGTACGTAGGATGTGAAATCACTGCTCTAAAGCTAACTGTCTTGGACTGTAGGGACCACTTGCCCACTAACAGACCCACACCTAGATGGAATGATGGGAAACAAGAAAAACCCAAAAATCCTTAGCCTACCCAACACACAACTTTCTGCCCCTAAAGCTGTTTGGTGTAAAAGCTAACTTCGGAATCATGCACCAAAGTCTCGATGAAGCTGTAGAGAAATATTTTACTGAAATAATAAGGCAGGAAATGCAAGGTCTTTTGTTCGCAGTGGGGAAGTATTATATCTAAAGACATCGCGATTCTTGTCTTACCTCTTATCCTGACAGCTACACCACGCAAGAAGGAGCATCACAAAATAAAGTTTAAATATTGATTGAGGACAATCAAAAAGATAAGTTTGGGGGAGTTGATAACACCAGATTTTGTGATGTTTTTGGCCCTTATTTCGTTATCAAAACTGCCCTTTTAAATTGTTTTCCTCTCTTTTTATATGTACTTTTGTAATAACAGGACAAACTACACTCTTAATTCAATATTTCCATCTTTTGCAGAGTTTTCCTCCAATTTTGACCCATTTGTCAGCAATAAGGCCCGTCCCGACCCACAAACATGATTCCACCTGCATCGGCCTTCCAGCCGGCCGATATGAACACTTCCCGGCAGGGTAGTGCAATACACGGACGCGCGACATGAGGACACTTTGCAAGAAGGGACTAACGGACGATACGCCTATCTACCTGACAGGGAGCCGGGCTCGCCACGACAACCGAAGCTTGTCGCACGACACATGCCACCCACCGGCAGGCACCGCTCGTCACGACCACTGACAGCCGACATCCTTGTACTGGGCGATACTAATGTCGTCCGTCCACTGTCTCCGTGATAATAAGAGCTAAAGAAGGACACATGGCACCCTGAGCACCATAACTTCCCCAACCGCGGCCTATAAATAGCAGCTACAGGAAGCCGAAAAGACAGGTCGAAACCCTGCGCAAGTCACTTCAGGAAAGCTGCGAAGAGCTAGTGTATCGTGCAGCAGTGCTCGTGCCAGGCGATTCTAGGTGAGCACTTCCCCATCCCGAGAGGGAGGGAATGGTTCACTTAGGGTCACCCCGGGCAACACTACAGGCTGATATCGGCCGACAAGGATCCCCGACATAAGTGATCGATACTAGGAGCATCGCTCTAGCCCAGCACAATACCAAACCCCGATATGCATCGCCTGTCACGGCGTGTCGCCCGAGAGGATGCCACCCGACATGATCGTATTGGGCAAGGGTCCTCGCACGATGCATTCTGCCCGTCACGGCGTGTCGCCTGAGAGGGTGTACCACCCGACACGGTTGTATCAGGCTAGGCTCCCACCTGGTATCGAGCTGGAGGATCCGTTGTAGTCTGTCGTCCTTCTATATCAAGAAGGCGACATCTATCTTTACTATTTCAGTCATTTATTTCTTTTACTTATGCAATGTAATCAGAACCTTATTTGTTTATGGAAATAGAAGAGCTTAATTACCTACTGCTTAATGTTTGGTACCTTTGTTGAATGATTGCTATGTTCAATATCTAAACTCTATCTTGTATGTTTGGATCAAGTTTCGATTATCTACCGAATCATGTTTTCCCGTTGCAACAGCCTCGAGAGAGGTGTTGTGGCTCTAGTTTTTGGTACGATTTTGGAGTACGAGAGTGCCCGGAATTGGACTCGCTTTATTTATCTTTCCACTCTAACTTAAGTCCAGCAACCTCGAGAGGGGTGTTGATGCTTGGTTAGAGGTACCCGCTTCGAGAGAAGGGGTACAAGATGTTTCTTCTGCCGCTTGTTTACCGAAGCTTTCTCCTTCGTACCTTACTATAGCATTAGTGTTATCTCTCTGTTTCTGTTGCACAAAAACCCCTAAAAACTGATAATTGCTTAAAAACCCTAATCTTCCTCGTAGCTCCAGTTGGAGGTAGGTTGCTTTTGTTTTAACGACCTTAATCGGCTGTTCCCTTGTGGGATTTTATCATCTCTTTTCCCTTATCGGAGTGTAACGTGTCAATTCAACATTCTCTACACTACCACCCTTGTCCCTGTGTTCGACCCCGTATATCTACTTCGACCCCGTAAACAAAGTTGCGGGGGCATAGAAGGTTTCGGGTTATAAATGTAAACGTCCGACTACTTCAAATCCGCCTCCAATTTTAGGATGCGCGATTTAGGCCGGTCAGTGACCCTACAGGCCCATTTCACGTTGGCAGTGAAAGTTCATAAAACTTATGCCTTCACAAGCAAAGAGCGGTGCCTAGTCACACATCAATGCTACCCAAGTGAAAAGGAAAGTTGGAGAACAACTTTCAATCCTACAATCCATGAATGGTGTTATAGACAATGTATAATTCCTTTGTCTCTGATATCCCGAATGAACTCAAGGCATGGAGAAGTGTTCCTATCAATGTTCAATCACTTTCTTGATCTTAGAGTAGATTGGAGGAGATAATAAGTGTCACACTCCGATCTCGCATTACCCACTAATCACGAGATTACGGCGCGACGGAGGGATTACGCACTAGCCAAACCTCTCATGACTTTTTAAAAACATTTTTAAAGACATTAATAGGAAAATCTGATTTATACTGTAAAATGAAACTAAACAAACTGCAGAAGCATTTCTATTAAACTGACAGGAATATATACAAAGTCTACTGCAAATTACATTGTTCAACATAAATTAAACATAATAGTTAATTTACATCTTTATACACATTCTCTCTCACCCACACCATGTCCCAAGGACCGAGGGGAAAGGACTAAGAGACCTCTAACTAGACTAACTACAAACCTTCTATAGACTAGACGTTAGGATGAAACGATCCTTTCGATTCCCGCTGCTGACGACCTGAAAATGTTTTGAGTAGAGGTATGAGCCTACTCGCTCAGTGAATAGCCTTTCATTTAGCTATCACTAAACAACTCATCAGGTTTATAAAATTGAAATAAGAATAAGTACAGTACTAAGCAGGGAAGTTCTAATAACATAACAGATTTGCAGAATATAATCACATTTCCATGCAATAGCAGATAATTGGAACAGATAAACAGATATAAAGAAATAGCACAAAAGTTCAAATACTTTAATTTACTGTGATCCTATATGAGTACCAATTTATATTATTATTATGCCCTAATCATATGCAGTGTACCCTACATATAAAGATCTGTAGCGAACTACGATCCCGCCGTACAAGACTTAGCGACACACCCGGGAAATGCTAAGTCTGACGCCAGCCCTGCTCTGCCACAGGACCCCAGGCTCTCCGGCCTGACTCATAGGCTCTACGGCCTCAATGCACTACTCTGAGTGCTCTAGACTCCTCCTCTAACCTGAGTACACAGGAGCAGGGAGTCAACCCTGGGTTACCACCAAAATTACTCAACCGGTTGGTGTTGGATAACCCTTTACTTTATTTTTTTATTCACCCCAGTGCCACCGAAATTACTCAATCGATTGGTGTTGGACACTGTCTATCAATCCTCGTGCCACCAGAATTACTCAACCGGTTGATGTTGGACACGAGTTTCACACCTAAGAAGCAGATATGTCAAAGGGGTTCTACGGTGTTAGGGCACCTAAGTCTATCAACTGATTAACATATAACCATTTAAAACAAGAATATCACATTCTGTACTTACTGCACATTCTGAACATTACTTGAAACACATATATAACATTTGTCCTCCTTAAACATGATTCAATATCATTTATCCAGATTCCATGCTAAACATTCATTTTTAAATCAACAAACACATTGCAACCATAATACAGGAAATTTCATCATTTTCATTAAGCATATCAAGTATTTCAAGTTCCAATGAATCTAACATACTCTATTGTATGTACTACACTGTTTAAAAGTTATACTAACTGATACAGAAGTAATTAAGCATTTAAATTGAGTTAAATAATGATTTCTAAATGAACTACTACTCACCCACTTCGGTGTGTTCGTATACACCGAAAAACGTCCACAACCACGCCTAATTCTGCCCTTTACAGCAGCGTGCACGCCGTGCACCTGGACTGCACACTGTGCACCTTCAGTGCACCTTTGTTCTACTTTTCTGCAACTTTTCACGCCGTGCAAACTGATTTGCACGCCGTGCAACCTGGGAAGAAACTCGTTCCACTTCCTGTAACTTTGCACGCCGTGCAACCTGCGTAGAGACGGAAAACTCATTGAAGATGAACTCGATTAAAAACTAAGTCTTGGCTTAAGCTACAGATTCTAATTCTATCCTCAAAACCGAACTCCGTTCTGGTCTTACCTTTCTCTTTCGTGCGCCAATCGAACCCCGATTCAGACCTGTTCAGACCTGCTGCAATCGAACAGTACCCTGCACACCCGTACAGGTTGGAAAAGGAGCTCAGTAGTTACTGATTGAGAACTGGAAGCTGCGGATTCTTGTTTAGGCCTCTTGGACAAGCTCAAGGTGGCAATTCTTGCTGTTCTTCGTGCCCAAGGCTCCTGCTTCGGACCTGCTGCAATCAAGCAGCAGCTTCCCGCGCTCAGGTTGAAGAAAGGACTCGACTAGGTGCCTAAAGCAAGGCTACTGGCTACGGATTTGTGTTGTGGTCTCTTGGGCAAAGTCGATGGCGGCGTTTTGAGCTGCTCCTCGGGCCCAAGGCGGCTCCTGGCCGCGCTGCAGCTGCTGGCCGTGGCCCTGTAGGTCGGCGCCCTAGCAGGAGGTTGGGGGCGTAGGTGGTTGGGCGAGGAAGGAGGAAGGAGAAGGGTAGAGAAATGGAGGACGGAGGTGGACGGAGCTCAAGCGCTTGCTATATCGCCCAAAAATCGCCCTGCCCTCACTCCTTGGCTGCTGCTCTATCGGGCTGGTTGGGCACCGCTTGCGGTGTCCTGTTCTATCGGCCGCCTGAAGGAGAAGATAAGCGAGAAAATGAAAAAATAAAAGAAAAGGAAAATGGGTTTATTAACCCGGATTTGGAGAAATTGCAACTTAAACCCTAGAAACTAAAAAAGGTCATAACTTGTGACTCGTAGGTCCGATTTGGACGATTCTTCTTGCAACATTTCAAGCACGGAATTCTCGATAACCTCAAAGTACAAAACATGCTAAAAGGACTATTTCACTGGATCAAAGCTCTAATTACAACTGTGATTACTTGATTCAACTAAATGTACTAAATAATCAGTATTGACATCATTAATTGCCTCAGGTGATTCAATCTCAGCTATTAATTCACGTCTTAGCTTATCTTGATTATCCATGATGTTTAATTTGATACTCAACACTAATTGAGGTGTTTCACGTAATTCGAGGTATTTATTAGTTAATCATGGAGTGGGTCATAACAACCTTTTCCCCTTAAAAGAATTTCGTCCCGAAATTCCTAAAAGAGAAAGGAAACTTGTCTCTCATCTCTGACTCGTATTCCTACGTAGCTTCCTCTAGGTTAAGATTTCTCCACAAAACTATCAATAATGGTATCTCACAATTCGTGAGTTTCTTGATCCTCCGATCAACCATCTGTATAGGTTCCTTAACCTAGGACACATCTGATCTGATTCCAGATCGACCCACAAAACATTGTCTTTCCAGAACTGTTATAACAGTATCTCAATTTATGATAATTACCAAGAAATTATTATACTATACATGCAGATAAACTAAAATTCTTAAATAAACAGAATGCATGTCAATCTGGTACTAGAATAAAATCATGCAATTTAACTGTTAAACATCATCACATCTCATAATGAAAATTGATATCAAAATACTTGATTCATCGCACACCCTATCCTTAGGGTTTCATTTGCCTTATTCATTCATCACATGCCAACACCCTACTCTTAGGGTTATCTCATTCACTAATCACATGGCAACACCCTACTCTTAGGGTTTCCGTTATCTCATTTGTTTGATTGCAGTCCAAATCACAATACGGTATCATTCTAGAACTGGCAGAACAGTATATTTCAAAATCATTGTAATTACTGAGTAATCTTTATATCATGCGTGCAGGCAGATTAAAAATTCATAAATATTCCAAACTCAAATCAATTTTGGCACATACATACTGAATTCATGTAATTGAACATCTTATTACATCAATAAGATTAATTTACTTCACCTATAAGAAACCATATGTACTATTTTTTAATTATCTGAAATTTCTCGAAGAACGTGCATATTAACCAAATTCCTGGTTTGTGCATCGCATAACTCAATTAAGAGTTGCTTACAAATCATAACACAGATAATTAATAGTACTTGAGAATTTCTAATGATATCTCAGAGAAACGTGCCAATTCATGTAAATGTTAAGTCATACACATTAACATAACAGGAAGCATGCAACTAGATTTATTTGCATATTTTAATGCTATCTTACTATCTTGAAATCATGCACCTAATGGTTTACCAAATTTGTATTGCCTGGGTTTATAATCAAACCGTACCATTATCAGTTGTGTATTTCTAATCTCAACATTCACATTAGGCAAGCTCTGTAAGACTTAAATATTCATTCTTACTTTCACCGAAAAGCAAAACACATGCTCTCAGCATGTCCTCAAGAGTCTGAATGGTTCTCTCAGACTAGCCATCCGTCTGCGGATGAAAAGGTTACACTGAATCTTAACTTTGTGCCCGAAGCACGATGCAACTGTTTCCACAACCTAGATGTGAACTTAGGATCTCAATAAGATATGATTGAAACTGAATTACCAGACAACCTAATTATTTCATCCATGTATATCTTAGTCAAGTTTCGAGACATCAAAGGTTGACTTAATATGAAGAAAGCGAGCAGACTAAATTAGTCCATCCACAATCATTCATATCAAATCACAACCTCTAGGTGTCCTGGGTAACCTTACCACAAAATCCATTGTGATATATCCCCATTCCCATTCAGGCATAGATAAAGATTACAGGGTAGCTGTAGATTTCTAGGGTTCAGCCTTAACCTACAGGCACACACTACTTCTAACCACGTACTCAGCTACATCCTTCTGCCTATCTGACTATCTGTTTCAACTCCTTGAGATTCATATACATCTTAGTGTTTTCCTGAAAGCATAGCATACATCAATACATGCGCTTCCATAAGAATCTTTTCTTTCAACTCACTATCTCAAGGTACACACAACGTGTCATGCTAATACAACACCTTATCATCTTAAAACTTTAAACTCTGGTCTCTTTTCCTCCTATCATGTCATGCATGATCTGATTTAACTTACTATCACCCTATGGTAGTTCCTTGATCTGCTCATAAGAAGTAGGCTTAACTTACATCTGTACAATCAAATCACTTTGTGTTGTCACCCCTAAGCCTAAGTTCAACTTCCACATTTCTACTAACAGGTCCCTATTGAAACCTGCCATAGAGAATGCGTTAGCTGTTGAACTTGACTTTCTACGGAAAGCATCATTCACCACATTCTCTTTACCAGGGTGGAAATCTATTGTTACATCATAAAGATAGTGACGCCATGTCTTAAAAACATGAACTACATCAACTATCTTCAGATCATATATCGGATAATACTCCGCTTTCTATGCTACTTTCTTATTGTTACATTTCAAGTTTATGTCTTATTCTTTTCTCTAAGTCATTACATGTTGCTCATGTACCGTTCAGATTATCTACCTCAAAACCCTAGATCACTATCAAAGCTAGTTTACTTTTCATAGAACAAATCTCAAGGTCTTATTTTACAAAGATACTAGTATTCAAGGTTAAATCACTAGTGATATCCCTTGAACTACTACAACTCTAATCATTCTAGGGTTTGGTTCTTATCAGTAACATAGAATTATTGTGTGTGTGTGTGGTCGATCATATAGATCAATTTGAGCTGCTTGGGTCAATAGCATATTAACCCAACACTCAATTTTAATTATATTGGCAGAAAATTCAGTTTTCACAATAGTTTCTGTAATTCGTTTATTAAATAGCTAACAGAAGCTCCAAAAATTCTGGAAATTTTATATGTTATACCTAATGAAGTTTTAAATCTCCAGTAAAAATTTGAAATCATTTCTAGTTACCAATAAATAAATAAAAATCAAACAGTGCACTGCTATATTGCAGTCTGCAGCAGATTCGGTCGAGTTGTAAACTCGGTCGACACCCTCACTGTAGAGATCAAAAGTCATCCAAAAATTACGCCAATTTAGTAGAGTGTCTAAAATTGTGTTTTTCAAGAACAGTTAAAATTTGAGATCAATTGGATATACCAATAAAAGATGAAATTCAATTACCACACTGCTATATCATTCTGAAAATGTGATCGGTCGAGTTTGAAACTCGGCCGATAAACAAGTCAGAACATTCTTCAAAAATTCTGATATTTTCCAATATTGTTCACATTTTTTATATCCAAATCATATCTAAATTTGAGCTAAATCAGAGTTACACATAAAATACTAAAAATCATTTAGTGAGACATTCTATTCATCAAATTCTGTATTCATATGTCATTAAAACCCTAATTCTTAAGATAAAGAACATTTAGACTTCTTACCATAGTTAAAACATCCTAGTGTATATACATTCTCACTATGTTACGGGTCTAAATCATCTAGAGTCTATTCTTATTTTATTGTTAATAGGAGTCATTAGATCCCAGTAACGCATCCTGCCATTCGGACCAGGCCGAACCTGTAGTCCTGAAGCCAAGAGCTACTCGAGATTAATCAACCCCTATTAATCTTAAACATGTGGAAAGAATATCCACTTAGGGCAAACTCATTTAAACATAAATTCGGGCCTACATTAATACAAAGAAAACAAACACTAAACAATTCACTTCATGACACAACAATATAAAAGAATTTTATTTGCTTTACGAACTGAAAATTCTAATTTTATGCATATAAAAGCATTTCTAGTGATCTTTAAATCAAATAAGCAAAATCAAGTAAGAGTTATATCACATCCTATATATAATCTCTTATTCCTACATTAATTTCTTATCTCACAACCCTAAGATTTCTAGGGTTTCTCTCTAGCCCATCCTTCCTCTGCATACCTGGCCAGGGCATCCAGAGAAGAACAGACAGAGTAGCTTGATACTGGTCAATCTAAGTATTCAGACACCTGGCCAGGGTATCTAAACACTCAGACCTCCCAGAGCTAAAACACATCAGCTATTATTTGCCTCACTTATAACTTTATCTTTTGATCTTAATGATTCTTAACGACTCAACTTAAACTCTTTACTTGGTTCTCGTGACCACATCCTTTTCCTGCCATCTGTAATAGTATAACAGAACACTTCCTGTTAGAAAATTACAGACAGAAGAAAAACTCTTAAACCTTAATCCTATTGGTCTCTTATCGTCCCCTGACCTTGACTTAGAGTAACCATTTACTCAACCTATGCTCTGATACCAAAAATGTCACACCTCGATCTCGCATTACCCACTAATCACGAGATTAGGGCGCGACGGAGGGATTACACACTAGCCAAACCTCTCATGACTTTTTAAAAACATTTTTAAAGACATTAATAGAAAAATCTGATTTATACTGTAAAATGAAACTAAACAAACTGCAGAAGCATTTCTATTAAACTGACAGGAATATATACAAAGTCTACTGCAAATTACATTGTTCAACATAAATTAAACATAACAGTTAATTTACATCTTTATACACATTCTCTCTCACCCACACCATGTCCCAAGGACCGAGGCGAAAGGACTAAGAGACCTCTAACTAGACTAACTACAAACCTTCTATAGACTAGACGTTAGGATGAAACGATCCTTCCGATTCCTGCTACTGACGACCTGAAAATGTTTTGAGTAGAGGTATGAGCCTACTCGCTCAGTGAATAGACTTTCATTTAGCTATCACTAAACAACTCATCAGGTTTATAAAATTGAAATAAGCATAAGTACAGTACTAAGCAGGGCAGTTCTAATAACATAACAAATTTGCAGAATATAATCACATTTCCATGCAATAGCAGATAATTGGAACAGATAAACAGATATAAAGAAATAGCACAAAAGTTCGAATACTTTAATTTACTGTGATCCTATATGAGTACCAATTTATATTATTATTATTATTATGCCCTAATCATATGCAGTGTAACCTGCATATAAAGATCCGTAGCAAACTATGATCCCACCGTACAAGACTTAGCGACACACCCGGGAAATGCTAAGTCTGACGCCAACCCTGCTCTGCCACAGGACCCCAGGCTCTCCGGCTGGACTCATAGGCTCTACGGCCTCAATGCACTACTCTGAGTGCTCTAGACGCCTCCTCTAACCTGAGTACACAGGCGCAGGGAGTCAACCCTGGGTTACCACCAGAATTACTCAACCGGTTGGTGTTGGATAACCCTTTACTTTATTTTTTTATTCATCCCAGTGCCACCGAAATTACTCAATCGGTTGGTGTTGGACACTGTCTATCAATCCTCGTGCCACCAGAATTACTCAACCGGTTGATGTTGGACACGAGTTTCACCCCTAAGAAGTAGATCTGTCAAAGGGGTTCTACGGTGTTAGGGCACCTAAGTCTATCAACTGATTAACATATAACCATTTAAAACAAGAATATCACATTCTGTACTTACTGCACATTCTGAACATTACTTGAAACACATATATAACATTTGTCCTCCTTAAACATGATTCAATATCATTTATCCAGATTCCATGCTAAACATTCATTTTTAAATCAACAAACACATTGCAACCATAATACAGGAAATTTTATCATTTTTATTAAGCATATCAAGTATTTCAAGTTCCAATGAATCTAACATACTCTATTGTATGTACTACACTGTTTAAAAGTTATACTAATTGATACAGAAGTAATTAAGCATTTAAATTGAGTTAAATAATGATTTCTAAATGAACTACTACTCACCCACTTCGGTGTGTTCGTATACACTGAAAAACGTCCACAACCACGCCTAATTCTGCCCTTTACAGCAGCGTGCACGCCGTGCACCTTCAGTGCACCTTTGTTCTACTTTTCTGCAACTTTGCACGCCGTGCAACCTGGGCAGAAACTCGTTCCGCTTCCTGTAACTTTGCACGCCATGCAAATTAATTTGCACGCCGTGCAACCTGCGCAGAGACGGAAAACTCATTGAAGATGAACTCGATTAAAAACTAAGTCTTGGCTTAAGCTACAGATTCTAATTCTATCCTCAAAACCGAACTCCGTTCTGGTCTTACCTTACTCTTTCGTGCACCAATCGAACCCCGATTCAGACCTGTTCAGACCTGCTGCAATCGAACAGTACCCTGCACACCCGTACAGGTTGGAAAAGGAGCTCAGTAGTTACTGATTGAGAACTGGAAGCTGCGGATTCTTGTTTAGGCCTCTTGGCCGAGCTCAAGGCGGCAATTCTTGCTGTTCTTCATGCCCAAGGCTCCTGCTTCGGACCTGCTGCAATCAAGTAGCAGCTTCCCGCGCTCAGGTTGAAGAAAGGACTCGACTAGGTTCCTAAAGCAAGGCTACTGGCTACAGATTTGTGTTGTGGTCTCTTGGGCAAAGTCGATGGCGGCGTTTTGAGCTGCTCCTCGGGCCCAAGGCGGCTCCTGGCCGTGCTGCAGCTGCTGGCCGCGGCCCTGCAGGTCGGCGCCCTAGCAGGAGGTTGGGGGCGTAGGTGGTTGGGCGAGGAAGGAGGAAGGAGAAGGGTAGAGAAATGGAGGACGGAGGTGGACGGAGCTCAAGCGCTTGCTATATCGCCCAAAAATCGCCCTGCCCTCACTCCTTGGCTGCTGCTCTATCGGGCTGGTTGGGCACCGCTTGCGGTGTCCTGTTCTATCGGCCTCCTGAAGGAGAAGATAAGCGAGAAAATGAAAAAATAAAAGAAAAGGAAAAGGGGTTTATTAACCCAGATTTGGAGAAATTGCAACTTAAACCCTAGAAACTAAAAAAGGTCATAACTTGTGACTCGTAGGTCCGATTTGGACGATTATTCTTGCAACATTTCAAGCACGGAATTCTCTATAACCTCAAAGTACAAAACATGCTAAAAGGACTATTTCACTGGATCAAAGCTCTAATTACAACTGTGATTACTTGATTCAACTTAATGTACTAAATAATCAGTATTGACATCATTAATTGCCTCAGGTGATTCAATCTCAGCTATTAATTCACATCTTAGCTTATCTTGATTATCCATGATGTTTAATTTGATACTCAACACTAATTGAGGTGTTTCACGTAATTCGAGGTATTTATTAGTTAATCATGGAGTGGGTCATAACAATAAGAATGTACAAACTCTTAGCATCTATATGATCTCATCGTTCAGGTCCTTAACTTGAAAGCATACGTCATTGATTACTGTCATTCTCTAGACATTCAATTTGTTCTATCATTATCTCATATGAATGAACCAGAAAGAATTGGAAGCTTGCCTTTGATTTTTATCAAATCAATCTTAATGTATCCCACTAATCATCCCATGATTGGCTCTCAGGGCATACAAACCAACAGAAGGTAGGATCCACAATAGATACACTTGAATTTGATGGTCTAATGGTTGATATGCAAACCATTGAACCAACTGCTAAGAATTATTTGATAGCTCAAAATCATGTACATTGTTCTCTCACATATGACAAAGGTTACATGTATGGGTCATTGACTAGCAATCATGTTGAAGAGATAAATGGAGTCCTGAGAGGTGTTAGAGGTTTACTAATGTAGGCATTCATTGTTTTCACATACTATCACTCTATTACAATGTGGTTGGAGAGGCGTAATCAAACATATGGTTGTGCAAATAAGTGAGACAAATGGCCCTTGAAGCTTCATAATACACTTTTTAATGTACGACATGATGCAAAGAGACTAAGAGTAACACTCCGCGTGAACAATGATGAATGGCTTGTTAATGACATGGAAGAACATAACTTTCACATCAAAGTGCATCTAAACGGTGCCAATGAATGCAGTTGTGGTTTTCTACAACAATGGCATTTACCACGTTGTCATGTTTGGGTAGCAGCGAAAATCATCAATTACGATTGTGACGGACTTGTGAGCCAATATTTGACAAATGCATCTTATTTGAATGCATATAAAACTGAATCTCGTGGTATTCCCAACAAGAGGTTTTGTCCTCCATTTGATGAAAGTAGAGATATTTATCTGATATTACCCCCAAGGAAATGAAGGAATGATGAAAGACAAAAGAAAAAAAAGAAGGCCCTCACATATGGATGTTGATCCAAACCAATATACCTATCATTGTCATAAGTGTGGCAGAAAGGGTCATAACAGACACACTTATCCTAATGTAATGTGATGTCAAGTCATGTAATGTTTGAATTTTAGTTTAGTCAAGTAATGTAATGTTTCAATTTCTATTGAGTGTTTTTATTTTAGTTTATTGAAGTCATGTAATGTTTGAATTTCAGTTGAATGTTTCTTATTTCAGTTTAATCAAGTCATGTAATGTTTGAATTTCAATTTATTCAATTCTTATGATGTTTAAATTTATATTTATTGAAGTCATGTGATGTATCTTATTTAGTTGAATGTTTCTTATATCAATTGAATGTTTCTTATTTCAATTGAATGTTTCTTATTTCAGTTGAATTTTTCTTATTTCTGTTTATGTATTATTTTCACTTTTCATAGATATGGCTCCAAGAGAAGTATCATACCAACTCTCCCAGCACCACTTCATGTTGTTAGGTTGGCGTGTTACTGATGAGGGTGTCTTGCATAACATTTCTTTAGCCAGTTTTGGACTTGTTCCTAAGTTGTAACCTATCCACCAAGATCCAGTTTGATCACTACCCTAGTTAACCCTCGGGACAAGGCTAGAAAAACTTTTAAGTTCCCATGTTTTGAGATGAATGTCACACTTCAGGATGAGACAATTCTTCTAGGTCTTAGGATTGATGGACCACCAATTAAAGATGCATATCCTTTAGGCACAGATGAGGGGCAATTTATTCATTGGCTCATCTTTGTGAGCATTTCTTGGGAGATGCACCATATGGGATGTCAAAGGGGCACATTGATCTTACTTGGTTGCGTGAAAACTTTAGTGGGATGGATTTCACCTTAGGAGATGAAGAGCATCAAGGACGAATGAGGATAAGGTATACTACAACATATCTCCTATACTTTTTAGGTAGTTATCTTATTCTAGATTATACTAGGGACAAGGTTCGTGTAAGGTACTTCTCACTTGTGGATGATTTTACAAGATGTAACACTCTATCTTGGAGTGCTACAATTCTAGCATACATGTATACGGAGTTGTACAAGGGTACTACTCGTTCCAAGAAAATTGCCCACCTGTCTGATTGTGTATGCCTATTGCAGATGTGGTGTTGAGAGAGGTTAGGAATTGGACGCACAAGATCACTGGTTATGAACTGGGGGGAGTGGCCAGAAGATGTTCCCTTGTGTTACAGGTAAATATTTACCCAACTTCTGCTTTTTTTTATTACTTTCTAAGTTTAAATAAATTTAGTTTGTCAATTTAATAGGTGACCTAATTTTATTCAATGACTGATTCTATTAGAGGATCATTCTAGTTTTATGATTTCACCTTTGACCAGATTTACCCTCTCATATATAATTCAATTCTGAAAAATATTCTTTGTTTTTATATGATATATGTTATATTTCTAAAAAATAATCTTTTTATATGATATATGCTATATTTATAAATAACATATACAGTTAACTAGTTACACTGAGGATATTCTACAAAGACTTCAACATTGTGTCGAGAGGGTCGCCATATATGGTTGGCCCGAGTGCCTCTAGTGTGCAACACAGTAGTATAGTGGCACATTCTAGACAGAGTTCTTGAACAATTCAGCTTTGTTCAAGTACAACCTACTCTTGACTTGCCACATCTTTGTAGGATGGATGGGAGGGGTCATGCTGCTAAGGATTGGTTGCATCACTATAGGTAGGAGGTGCAACTATGGCTCAATAGATGTGAGAGCTTAGTTCCCCCTCCACCAGTAGACACAATCTTCAGTCCACAAGTGCACTACGGATGATATCATCCACATTATGTAGTAGTCCATCCAACTCAGCCTCCGACCACATACTACCCAATGAGATACCGAAACAACAATTTGTGTGTATCATTTTTCTTACAAATAGTTATTATTCAATACTATGTGTAATTGGTCTTTATTATTTCTACATACTTTGTTTGAATAGGTAGAATCACATATGGGATTCCGAGCAGCTTTACAACATGCCCCTTCACATATCTGAGATGATATCTACAACATCCAGGGGAGCTACTTTTTGAGTCTTCCTGCCTATGCTCACCCATATGATCCCATCCCCACTCCTACTCATTCCACTGGTCCTGAACCCATGCCCACTCCTACTCATACATGTACCACTTAGTCTGAGCCCATTCCGACTACTACTGAACCCATTTCCACTTCTCAGTTCATGGGATGGGGACCTACAAGATCGTATTTTTGAAGAGTTGGTACATCTGTTTCATACATCACCCACCTCCTCCACCCACAACTTACTATGGAGTAGGTTCTTCTTCTGTTCCATACACTCCAGTCCCACAACGAGTTATTCATGAGAGTCAACCACCATCTTATGCTACATACTCACTGACTCCGTTTGATTTCTCATTTTGCATCCCACCTAAGGCCCCACATCCTAGTTTTGAGAGACCCCTAACCCCACCTCCACCTTTCCATTTCTATCATGGACCTTGTCCGCCTACTTCTACATAGTTGTCCCTCATTGAGGCATCTCTAGATGAGATCCCTACTCAAGAGTCAGAGGTGTAGGGAGGTGGGCGAGGAAGACATCGGTGTTAAGGACATGCTTACTTTCATTTGTATTATTTTATATATATGTCTTTGTGAAGGCATTTATCTAGCTTATATTTGAATCTATCATATATGTCCACCTCCTATGGTTTATATATTTGATTCTTGATTGATGATTGTTTTTGTTTATGATATCATCTCGATCTAGACAATAAATGTATTATTTTCTCTTCATGTTGGTTAATGTTGTAACCTTAGTTTTAATTGATATTTCATATTTTTGTATTAATTTCTTCTTATCTAATCAAGAAAAAATTATGAATTGCTGGTTGTAATAACACTTATGTAATCTGTAGGTATTTTTAGAGCTATTCAAATTAACAAATTTATAATAATTGAACATATTTTATACTAAAAATACAAGTGATCTAATTGTAAATGTACTGATATAATCTATAATATTATTATAAAAATCAATAAACAGCAAATAATAATTACAACAAAAAAATATCGATACGAAAATAATACGTCTTGTATGGAGATATATTTGCTTACTTTACAGAAAATATGTCTTGCATGGAGACATATTGATTTGATGTGGTAGCAATACATCATGTCCTAGACGCATTGCCCTGCCGTGGGGTCAATACGTCTACTTTCTGAACGTATTTCTCTGCGAGAGAGAAATGCGTCAAGGACGATGACATATTGATCCCACCGACAGGCAATACGTCCCACTTCAGGTCGCATTACTCGGTGGTGGGGTCAATGCATCTTATCCGGAGACACCTTGCTCTCTCACAGAGAAATATATCTGGGATTAGTATGTATTGGCCTCACAATAGGACAATGTATCCTAGCTCGAGACGTATTGCTATGTCAGAGCGCAATGCGTCACCTGAGCAGAAGTATTGCCCTCGAATAGAGCAATACGTCTCCAGCTGGGATGTATTGAACTGCAACCATGCCATTTTGGAAATTCAGTTCCATAACATGTCATTTTGGCAAGTAAAATGGCTAAACATGTCATTATGGTTTTTTAGCCTATTTTTAATTATTGGTTTTTCATAATTTCAGAAAATAAATTTTCTGACAATTCCTAAAGTTCCTCAAGTATGTACATGATATCTTTCTGACTTCTTGAAAATCATAGGGGAAAACAAGTGTTACACCCTCTGTGATTATCATGAGGGCACGTCGTTCTACTAGTACAAAACCAAGCTGAAGTGACCCAGTTAGCCAGTAATATACCAGCTTGATGCATAATCTACTGTGATGCCAGACTATCAAAGGTCAACAACCATACGTGTCATTTTATGGCTACAGCAACTATCACCAATTTCTCTCGTGATATAGGATGCATCTGTTTCGATTTATTTAGCTCGGAAAGCTCAACCAAAATGACACACGTAATATATATATATATATATATATATATATATATATATGTATATATATATATATATGTATATGTATATATATATGTATATATATATACGTATATATATATATATGTATATATATATATATATATATATATATATATATATATATATATATATATATATATATATATATATATATATATATATATATATATATATATATATATGGCTAAAAGAATTATGTACCCGAGTACATATTGATTACATGTACCCATCTTCATTTATGATTATTATAACATTCTACTCAATAATCTAACCTTATGGATGTAAAGTGTACGCCTTAGATAAGATGTGTAAAAAAAAATCACAAAAATCTGATATTCATAGATCATTCAATGAAAAAAATGTGTATTTTCTAATCAACGGTTAGTTGCTGAAATTGTAGAAACCGTTGAATAGAATATTACTATATCTCATGATCTATTTTAGATATGTTTATGATTTTCCAAAGACATCTAATCTATATATAGTTGAATCAATCCATATAGTTAGATTTTATCAACATACTCCACATGTGCTATTTTAATGGACGGTACACGTAACTTACATGTACCGGCCGGTACACACTTCCTAACATATATATATATATATATATATATATATATATATATATATATATATTCTGATAACTTATAACTTCACAATTCCAATTCCATAGTGATATATAATGTGAAGCCCCTGTCATTCAACACACGATGATGACATATTAACTTCACGCATACGTAGTGCTTGTTTCACATTATATTTCGTTGTTGAATATCAACCATCTATTAACAAAATAGTACAACAGATTTGATCCCGACTATGATGTTCAATCAGTGGCAGAGCCACATTTAGACAGCCAGATATTAGTTGTTAACCATATGATATATAGTTGTTGTAATGTGGACTGGTGAAGCATTTGTCACTACGTCTTTCAAAGCCGGCAACTCATGGCTTTACTTTTTTACCGCTTCAATAGATCGCAATGCAAAGTTAGTGTGACGAGTGTCCATTTAGCATTGGCTGCGTGATTAGTAACTAAAACTGAAGTGATCAAATATTTTACGAATCATTCTAACTACATCTTGGGCTGTAGTAATCAAGGCCTAACAACGGGAAATTCTACCAAGCGTCCCCTGAACTAAATATTATATTTGGCGGGAATCAGGATTAAAAATATCTAAAATATAATTTAACAAACAGAGTTTTGCACACAAAAAAGAATACTTCATATTTGCCCCCAAGTTTTTCCCATGCTTGTGGCGGCCGGTGGTGGCCTTTAGTTTGGTAGACATAACAACCGAGGAGATGCTAACTGTGGCAATGGGCGAACCTTTATCAAAGTAACAATGCATTTGCTATTGACAAATAAGTACCTACGAGGCTAGCAACAGGTTTTTCATTCACCCTCCCACTTATCCACAGCACTTGGTAATTTTTTTCTTATTTTTATTCTGTTCATATTAACGAGAAGATCATCTACTAATCCAGTAGAACTAGCGACATGTTTCAATGATTCACACCAACTTCTGATGTCCGTTATTGTTAAGATCATTGTCGGAAAGCATCAATTGTCCTCGTCACAGTTTAAAATATGAATATTCTGTAGTCTCCTCTTTTCATATGACTTCTTTATTTTTGCTTTTTTCATTACTTGCTTCGTTTACCTTTTTTTTGTCTTTTTAAGCATTTGAAATCTATGCAAACAAGACTTAAATTTGAAGTTGTTCTTCATTAAGAAATTTTATTCTATAAAACCTTCATTGATAAAAAAGCAAGCAAGACATAAATATGGAATGTGTTATGTTAGACCCGTTTCTCAACCTCAATATGGATTTGACATACAATTTTCATGAGGGTTTGCGAATTGGACTTTAGTTTTCAAATTATAGCTGTAATTTTCAGCTTGTCATCAGGGAGGAATCCTTAATAAGATCTCCTCATCAACCACTTCTCCATCAATTTATATGGATAGATAACCTAAGGGATGATGCTTAGTAATAGGTTGGTTTGTTAATTTTTGTGGTTGGATGAAATATTGCATAGTCATAGACGTACTCTAAAGTTTGATTCTCTAATTTCAAGGAGATATCTTCATAAATCATTACATGAATGTTATTAAGAAATAAAGATACAAAATTCAACAAAAATATTATACTTGTCTATCATTTTTTTGCATCTATATTTTGATGGTTTTGAAATAAATATACATTCTTGTTATGTATTAAGGAACTTCATGGTCATAAGATAGTCATTTATATTGTGCCTGACCCATTTCAAAGTTTTGGCTCAACCAGTGCGTTCAATCATAATGTCAAATACAAAGAACCATTTTTATATCTTGTGACATTACAAAAAATAAAGTCCACGTGACAAGAGTGGATCTAAACTTAGCATTTGATACAACATAAAATAATTCTTAGAGTGGGAAATTGAAAAAACAACAAAGTTTGTATCTACAGACTACAAGGACAAGTACTGATACATGAACAAATCAAGTAGTTTTTTAACACCATTGAGTCATTCTCCATATTAGAATATCTTTTAGGCTCCAGATCTTCACATAAAAGGATATTGTGTAAATCGGCAGAAACTTCAATCATTTGTGTTTGTTGAGGCTTCGTGCTGTGAAATAATTTTAAAAATACTCCAACTACCTTGTCTCCACAGCGCAAGAAGCAGTTAGTGCCATACATAATATTATTTGCAAATTAGTTACTACTAACTCAAGTTGAGTACGATCTGGATTAATATCACAAAAGTTTCAATTCTGGTGACAACCTCAAGTCCAGTAATCATGTTTAGATCATCTTTTAGAGCAAGAAAAGTTTTTGTTACAGGAACGTCCACTCCAAGGTCACATAGAAGAAACTACTTCCCACAACTTATCACTAAAACTGATCACAATCCCATGACTCTACATCAATGGTGCCAATATCATTCTCTAAGCATTGAGGAAAAAAATCAAAGAAATAATCTGACAAAGATTAACCAAGTTAGAATCAAAAGGGAAAATAGTGGAGTTGTAAAAATATGTTGTCTGAAACATTGCATTTCAACATGCATGCTACTTATGCAATGAATGCTATTGAGTCACATCATGGTCTATGATATATGAGAGCGATTGAGATAAAAAGTCATTGCATGTAGGTATCATGAAAATGAATGTTGTAGCATGTTCTTTTGATGTGCACCTGAATGTTATTATTAAATTTTGTAATCATATATTTTTACAGTCATTAATCATAGATTTCATACTATACTTCAAGTAATAATCACATTAAAAATGAAAAATTATATTACTCCAGCCCATATGCCATGCTTTGGTTGAAGTAACACCATCCTTATCTCCCACGATTAATATCCACTTCCAAATGACAAATGGCACTTAAGAACTTGAGATAGACTTAGGGGAAAAACACTTTAGGATTTCAGTGATCTATGCTTTATGCAACATGAGCAAAAGGAATTATAAGAGGAGATATTTCCTTATCTCCATCCTTATCTCCCACCATAGTAACCACTTCCATACTATAAGAGGCCATTAATTACTTCCAATGCCAATGTGAAACCTCACCAGCGAGGGCAGTATTGAGTACATAAATAGCTTTGAGAATTTGGTGGTTAGGGAGGACAATAACCTTATTATGAGCACAACCAAAGAGGAACAAAATATGTTGTTATTATGATGGTTTGGGATAGTGCACCAGGGCCTGATGGGTTCCCCACAACCTTCTATCAGTTTCCATGGGGCATAATCAAGATGGATTCAATGGCCTTTTGTTGGGGAGATTTGTGCACATAGGGTGGAAATCCAACTACATGGTGCTTACACCCAAGAATAACTCACCTAGTGGTATGAAGGACTTTAAACCTATAAACATTGGTAATGTTACCACAAAGATAGTATCTAGAGTTATTCTTTCTTGGATCTCACCACTATAATCAAGGATTATTGCATCAAAACATCTTCCCTTTGTGAAAAGATGAATCATAGAGGAAAATATTAGGATGGACTAGAGATCATAGATGATCCCAATGCATAAGACTACCTAGAGGATAATGAAGTCTTAACTAGGTGGATGTGATAAAGGCATTTGATAGACTGGAATGGAACTTTTTGAAGTCATCATTTAGGAGGATAGGATTATCTAATACTGGAGTTCTCTTCATGATAAGCATGATAGTGGTGTCATTCCAGATCTCAATGTATGGGTGTTTGGTGGGATTCTTTTGACCCAATAGAGTGATTCAGCAAGGTGACCCTTTCCCCATTTCTCTTTATTTTAGCACAAGAGTCCATTGAGAGACACATAAAATAGGAGGAGAGTATTGAAAGGTTTATCACTAAAATTTACCCTATTTACAAATGATTGATTCATTTATGGAAGAAATTTATGAAGACAAATTCAACTAAGAGTTTATGTTGTGTAACTCATCTCCAAAGGAACACATCCCATGTTCAATCATCAGAGTGTTTCAATCAAGCAAGGAATATGTACTTAAATCAAATAAAACGGTAGACCAAACTATTTACCTAACAATCAACTACCATATAATTGAGATAATTATGGAACAAAATGAAAAGTAGGTAGAAGAGAAAGTAAAAGTTTAGTTACCAAATTCCTCTGGAGTGACAATGTTACCTTGACATTTAATGTAGTATGAAATTTAACCATGAGAAAATAACTTTGTGGAATATTAAGCAAGTAAGTGGATACATTCGACCTATGAAGACAATATGTTACACAAGCTACATTTTTCACAACCTAAAAGTTGAGTTTAGTGTGATGTTTAATGACATAGAATGGACACATAGGGAAAGGAACTTAATTTTTCTTTTAGAAATCAAGTAAGAAAAACATAGAAAGAAAGAGTTACCTTTGCAAGCATTATTTAAAAAAAATGAAAATTGCTTCTAGAATTTAAATAGGATCTATCAATTTCCATTATTTATGTACATGAAATGAAATCTAAACTCTCAATACCACTTGTTAATATAATCATACTACATTCTGCAATATAAATTCATTATAGAGATTGGCTATTTTACATATAAATAATATTTAAAGCACAAAATACGAAATATGAAGAATCCAAAATACTATTTAGTTGTATATACTTGAGGTAGTTGCATTCATGAGGTTCACTTCTAAAATGGGAAAGAGGTGAATAAATTTTTCCATGTAAGTTGGGACTGGATGTGGGTCACTCCACATATTTGGTGAGGTCTGACCAACCCTTAGTTTCTAAAGTTGAGTCAATATTCATTGTTTTTGGGGAACTAGGTTTTTAGCTTATTGGGCTCAACATGCCATGTTGGGTCTCACTATAGTGAATGAGTCTTAACATGCCATCCCCTATTCAAAGTCACCAGACAATTTATGTAGTGTGGACCAGATCACATTTTTTTTAGTCAATTTTTAATATCTAGTGCGGACAAGTCATGTTTAGTTCCAAGGTGAGGGCATAAAATTTCCAACAAAGTAGTAATTGTATTTAATCAATATATACATTGCATTGAGGACCTTTAATCGGGGATGGCTCGCGGGCAAGGAGGGTGAGGGAGGGGGTGTGGCAGAAACCCTAGTGGAAGAGGAGGGTGAAACGGCGGGAAGGCAGCTGACGAGTCGACGATGACTCCTCCTGGAGGCTCAAGGGTGGCCGAAGGAGAAGGAAGCATGCAAGGGACCCCCCGCACTCCTCAAATCCCAGAGTTGCTGGCGACCCTGGATACCTCTTCTCCAACTAAACCCAATTCCCTGCAAGCAGGGCTCTCGAAGGGCGATACTGGAACAGAAGCGACATCCTCCGTAGCGGATTGGCTCTGTGCTAGTCGGCAAGGTAGGCCAGTAGCATACATCTCAGTCGTCGACTTTGTTGAGCCAATCTCTAGGGATGGATCCAAGTGTGGATCTATTTCTAGCTAGGAAGGAGCATCCCCGAACTGGAACCTCTACGTCTCGGTTCGATTCGCCAGCAGGAAGCCGTTTAAAGGTCAGCTTAGCGGCTAGGTCAGAAGGCAGTGGAAACCCAGTGGAACCTTCGATATCATTGCCGAAGAGGGTGAAGGCTTTATCATAAATCTATCGACGGTTACAGAGAGGGAGCGCATTCTGGATGAGGTGCCTTGGACAATGGATGGGGCCCTCGTCATTGCTCAAGAATGGGAGCCAGGTTCTGCGCTGCAGCCTCTCTCCTTTTCTCATGTCCTAATCTGGTTGGAGGTGGAGAACCCCAGCGTTCCATGGACTGCCGCTGGGATTGCTAGTGTTGCCAGCACCATTGGAAGACCATTGGACTTCGTGGAGTCTTCACTCACAGCAGGTTGTTTGGATGCCGCCACTCTCTGTGTCGAGATCTCGTGCTCTGATAGGATTCCCAAATCTACTTTGGTGGAGGTTGATGAAGCTATCAAGCAGCTGAAGGTCAACGACCTGTCGAAGCCCCTCTTCTGCTCTGGTTGCAAACAGTTTGGTCACAAACAGGGCTCGTGTCCCCTGGTTAGTAGACGTGCGATTCCTACCAAGGAAGTTCAATTTCGTTTCGGGAAGCAAGGTGCTCGACGTTTTGCCAAAGACATTCAAGTGCCTAATGCTGAAAAAAAGGTAGTAGATGTTGACAAGGAGAAGGACGACGCAGCTGTGGATGAGATTGCGCTGCTGGTGACGAACACTGTCCTTGATGCTGCTTTGGAGAATCAGCAATCAACCCTCCCTCCCTCCTATAAGGAACCTGATATGTTCGGTTCCTCTCCAACCCTTAATGCTGGTAGTCTTAACCTGGATTGGGAGTTGGATCTCTACAGGAGTAGTGTAGGGGAGGCCATGAATTCCAGGAAGGTCAACAAGATATGGCAGAGCTGTGGGTTTTCAGTTGATTATAAACTGAGGAAGCTCGATCTGTTTGATGAGATTTCTCAGGAAGGTTCAAACTCAGATGTTGAGTCTGATAACTGGGGTTCTGATTCGGATATCCTTAGTCACCCTAGATCAAGAAAAAAGAAGAAATTAGGAAGGAGAAAGAGGGAGGACTAGCTAGTCCTCTAGCAGCGTGCCTGCTATCTAATATGCGATCCTGCTGTTCTTGTTTCTTGGGATGGCTAAAATGTTTCCTTTGCTTTGTTTCCTTTCCACATCTTGAAGGTGATATTAATGCTAGTGGTGAAGGGGATGGAATGAAGTAGGCGTGATGGTGATTCTGATTGACTGGAAAAGGGGTCTTATTGCTGGTTAGCAGACATTTCGTGCTACGGTAGCTGGAAGTGGATGAATTTTTATCTTGTCTGAGGCTTGGCTTCTTGGGTTTTGTTCCTAACCTTGGCTATGATTTGGCTAGTGGTTTCTTAGGAGGTAGTCTGTTTATCATTTCTTGTGGGACTCTTGGGGTTGGTGTACTCTTGTTATCCTGCCTGACAACTCTCATTCTTTGTGGGTGAGGTTAATGCATGAGGTGGTTGCAAAGTGGGATGGCTCCTGTACCTGATCTTGGGCGTCTATATTTGGTTTTTTATGCTACCTGCCTCTCTTAGTTTTGCTTCCTACGTGAAGCTCATTAATGGCTTGTAAGTGTTGTTAGCACAGGTTTGAGGGGGCACATCATTTCTGTACCTAAAGTTTTGGTAAATGATATAGCAACATAGTTTTTTACCGACCAAAAAAAATATATACATTGCATTAACAAAAAAAATTGATATATTTCATTTAAAAATCAAACAAACTAACAATACAAAAACATGACAACATTTCATTCATCACCATAACTAGAGGATGAAAACCAATATCTAAAATAAAAAGAGACATAAAGTGGAAATCAAAGGAATGATTCCTAAAGGGAAACATGCAGTCAAAGATTAATGTCAACTTTCTTAAATAAAGCCATTGACCTTCTAGTAATAATTCAACATTTCAATATTAAGCTTTTAGACTTGTAAAGGCTTGTCAGTGTTTTCTTACTTTTTCACAATTGACATTAAATATGATGAAGATTCATGATATTCTCTTGAAATGACCAAGTAAAAGACCGTACATATCAAAAAACATGAAGGGATTGTCATTTATGTCATTGATTGTGTCGAGTTTCATAGAATAGTGGAGCTCATAGGTCTCGAAGAAGTATCTCCGAGGGTGTGCCTCCATAAGCTAGAAATAATACTTAACAAATTACTAGACAATCACAACTATCAAAAAATGGTAGAATGATGTATCATGAAACCTCAATAAAGTTCTTGTATTTATGATTATTTACAAATGTACAAGTATATTTATTAAGACTGAAACTAAGACAAGAAAAATGTATGCATCAAATATGATAAGTATTTTTTTGCCTTGAACTAGGAATAGAAGATTTTACCTTTTGGATGGTAAAAGGTATTACATGGCTGCAAAGAAAGTCTTACTTCAGTCTTACTCATTATTCCTAGCCATATGAAACATGAAACTATGAGTTATATAGAGTTATGAGAGTAACTATGGAGAGGTAATGTTAGAAAAGAACACAAGAAGACTAACATAGAAAATTACATGGATCTAACTTTAGAAAATATGTTATATGTCTTTTAGTTAAGGTTCACTTTGACTACTTGATAGAAATTACTAGAGCCACAAGTTGTCTAGAAATTTATATAACATGGAATGAATAGATGGTGAAATACATATATCTACATATCAATAAATTCTAAACAAAGTTGGAATTGTAGTTTTTTACCAATCAATAGTGAACAAGTATTGTTTCACACTGTTGTATGCAAAGTGCTCCTTCTCCACTAGATGGTATTCAACGTGCCATACTTCACCAACCAAGTAATGATGCCATGAAGTCATCCTCCAACTACCCTTCCTCCAACACCACCCTCGATTAGGAAGCCTATGTGGCAACACATCCCGCTATCACACAGACAGCGAGGTGTTACACGAAAACGTGCGGAAAACGCCATAAACCACAAGTTACCAAAAACACGAGTTAATTAAAACCGATTGCAGAAAGCAGATACACTGAGAAACTATTACATTTAGGTCCTCGTCCAGCAAGGAAACATGTTATATAATATTTACAAGCCTTGATAAGCGTCCACAGCTTAGAGGATCAGCTGTCCTATCATCACATGAGTTCATCACCTATTCATACCTACATAACAGCCCACATCCGACTAGCAGCATGATATATAAAACATCGAAAACTATACATCGCGAAACAATGTCAAAACGTTTCCAAGGACCTGAGAGTACCTGGATGACTCTAAGACTCTACAACAATACAACCAAAACAGCAGCATATCCATCTGTTGCCTTCTACTGCTCGTCTTGCTGCTCGGCCGCAACTCCGTGACCACCACCACATCTAGCACGAACACCTAAAAAGGGTGTAAACCAGCGGGGTGAGACACATAGTCCCAGTGAGAAACATAACTCCCTGTCGAAACCACAAAACCTCAGAAAGAGGTATAACGAGAGCAGTCTATATAACTAAGCTTTTCATACCATCAAGCTTACCAGATGTACAGAAGGCATAATACCAAAATATCTCTTTATGGAACATGATTAACAAGATAAGATTTATGAGGTCTTACCACTTAACATGAGGAACGTATAAGTAACTACAAGGTATAGCAAGAGAAATTACACAAGCAAGGCCTCAACCAATGTTCTGTGTTTTTCCTTAAGCAGTAAATACGATAGGGCTAGATTACGTATTGTTATGTCCTGAGGAAGTGAGCCATACCGCTCAAATCCAACCAACGACTGTGAAACCAGGAGCCGGTGCCATACAAGGTGAATGGAAGAGCCGGACTCCATGACCTCCCACCTCATGGCCAGTGCACGAGAACCAAAGAAGGACCGTAGTCTCATGCTTAAGTGGCCTCAGCAACAGGGTCAGGCTACCCTCTGCCTAGCCCTCCTCGGTACAGGTATCGGCGCTAGTGAAACTGAGCCACAAGCCTATTCACTGTGCTCTGAGCCATGAACGGATTCATGCTCCCATATCACATATCCTGAGCCATGGGCCTATTCACCATGCTATTATCATACTTGGGCTACGGGCCAGAATTTGCACCCTGGAGTCTACAACCGAAGTTGCACTCTTACCTCCTCACTTTAGGCTAGGAGAAACCTCGCATACTCAACAATATGCGCTCCGGGTTAACCCGCAGGAGAACCCATTTCACCATCACCAACTCCTGACGATGATGAATCTATGGCCAGGGCAACTACATGAAGGTTCATCTGTAATTTAGTTAACATATTTTAAGTGGATTGCAAGATTCAGTCAAGTTGTATAACATGCAAACTTATAACCAGAATAAACAACATGAAACTCAATATCATGCTTTTACTGTAATCAACATCATCCTTATCCATCACAAGGATCCATCATTACATGTTACCACTTGGCCTCTTGCCAATCATCTAGATCCACCTCAAGGATCATCACATTACCATGGGATCTCAATCCCTCATCTCATAGTGTCACTGCCTCTCAAGGCACTCTCTTTGGCACTTTATCCAACTCAGGTCCTCAGACCAAAACACATTATGTATGTTATCTCATCATCAAGAGTAATTATCAAAGCAATGTTCATCAAACATATATACCTCATAGCCCTTTAACTAGCTATGCATCACCTACATGGTTAGTATGCACAATCATCATGCATTAATAGAAGATTCATGTTATCAACATAGGGCAACATTGATGATTATATTCATTATTATTCATGCCTCAACCTGTGACCACAGACATAGGTCATTTCATCATGCATAGCATCTTATATGCTTACCATTTGCTCAACATTATACATATATTTCCAGATGATCATAGATACATAAGATGTCAAATTACATAGATGAGTTCTACTATGACGATTACCATCAAGCATATCAAGAGTTACTATCATATACCAAACATGATAGCAAGAACAAGAATTAGCATATCAATTTTCCAAAAGGAACAAGATCATCGCTAGAAGTGCCAGCTACCCTCACCAAAGGTGGGTATCGCGCAGGGAACTCTCCCATATCGCCCAACACTTCAACCACATAACGGTCAAGCAAACAAGCCACATATCGGCCAAGCACACTATCCTTCTATCGACCAAGAAACCAACAAGGGTGTCAGGCTACCTCAGGGTGTATCGTGCAATGCATGTCGTGCATCTCTGTGTCCTGCAACGTGTGCCGTGCAACTCAGGCTATATCATGAAATGGTGCGTTATGAACCTTGGTGTCGGGCATCATAGCGTCGTGCAACACAAGGTATAACGGCCTCAAAGGATGCAACTCATCCAGGCAACAAGGAGCCTGTCGCTCAACTAGCCTAGCCTGAATCTATCGGCCGACACACATGGCAAGGATTGGTGTGACGCCCATCACAACATCACAGAACTAGCTAACAAACTCCACACCTCAAAGCACAATGACACCAAGCCATCACATAGTCTAAGTGTATCGGGCAGGTTACTCATCAAGGTGTGATGCCCGACACACACAAGGCAGGAACCAGGTGCAACTCAGCCTGACGTTCATCCAACCTAGCCATGACTTATAGGCCAACACTCAAGGCAACAACTGAGTTGTAATGCCCAACACAAGACCATAACATCACAACATAACGTCCAAGGCTCTAAAGGAATATCGGGCAACATCACCACTAACACCATATCAGGCAATATGCAACCCAACAAGATCACCATCAACCTCAAGCACAAGGGCACCAAAACCCTAATGGATCAAGAAGATGGCTCACCTCTCAACAACCAAGAGAGGGGTCTTGCCAAGCTTCTTAACACCAATCGGGAAACACAAGGTTCAACCTCAACCAAGGTCCACAACCACCACATAGCTCACCTTTCAAGTCCATGGTGAGAGGAGGGTGTTGCTCAAGCCACTAGAACACAAGCTCACCTATCAACTTAAGTGAGAGAGGAGTATTTCCCATATTACTAGAACTCAAGCTCACTCCTCTAGACCTAGGAGAGAAAGGGGTGTTGCTCACCAAGAAACCGTAGAACATGGTTCGGCCAACAAGAAACAACTAAGCAAGCAAGAAACTAAACTAGCAACATGCCTAACCAAGATGATCATAGCAACATATAAGAACATAAAAGAAGGTAGTGTAGTTAGGGTTAGGAGTTATGTAACCCGCCTTAAACAAGATCCAAGCTCCTAGCTCCAAGCACCACCAAGGAAGAAGAGCAAAGCACTCTAGGGTTCGGCCACCACTAGAGGAAGAAGGAGACTCCAAGAAGGATCGACCACCAAGCTTGCAAAAGAAGAGGGTGTCGTGCACCAAGGGAGAGGAAGACTAAGGAACTAAAGGGATCCTTAGTAAGGGAAAGGAAACGCATATATAGGAGGGGATGGAGGAGAAACCAAGGAAAGATAAGAGAAGGTGTCACCCACCTAGGGACACTTGTCCATGATCATTGCCACCACTCTAACATGCCCTAAACGCATGTCGAAGGCCATTGCCACATGCAAGCATCAAGCACCAAGTGTCCACTAGTGGTGACACAAATGAGGTCAAAGAGAGTCAAAGGGTCCATGGGTGACACACCTCCACACCATGGCCGACACACACCCTGGGCGACACACCACTGGCTGATACAAGAACAGGCCGACACACCTAGGCCGACACAAGGCACTCTTGCTTGACACAAGGTCCAAAGAAATAAAGACAAGGCACCACAAAGCCCAACAAGTCCAACCAAGCCCAAAGGAACTCAAGCAACGAGCCCAACCCTTCCTCTCAACACTAGAGGATGCAAAGAGAGGGAGGAACACCTCACAAGTTGGCAAACTTGCCCACAAACCCTAGACTTGGGTTAATTGCAAGTAGCACCTCCAGCTCTCAACAAAGCACCAACAAACCCTAATCGCCACAAAAGGTGATTAGCAAGAAACTAAGCATCAGGGTTAAGCAAAACAAACATGATAAGCCCTAAATGGAGGTCAGGGTCCTTACAAGATAACTCCCTACAAAGGGATTTCGTCCCCGAAATCCGAAGAGAAAAGCGAGGGATACTTCCTCCTCATCTCTTCCTCAAGCTCCCATGTGTCTTCCTCAATGCCACGATGATTCCAAAGAACCTTCACAAGAACCAGGTCCTTCCTCTTCAGCTTCTTAACTCTCCTATCAAGGATCATCACAGGACCTTCCTCGTAGGTCACATCTTCATCAATCTCAACTGGATTTGGCTGTATTAATGTTCCTGTATCTGGATGACTTTTGTTTAGCATGCTGACATGGAATATTGGATGTAACCTGTGCAACTCTGCCGGTATTTCCAACTCATAAGCTACCTTGCCAACATGCGCTATGGCCGGGTATGGACCCATATATCTGGGTGCTAGCTTACCCTTCTGGCCAAACCTTAGCACACCTTTCCACGGCGAGACTTTAAGATACACTTTGTCTCCTACCTGGAACTCCAAAGGTCATCGACGATTGTCTGCGTAAGGCTTCTGCCTATCCTGTGTTGCTTTCAACTATTGTTGTATCACCTTGATCTTTTCTGTCATTTGTTTTACTAACTCAGGACCCAAAAGCTGATATTCACCAGACTCATACCAACACAAGGGAGATATGCACTTCCTTCCATATAAGGCCTCATAAGGAGCCATGTCAATGCTCCGCTGATAACTATTGTTGTAGGCAAACTCTATCAAACTGAGATGCATGTCCCAACAACCTAGGAACTGCAAAACACAAGCTCGAAGGAGATCCTCCAAAGTCTGAATAGTCCTCTCATACTTTCCATCTATCTGTGGGTGGAAAGCGGTACTGAATCTCAACTGCGTTCCCAACGCTTTGTGCAACTGTTCCCAGAAACGACTCATGAACTGAGGACCTTTATCAGAAACTATCATCACTGGCACACCGTGCAAACGTACAATCTCATCCACATATACTCGAGCGAGCTTCTCGGCTGTATACGTTGTCTTTACTGGTATCAAATGGGCAGACTTCATCAATCTGTCAACTATTACCCAAATGGAATCATGATTCCTAGTTGTCCTGGTAGACCAACTATGAAATCCATGGTTATATGATCCCATTTCCACTGCGGTATCGGTAGGGGTTGCAACGTACCTGTCGGCTTTTGATGCTCAGCCTTGACTTGCTGACATACCGCACACCTAGACACGAACTCAGCTACATCTTTCTTCAAGACAGGCCACCAATACATGTCCTTCAGACTATGATACATCTTGGTGACTCCTAGATGCATAGCATACATCGACGTGTGTGCTTCCTCGAGCACTAACTTCCTCAGATCATCAACATCGGGGACCACTATCCTATTACGATAGAAAACTAGTCCATCCTCAGATTCATGGAACCCATCATGCTTTTTGCTGCCGAACTCTGATCTGATCAACTATACTGTATCATATGTTTGCTGTGCATCTTTGATTTGTTGTCTCAATGTAGGATTGACTTGCATCTGTGCTAAAAGTCCAGCTAATAAGGAAACTTCCATCTGCACATTCATCCGCCGCAAGGAAACAAGCATATCCCGTCTATGGCATACCAGGGAACTCAACTGTCCCTTCTTTGAAGAAAAAGAAGAAGACTTTTGGCTAAGCGCATCAGCTACCACATTCGCCTTACCAGGATGATACTTGATGGTGCAGTTGTAATCATTGATTAACTCCATCCATCGATGCTGTCACATGTTTAACTCATGCGATGAAAATATGTACTTCAAATTTTTATGATCCGTAAAGATCTAACACAGTTCCCCGTAAAGATAGTGTCTCCAAATTTTTAACGCATGAACCACTGCTGCCAACTCTAAATCATGAGTCGGATAGTTCTCCTCATGATTCTTAAGTTTTCACGAAGAAAAAGAAACCACATGATCTTCCTGTATCAGCACACATCCTAAACCTTTCTTGGAAGCATCACAGAAAACAACATAGCCCTTTCCAGGCTCTGGCAGCACTAGTACTGGAGCACTAGTCAGATTTTCCTTCAAACGTTGGAAAGCTTGCTAACAATGATCATCCCAGACAAAAGGTATATCCTTTCTAGTCAACTTCATCATCGGCAATGCAATCACACTGAAGTCCTTGATAACCTCCGGTAGTATCCTGCCAAACCCAGGAAACTACGAACTTCTGTCGGCGTCTTCGGCTGTTCCCACTCTGCAACAGACTCCACCTTCTTCGGGTCCACTTTGACTCCTTCCGTAGATATCACATGACCCAAGAAAGTCACTTCTTCCAACCAGAACTCACACTTACTAAACTTGGCATATAACTAATGTTGGCGAAGAAGAGTCAACTCTAGTCGAAGATGTCACTCATGCTCTTGCTTATCCCGACGATAGATCAAGATGTCATCTATAAAGACTACAACAAACTGATCTAGGAACAGACAGAACACTCGGTTCATTAGATCCATGAAAGAAGCAGGTGCATTGGTTAGCCCAAACAACATAACCACAAACTCGAAGTGATCATACCTCGTCCTGAAAGTTGACTTTGGTATTTCATCCGCCTTAATCCTCAACTGATGATATCCAGACCATAGATCGATCTTTGAAAACACTGTAGCACCACACAACTAATCGAACAGATCATCTATCCTCAGTAACGGGTACTTGTTCTTGATCGTGACCTTGTTCAACTGTCGGTAATCTATACATAGCCGCATCGACCCATACTTCTTCTTAACAAACAACACCGGAGCACCCCAAGGCGATGTACTTAGTCGGATGAAACCTTTCTCCAACAACTCTTGTAACTACTTCTTAAGCTCTGCCATCTCTACTGGAGCCATCCTATATGGTGTCTGTGAAATTGGTTGTGTTCCTGGAACCAGATTTGTCTCAAAATCAATCTCTCAAGGTGGAGGAACACTGGGGAACTCATCAGGAAACACATCAGCAAACTCTCGGACAACCGACACCTCTTCAAGGCTAGGACCTTTCTCCTTGGTATCTATAACGGTATCCACAACATGAGCTAAGAATGCCTCATATCCTTGTCGTAACAACTTCTCTGCCACCATAGCTGATACCAGGCATGTCGGAAGAATCTTCCTATCTCCTTGGAAGATCCACTTCTCTCCATCATCATCAAACACAACTTGTTTGGAACCACATTCCAAAACAACCTTATACCTCTCTAAGGTATCCATCCCAAGGATCACATCGAAACTGTGCATATCAAGTGGTATAAGTTCCACTTGTATACTGTGACCCAAAAAACATAAGACACAGGATGGACACACTTCTCAAAGCATCGAGGAACCATCAAGAGGGGTTTCTAACAACAAGCTATCCTTCTTACAACTAACAGGTAAACGACAATTCTCAAGCATACTATAGGCGATAAAAGAGTGTGTAGCACCTGGGTCAACCAGAATAGATATAAGGCAAGAAGAAGACATATCAGAATGAAATAACTCCATCTGACTTGTCACCACTCGTGGGTTGACTATCACCTCCGGCTGACTCATAGCATAGAATCAAGCCATTGCTTGCTGTCCACGTCCTCTGCTCCCTTGAGCAGACAATCCCGCTTGCGATGCTTGACCGCGTCCTCGCCCTCTACTACTACTGGGCTGTTGTCTATCTGATCCTCGTTGGTTCTACCTCAGCTGCTGTGTCACTTCGACATCTCTACTTGGGCAATTTGACCTAAAATGCCCTGTCTGACCGCAGATATAACATACCATATCTTCAAATTGTGGCCTAGATGGCCCTGTCACTGCCACAGAAGCTGTACTATGCACCTTTGATGGTGAAGAAACATATCCTCTTCCCTTACTCGGAGACCATTGTGACGGTGCACTGGAACCTCTCATTAATGACGGTGTTGAAATCCTAGGCTTCTTGAAGCCACCAAACCTCTGTCCCTAGAACTGAGCGGGCCTCTTCTTAGACATGGATTCTCTTTTCTCCCTGACTGACCGTTCAATCCTCCAGACGGATTCCACAAACGTAGCAAACCACTCTCGGTTCTCCAATGCAGAAGCAGGTGTTGTCAGTTCAGCACTCAAACCTTTCTCAAAACATCTGATCCTCTCTTCATCTGTCGCTACCATGTGAGGACAAAACCTCAACAGATCCATGAGCTTGGCTTCATACTCGGTGATGTTCATCGTTCCTTGGCGCAGACACTCGAACTGACTGATCTTCTCATCCAGATACGTCTTCGGAAAGTATCTACTGACGAACTCGTGCCGGAAAACCTCCCAACCTATCATCTCACCAGGTCGTTTCTCTTCCTCGATGGTCCACCAGTGACCAGCACTACCCTTCAGAAGGTAGACAGCGTGCTTGACTTTGTCTGCTTCGGGTATGTCGAGGATCCGGAAAGCCTTCTCAAGACTTATCAGCCACAAATCTTCATCCGCTGGATCATCCGTCCTAGCATAATATGAAACTCCAACTTGGCGAAGCCGCTCAAAGGTCTTCCCAATACTCGATGTTTCACCATGGGGAGCCTGTACTCTCGGCGGAGGCACTGACAATCTTTCCACCATGAGATTCATCGTAGCCATCATCTTCCCCATAAGCTGTTGATAGGCAGGGTGTTCAAGAATCGTTGGGTCAGGTTGGGGGACCTCAGACACCTGATCTTCATGTGCCTACCCTATAGCTCCATCAACTGATGCAACATCATTATTCTCAGCAGCATGTTCTTCATGGTTTCTAGACATCTTGGCTTTTCTTCTGCTGAGGGCAGAAGATGAATGTAAGAAAATCTAGAAAACTCACAAGAACAGACACAACCTAGTCCTAAATCCCTGTAGACTCAGCAAACCTAGGGCTCTGATACCAAACTTGTGGCAACACATCCCGCTATCACACAAACAACGAGTTGTTATGCGAAAACGTGCAGAAAACACCATAAACCACAAATTACCAAAAACATGAGTTAATTAAAACTGATTGCAGAAAGTAGATACACTGAGAAACTATTACATTTAGGTCCTCTTCCTACAAGGAAACAAGTTATATAATATTTACAAGCCTTGATAAGCATCCACAACTTAGAGGACCAGTTGTCCTGTCATCACATGAGTTCATCACCTGTTCATAGATACATAACAGCCCACATCCGGCCAGCAGCAGGATATATAAAAGATCAACAGCTATACATTGCGAAACAACGTCAAAACGTTCCCAAGGACCTAAGAGTACATGGATGACTCTAAGACTCTACTACAAAACAACTAAAACAACAGCATATCCATCTCTTGTCTTCTACTGCTCGTCTTGCTGCTCAGCCAGAACTCTGTGACCACCACCACGTCTAGCTCGAACACCTAAAAAGGGTGTAAACCAGTGGGGTGAGACACACAGTCCCAGTGAGAAACATAACTCCCCGCCAAAACCACAAAACCTCAGAAAGATAAAGCAACGACAACAGATAACTGATAAGAGGTATAACGAGAGCAATCTATATAACTAAGCTTTTCATACCATCAAGCTTACCAGATATACAGAAGGCATACTACCAAAATATCTCTTTATGGAACATGATTAACAAGATAAGATTTATAAGGTCTTACCACATAACATGAGGAACATATAAGTAACTGCACGGTATATCAAGATAAATTACACAAGAAAGGCCTCAACCAATGTTCTGTGTTTTGCCTTAAGCAATAAATACTATATGGCTGGATTACGTATTATTATGCCCTGAGGAAGTGAGCCGTACCGCTCAAATCCAACTGATGGCTGCGAAACCCGGAGCCGGTGCCATACAAGGTCAATGGAAGAGCCGGACTCCACGACCTCCCACCTCGTGTTCAGTGCACGAGAACCAAAGAAGGACCACCGTCTCAAGCTTAAGTGGCCTCAGCCATATGGTCAGGCTACCCTCTGCCTAGCCCACCTCGGTACATGTATCAGTGCTAGTGAAATTGAGCCACGGGCCTATTCACCGTGCTCTGAGCCATGAACACATTCATTCTCCCATATCACATATCCTGAGCCATGGGCCTGTTCACCATGCTCTTATCATACTTGGGCTACGGGCCTGAATCCGCACCCTAGAGTCTACAACCGAAGTTGCACTCTTACCTCCTCACTTTAGGCTAGGAGAAAACTCGCATACTCAACAATATGCGCTCCGGGTTAACCTGCAGGAAAACTCATTTCACCATCACCAGCTCCTGACGATGATGGATCTATGGCCAGGGAAACTACATGAAGGTTTATCTGTAATTTAGTTAACATATTTTAAGTGGATTGCAAGATTCAGTTAAGTTGTATAACATGCAAACTTATAACAAGAATAAACAACATGAAACTCAATATCATGCTTTTACTGTAATCAACATAATCCTGATCCATCACAAGGATCCATCATTACATGTTACCACTTGGCCTCTTGCCAATCATCTATATCCACCTCAAGGATCATCACATTTCCATGGGATCTCAATCCCTCATCACATAATGTCACTGCCTCTCAAGGCACTCTCTTAGGCACTTTAGCCAACTCAGGTCCTCAGACCAAAACACATTATGTATGTTATCTCATCATCAAGAGTAATTATCAAAGCAGTGTTACTCAAACATATATACCTCATAGCCCTTTAACTGTCTATGCATCACCTACATGGTTAGTATGCACAATCATCATGGATTAACAGAAGATTCATGTTATCAACATAAAGCAACATTGATGATTATATTCGTTATTATTCATGCCTCAACCTATGACCACATACATAGGTCATTTCATCATGCATAGCATCTTATATGCTTACCATTTCCTCAACATTATACATATATTTCCAGATGATTATAGATACATAAGATGTCAAATTACATAGATGAGTTCTACTATGACGATTACCATCAAGCATATCAAGAGTTACTATCATATACCAAACGCGATAGCAAGAACAAGAATTAGCATATCAGTTTTCCAGAAGGAACAAGATCCTTGCTAGAAGTGCCTGCTACCCTCACCAAAGGTGGGTATCAGGTAGGGAACTCTCCCATATCACCCAACACTTCAACCACATAACGGTCAAGCAAACCAGCCACATATCGGCCAAGCACACTATCCTTCTATCGGCCAAGCAACCAACAAGGGTGTCTGGCTACCTCAAGGTGTATCGTGCAACGCATGTCGTGCAGCTCTGTGTCGTGCAACGCGTGCCATGCAACTCAGGCTATATCGTGCAACAGTGCGTTATGCACCTTGGTGTCAGGCAGCACAACATCGTACAACACAGGGTATAATGGCCTCAAAGGATGCAACTCATCCGGGCAACAAGGAGCCTGTCGCTCAGCTAGCCTAGCCTGGATCTATCGGCTGACACACAGGGCAAGGATTGGTGTGACGCCTATCACAACATCAAAGAACTAGCTAACAAACTCCACGCCTCAAAGCACAACGACACCAAGCCATCACATAGGCTAAGTGTATCGGGCAGGTTACTCATCAAGGTGTGATGCCTGACACACACAAGGCAGGAACCAGGTGCAACTCAGCCTGACGTTCATCCAACCTAGCCATGACCTATCGGCCAACATTCAAGGCAACAACTGCGGTGTAACACCCGACACAAGACCAGAACATCACAACATAACGTCCAAGGCTCTAGAGTGATATCGGGCAACATCACCACTAACACCATATCGGTCAAGATGCAACCCGACAAGATCACCATCAACCTCAAGCACAAGGGCACCAAAACCCTAATGGATCAAGAAGATGGCTCACCTCTCAACTACCAAGAGAGAGGGGTCTTGCCAAGCTTCTTAACACCAATCGGGCAACACAAGGTTCAACCACAACTAAGGTCCACAAGCACCACATAACTCACCTTTCAAGTCCATGGTGAGAGGAGGGTGTTGCTCAAGCCACTAGAACACAAGCTCACCTCTCAACTTAAGCGAGAGAGGAGTATTTCCCATATTACTAGAACTCAAGCTCACTCCTCTAGACCTAGGAGAGAAAGGGGTGTTGCTCACCAAGAAACCCTAGAACATGGTTCGGCCAACAAGAAACAACTAAGCAAGCAAGAAACTAAACTAGCAACATGCCTAACCAAGATGATCATAGCAACATATAAGAACATAAAAGAAGGTAGTTTAGTTAGGGTTAGGAGTTAGGTAACCCGCCTTAAACAAGCTTTAAGCTCCTAGCTCCAAGCACCACCAAGGAAAAAGAGCAAGGCATTCTAGGGTTCGGCCACCACTAGAGGAAGAAGGAGACTCCAAGAACGATCGGCCACCAATCTTGCAAAAGAAGAGGGTGTCATGCACCAAGGGAGAGGAAGACTAAGGAACTAAAGGGATCCTTAGCAAGGGAAAGGAAATGCATATATAGGAGGGGATGGAGGAGAAACCAAGTAAAGACAAGGCAAGGTGTTGCCCACCTAGGGACACTTGTCCATGAGCATTGCCACCACTCTAACATGCCCTAAACACATGTCCAAGGCCATTGCCACATGCAAGCATCAAGCACCAAGTGTCCACTAGTGGTGACACAAATGAGGTCAAAGAGAGTCAAAGGGTCCATGGGTGACACACCTCCACACCATGGTCGACACACACCCTGGGAGACACACCAATGGATGATACCAGCACATGCTGACATACCTAGGCCAACACAGGGCACTCTTGCCCGACACAAGGTCCAAAGAAATAAAGGCAAGGAACCACAAAGCCCAACAAGCTCAACCAAGCCCAAAGGAACTCAAGCAACGAGCCCAACCCTTCCTATCAACACTAGAGGATGCAAAGAGAGGGAGGAACACCTCACAAGGTGGAAAACTTGCCAACAAACCCTAGACTTGGGTTTTTTCAAGTAGCACCTCCAGCTCTAAACAAAGCACCACCAAACCCTAATCGCCACAAAAGGTGATTAGCAAGCAACTAAGCATCAGGGTTAAGAAAAACAAATAGGATAACCCATAAATGGAGTTCAGGGTCCTTACAGCCTAGGTCCTTCACTAGTTCAGAGCACCACGTGGTCATTGTCGACAACACACTCCTTGATTGGGATGAGTATACGTGCCACTCGTCATTCGATTTCATCGACATCTCCCACAATGAACCTAATTGTCCTCTAATAGGTGTCACCCTCAACAACCTCTACCTCTATAAAATAATATCAACCACATCCTTCCACCTACATCATCACTATAACATCACTATCACCTCAGTTGTTTCCACGGACCCATACAAATAGACATCAACAAAAGTATAGGGATCAAATAGCTCAACGTCCCCAACAACAAACTTCAATATGCAACCTGACATGTCAACAATAATGAACCTAAAGGTGTTGGACTTGTTCTCGTGTAATTGTCTCATGGAGATCCCTTATCAACAACGGTGATGCGGTCAGGATTATGTCAATGTGCACCTTTGGGATGATCTCCACCATGTCCCTAATCCATGAGTATCTCCCCTACATGTATACAACAACCTTCGACACTGGGTTCTAAAAATCATCATGTTGTCAAGGAGTTTGTATCCATCCTCCCCTAAAACACCCTCATGGCCCTATCTTTGAATAGTGTGAGCCCAGACCAAGTCACCACCCAACCCCATCCTTGAATAGTGTGAGCCCAGACCAAGTCACTTGGATGAGGTGGATATGAGAGATAGAGGGACATTTTGGAAACTTTGCACCACATGGTTAATCCATCCTAGCCTCAAGATGTCAAAGCCCTAATTGTTTTGTGTTTGAGAAAGAGAGGCATCTCATTTTCTCTCATGAACCCCAACTTCAAATTGAAGGATAAAAAATTAAATTTATGAGGTGGGCTTGGAAAGTGGGTTTGGGTTGATTTAGTTATGCTTTTCTGCCATGTTGTAACGTAGGAAGAGTGTGTGACACAATTGGACACAAACATGACTTCAACATGCCTAAAACATTTTGGCCACAACTAGGCTACATCTAGTCCCTTTTGGACCACTTTGGCATTCCGAACACAATCGGGACTTGTTCTGGGTACTTTCTGGAGACTTCCTGGACAAGTAAGATTACCAACAACAACTATGATCATAGTTTCAAAATAAAACACATTTCTATGTGTGGGTTGTATTTATAAGAGCATAATATGAGGCTAAATACTAATCAATAAGCATTAAAAAATTATAGCAATATATCATCTATATTGTGATAGGCATGATTAATATTACAATCTAGTAGTTTGATTGATTCATTTATGAGCACTCATCTCTTTATTATCAGAATCTACTATTTATATTGATACAACAACTATATACTTACTTTCTACTATATGGCACATATTCACTGACATACATACATGAATTTTTGTTACTACAAACATCTAATGTATATGTGTATATGTATTTAGTATTTGTAATTCTACATATGTATATGTTAAAAAATATTACTCCCTCATCCAGAACAATGTCTATGTCCTATATTTAAAAATATTGTTGTGTTTGTGTCCATGTCTAGAAGCATCTCTGTATTTCTTAGGTACATGCAATTGACGATGAGTAGGCTTACCAGAAAGGAACGAAACTAAAATTGAAAACTCCCTAAGAACTTAAAAATTTTCTAATAACATATTTCTCTTTTAGTTACCAATCTCCTTGCTCCTTATACTCATACTCAATCAGAAAGGTCATGTTGTGTAGTTTTTTATTTAACATGTGATGTTTGTTTGATAGTAATCCATAAAAAAGTTATTATTTAGTGCTTATTCTTACCATGTAAATATTATATTGTTCAAATATCTTAAATAAGTGCCAGTTCTCTGACTTAAAGACAAGTCAGATTACCCATCAAAGCCTATTCTTCTCTTCTACATTCTAAAAAGAATTTTTATATAATGACATGCCTAATTAATACTCAATTCTTCATTAACATTGATACATGTAGTTGTTAGTATTCTCAATGGAGGTGATTGTTTGATCCCTTTTCAACACACTTCCTAAGCATGGACATGGAGAATAATACATATAACAACAATTCAATGATTCCCACAATGCCTTGTTTAGCTAGAAAAAAGGCATATGATATGATAAATGAATTAAACATGTACAAAAAAAGAAAAGAGAGAATCATGACTAGTTTAAACTTCTTATATCTACAAGTGTAAAAAAGTTGTGATATATATGCAAAAAACAAAGTAGAGACTTTCAAATTGGCAGTCAAAAGCAAAATAGTTCTATTAACTACTCTTACCATGTTGTGGAAACACAAGAGCAAAAATTTACTTGTTCAAAAAAAATTATAGTACAATGTGATTGGATGTATTAATCATATAATGGTTAACTCACTCGGGAATAAGTAGACAATATTATGACTCTCAGCCTATTTACAACAAATTTATCAATGTGCCACTGAAATTTGGGTGGTTGGGGAAGAGGTGAAGGCAGTAGCTATAATTGGGTCTGAGGCAAGGGAGGGAGAAGAATGATTGCGAACTTTCGATCCAGAGAGTTGAGGGTGGAGGCATGATAATCTAGGACACAAATAGAGTAGGTTGTGTAAAATGTCAAGCTACAAAGGTTTAGGGAAAATCATGGGGAGAGGACAATTTTTTGTTTATTGGGTTCTCAAGATAACAAAATCTAGAAGCTTTGAAAGGAGTGTGGGATCTTGACCGGGCAGTAGGATAAATCCTATTGTAGAGTGGAGGAGGAAGTAGTTAGATATACTTAGATGTGAAACTTGGGGCTAGGAAGATGAGACAACTTCAAATGGTTGCAGAGAAGGTGTAGGGAAGGCATGACGCATGCACGAAGCAGGCATGACACTCACACGGCGGAGGAATGATACAATCACTATGAGGAACAACACAATCATAGAAGAGGAGTGACAAAGTTATGGTAGAGCAGTTCCTATGAGGGAAGAAGAAGGAGAGGCTCAGTGAAGGTGTGAGGAAGTTGTAGAAGAGGCCTGGCCGAGAGAAAAAAGGTTAAGGGGCACTGGCTTAGGGTCTCAGTAGAGAAATCCATGAGGATTGGGTTGATGTTTTTCTTTTCTTAGAGTGGAGACTAGCGACTGCTTGGGTTCTAAGGTAGTGTGTTCATTTTGTTGAAGTTAGGGCTAATTTAGACAATTTTATAGAGATGGATTGGAAAATCACGTCCGTTCAATGTACTTGATTTGGAGGGAAAGATGAATTAGGCTTGGTGGGAGCCGGGCTTGATACTAGTAGGCTAGGCGACATTCATAAATATAGTTGTTTCTAACCTAAAAGAATGACACGATATGTAGTCTATTTTTCATCTTGGTATGGGAATGACCCATTGAAATTAATCGACTCACTTAATTGTTCAATTTCACTCTAAGTTAATTTATTGTTTTAACTAGTGACAATTTAGGGTTTCTTTTCTACTAGCCTGAGATCTATATAAGATATTGAAACTTGAGAAATAGTTATGGTCTGCTCTTCAGTGTCTTCTATGCATGGAAGACAAGTCAACAACTATTTTAACCATCCTTGTGTTGGATTGCATCCTCTTTGATACTTTTATCCCAGTGCTAATTTGATGCTCCTGATATGAACATAGTACACTACTCCTATTAAGGAGACACACACTTATCAAGGCAGGTATAAACAAAAGGTGTAGATTATGGTTCAAATTTGTTATTTTGAGATGTTGTTTTGGACGTGTTACATTCAATATCTTCTGTCAAAATAGCCTATTCTTTTAAATATAGGTCTTTAAGGTTAGTGTATGGTTGGGATTATCCAAAACAACCTTTGTAACAATATTCTATAACAAAAAAATTGATTTGGTAGATTATAATCAAGTGACACATGACATTGTATGACAGACTCACACATGGAGAAGCATTCTCTATAGAAAATAAGGATCAACACATCTCATGGGCTTCTACTCACAGTAATATTTTAATTGCTTGGCCACTATGTTTCTCTCATGGTAGATTGTTCTTGCTTGACGATCGATTGTATGACCATAGCCAAAGGGTAAACAACTTTGGTCGGATATTTTTAAAAATAAACCTTACGATGTGATGTACATTTGGATTCAATTCATATTTTTATCTACCAGTACATACTGGATTCAACAAAAAAGCCACATTTAATGTTGTCACATAACAATAAGTGCATTCACACAACCACCACAATTTCTTCTTTTATTAAAGGTGTACACATTATAATAGAATAAATTTATTGGTTTGGTACTATAATAGTTTCTACACTCTTTTATTGCACAAGACTTAATTATTTTCTTTGTCTGAAGACACTTTGGTTTTTGTAGGAAGATGATTTGGTTTTTGTAATGTTATAAAAATGTGTCCAGAATGTGTTATGCATTGTGATTAGTTTATAGTTACTACATATATTAGTTGATTTACTATGAACAAATGCATCGAAGTCATTTTGTAGAAAAGTGCAAAATTTAAGTCAATCCCCTGTACTAACTTTTGAGTAAATGCACTCAAATTCCTCAAAAACAATTTTCCTAAACATTGTGGTTACAATGAATCGGTTGAAGCATAGGAGAAATTGGAAGAAAACAATCTATACTAAGGATTATGTAAAACTTAAGAAAATTACCTCGACGGTGATTCAATTAAATAGGAACCTAAGAAAGGTCTGTCGAGAAGGTAAAGGTAATGAAATGGAGGATTATTTATCTATAAGAATGAAATAAGAAGAGGTACATGATATGTTTACCTAAAACATAAGACACATTCCTCAACGATGATTGAATTAAATAATCATCTAAGATAGGTCTGTGGAGATGTAAATGGAATGAAATGGATCTATATCTATGTGTAGGACATGTTGCAACACACAAAATAGAAACCTAAACATGATAAAACAAACAGAAAAAAATAAATCTAAATAACATTATTAAAAATTTATAAATAAACAAAATAGAGAGAGAGATAAAGGATGTGAATAAGTGCAGTTTTGCCTAGAGAAGGTGTAATATTTCATTAAAGGAATGGCTAAAACACTATGCTCTACAACTACAAAGCTTAACTACAAAGAGTTCATTTTATCTAAGTATCTACTATCAAGTTTGTCTACCCAATTTGGTGAGAGACACCAATGCCATATGCCCACTCTGATCATGAAATGATATAAGATGGAGACAGTGGTGTGGCTATATCGTCCACAATCATAATTTTTAATGAAAAAGTATGATTATTTTTTTATTTTATTTGTATTTATGATTCTTTTCTATTTGTTTATATAATTGAAAACTTATATGAGAATACATGATGATCATAGTACCTAAGAGGTCCCCTATATTTCCTTCTCTAGTTCCTTCTAAATTGCATATTTGGATTGCAAATGACCTCTTCGAACCACTAGGTCCTAAATGTAGGGGTTTGGAACTATGGTCACACAATATAGATTAAGGATCAACTACGATAGTACATATCCTAGAGGACATTGTAGGTCAAAATCACAATACTAGTGTATTCTTGAATGATATTATGAAGTTCTTTACACCTCGTTCTATATATGTAAAAATATAAGTTGTTTTGCAGTTGCTTATATACGGTGTGTGGACATTGAGCACTAATAAAAATGGCATTTCTAATTAAATCCTAATTAATTATGTATATATAAATCCAACATATGTTAGTAATTAGTTCTTTACCACATTTAGTTATTTTGATGTGAGAAAGAGAGTGATTATGCCTCTTTTTAATGTTAAGTAAATTTTAGGTACTTATAATTTTAACTTCCAAATTATATTTTATTTTGAAGTTTGATTTTTTGAATATTTGTCTTCTTTTCACTAAATAATAAATATTAGGAGTTGTTGGTAATTTTTCTTGAGATGATATATATGTATTATCTAGATACTTCAAGTCAAAAAATAGTGAATGGAGGACAGATAATGAAAATAGCATCAGTAGCACAACTAAGTTTTTTATCAATTAACATATACTAGGCATAATCCTGTGTGTTGCACGAGTCTTTCTAGTATGTCAATTCCGTATAAAATGAAGACGTACATTATCAATTTTTCTGCAATGTAAAATGTTAAGAGACATCCAATTAGATTTTATTATATAAAGTCTTCAATGTATTTTGTTTAGAGATATGTAATAGATGTCTACTACATAAGGTCCTCAATGTATATTGTTAATAGCCACATAAGAAAATATTTACCATATAAGGACAACTTGAGAATTTCCCCAATCATGGTTTGTAGTCCATATTCAAAGAAAATTACAAATTTTTGTTCCATCAGGATGCTTATGATAGTGTCATAGCTTTTATCATGAATGGACAATAGCACTTGATCATTCGACCTAGATTTTGAATATATCATAAATTTAGAAGAGTTAATGGCAACAAGCTTTTAACCTTGGTTATTATATGATTTGAGTTGTAGTAATACCATGCAATAGTCACACCAAAAAATCCAGTCATTCATTTAAAGTTAGTGTGAATTGGGCGTAAATCATCCATATCTACATCAAAATAGGCAAAAAAATGTGAAGTTCATTCTCATACTGAAAGAATGATGAAAACTTGAAAGGTTGTTAGTATAATAAAATCTAAAAGTGCAAATGCAAAAAAAGGTACATACAAGTAAGTTATTCCAGGAGTTACTAACTCAAAGCATAATGGAATCATCAGAAAAGTTGATAGAAGTATGGTATACCTAACATGGAAGACCAAGAACAAAATAGATCTGCAGGAAATTAAGAGAATCGATTGTCAAGTAGAGTTGTTTGATTACAGTGAGTATGTAGAAATTGGAGGGAATGAGAAACAATTGCAAATTGGAATAGGAGAAAACAAGTGACATCTTATTTATCATCTCCTAATTAAAAATTAATTTTAGGTTGTGACAGATCACTCTTACTGCTCCACTAATGTCCAATCTTCCAATGTCTGATATGACTAATCGTCCTACTTAGCATTTTCCAACATTTGCAAACAACAAATCCTTTACGTCATATTGTCATAGATTTTGAATACATTTTCTATTTCATAATGCACTCTTTGTGTACACTATTTGAAGAGTGGTTTCTACTTGCTTTAATGGCGGTAAATGTTGAAGATTATGGAAAACTAAAGATTTATGATCTCTTTGTTTTGACGATAAGGATTAATTGAAGGGTTTTTGGATGAGTTTCAATCTCCGTAGTCAGTGAGAAAAAAGAAAAACAAATAAGGGAAATGCCTGACCTAGCCTAGTATTTAAATTATTCAGAAAGAAATGACAATTTAGTCATGTTCCTTCTTCACAATCCCCTCCACCTTCTTATGTATCCATGTAGGATTTGCAAAATCGAGGGATGAAAAGAGCTCATGGTCTATAATTAATAGGCACACATGCTTGTTTGTATATATACATATATGTAATAAATAGGTTTAATAGTTTGTTTGTAGAACGGTTTGGTCAGGAGTAAGTCTATGCCACTCAGGTAGCTAGAGAATGGGTGTTATGAGTGGATACATGTATTGCTTGGTCATGAAAAATGAGGCATCATGTATAAAGAAAAGATGAGAAGAAGAATTGGATGGTGCAAAATGGTGGAATTAGTGTTGTCGACATATTAATAGACTGTTACAAACAAAGATTATCAGTGAAAAAGATACCTACTGGATGTGGTTACCACTACTACTCCTTCTCTTAGCACATTGTCAGCAGGAAGAACCTTCATAGCTGAACTGTAACGCCCAATGATTAGATTAGTTATGTAGTCACCGTGTTAGGAGAAAATTCCAATTACCTTATCAATAGATCGACACAACATTCTTACAATAAAGGAAGAGCCTCTAACAAGTGACCAAACCACTAAGAACCATCCATTCATCTTTCTATTCCGCACCATAGGTGGCACTCTAACTTTGGTAAACCTACGTGATACAATGAGAAGATAATGACGACTGTGGCTTGCTCTCCAAAATAAACCACCTCCCAATTATACAAGTTACCCCTCCAATGTATTCAAAGGATGTCTGTGTAATATGAAAAAACGTTGCAAAATATTGCAACGCTAATCCTAAGCGGCCCATATTTTATAGTATAGATTCATGTATGCATCATTACATGACTATTTACTAATTCAATTAAATGTATTACTTTGACTTATTGGGTACAAAAATATTCAAAAAGGTGGGAGGAAATTTAGATAAAAAAATACATTATTTACTTGAAAGAATGTTGAGGTAATTTTCTAACTCCAATGCCAATATATGCCAACTATGTCTACTTTTATTAATTTATATTTTTCATAATTGTAATTTATAATGTGTTATACAAGGCCATAATTGAGCATGAGTATACTATATGATGTTATATATAGACATGATTGTCAAACAGGTGGCATAGACATCCATTGTATACAAAAGGTAAAATATATAGTCTTGATCATTAAAAGTAAGTAGTCTCATTTGATAATATAAAAAATTCAAAATCTCTTAATTTATATCATTCTCTTTGTAGATATTTGACATGATAAAGTTTTATATAAAAGAAGAGTTGGATGAGATATGAGAATTGTGGGATGAGTCCTTCATTAAGGAAGTCAACCTTATATTTGATTGAGATAAAATATGAGTTTTTGAAACATTGATGTCATTAGTTTTGTATACATGTGATGGTGATGACTTATTGCAAATTTAAATTTGATGCAAGTGAATTGTCAATGCATATGTGAATGATTTGTGTATATATACATGTATGAATAAATTTGAAGAGGAATGAAAAAAATGAGAATTGCATTTGTAAATGTGTTGAGTTTGGATTTAAAGAATGAAATTACATGTGTATTTTTTGAATTGTGTGTGTGTACCAAAATGGAATGAGAATAGAACTAAATGTTCATGAGATTAGAAATGCATTTGTGTGAATGAGTTATGTGGATGTAGATTATTTATATGTATTTATTATTATAGGTTTTGTAGGTATGCTAATATTTTGTAAGCAGAACATAGGATGGAACTTGTAGTTTTAATGAATTGCATGTTTTGTATTCTGTTGAAAAGTCGGACAACTTGTAGACGTACTATAAAAAAACACACATGTGATTTCAGTTTCTTTACAGAATCCAATGATGTGGCTTTGCACTGTCAGTTCATGAGAAAAACTAACAACACAACTATCCATATGAGTTAAAATGACTATGCTACCCCACCCTCAACACAAACGTCCTACCCACCCTTCAACACAACAATGTTGTGTAGCACTACCATTCTACCAAGTCTCTGAATCCCACTTTTTAACTGCTTCAAGACGTGGCATCATTCTATGTTATTGGTTCTTTAAAAAAACTGGCGACACAAAAATCTTTGTTGTTAGTTTCTTTTTGATGAAACAATGACTATAATCCCAAAAAATTCTTATAATAGTTGTTATATTGATTTGTTTCATCTTTTTTTTTATAGCAACTCACATTGGCTTTGTGTCGCAAGCTTTAGCTTATCCTAAAACTGACACATTAGGTCCTTAGCTATAGTATGTCCCACTTAGGTGTCGTTACAAAACTGACATTATAAGTCTAATTTAACTGAAACAATAGATGGTATCTGTAATATTGACATCTGAATTAAGATTTTAGGATCTCACTGTAATAATCCCAAACTGAAACCTAGATTAAACCTTGATATGCAAGGTGACACTTTAGGTTTGTATGCATTTTTCACATCACTTTGATTTCTTGGACCTACCTTTGCTTTTTTAGATTACACACATGCTTGTATAAGTTGAAGTATACCACATGTTTCCACATTGAAGGTACATGGTTATTTATAAGTACCCATGGATATCCAATTTCAAATATTGTCAATGATATCTCGATATTTGATAAAATAAATATTTTGGATGATTACCTAGTTTTGGTTCATTATAATGTCAATACGTGTATCATATAAGGAAACCTATGATATTATATACCCAGGGTTAGATCTACTAAGGCATAGCTCACCTATGTCCAATGATGGATAGAGAATGGTAACTGCACTCAAGATGGTATGACAAATATGGGTTAGATTATCCAAATTTTGATACAAGTTCATACGTGTAAATAATTGTATGTTGAACATATATGTACACACACAACTTTATATGCACCCACATTTATAGTATAGCAATATAATGATTTGTGTAATTGTTAGTCTTTGTTTAGCTAGCAGGATTATGTTGAGATATGATGACTTAGAGGTTTAGATTATTACATTGAAGATATCAAAATTAATGTCACAAGAAGGATTAGTTAGATAAACAATGGTCTATTTCCATTTAGCATATCTATTCATGTAGTATTTCATTATATTGGAAATTATGTAAGATCCTTTAAGGAGAAAAATACATCCTTATATATCATTCAAAGTTATTAAGGTTATTAATTGTCCCATCTAGATTGTGGAAAGATGAGTTTCAATCTCTATCCCCACAATTTACCTTCACTAGTGGGAATCTGAAGGAGGGGTCATAAAAATTGGTATTAAACCTCAAACTTATAAGATAACATATAATCATTTATATTTATATATGTTCCTAAGAGCAATAAGGGGATTATTAGGACATTTTCTAAAGACAATGGTGTCGATAGATGATTACAATTAGGGGTCTACATAAATTCACCTCCACTCCATTAGTTGGTAAATGAGGACTCTTGGGTTCCTCTGAATTCTACAAGGCCAAATTATGAGTTTTTTGCCAAAAGAAAAATACCTCTAGGTCTTCCCATACCAAATTTTGTATTCTTCTCATATATTTTCCTTGTTAACCCTGCAATTCACAATTTTACTAATCTTGAGTTAGGGATTTAGTAAGAAGTAAGAATTAAGGCATCCTCTTCCAACTAAAGAATAAAAATATGGAAATATGATATCTAACTTATGTTCCTCTAGTAAGGGTTTACCTTAAAAATACCCATGGGTTGGGATACCTAGCTGTACTTGACCAAGTATGTTATAAAATCCTAAGTTGGTTGAAGATAATATAAAACCCTATGATGTACTATTTTATCCTTAGTGCTAATAAAAAAACTAAATTTTGGTATACTGAAGGAATAAATAAAAATATTAACCAAATTGCAAACCCTAAGTAGGGGTATTGGAAAGATAAATCCAAATGGGTTTGCATAAGGCAGTTTAAATAATAAGCTTAGATACCATTAGTTTCACATGAATGCAAGTATGTACGGTACCGAAAATCATGCATGCATACACACATATATTTTATATGTATATACATATACATACATACATACATGCATACATACATACATATACATATTGCCCAGCCGTTTATCATTACGATAGGTGTCAAGTGGAAGTGTAGTGATGTATGCAGCTGAGGGAGGTACTTTATTACTTAGTTTGGCTTTTATGGAAGCTTTAACAATTTACAGATTGGTCTAAATTACAAGCAATTGTTGTAATTTATGTTGTTATAATACTTGCACATTTCAGATGCACCCCACATACCATTATGCCAACATACTGATAATGTATTTGTTTCACGTCATTTTAGGTACAAACTGATATACATGATAAAGGACATGATGATAAAGATGCAAATCACATGAAGGCATTAAAGATTTCAAAGTAGGATTTTCTAGTTATTTCTTCTCAAATGTATAGTTCTAGTGATAGAAAGTTCATGTAAGCATATTGTATATAATTTTTGAAATGAATTAAATTATATGCTATTTTATACTATTTGATTAAAATATGCATCCTTGGGTAAAATTTGAAGGTAATGGCTCTCATATTTTTGGCCTTCCTTAATTGGGGGTTTCATAAAAGTGAGGTCCTTACAATACCTTTGGTATTTAGACAATTCCTACATGAGAATGTTTACTTCTTGAAGTTTGTGGAGGCATGGCATGTGGATTTCAAAACGTGTTAGTTTATTTATTCTAGTTTCTAGGGAGCATAGTGAAGTTCCTATGAGTCTCTAGATGGACATTATGTATGCCCACAAGGAATGCAAAAGGTGCTTGTGTGGATTAGTATAGGATTTGAAGGTCTTTTTAATAATATTGCCCATGCTAATATTTATGTTTCTCTAATCACTTATAATACATTTTAGATAAATTTGGTGGTGTTTGATCCCCATGGAGTTGAGGTACTCCTTAACATGTTTCACGATGATGTTTGTACCATTTTCAAATATGATCTCAAACAATATATTGTACAATATTATAATGATCTTCTTAAGGTATTTTATCACTTGATGAACATATGCATTTATGATTAAGATGTATTTTACCAATATGGTGAGTAGGAATGTGTTTGTATTGAATGAATCCCAGTAACATTCTTTTGGATGAATCTCACAATTATATATTAGTTGTAAGAAGATAAGGGTCAAGGCATAACAATGTTACATAGATTGTTGGCTAGTGATTGCACGTAATTAGTATGGATTTTCTAAAGCTTACATTTTTTGCTGTATTGGAAACAACAAGTTTCCATGAGGTTCTAATATTATCCCATAATTAAGCTTTTCTCAGTGAGCATGACCCCACTCATATGCATCTTGCGTAGACTTCTGTGTAGTCCCTTCATCACAATATTGGATTTGATCTTCTAGATGAATTTAAGGATCATTAAATTGTATAATCTTTGAGATAACCCAAATCTAGGACATCACATAAATTTATACATTTGAGTGTTTGTCAGACCCTTTTGGAAAGACGTTTAGGGAAGATATGGTTTTCAAGATACTTCTTGATGTCATGGAACTAGGGATCCTCTTTTTTAGGTCATGATTTGTTTGTAACCATTGAATATGTTGACATGATATGGTCTGCAATTGGAGTGAGAATATTTGATCTACCTAAATATAAATCCATTATGCCAGGATTTCTAGTACCTCAACAATTGAGTTGTGCTCATGCTTGATTAAGTTGAATGAGATTTGCTGGAACACATGGTTGAGGAAACATAAATTATATTCATCTGGTTCTTTGTTTTTATGATAGATTGTCTAGACTTTTAACTTTAGAAATGAGGAGTGAGAATATATAGATTCAAAACCATTCAACAACTTTTGTTTACTTATTGAAGGAAAAACATGAAAACTGCATACTTGGGTTCAGAAATATATTTAGCTAGGTTTCTGATACATACATATACATATACACACACACACAAACACACACACACACACACACACACACACATATATATATATATATATATGTGTGTGTGTGTGTGTGTGTGTGTGTGTGTGTCTGTGTGTGTATATATGCCGACAAGGAGTGGATCAAGTGGACAAGAATGGTGTCCCCTAACAAAGGGACCCGATTATGAATACGAGATATCGCCTTGGTTTAGCACCCTCCCAAACATTAGGCCTCCATAACAGGAATGGGAGAGGAGGAGAGAATGCCTCTCTTAATCCCATATGTGTATATATATGAAACACATGAATTAGATAGTTACATAAGAATGAATAAGACCCTGAACACTTTTAGCGGTGGTGGCCATACCTAGGGTGGGTCAATCAAAGAATGGTAAAACAATTATTAGGGAGCCATAACCCTAACCATGTGGGTTCTAGTTGTGGCAAGAGACATTAACATCCACATAAAAGAAGAAGGTACTCTAGGTATGGACATCCCTTGGAATGGTGACTTGAACAACATTGTTTAGGTTTTAAAAATCTTAGGTAAACATGGTAATCCTTATAGGACCTAACCTCTAAGAGATAGGATGTGATGGGATGGTATGGTGAGAAGGAAGAAATTTTTTACCATCAAATATTTATAATAAGTTTCCCTTAATAAATGGAAAATATAAATCCCAACATATACTAAATGTGAAAATGTTGGTGAGTGAAATCCCAAGATAAATATGTAATTGCAAGTAAAACATGTTGAAATCTATGTTGTAATGGTGCATCTAAGGTATACAAGCCCATTGTCACTAAGTCTGAAAAAGAAGGGTGCATGTTTGTCTGAATGCCCTACCTGCATAGATATGTGAGAAGGAAGACTTTATTTAGAGAAATCTTGAGAAAAATATATGATGGGAGTTAACACATTGAAAGAGATCATATGCCATGCATCTAAGTTATGGACTCTCCTTGAGTAGGATGACTCATGAGACATAAAAATATACTGATAACAAAGACCCCTATCCTAGAACAAGGTGTAAGAGGTTGTGACATCTCATCAACCCTGGGGTTAGTTAGGGATGCTTATAGGTATATAGAACCCAAGGGTCAGGAGGTGATCATGCCATAGAAGACACATGGAGTCTGCCAAGGCAATCCAATGTAAACAAGGCCCATGGGGTCAAGACAATTTCCACTTGCATAAGTACTTGAAGCCTAAGGGATCAATGGGAAATGAACTCCCTAAAGTACATAATGGCCTTGGGGTAAAGAAGAGATTTGTCCAAAGGTACCTACACCCTTATACACCTTAAGGGATCGGCTAAGGCTTTTGATACATGAATTGTAGATATAAAGAATACAAGAATATATGTTATACTCTAGGATTTATAGGTGAACCTATAGGTTCATTTATGGACCCATGAACACTAAGTAGAACATGTGGAAGCCTTAACCACTATATATAAATAGATAGGAGGTGCTTATATTATAAACCCCAATTTTTACTCAATCCAAGACTGCAGTTTCACAAGTATGGGTTTTAAGGTTTCCCTTGTCAAATAGATTTAAGATTGAGTTTGTTTCTCACATAGAGGATGTGTATTAGACTCTGATATTGATTGACACACAAATGTTTACCCACCAAATTTCATTTCCACTATCTTGATAGACAATAATGAACAGATACAATGCATTCATCCCTTCATGACCCACAAACCATACACACAACATATAAAATAATATGAACATAATTATACTTTTATACATGAAATAAATATTATTAAATTAAGGGCCCAAAGAAACAAGAATGAAAAGATACATGAAAAGTAACCAAAATAAACTACATAATGATACACGAGAACTAACCTAAAGAAACTACATCATTTTTCCTGAAACTGGTTATAGTTCTAATGGAGTTATGGTGTTGTGATTCTTGTTGAACAAACTAATAAGTAATATAATCATTAAGTAACAAAAGAAATAAATATGGAAGGTCTTCATGACACAACATTTTTTAACCTTAATCAATAAATTATGAATATAAATATTGAAAATACATGGTATGATTATAAAACAAATAAAAAAATTTGTTGTAAAGTTAGTATGCTTCGAAGGACTTATAAAATAAATTATTTAAATAACTTTTTATATAAGTAGATATTTTATTCCGACATTCCCATATTTCCTATATCATCATTAACATAAGGATCCATCATCCCACATACATCATTATAGAAGGGGGATGTCATATGTCCCCATTACTCCAACATGCATCATTACAGAGGAGGATGTCACTAATGTACAAGCTTCATCACTCCAGTAGGCATTATTATAGAAGGAGGAGATCACTTGTAGCAAGCATCAATATTATACCATGCAGCATAATGGGTGTCTAAATTATGTTTAGGATACCTTTCAAGATAAATATGAAATTAAAATGACAACACAATAGCAAAAGTTATAGTTTATCACCATTATAGGTAGTCTGTTAAAAAAAGGAGGATAGCGTGGCTTGTTGTTATTGAAGTGTATAAGTAGATATAGAAGGTGTGGGGTAAAGATTCAAATCAAGATCCTTGCATGCACGATATGGATACAAGGGTCAATATTTAGGATATGAAATCATTATAAGTTAATATGACTGAGGTTAGTGTGAGTAGTTCATATATTGATCATAGTTGTGATTATATATTCATTATGAACATAATTATCTATATTATTATTATGATTATCAAGTATTATCACAATAAAAATATGGGATGCAAGTATTGCATCAACTACTGATGTGATCAAGAGTTAGGGTTAGGGAATCTATAATCATACGATCTGATTACAATCCAACCTCAAGTAATAAATAGGAAGTAAATTGAGACATCAATAGAATAGTACACAAATTAAGGACCTTCAATTATCATTATTGGGTTCCTCTAGACATTCTAATAACTAAGTGTACAAATGTATTCTTTGGAGCATCAATCAACTTCATAGAGTTTTTGATGATTAGGGTCATTTTAATATTCTATTGTAGAGATGCAAACTAAAAGAATACAAATAATGGAAATAAATGATTGCAAGATCATGATTGTCGACTGACCAAGTATGATCAGATGGTCATATTATTTTTCTCAATTAGTCTGTGTGTGTGACAAAAGGGTTCTTCAAGTGATATTTATCCATTTGATCTGTGTCAACATTGATTGTGACAACATAGTTTCATGCATGCATCTATGTAGATAACAAAGTAATGTAAACATCAACAATTGAAAACACAAATATTGTTCTTTTGACAAATACATAAGATATAGAGTTTTGTCCTCTGGGGACTACAATGCTAAAAACATTAACAAAGTAGAATCACAAAGGACACCTAGACTTATGCTCCTTATCCATTCAATCTCCAATCTCTATAGTAGAATCTTCAACATGGGGCGGTCCTTATGTCCCTGAATTCTCGAATGGGAAAGAAACAACGCATGAACCCCAAGAAGGGAAAATACCAGTCAATAAGTCTGGTAATAAATTCACTTATCAAGATATCCAACAAAATAAATATGATGAGATTAGATCTAGGTAATCTTTCTTGGTGGAATATGGTAATAATAAAAGGATAATCTAGTTAACATATTAATTTGAAAAGGGTACAATAAAGCAAAGTGGTAACTACAGTCAATAAGGATATTTCTCAAAACTAATATCAACATATCAAATTAATCAGAATGAAATTATTTATCTATTTACATAACCAATTTATTATTTTGTCTTTTCCAGTGATTAGGTTCCTATTGTTGTCCGCTCTATGTGAGAATGACTTTTGCATGCCGGAGTAACCAATATTGTGGGACCTCTAACTATCCATTATCCACTATGTAGGGATGGGGGATATGACCCTCCAAATACTGTGAGCCAAATCACTTTAGACAATATTTCAAGTTGTTGTGTCAATATCAAAATCAACCAATACTTCAATATATCAATAATGTTCAACATTAAATTTTGTCATGGTGAACTCCAACAAGAGGGAAAGGCTAATAAAAAATTGGTTCAACAGTTTTACAAATTATATAAATGAAATTCAAGAAGGTGGAAAATAGTTCAATAGAAGAATCGAGAAATACCTACTTTATTGAGAAAATTTCAATCAAGTTGTCCACAAAGTTCCAAGATTTCAATGTGTCATGAATCTTGCAATAGAGAATGTACTAAGGTTATTTGATGTTTCTTGACTAGGAAATCACTCCCTAGAGTTACTATTTTTCCCCTTATATATATAAATAATCAATTTCCTTTGTTTTAATACATCATCCTGAAATTATTGCGTAGTAGTCATCCTCATTTATGTACTCATACATGATATTCTTATCACTACTAATGTTCATCATATACATGATTCATACATTCACATAGTATTGTTATGTAAGGTACTAGCACATGCCATATGCATATATAGAGTAAACATTTGACTAGAGTTTGGTTCCCATATTTTTATGCATTCCAGAAATAGGAGTATGGTTATAAAGTGGATTCAATTTCCCATATTTATCACTTAAAATATTTAATTTTATTCATTGTTCCTTAATTAGGTGATTACCCATTTTACATAAATCTGTAAGAAAGAAATAGTCATTTTAGACTAATTGGTTGAAAATTGTAGTATAGAATAGTAGATTATATCCATCTTGATTTGTTCTAGATTTCAAATTGTACATTTACATTCACACCTTAATATGTCTACATAATTGTATGAATAAGTAGATGGGTCAATTAATGGCCACATTATCATATTCTAATTGTAGGTATTATAACAATTTTACAAGATTGGATTTGTATGCTTATGTAGCATAATATAATCATTGGCATTAACTGTATGGTCAAGGAATCAAGCAAGAAGGGAACGGGGCCTCCACTATTTTGAAACAGGTCATTAGAGTACTTCCTACGGGAGATATGTACATTCAATAGAATTGGAGATTGGTCTCCCCAGGATTGACTGTAAATAGTTTAGATGGTTGTCGATTCAAGCATGGTGACCATAGTTACATTTCCTAATCTGTGGTAGTGGGTTTGTAGGGTTTTAGGTCATCGACTGCCTCTTGGATTGGCCAGGAAGAGCCCAAGAAATCAATGTTTCAACCACTGTGATGTGAGGGATAATGTTCTGATGATTGAGTTGATGATGTTGAGAACACAGGAAGAGGTTGCTACAACGGATGGAGTTCTAGGATGGTGGTTGAAGGCAAAGGTGTAGTGCTTTATAGGATCTATGGGGATCAAAGAAGGATTATATGGTTGTTCTCATCTGCTAATGATGACTGGGTTTTTATTATATATGATAATAGGAGGGGGTACTCTAGGGTTTGCAGAGGCATCTTGACATGTCAAGGACTTTAGTGAGAGTTCTCATCTTTCATTAATTTGTAAGTTGGTCATTACTCCCCAATTGTCAATATTTGTCAAGCTCTAGGAAGATTTAATGGTGGTTGTCCTATGGTGTTTAGGGTGCCTGGTGACGTTGGCATTGGGTTGGAGGGTCGGAAGGTGAATCCAATGCACTTTGAATCAGTTGAAAAGGTAGAGAATTTTTGAAGAACTTGCTCACCATTTCTCTTCTGAAAATGGCAGCCACAACATTGGTATAGCATGAGGAAGAGGACACCTAGGTTAATCACTAGTTTGACAAAACCATAAAGACCACCTTTGGTTCAATTCTTAGGTGTTATTTCCAATCACTTCAAACTTTTATATTTCAAAAGTTATAGGTCCTTTTAACTTGAAATATATTCCAGGAATTTAAATAGCATTTTCTTAAATTCTATAAATATAAACTCTCATATTCATGATTCCAATATGGCTAAAACATCTACTCTCATGATTAACCCAAAAGTCAATATTTAAAATTTAACAAAATCTTTTCATGTATTTCCAAAGTAAAAAATTTCTAATTAATGTCAATATCTCAATTTTGGGTCCCAAAATAGATGGCTAGATCAAAAATAGGTACAATTTGCATTTAGGAGCTCAAAATTTACGATAATTTGATGTAGTGTAAATATGAATGAAAATTTCAAAAAAGATAATTTCAATTTTTGTTAGGACTATGTGTCATAGATATAAAATTAAATTTTGTACCAAATTTTGATATGTTACAACTCACCTACCCTAAAAGGGGATTTCCTCTTGAAATTTAGGAATGGGTGGACACCCTAGGGTAAATCTTGATACACATTGTTCAATCAATGTGCATTCCAAAGGCTCGACATGGGAAAGGAGGAGAGGTGATATGTCAGGCTTAAACTACTGCAATTTTTAGAGGAAATATGAAAGGCCATGTCAGAAAGTAGGTATTTGAGAAAGTCATTTCTACTCATAGATATGTGTGTCAGGTAAACTGTAGTAGTTTGTCTCTATATGATATCAAGGGTTTCTAACAACCACACTCTAGTTCATATTAGTGGTTTTCAGATTTCAAGTGTTTATTAATGACCCAAATAATCAATTTAATCTAAAATTGAAAGGGACTTCGTGGGATGAACAACAATAAAACTCATACTTTCAAGGAATTCATTATTGGTCTCTACGCTCAAGACGTATAGCTTTCCTTGGCGATTTTCTGTAGGATTTTCAGAAGTAGAAGGCCTAGTATTGTGGTTGCTTCCTTGAACTGGGGTATTCTGAGGGTTCATATTTGGAGTGTTATTATTTCTTCAAGACTCACGTCAATTTGCAATGTGGTGGCCTGGATTGAAGTAGTTAAAGAAAAGAGGTGAAGGTTGGTAGCATCGTCCATGGTGCCTCTTCACAGTTGCAACAAGGGTATGGGATGGATGAAGGGGTATTTTTATTGTTATTGTGACATTGTTGACTACCTCCAAGATTGTTATTACAATGGTGTTTGTTTCTCCCATTACTATTTCTATTGCTTTTTTGGGGTGCATTATGAATAAAGTCTTGCCGGTGCATCTCAATGTATCCCTCTATACCAACCAGATGACAAAATGATAGAGGGAATTGAGGGGCCAAGCTGTCTCTTAGAGTTTGGTTGATTCCCTTCATGAAAACATGGAGATTTCGTTTCTCAGTAATACAAGTATCCTACCTTTCAAGGAGGGTAAAACAATAAAGAAATTCAGATACAAAGTCATTTCCTTGGAGAATGGCATTGAATTTCATTTCTTTCTGGATGAGCACATATTTAGGGACATATTTTAGATGGAAGAACTTAAAGAATTTCATCCATTCCAATGATATAGTACCTCTAGGATGGGTACTACATAGTTTCTTCCATCAAAATTTTGCCACTCTTTCAAAATGAAGGAAACATACTTGACCCATAGGTGTGTGTGGTAGCTCAGACTTTCTATTATATCCTGAGTGGTCATAATCCAATCCTCAGGTTTCTTTATTGTGTATAGTTCACTTTACCTTTTGAACTCAGATGGCTTAATCTTCAAGAATTTAGTAAGGGTAGGTTCCTTGAGCCCAACACTTTTATGAATAAATCCTTATGTAGGCGACCACAAGATTGATTGAAGTTGGGCCAACTTGTTATCCACATTGTCCTTTAGTGGTGAAGGGGGTTCTTCACAATGAGTTCATGAAGAAGTTCGATCTCTATTTGGTAAGGGTGTATAGTACAAGTTTCTTTTGTAATAAGAGAGAGTATGGTACTTTCTTTTCTTGTCATATGAGGGGGTATGCTGCTTTCCTCTCTATTATGATGAGAAGGTATGGTGATTTCATATCTTCTCTAGTGAGGGGTATGATGCTTTCTTTTCTTCCTCGATGGAGGTGGAGAGGGTGTATAGTACCCTTCACTGTCAAACTTTGGCTTCTCAAATTTAGGTTTCTTAGAGCCCAATAGGTTACCTCTTCTGGACATGAGAAAAGCTGTGTATTAATAAGCTACAATATATGAAACCCTAATTCACAACAAAGGTAGATGTCAATTGTTGATGGCTTTGATACCATTTAATGTGACAACGAAGTTTTGCACTAGGTGTTCGTATATGATCACAAAGTAATCTAAATATCAACAATTGAAAACATAAGTATTATTCTATGCAAATACATAAGGTAAAGAGATTTGTCCTCTGGGGAATACAATGCTAAAAACCTTAAAAAGAATCACAAAGAACACCTAGCATTATGGACCTTCACAATTTAGTCTCTAATCTCAACAATGTAATCTTAAATGTGGGGCGTACCTTCTATCAATGAATTCCCAGATGGGAAAGAAACAATATATGGACCCCACCAAGGTGGTAAAAAAATCAGTTATTGAGTTGTTTGAAAAAAAAAAATTTATGACATTAGATTTAGGAAAGCTTGCTTGGTGGACTTTGTTAATAACAAAAGGACAATCTAGTTACCATATTAATTTCAAAAGGGTAAAACAATGCAAAGTTATAACTAGAATCAATAAAGAGATTTCTCAAAAACAATGTCAACATATCAAATTATTCAAATGAAATGATTTATTTATTATTACAATCAATATAATATTTCTCTTATCCAGTGGCTAAATGCCTAGTTTTCTCACCTCTATGGGAGAACAACACTTTCACATATGGGGGTAACCAGTAATCATGGACCTCTAATTGTATATTATCCACTATGCAGGGATGAGGGATATGATCGTCTGAATCTTGTGAGACAATGATCTTTTGCCAATATTTCAAGTTGTGGTGTCAATATCAAAATCAACCAATATTTCAATTTGTCAACAATGTTCAACACTCAATTTGTCATGTGAAATTATCACTTTTCCCCTTACATATATAAACCATCACTTTATATTGTTGTAATACCTCATCCTCAAATTATTGGGTTTGTTATCATTACCACAATAGTCGTCTTCATTTATGTACACATATATAACATTCTAATCATTACTCACGTTCATAATATATATGATTCATACATTCACAATGTACCATTATGTAATATAGTAGCACAATCCTTATGCATACATAAAATGTATAGTTTTGAATTATAGAAAAAGTAAATACTTTACTAGGGATTGGTTTTCATAATTTTTTGTGGTTTGTATAAATAGTAGCATGATAATTAAGTGGATTTAATTTCACATATTTATCATTAGTCATTCTTAATTTTATTCATTGTTCATTAATTAGGTGATTATACTTTTTACATGAATTGATAAGAAATAGTCATTTTAGGCTAAATGGTTGAAAATTGTGGTACAAATAGTAGGTTATGTACATCTGGATTTGTTCTAAACTTCCAACATTACATTTGGAAGTCACACCTTAGTCTATCTATGTAATTTGATGAATAATTAGATGGTCCGTTTAATGGCCATTTATAATATCCTAGCTATATTTAGTATAGCGATTTTACAAATTTGGGTTTGTATGCCTTTGTAGAATAATACCATCATTGATGTTAATTGTATGGTTGGGGAATCAAGTAGGATGGGATAGGGTACCTCCACTATTTTGGAGCAGGTCGTCAGAGGACTTCCGACTAGAGATAGGTGCATTCAACATCAATTGGCATTTGTTTCCTAATGGTCGATAGGAAATAGTTTAGATGGTTGCCGATTCGACTATAGTGGACTATTTACATTGCCAGATCCATGGTAGTGGGTTGTAGGGTGTGGGGTCATCGAAAGGCTCATGGCTCTATCGGGCAAAGCCCATGTGATCATTGTTTCAAACGCATAGATGGAAGTGATGATGTCTCCTTGATTTAGTTAGTGTTGTTGAGGATGTAGGAAGAGGTTTCTATAATAGGCGGGTTTATGGGATGGTGGACGAAGGCAAAAAGGTTGCGCTTTGTAGGGCTCTATGTGGATACAAGAAGGGTTGTGTGGTTGCTCTCTTTTGTTGATCAGTACTATGTTTTGAGTGTATATGGTGACAGGAGGAGGTGTTCTAGGTCTTACAGAGGCATCTTGACTAGTCAAGATTTCAATGAGGGTTTTTGTCATTCATCAATTTGTCAAACAGTCATTACTCCCTGATTGGTGGTTTCTGTCAAGCTCTAGGGAGGTTTAATGGTGTCTCTATAGTGTTTTGGGAGCCTGGTGACCTAACTGACAAGTTGTAGGGTTGGAAGGTGAAGGCAATGCACTTTGGATCAGTTGAAACATTGGAGAATGGGGGAAGATCGGGCTCGTCATTTCTCCTCTAAAAATTGTAGCCTTAGTGCTGGTTTAGTGTGAGGAAGTGAATACCTGAGTCAAACCCTAGTTTGACTAAAGCGTAAAGACCCCCTTTAGTTCATTTCATAGGTGTTACTTCTAATAGCTTTGAAATTTTATATTTACTAAGTTCTTGGTCCGTTTAACTTGAAACTTTATCAAGCTTTTAAATGGCATTAGCCTAAATTCTAAAACTATAAACACCCATGTTTATGATGCCAAGTTGGCTAAAACATCTACTCTCAAAATTAACCGAAACATTAATATCTAAAATCCAATAACTTCTTTTAATGTGATTCCAAAGACAATAATTTTTGATTGAGTTTGGTTTCTCAATTACATCTAGATCAAAAATTAGAAAAAAATGCATTTATGTCCTCAAATTTTAGGATAATTCAATGATGTGTAAATATGAATGCAAATTTCAAAAAGGAGAATTTCAATTTGTTGAGGATTATGTTATCATAGCTATATAATTAACTTTTTTACCGAATTTCATTATGTTACATTACCTTGACTCCATAGTAAAGTTGCAACTTTGTCACTCCAATAGGGAATAGTTCAGAGAAGCAAAGTAGACCATGGTAGTAATCATCTCAAGAAATAAAGGGGAATGGAGGGGGGCATAGGCAAGAACAATTACTAAAGTCTCGAATAAAGTCCAGGATTGTAAACTCAAAAATAGCAATTTCAATTGGCTCAAGTAGGGGATGTGGTGAGAACACCAAAATGAAACCTGGAACTGCACTATGGAGGAGGTAGAAGAAGGAAAAAAGTGGGGGCGGGAGGGAGGGGGTTGGGGGCTACAAACTAAACATGAAGTGAACACTAGCTAGTAGTGTCGGATAAATTATCATTCAATCTTATCATGGTGGTCGGGGTGAGAGTGTGAGAATGGAAGAACCTCAAACTCCCACTTGTTTGCATATGCATCATTTAAATTAGGACCAACCAAGGGAAAATGAACAAGAGGGAGAGTTTCTCATACGTAGTCTTTTGAAAGGATGTGTGAGAAAGAAGTAAACCATTGTGTCAATCACATCCCCTTCTAAAGTTGATTGTAGGAAGTTGAAGATGCTCAACCCTTGCATTGGGCCCTTATCTAGTGGTATACTATCAAAGGGAAATTATTGGTTGCCCCCTCACACTATAGAGTGTTTTGTGAACAATCAAACTAAAAATGAATCTATGTTTGGGTTTTATCCTCTAGAATTTTGAATATTGTAGTAGATTGTATGATTTTTCAAAATTGTTAATTTTGTTCTAGAGTTTCAAAATAAAAAAATCTTTCTAAATTGATATAGGAGAATTGTATTCATCATGTATTCCAATGGGTAATATTGTGAAGGATAATACATGTAACAACACCCAAACTCTCATAGTTAGACTAAAGTGAATTGCAATTCTAGATAGACCCCTGCCTTATGATCTATAAAATAGCATAAAACAATGTTGAAATAACCAAGCACCTCTAAAAAAGGTGTTTTATCCATATAGTATGTAAATGTGTATCTATTCAATGAACATGTAGAGCTATATTTTAGTCCTATACAAGCTAAATGTGTTATGGGAGCCCCTCATATATGAAAGTTGAAGCCCTCTAGGTGATAGATACCTCTCACCTGAGGTGATATCCTAGATAGTGTGTAAGGCCTGTAAGTATCTACAAGCTATGCACCATATGAAACTATTCAATGGACAAATCTATTGTGAATAAGGTGACATGACCACCCATTTTCTAAAAGTACAAATATTGATGAGTATAAATGTTATTTATATATCCAATACAACCTAGTATATTCCCTAAAAAAATAACACCAACAGCTAATTGTCGCACTATGTATGCACCTCAATAAGCCCATGTTAGCACACAAAGGATATCTTCAAAGCACTAATGTAGCACCTCAATAAGCCCATGTTCGGTGAAAGTTGCATGGCCTATTGTTATAGTTAGTGGTATCGCTCTCGTTGAAAATTTATCTCACCACCATATTAATGTATAGAGGGAGGTGAGGATTTGGATACACATATGTTCATAAATACACAAACTAGGTCACCCATAGTTGCTTCATATCAAGCAATCGTAAACACATTATCCTCATTTGTGGTCCAAATTCATTTTGTTATATAAGATGTGTCCGATATAGATAATTTTGGATCATGAAATGACCAAGATCATGAATTTGAATCTCCAAAATTACTCTTAGAGTGTCACCTATGATTAAAGTTATTGAAATGACGAAGTGAATCCTAAAGAATAAAATAAAGACACAAGTAAGGGTACTAACACAATTAGAGTTATAATAGATAGTATCCATTTTGTCAAAAAGAGCACCCTGAATTGATGATTCCAGATAACATATTTATGTGATAGTTCTTTATTTAGGACATTTATAATATTAGTTTGCACATATATTCCTATTTCAAAAATAAAAAAAATGGGTTATCTTGTTCGTTTTTTGAATACTAAAAATATGGTGTGGGGTTCTTAACACCTTCTCTTCAAATGAGTTAATGCCTTATCCTTGGGTTTATTTGATGTTTTGCCTTATCCACCCACTTTTCTAAATCTGACTAGTTTTCCATATTTTACTTATAATTGTGGTGGCAAGTACATCTACCTAAACATTTAGTCTCTATCCACCCATTATAGGTTCGAAAACCCACTAAAACCACATTAGTGGTCACCTTTCAAGAGGCAAAACAGGCATGTAAACAATTTTAGTTCACCACATTAAAAAATTTCCATGCATGCATTTCAAAAGTTAAGTAAATGGAAAAATAATATAATAGAGAATATATTATGTTTATCTAAAAAATATCCAAAAGTTTTTCACAAATAAAGGTTCAATTATCCTGAAGATTTAACTATCTAGTAAGAAAAGATGTATTATGCCATCTGACATTATCAGCTTATAAATAACCTATTTAATAATATTTACTAAATGATCATCATCAATATCTTTATGTATTCCCTAGGTTATAACGCTACTCCATGGTTGCAACTTACGTCATCTCATGCCATTGAATTTACGAATCTTATGATACATAATACAATATAGTGTCAAAATTATATAATACACTAAGCAAGTCACATAAGCATATATATGAACAAAGTATGCTAACACATGATTATAGAAAGGAGAGGTTTTTCATCCATTAAAGAAAAATTTCTAAAATATTATATTTTAGAAATAATGATATATTTACAAATTACATCATAGTTCATTTAATTTATCTTCCCAAATTTTTATATGTTAACTTACTTATCATTTCTTCCTGTATTAAGTTGTTACCTCCAATTTAGGAATTATCATAAGGAAATGGTATAAATGGTCAAGAATTTTTTTCCACAATATTTTATGGATTTATTCCATAATTTTCTCAAAGGTCTACCTTTTATCAAGGTTCTTAAATGAGTAATATAAGAACATACTTTATTTTCCTATGCACAAAAATGATATGACTACGAAGATATTGATTGTAATGAAGTACATTTTGAGTATAAGTAGTTTGTATTTTTATGTTACAGAATTACTAGATTTATCTAACATATAATCTAATAGCTTATATAAAAAGGAAACTACATATTGAATAGGAGAAATGGGTGGTACCTTTTTAGAAGTAGGGGATTCTAGCAGGGTGCTATCTCTTAGGTCTTATTAAATCCATCTAAGTATGTTTCATGTTTTCTTAATACATTGTAACATCTAGTATCATTTTTATATCAAATTCAGTACCAAACTTGTACATATTGGATCTAGTCGACTTACACCCTTGGGATTTCACCTTTGTTACTTAGATTGTGTTCCCTTTATGTCAAAAAGGTATGAGTATGGTATATCTTGCACCTAATATAGTTGTTCCTAACAAATTAAACCAATTGACATCTAAGTCATGAGATGATGGTTTCTAAAGTAAGGAAGGCAAGTTTTTATATGTTAAACATACATTATCAATATATCTAAGGATGTTATTTATTAATTTTGTGTAGCTACTGCTACAACAATAACTTAGGCAGAATGATGCACTTTTTCTATTTGTATGTTTACTTCTATAACTTGTTTCATTTCTTTTATCTCATTTATTTGTTAATGTGTTGGCTTTCGTTGGTTAATTAGGTACGTTATACACACAATTTTTGAGTTTTAGAATTTCAAATTTCTCTAATTTTGAATTATAAGAAAGTTCAAACTCATACATTGATGAATGCAAGTCTATTCCATACCCACAATTTCAATGATGTGACAGAAAAAAGTCATCAAGGGTTCCAATAGTTAAAGAGTTTTAAACCCAAAATTTAGTTGGTCTAGATAGATCTTGGTCTACAATGGTCTAGTTAGGATTCGTAATGATTATCATGCGAGGTAATATTGAGTCTTTCTAGGTCTATGTAAAAATATATGTTGTTAAATCTGTTACTAATTGGGTTTAAGTCCATGTACTATTTGAAAATCTTGACATCTACACATCACACATAATGGATCTGAGTTTCCATTCAGGTTTGGTTAGGAAAAAATACCAAACAAAAATGAAGACATTTTCAGACATATACAAATATGTGATGCACACATTACTACTTCTATTTTGTAGGCTATTTTAGGCTTACTTTGATAGAAGAATCTCTATTATTTGTGTGTTTCATGTATCTTTTGCCTAAATAGTCCATGAAGATATTGTGCATCCATTTGATCTATTTCTTATCCATCTGTATTGAAATTATTTGATATATTAACTATTGATGCATTGATTTTGTCATTATAGGTCAAACAAGCATGAATTTAAAGATGTAGGTACCACAAACATCAATTTTGTTCTATAACATGAAGAAAAAAGGTGGCAATTTCATAGGGCCATCTTTGTGCCATGTAGATGGGATTGGATACCACTGAGATGACAAGTTGGTACCACTAATGGCCAACTCGTTGGTCCCAACATCATTGACATGAGTACCTTGATCAAATCTTGGTACTGCCAAATTTATTTGAATTTCACTGAGACGACCTGACCTAAGTCAAGAAAATACAAATGTCAGTGGCACAAAATTTCATGTTAGTATCACAAAATTTCCCAGACTGACTCAATGTAATGACCTACCCCTACATAGTAGATAACTAAGAGTCCTATGATCCTGAGGTTATTTTCCATATGTTTAATGTGAATTTCATATGTTATATAGATGTGATATTATATTTCAACCTTTTATTGGATTTTGAGATATAATCCTCAAAGGAGTGTGGGTATATCAAACACTAAACCCTTATTAACATTTAAGTTGCCTTTTTCTTCTTAATTGTGTGGCTTTTACAAATTAGTGTGAAAAACTAATTAATCATGTGTATTGATTTATTAACATGTCATATACCAATTTTGGTCTATTAGATGGTATTTGGGCAGACAATACCCTAGATTGCATGAAATTAGGATTTCTGTCTTTTCTTTGTCCTGAAATAAGTTAAAATGATGGCATCATAAGAAATAAGTTCCATAAATTTATTTTCAGTTCTTATAAGTTATATCATCTTAATAATGGATACTATAATGACATTTGAATCCATAGAAGTTTATGATATTGACTTCGAGGTCAAATGATCAAGATATGCCAAATTATTATTCTGAAAAACAAAATTTGATGGAAAACTTCACTTGTGGACCTCTTGCAAAATACTCTAGCACAGGAAATTCCCTTATCTTATAAATATGACCTAAAATACCTCAAACCCAATCCTTCTTCTCTGAAATTTTGTGGCTAAGGGTAGAGAGGTGATTTTGAGGGGATTTGGGTGGATGTTTACCTAGGGTTGATTTAGCTCAAGTTATTCCCTAAATTGAAGTTGAATCTGGTAAGTTGTTTTCTTGTATTTATTTTTCTTTCGACATTACATTTTTATTGGTGTGGCCAAAATATTTTAGATAGTTGAGAATTAAGCCTTCACTATTAATCTTCTCTCACTTTTCTCTTGCTATCATCTAGGAAGGATTCTAAGCTAGAGATTTTCAAATTTAGAGAAAATTGGTGGACATTTTTTGTAGAATTCTGGAATCTACCTTCTTGGAATAGGGGAGGACTTTTCACCTTCTTATGATAGTAAGTAAGGATGGGTGGATTTACACCCATTTACATATTTCAGTATGCAATGAACTCAAGCTTATCTATTTGATGCTAATTTAGTCATATGCTAGAGAATTGGGTTGATTTTGTGGTAAATAGAAATTTTATTATGGAATTCATGATTCATGTTTGTTTTATAGAGATCCATTAATATGAAACCTTTTTTAGCATATCTTTTGTGTTAAAAACTCAATTTTGTTGTTATCTCATGTTTTCATTAGCTTTTGCAGCAATTGGGTGGTTTTGGCTATATACATTGAAAAGGTATCAAAACTTAATATTTTGAGATGAAATTTGATACACTATTCTAACATGACTAATATTACATAAATATATTCTGGTTAAGTAAATTACGTGTATATATCTAGAATCACTTTTTTAGTTAAAAATCAATTGATATTGATTTCTTTTCCAAGAATTTGGTGGAATGAACTCAAAGTGAGTGGCATCATCCTTAAGCCATGATGTTGATAGATCTAGTTGAAAACATGAAGACCATGATTGTATGATCTTATATTTTATCTATTTTTGTCTCATGATCCCCAATTCATATGTTTAAGGCTTATACCATCTAAATATATAGAACAATCGATTAAAGGTGAATGATTTCACCTCTGTAATGCATGTACATGATTTGTATGAGCTTTAGACAAGTATATTATAGACAATCAATGAATCTGAGTTTTCCCTAGTCAGATTGTAGCAAAACACATTCTAGAGTGTGATATTAGATAACTTAATTCCAATAATATGTATTCAATGATAAATTCAACTAGTTCAAGCTATTAATAGTTTAATAAACAAACTATTTAGTATAATTCGGTCACCTTAGATCTGCAACGTTTGATATGAAAGTTGAGCAGTACCATATGGAACATATCTATTCATTATATCCATTTATATATTTATTCCTTAAATTTAGTGAGGATTGTATCCCCTATATGGTTCCACTCCATGCCAGATGGTATTAGAGCCATAGTAGTCGAATTTAGACTATTTCTATATTATCTTCCTAATTAGAAGCCTTGCCTTTCATAATGACCCACTAAGTGAGATTCTACCTTAGAATTTACCTAGGATAAAGATAAGATGATGACACATCAATTTATAATTATACGAGGTACACATAAGAATCATGATTAATAAACCCTAATGTGTGGTGATCCATAAGATCATATAGGCTGGTGGTGACATATCTCTGTATATTGATTGACTCGCTCCACTACTACAAAAACATCATTCAGTGTCGCTTTTCTGGGCGTCGGTTATTTAGGAAAACCGATGCCTATAATATTAGATGTCGGTTATTTATGCAAACCGACGTCTATATTCGAAGACCAGCCAGACACGGGTACCTCTTTGTATTCAGCGTTGACTGGTTATAACAGACCGACGCCTAAAATAGCCCGCAAAATCCAATTTTCGAGCAAAAACATTTTAGGTCACCTACAACGTTGATTTTTTAACTATTCACCGACGCCTATTTAAGATGAAAATTTGCGTGAAAAGTCCCACTTTCAGTGTCGGTTATCCTTTGATAATCGACGCTTATAATGGTTCACGCCAAATAATTTAGGGTAAAGGTTGTCTAGTTGGGCGTCGGTGGTTTACTATCAACCGACGCGAAATCATAATAGGCGTCGGTTTTGTAGATAACCGACGTCGTTGACCAACTTAATAAACCCGATCACCCGACTCTTCCCCCTTTCTTCCTGTTTCATCACGATATTGATGTGCTGTTGCTCGCCGCCGCTCTCCTGAAATCGCCCGACGACCCTGCTGTTGCTCGCCGCCGCTACTGCTGGTGCTTCTCCGCTCGCCGCCGCCACTGCTGCTGGTGCGCCGCTGCTGCTGGTGCACCTCTACTCGCCGCCACCGCTGCTTCTGGTCTGTCGCGCGCTGCTCTGCTCATTCCTGGTGCCACTGTTGTTCACCGCCCGCTGCTCTGCTCTCTCTTCTTCCGCCGCCACTGCTGCCGCCGCTCGCCACCACACTTTCCACGTTAGCTCCAGGTAGCCCTACCTCTTTGCTTCCTTCTCCCTAGCTATTTACCAATAGCAAGCATGGCCATGGCTGTGTTGGCCTGCCACGGCCGTGCTGGACAGCACGACCGTGGTAACGACCATGGCTGTGTTTCCCTACCACGACCGTGCTGGACAGCATGGCCGTGGTAGGCCAACACAGCCACGGCCGTGCTTGCTGTTGGTAAGGATACAAACATATTTTTATGTAATGCTTTATGTAAATCCTAGGATATGAACAAATTTTTTGCTTGCATATACTTGTGCTTCTAATCCTAATGTTTGACTTAATTCAGTAAATTTTGATGCATGTTGAAATAAGATTTAAACTTGTCAATTCTAACATTCTAATTAGATTTGATTAAACCTAACATTGATGAAACCCTAACATTAATTGTGATGAAACCCTAACATGTACATATCTATTATTGTGTTTGTTGGCCTAGAAACCCATCCAAGATTTACTCATTAGGAGTAAATGTTGGATAGTCCCCAGTTTGGGACTGTTCTTGAACACCTAATCTCACTTAGGATGTAAGTGTAAAATGTGTATTGGGTTTTCGAGAAAATTTCGGCAGCATTTCCCCGTTTGTTCTCTAAGTACATATGTACTTAGAGAACAGCGGGGAAATGCTGCCGAAATTTTCTTGAAAACCCAATACACATTATACACTTACTAGTGAGATTAGGTGTTCAAGGATGGGATAGGTGGTACACATTTATTATATATAAGAATGACATCACATGTGTTTGTTAGCCTAGAAACCCGTCCAATATTTACTCATTAGGAGTAAATCTTGGATAGTCCCCGGTTTGGGACTATTCTTGAACACCTAATCTCACTTAGGACTATTTGTATGGAATCCAGCTTCATTGTAGATAATAGGAGTAAATCTTGGATAGGATGTAAGTATATACCATAATCTTGTCCTAATATATACTTGTTTTCTCTTTGATCATAGAATGGATAGATCATGGATGTCTATTCGCAATCGCTGCACCCCAGAGTTTATATCTGGTCTTGATCAGTTTATTAGATTTGCCGAGGAACATAGGAAAAAACCTACATATAGGTTCTACTGTCCATGTAGGCATTGCGGTAACAACTTGAAAGTCAACACTGGTGAGGAAATCAAAAGTCATGTCATGTGCAACGGGATTGTACAAGGCTATACAGAATGGCACTGGCATGGAGAGATTTCAAACTCGAAACCATTAGATGTCGATAGCAGTGCTTGGGTGGAAGAAGAAATTGCCTCCGATGATGTAGATGTGAATGAACCAGTTCCAGTAGACATCATTGATGCGATGCTGGATAGTTGTAGGGTAGAGAACACTGATCCAACTCCTATCTTTAGAAACATTGTGCATGATGCTGAGATATCGTTATACACTGGCTGTGCTAAGTTTACGAAGCTTAGTGCTTTGTTGAGATAGTATAAGTTGAAAGCTAACAATAGATGGAGCGACAAAAGCTTCACTTCATTGTTGATTTTGTTGAAAGAAATGCTTCCTGAAGGAAACGAGCTGCCAATCTCAACATACTGGGTAAAGAAAATGTTGTGCCCAATGGGAATGGAGGCCAAGAAGATACATGCATGCCCGAATGATTGTGTATTATTTCAAATGGACTATGTAGATTTGAAAGATTGTCCAAAATGTGGTGCGTCACCGTATAAATTGATGACTTCGGGGGAGTCCAAAACTGGTTCTCCTGCCAAGGTGTTGTGGTATCTACCTATAATATCACGGTTTCAACGCTTGTTTGCAAATCCGAAAGATGCGAAGAATTTGAGGTGGCATGCAGATGTTAAGAAAAATAATGATGGGATCCTATGACATGCGTCTGATTCCCCACAGTGGAAGAAGATTGATCTATTGTATCCCAAATTTGGTGAAGAAGATAGGAATCTAAGACTTAGGCTTTGTACAGATTGGATGAATCCGTACGAGACATTGAGAAGCCAACATAGCATTTGGCCAGTCATGCTTGTTATATACAATCTTCCTCCCTGGCTGTGTATGAAAAATAAGTACGTTATGCTGTCGTTGTTGATATCGGGCCCTAAACAACCCGGAAATGATATCGATGTTTATCTTGAACCTCTGATTGATGACTTAAAGAAACTTTGGGCTAAAGGTGTGATGACCTATGATGCTTCAGGAAGAGAGACATTTCGTTTGCATGCTATGTTTTTTTGCACTATTAATGACTTTCCAGCATATGGGAATTTGTCCGGATATAGTGTCAGAGGAGCTAAAGCGTGTCCTATATGTGAAGAAAACACTGATTCAATAAGACTAAAACATAGCGGCAAGACTGTATATCTTGGTCATCGAAGGTTTCTTTCAAAATTCCATCTGTATCGTAGGAAGCGCAAAGCATTCAATGGATGGAATGATGAACGGAGTGCACCTAAACCTATAACAGGGGATGTTGTTTATGAAAGAGTAAAAGACATTGTCAATGAATTTGGTAAGAAATCACAATGTAGTATGGCCACACGGAGTGACAATTCTTCATTCAAGAAGAAGTCAATATTTTGGGATCTTCCTTATTGGAGTTCTTTGACAGTCAGGCATTGTATCGATGTAATGCATGTTGAGAAAAATGTCTGTGATAGCATCATTGGTACTCTATTAAATATACCAGGTAAGACTAAAGATGGGATAAAATCCAGACTGGACCTACGTGAAATGGGAATAAGGTCAGAATTAACAGAATTACGTGAAATGGGTAATAAAAGAACATACTTACCTCCCGCTTGTTACATGTTGTCTAGAAAGGAGAAGAAAGCTTTTTGTGAATGCTTGGTAAATGTTAAGGTGCCAAATGGTTACTCATCCAACATCTGTAGATTGGTATCAATGAAAGATCTGAAGTTGATAGGTCTTAAATCTCATGATTGTCACACTCTAATGCAAAAAATATTGTCCATGGAAATTCGATCTATATTGCCGAAGCATGTAAGGTTTGCAATCACCAGACTTTGTTTCTTTTTCAACAGTTTATGCAGCAAAGTTATTGACCCTGATACTCTCGATAATTTGCAAAGAGAAGTGGTTGTTACCCTATGTCATCTTGAGATGTATTTCCCTCCTTCGTTCTTTGATATCATGGTACATCTTGTTGTCCACTTGACTAGGGAAGTGAAAATGTTGGGACCAGTTTTCTTGCATTGGATGTATCCCTTTGAACGGTACATGAGCGTTTTTAAAAGGTGATGTTCGAAACCGTTATCAGCCTGAAGGGAGTATTATTGAAGGTTATGTGGCAAGAGAGGTTATGGATTTTTGCAATGACTTTCTGAGTGGTAATAACACTCACGTTAATGACAAGAATATTGAGGAGGGCAAAGGAATTTTGGGATCACGGGTGAAAGTAATCAGTCGTGAGCAGTTGGAACAAGCTCACTTGTATATTTTACACAACATGGACGAAGTGAGTGTTTATATTGAGGAACATACCAATTTCATCAAGAGACAACATCCTCGAGTAAGTTCAATGTGGCTTGCTAGAGAGCATAATAAGACTTTTACTAAGTGGTTTGAAGATAAAGTCTTACATCAACTATCTCAAACACCAAATGATATTACAGAAACTATCAAATGCCTCGCCTTTAAACCAAAACCGAATGTTATGTCTTATGAAGGGTTTGACATTAATGGGTTCACATATTACACAAAGTGCCCAGATGATAAGAGTGTCGGCCAAAATAGTGGGGTCACTCTTCAAGCGTCGACTATGTATTTTGCAAGTGCAAAGGATAAGAGTCCACGTGAAGCTAAAATGTCATATTACAGTGTCATTGAAGACATATGGGAGTTTGACTACATAGATTTTAGAATTCTGCTCTTTAAATGTAATTGGGTTGATAACACCAAAGGAGTTATAGTGGATGAATTGGGTTTCACTTTGGTGAACATTGAAAAGATTGGTGAGAAGGGTGAACCATTCATATTGGCATCACAGGCGAAACAAATATTCTATATCGATGATCCTACAAATGATAAATGGTCGGTTGTTCTTCATGGTAAAAGACAGCTCATTAAAGATCCTACAGATGAAGAAGAGTACTATTATAAGTATGATGACTCCAGTCCATTCTCAGTTGGGTTGCCAACTCCACAAAATATTGAAGCTAATGATGACTTATATGTGCGCGGAGATCACAATGAATGATTGTTAATTGATAAAAGATCACAATTTTAGAGGCATGTATGTTTATATTTTTTATTGAAGCTAAATATTTGCTTTTTTAATATCAATATCATTTTTAGATTTGCTTTTTTAATACAAATGTTGAATGTTTGCCTTTTTCTAGTTAATACAAATGCTAAATGTTTGCCTTTTTCTAGTTAATACAAGTACTAAATGTTTGCCTTTTTCTAGTTAATACAAATGCTAAATGTTTGCCTTTTTCTAGTTCATACAAATGCTAAATGTTTGCCTTTTTAATGACATTTTCAAATGGCTGACCATGATGAGCATGATGTCCATGATGAGCATGATGTCCATGATGAGCATGAAGTCCATGATGAGCATGCTGTCCATGACGAGCATGGTGAGGATACCAATGTAAGTTCTAAAAACATATCTTGTATTTCTATAAGATTCATTATCTTCTAGTTATATCATATATCCCATATTTCTATATTGCGCTAATTCAGTGGGTATATTTTTATCAAATTTTAGGTTGATGATGCACATGTACCCACTGAAGCACTGGAGCAACTTGATGCGCAACACCAAACACTTAACAAGAAAAGGGGCATCACTCTGTTGAAGAAGTTAATAGCGCTAAGTGGTACTGGATACAAATTGGTTGTGGAGTTTGATAATGGAGGAAATACAATTGGAGTGAACTGCAATAATTTTGTAAACTATCTTGGGTGTGTCACTCGAAGCCATTGTGGTGTTAAGTATGATAATTGGCATAAAGTTCCACAGGGGAAGAAAGACTTGATATGGAAGGATTTATGCGTGAGTTATTATTATTTGCAATTCTATTTTGTAGATTACAAATTATATTATTTGCAATTCTATTTTTGGATACTAGTTAATAAGAATTCTATTTTACAGAATCTGTTTGCATTGGATGAGAAGCTGCATCGTAAAAGCATGATGCAACACGCTGGAAAGATGCTTAGGAACTATAGGAAAAATTTCAACAGAGAATACATAAAAGATGGTGATAAGAAGAAGAAGTCAGCCCTTGAACAGTGGAACTTCTTAGACAAAGAAGATTGGGACAATTTTGTTGCTTCAAGAAAATCTGAAGAATTCAAGGTATTAGGCGTCACTCCCAATTTAATTAATATATGTTGTATTCACCATTCAAGATTAAAATTTAGTTCTACTAACCAAATCATTAATGTGCATACTAACTAGGCCCTCAGTGACGCGCAAAAAACAAGGTGTGCACTGAATGTGCATGACCACACTATGGGTCCAAAGGGCTATGCAAGCGTTCGCCAAAGACTACAGGCGGAGTCTACAGCTACTCAGGAGTCTGCCATACCCATGCCTCCCATGATATCTGGATAGATGGGAGGCAAAACAAGAAGGGTGAAATAAAGAAGCCCGTAACTGCTGAGGCGGCTGCGAAAATGGTAAAATACAACTCTTAGAGCAATCGTTTGAATATTGATTATTTGTGGTGTTAACTTACCAATTTCTGTTGATGGTGATTAGCGGGAGCTACACGAGCAGAGGAAAAAAGGCACGTTCATCCCTCAGGGCACAAGGGATGAATTGACAGTTGCTCTGGGTAACCCAGAGCATCCTGGATGTGTTAGGGTGCAGGCGTTGGTGTGGGCATCAAAGCATTCTTTGGACCATCCTAACACAAACCCAGAGCGGGACTTTCACAAGAAGAGGTAACCTATTCTTTTTTTAGAATGTTACTACAAAAGGGAATTCAATAATAAGAAGCTAATGTTTCTTTTATCCATGTATAGGAGAATAAGAGAGTCGAGGATATAGTTGCTAAGAAGGTCAATGATATAGTTGCTGAGAAGGTCAATGAAGCAATAGTGCAGTGGCAGGCATCTTAGGCTTCCAATCAGCCTATGGCGACCCACTCTTCTCCTGATGCACAGACTACGAGTAATCCTGGGGACCCATCGCCTAACACGTCTAATGTAAGTATTGTTTATGGCATTGTAGCTAGTCTTTTCAAGATGATATGTTTTCAAGATGATATGTATATATGAATAACATTCTTTATGTAAATTTGTAGGCATTGAAGCCATGCTGCTTAAGAATGCAAGACTATGTTGTTGCAGAGGCGCGGGCTTAACAGTCCCTTCCTAGGGCAACGTTTCATGGGACTCCAATGCCGCAGGGCTACGTTCGTGTGAGTTCGATATGTGTATTACCCGATTGGAGGGAAGCTGCATTGCCATATATTGATACACTTGGTGAGGCAGAAGGTGGGGTGATATTGTGGCCCAAAGCAGATGTCGTCTACACTACTAAAATTGTAAGATAAATTTACATTACTTTAGATTGTTAATGTGTATATATGAGGTCAACTGGTCTGAAATTATATATACAAGTTAAAAAGAAGACACCCGGAGCACCTAGGCCTCCACCTCCACTTCCTGCATTACCAAATTGGGTTCCAACTGACCTAAAATACCCGTTAGGTCCTGCTTGTAGGGGAATGGCATGTTGGCTACGGGCACATAATATACATTTCCCTATAATTGTTTCTTTAGAAAAAGATTATGCATGTCAATCATACGATAGCTCTTTATTTATACAAGTTATTATAGAGTTGTTTATGTATGATTGGCTGAATACATCAATGATAGAGACATGGATAATGTCAGATCTTGTTTATACATCCATATACCTTGTGTAAGATCCGGTGATCTGGTTTCTTATATATTAATGCATACGTAATACATGTTTTGCAGCTACTTAGTCAAAGATCAATGCAAACAATTTGCATTTATCATGTGGGTTTTTTTATTCCATCATTGATTAGTATGGTAGCTAAAGACCCTGATAGTGTTCAACAATATTGTATAGATGCTTTTACAATTTTTCGGTCAGTAAAAGAAGACGATAATAATAACTCCATTCAATGTCAAGTAAGTTTACTTTATTTATAATTTGGACTTAAGAAAACTCCATTTTTATTGTGCATTTTGAGTTATTAATTTTTAACTTTTTTACCTCTAGCGGTAGACATTGGGAGTTACTAGTTATTGTCCCCGGAACGTTCACTATTTATTATCTAGATCCTACGGGAAGTACATTGAACACTAAAATTGGACACATATTGAGAATGCAATTATTCTGGTGAGAAATATTTCATTTTTATATCCATTAACATCTGTTATTACATTACTATTTAATTATGCAATTTACTGTGTTACATTAACATGTAGGGGTTTAGATGCATTCAAAAATGCTGGAGGAAATGTCCCAAGGAGAAAGAACCAGCCAATAATTTGGGAGAACGTAAAAGTAAGTTCCTGACTCCAATGTATGTATATTATTTATGTGAACTGTGCTTAGTTGTATTTTTTAATATTTTGTATGTTTCAATTTATAGTGCGCTACACAAGACAACGACTGGGCATGTGCATATTATGTGATGCGATTTATGCAGATGATTATCCGACATGCCGCATTGGATATTAATACCATACATGAGGTATTATATATAGTCTCATTAGTTAGTATGAAATATATCAATCTTATTTTTATATTATTACTTATATATATACATCATTCTCTTTGCAGGTGTTTAAAACTGACCACACTATAGGTAAACGCTTAAAAAATGTACATGCTCCATATACGATGGAAGCATTAAATGAAGTAAGAGAAGAATGGGAAAAAGCCATACAAGCAGTGGCGATTGTAAGATATAATTGGGATGCTGATAGCGATGCTGAATGCTATTTTGTAAATGAATATTTCTGAATGTTTATACATGTATGAATGTTTCTACATGTATTTGAATGTTTCTACATGTGTGAATGTGAGAATTGAATTGATGTCTGAATGTATCTACTTGTATGAGAAAATATTTGTTGATTTTGTAGGTTTGTGGCCTATTTGTAGGCTGATATCAATGGATGTCGTAAACCTGCAGTTCAGAAAACTGAACTGCCGGTTCTCATCCTGCTAACCAGCCACAGCAGTCCTGCAAACTGATAAGAAAAAAAAATTAAAGTATAGGCGTCGGTTATTTATAGAACACCGTCATCAAAGGCCTACAACGTCGATTATTGGATAAAAACCGACGCCTAATATGACAAACAACCCGACCGTGCAGGAAAGCACGGCCGTGGTGGAAAAGGCGTCGCTTATTCGTATAAAACCGACGCCTATAGTACTAAACATGGTCGTGCAACGAAGCATGACCGTGTCGTCTGGGAGTATGGTGTCGGTTGTTCAGTTGTTAACCGACACAGAAAGTGTCATAGGTGGTGCCCTTTTTTGTGGTGTGAACCATATAGACATCGGCCAACTATATATAATTGACGCCTATAGATCATATAGGCGTCGGTTAGAAAACCGACGCCTAAGAGTTCGACCTTTAGCGGTGCCCGCATCGGCGTCGCTTGAAAACCGTCGCCAAAGGGGGTTAAACAACCGACGCCAAAGGCGTATTCTGTAGTAGTGCTCTTTGTTTGGAGAGTGGAACCACTCTGAACCACCTTGTCCATGTGCTTGTTTCATTTTCTCTTATCCTTGCTATGCTCGTTTAGTTAGGACTTCAAATTGCTCTTAAGATATTGGTTTTGATTGATATAACTTGGAGGTGTATTTTATCTTGTGAGAATTTTGAATCTCTATTCACCCCCATCTAGAGACCTAGATCCAACAAGTGGTATCAGAGTCAATGATCTTCTCCAACAATCTCCCACAAGATGAGAGGATGGGCGACAACATACTTGGTTCACTCAACCTAGAGGGAGGCTTCTCCATGCATCCTTCAGTCTTTGACGACACCAACTTCCTCTATTAGAAGAGGCATATGTTGTTTTTACATTCAAGGCATGAACTTTGATATGTGGAAGGTGATGGTCACATCATATAAGGATCCAAACGAAGATGTTTCAACATGGAATGAAGCTGCACTAAAAGAAACCCAGCTCATTGCTAAAGCCATAAGAATCCTTTATGCATCCCTTACCCCAACAGATTTCAACCACATATCATCTTGGGACACCTCTATGATATTTGGGATAAATAGTGCATTACCTATGAGGGAACAAAGCAAGTCAAGGAGGCTAAGATATATATATGTTGAACATCCTTCTAGGGAACTTTGAGATGGGCAAGAAAGAAGGGATTGTAGAGATGTAATCTAAGCTTAATGTGATCATCAATGGCCTAGATTCTTTGGGCAACACATTGGATAGAGGTGTAATAAACTCCAAGATATTGAGAACTCTACCAAAGAGATGGGAGTCAAATGTGACCTCCATTGAAGAAGTGATGAGCCTTGGTGACATCCTAACCTAAGAGCTCATTGGAAACCTCCAAGATCATGAGACAAGGCTTACAAGCAAGAAGAAGAAGCCAAGCAAGAAGAGAAGGAAGCCAAGAATATCAAAGATCGTGCTTTCAAAGCATATGTAGAGGCGGTCATCCATCAACAACAACTTGCTTTCCTGACATCTCCCTCCTGCTCTAGTGAAGATGATGGCCCTAGTGAGCATGAAGCCAACTACACCAATGGCAATCACTTCAAGGGAAAGCAATCCTCCTCCTATACTCTTAGATGCTACAAGTGTGGACAAAAGGGACACTACAAGAGTGAATGTCCCAAGTCAAGAAAGTCAAACCAAAAGGGTAGTTCCAAGAAGGAGGAAGAGTACAAGAAAGAAAGCAAGTACAAGATGAAGGACAAAAGATGCAAGAATGCAGCTCATGCAGCTTGGGAGGAATCTTCCTCAAGTGGCTCTAGCTCCGAAGAAGATGGAGAGTGCTTTCTTGAACTCATGGCCTCTACTAGAGAAGAAATTGGTGAGGTAAGTGAGATAAGATTGCATGAGTTATCTAAGGAAACTCTCATTGATATGATTGTTTCTACCTATTCTTCTTTTGCTAAATGTAATTCTAAAATGAAAATGTCATAAAAAATTATTGATGATTTGTATTCTAAACTTGAAATTCTTGATCTTAATGAGAAAACTCATCTTGCGATCATTGATAACTTGCAAGGCCAATATCTTTATCTTGATCTCCAATACAATGGAGTTGAATTAGAGAATGGTGTCAACCTTAAGAACATTGAAACTCTTAAGGAAGATAACCAAAAATGCCTAAATGAGCTTGAAACTCTTAAAACCAAAAATGCTGAATTTAAGCTTATTGTTGATGCTCGTAGGAATGAGAGGGATGTTTATCTTAAGGAAATTCAAGCGCTTAAATATGAAAATGCTAGGTTGCTTGGTCAAGTTAATGATTTATCTTCTAGACCTATATTTCCTAGTAATGATATTCCTTCCATTTCTCTTGAGAAATATTCTTATTTGACTAAAGCCCTCTATTTAGAGGCCGACCTTGTTCATGATAGAGATGATATTGCTAGTTTGTCTTCTACTATCATATCTATTAATGATAACAATCATAGACTTATGGCCTCTCTGTAGAAATGCCTCAAAGGGAGAAACTCCCTAAATGAAATCCTTGACCATTCTACCAAACAAAGTGGTACTAGTGGTTTGGGATTTGTAGGGGGAGAACCTAAGGGCAAAAACAAAGAAAAAGGTAAGAAAAAGAGCAAGGAGACCTCCTTTTTCATTGGAGACTCCTCCAACAGAAAGAACCCTATGATATGTTCCCATTGCAAGTGTGATGATCATTAGTCTACTTATTGTCCTTTTATGCCTCAGGGGACCAACCCAAAGATGAAATGGGCCCCCAAGCTAACTCCAGATCCCAAAGTTTGATTTGGCAACTAACACTCTCCTTTCTTGTAGGAAAAAGGTAGATGGATTGTTGACAATGGTTTCACTAAGCATATTACAAGTGATATAAGCCATTTCAACAACTTCACCAAAATGTAAAGAGGTTCGGTTACCTTTGGGGACAACAAGAAAGGTAAGGTAAAAGGTGAGGGTGATGTAGGTGAATCCTTGTGTATCAAGAATGTTCATTTTGTGTATGGCCTACATCACAATTTAATTATTGTAAGTCAATAATGTGATAATGGTTACCTTGTTCTATTTACTTCTTTTGAATACTTGATTCTTGATTCCCTCACCTATCAAGTCATATATAAGGGAACTATAATCTTTATGTAATTGTGCTTGACTCTATTAGGAATGTTGTTGGTAGATGCCTAGTAGTCAATTTGAATGATATTTCTCTTTGGCATCGTTGGCTTGGTCATGTAAATATGCATCAGTTGAAGATGTTGAGCAAAAAGGACTTGGTCAAGGAACTTCCCAAATTGGACTTTGAAAAGGATTATGAATGCCAACCTTGTACCCAAGCAAAACAAACCAAGTCCTCCTTCAAATACACAGGAGTCCTTAGTACCAAGAGAGATCTTTAACTTCTTCACATTGATTTATTTGGACGAATGAGAACTCAATCACTTCGTGGTTCCAAGTATTGCCTTGTTATTGTTGATGATTTCTCTAGATATACTTCGACCTTCTTTCTCATTTCCAAGAGTCATACACTAAATGTTTTCTTGCATTTTTGTAAATGAGTTGAGAATGAAGCTTCTTGCCATATCATTTCCATCCGTAGTGATCATAGGGGAGAATTTGAAAATGATCTATTTGAACATTTTTCTCAAGAATTTGACGATGCACATAACTTCTCTTCACCTCAAACACCTCAAAAAAATGGGGTTGTAGAGAGGAAGAATAGGTCACTGTAGGAGATGGCTAGGACCACGATTTTCGAGTATGACACTCTAATGAAGTTTTAGGCCAATGCCATCAGTACCTCATGTTTTGTGCAAAAACTAGGTTTTTACACATCCTTCTTTAAAGAAAACCCCTTATGAGCTATGGTGTGGTAGGAAGCCTTCTATCGAGCATTTCCATGTTTTTAGATGTCCTTGTTTTGTTTTGAATACAAAAGATTCTTTGGACAAGTTTAATCTAAAATCTTACAAGGCTTTCTTTCTTATCTATAGCACTACTAGAAAGGCTTATAGAGTGTTTAATGTTGATCTTGCCAAAGTAGAAGAATCTATAAATGTTAAGTTTATTGAGACTAACCCCAATATTCTGAAAGATATTGTTACAAATCATGATGTTGCAGGTGAAGTAATTCCTATTCTAAAAGAACCCAACATCACTCAAAAGGGAAAAGAGATGGTAACTCAAGAAGAAGAGAAAGATGAAGAGAAAAAGGATCAAACTCCTAAATTTGCAAAGAATCATCCGAAAGAGATGATTTTAGGTGATCCTATTGAAAGAGTGAAGAAGTGGGTTGCATTCAACAAAGAACAAGCCAACATCACCTTAATCTGACAACTCGAGCCTAAGAACACCAAGAAAGCTCTTGGGGATGATGAATGGATCCTAGCCATGCAAGAAGAGTTGGAGAAATTTGAAAAGAACAAAGTATGGACCCTAGTGTCAAGTCCAAGTGATAGAAAGATCATTGGCATGAAGTGGGTCTACCACAACAAACTAGATGAAAGAGGCAAAGTGGTAAGGAACAAAGCAAGGTTAGTAGATCAAGGCTACAATCTGTAGGAAGGTATAGATTTTGATGAAACATATGCACCAATAGCTAGACTTGAGTCCACTCATATGTTGGTTGCTTTTTCTAGTTATAAAAACTTTTTCTTTATGAAATGGATGTTAAAAGTCCTGTTTTGAATGGTACAATTGAGGAGGAAGTGTTTGTTGCACACCCCCCGGGCTTTGAACATGATAGTATGCCTAACTGTGTTTATTTGTTGCCAAAATCTCTCAATGGACTCAAACAAGCACCTTGAGATTGGTATGAGAAATTAAACAACTTTTTGTTATATCATGGGCAAAGTAGATTCTACCTTATTTCTAAAGCACACTTCTAACAATTTTCTTATCATTCAAATATATGTTGATGATATCATTTTGGGTGAAACAAACCTTGATCTTTGCAAAGAATTAAGTGACCTTATGCAGAGTGAATTTGAGATGAGTATGATGGGTGAGCACACAGTCTTCCTCAGATTTCAAATCAAAAAAACTAAAGATGGGAACTTCATCAACCAACACAAGTACACAAGGGAGCTACTAAAGAGATTTGGGATCGAGAAGACCAAGCCGATGGACACACCCATGTCAAACACTACCAAATGTGATAAGGATGAAGAAGGCGAGAAGGTACATGAGAATCTCTATAGAGGTATGATCAGAAGTTTACTTTACTTAACTATCTCTAGACCTGATATAATGTTTAGTGTTATCTTGTGTTCTTACTTTCAATCAAACCCTAAGAAATCACATCTTATAGATGTTAAGAGGACTTTACGATACTTAGCCAAAACTTCAAATTTTGGTCTATGTTATCCGATGTCAAGGGACTATACTCTTATAGCTTATAGTGATATAAATTATGTAGGATGCTTGATTGATAGAAAGTGCACAAGTGGCACTTGCTTTTCCCTAGGACCATGCTCGTGTCATGTTTCTCCAAGAAACAGAGCACAGTGTCATTATCAACCATCAAGGCTGAATACATTGTAGCCGAGAGTTGTTGTTCCCAGGTCCTATGGATGAAGCAAATGCTCCAAGACTTTAACATTCATTTTGATGCTTCTCCTATCTATTGTGCAATTAACTTATCATATAATCATATCTTGTATAGTAGATCTAAGCATATATAGGTTCTCCATCATTTTCTTCATGATCACATTGCCAAAAACGATATCTATATCACACATGTGGTCACGAAAAATCAGTTGGCAGACATTTTCAGTAAACCTCTGGCTAGAGAGAACTTTATCTTTATTAGATCTAAACTGCTCAGAACTTTTTTGAATGAATATAATTTTCCTTCTAGCTAGTTGTTTTCAATCCTATATGCTTTGTCTATGGTTTGATCACCATTGCTTGCTAATATGCTAAAAATCAATATTCATGTCCTTTTTACCTTACTTTTCTCTTGTTTTTGGGTATTTTTCATAAATGTAGGTTTTATCAAAAAATAGTACTAAATGATGAGTGATGTGTGCCAAAATATGTTTGAAATGCAAAATGGACTTGAAAAATAAATTTAATTAGCACTCAAATGGCTAGAAATTTGATTTTCTAATGTTGGTTCAGTTGGACCATCGGTTGAGTTACCAACTCGACTGATCGGAGGCAGACAACTTTTTTAAAGAGCCTATCGGTCGAGTTTGCGAGTCACAGAACTCGACCGATGGTCGGGTTGAAGCAAACATAAGTTTGGTTCTGACAACTTTTTTCCCTCTCACCTAGAGAAAAATCAATCGATCCAACCTCTAGATCACTCAATCTCTCAACCCTAGCCCTAACCTTCCTCTCCCTAACCCTGGTTCGACCTAGATAGACCTCGCTTGACCTCCTTCCTATCAACTCTAGATGTGTGGATGGGTTTAATGGTGTTTCTCATGCTTTTGCTCTCGCCATCCTCTCAATTTCATCTCCATGGCGTCCAACAAGAGAAAGAGGGTGGCCTAGTTGGAGCACCATCATTATCTTCCAACTGACATCTCATTCCTTTTTATGACACCTTATTTGTCACCAATGAGGCTCTCAATAGGTACAAGGACATCCTTCCTAGAAATCCTTTTCCATTTTGTGCCCTTTTTGAGCCATCTCCTCATAGACAAAGGGTCATTGATCAAGTGGTCGAGCTGCTTTATAATCACCATCTTTCTGCCTTTTGTGTCGAACGCTTGTCCTACTACAGTTCCATAACTAGAACAAAAGTCATTCATGAATTCTATGTTAACTTGCAGTTAAATTATGACACACTTGTACCACCACCCAATACTCAAGTAATCCTCACTTCCATGATTTCCGAGAAGAAATTCCATGTCTCTAAGGATACCCTGAACATCTTCTTTTCGGGTAGTAAAGTGACTAACACTTGGAGGAAGGACTACCACGAGTATTTTGACCTAGTCAAGCCTGAGGCCTTCTACAACCAGTATCATCTTACTCTTCTTGATATTCATAAATACTTGAAGAAGCCTCAACTACCATATAGGAAGAAGTGTACCCTTCCCTCCTCCGTCTTCAATCTCAAGAATCGAATACTTGCCTTGGTTGTTAACTGTAATATTCATCCTAAGAAAAATCAGACTGAAATTGCATAAAACACTTTGGTAATTATGTACTATATCCTGAAGAACATAGGAGTCAAGTGGGCAATATATGTTCTCCACCATATGACCTGATTTGACTCTAGTAAGAACACCTGTGGAACCCACCCACCCTACCCAGCCCTGATCTATGGTCTTTTTCAACTTGCCACTGGAAAATCTCTTTTCCATGACCTTCACTACAATCCTGCCCAGAAAGGAGTTTGCATTTGTGAGACCACACTTCAAAAGTCTCTTCCTATCCCATCATCTACCACACCTAGAGCCTGTACCTCTACCTACACACGTGATCCACCACCACCTCAGCTTACCTGACCTGCTCGCACCTCGTTCCATGTATCCAATGAAACCCTTATGGGCTACATGATACATCGATAGGCATACAACCTTCAGGTTTAGGAGCACATGCATCAAGACCTCTGTGCCATCATGTCAATCATGAACATATCATGTGCACATCCTAATCCTACCTACCAGTCCTACCCAGGAGGTGACTATGCATCCTATGCATATGATCACTTTTACCCAGCCCCTCCACTTGTTGCTTCTATTGCTACACCCTCTGCTTTTGGTGGATCTGCCCCTGGAGTAATGCCTTTGACTGTTAGCCCCTTGTCCACCCTACTTGCTAGTCTTGGTACTTTTACTCCTTCCTTCCCATAGGCCAATGAGCTTCATTATCTTGGCATGTCTTGGGCTAAGCCGAATTCCCGTTGGCTTGGTTGTGGTTTTGGTTCCCTTACTGATGAGGAGATGCCAAACCAAGCTGATGAGGAGGCTTTTGAGGATGATGAGGAAGATGATGGGTTTGCTGGTGCCTCCAGTGATGAAGGTGATGCTGTTGTCTCCGCTACACCTTCAAACAGAGATGATGACTATGAGCCAAAAGCTTCTAATGACGACTTTGATGATGTGGATATAGATGACCTAGATGTTTAGATTTTCTAGTTTTTAGTCTAGATGTTGATCACATATATCTTTACAGGCTAGTTTTGTATTAAAAACATATGGACACATTTTCTAACTTGTACTATTTTATCATCTTGTTTTCATCATTTTAGCTTGTAGTTGTTTCTGAGAACATGCTTTCTGATTTACTATATCTCATGAGTTGATTTAATTTATCTCATGAGTTGGTGCCATGTTTACCATATTTTTATTACGCCTTAGTGTTGTAGATGTATGTTTTGGTTGTGCATGGAGAAGACTCAATTATGTGCTCTTCTACCCCCCTTCCTTTTTGATAATGCCAAAAGGGCGAGAGAAGTTCAATGTTTTTGAAGCTCAACCATCTTTCTTTTATGGCTTATGTGATCTTTTTCTTATTCATTATATGGTTTATCATGTGACCCACTAAAGGACCATATAGTATACATGTCATGCTACTTTGTGTAGATAGACTAACTATGTAGGTAAGAGTAACCATAGCTTGAGCAATTCACATTGTTCAAATCATTAATCCCCCTACAATTCACAAGGCAAAGGTATGACTTTACATATCATTTTCAATATGATTGACGAATGGTTTGCCATTATCAAAAAGGGGGAGATGTTAACTTGAGAGTTATATATATCCCATATTTTGATAATGACTTAACCATTCCATTCCTATGTATCTAATATGTTTGTTAAAGATTGATTTCGAATTTAGGTACATGAAAAGGATCAAATTACACAAGACCTAACTTGTTCAAGTTCAACTCAAAAGCAATGCAAGTGTACAATTTGGGAAATGATCCCAAATGATCTTAGATGATTTTTATAATCACTTGTATTGATGACATGACTTGTACGTAAGATGAAAAATAATCAGGGACACTTAATTACAATGTTTGAATACTCAAATGTCAATTTAGAAAATTTGTCACAGGTAGTTTATCGGTCGAGTTGGAAACTCGACCGATCCAGTAATGGATTTTTTGGAGAGACCAATCGATTGAGTTGCACACTTATAAAACATGACTGATCGATCAACTAAGAAAAACTGATTTTGACTCATCGGTTGAGTTTCCCAGAACAAACTCGACTGATAGTTTGAAAATTGGATTTGTCACTTAGTGGATCAATCAAGTTATCATTTTTAAAACTCAACCAGATGTACGGTATGGAAAATGCATAAAAAGTGATTATAACCGTTGGAGAGTTTCTTTGAGCAAAAATAGATTTGTTGTACCTTGGAAAATGGCTATATTTTGCCTTTAAGTGATCCCACACTCAAGGGAATACCCACAGCTACAAATAGGACCCCTTGGAGTTCATTCCAAGTTTACTCATTCATGTTATTCTAAGTCCTTGCTATATTTGAGTGTGTTGCAACTCCTTGAGCCCCTTTCTCTTTCTCATTTACAAAGCATTTCATGAGTATGAGTGAGTTAGGCCATTTGTAAGAGAGTTACTTCCTTGTGCTTGTAAGGATCTCATTCCATTCCATCTTCCCTACCCCTTTTCACAAAGAAGAAAAGGTGAAACAAGATACTTTGAGTGAAGGTGAAGTTGTTTCTATTATTCTTCAAGGTTGAAGAAGAGGTGAAGATCTTCTCCAGGTGTAGGAGAAGGGAAAGGCCAAGATTCAAGAAGAATGGGAAAATTCCTTCAAGGAAAAATACTTGATGCAAGTGTGGGTAGGTCCTTGTTGAAGGCTGAAGACATCTTGATCAAGTGGGTAAGTCATTGTGTTGGTGGAAGACTCTTATCTTGAATAAGTAAGTCCTTAGATGTATGGTGGTCTCCTTGTATCTCTTATGAATGGAATATATGTATACACATATTGAAAAGGCCTAGAGGTTGACCTCTCTAGGTAGTGGATTGATTCTCTCCTAGTTTGGAGAGTGGAACCACTCAAAACCATCTTGTACAAGTGCTTGTTTCATTTTATCGCATCCTTTCTATGCTAGTTTAGTTAGTACTTCAAAATTCTCTTAAACTATTGGTTTTGATTGATATAATTTGAAAGGCTAACTTATCTTATTAGAATTTTGAAGCTCTATTAACCACCTCCCTAGAGCCCTAGATCCAACAAGTTTGTCCTATTCTTAACAATTTTAAAAATATTGACCACAAAACTATATTGATTGTGAAATACAAGATTAAAATTCACAATAAATATATAATTGTATACATGATTGATTCTATTTGTTGTATTTCTTTTATGAATATGAGTTGAGTATTATTACTTTTATATGTATATTTATAGTAAATATTACTTTAACCACTACTGTGTGAATGCATGGAACTTGACTTGTTGTACGTATGTATACTTGTGCATTTTTGTATAAATAGGTAAGTAACAAAATTACTTGCGACAGACAACTTAAGTTTGTTGTCATACACAATATTCTGCTACACAACACAACATAAATTGCATACTAGTGTCATCACAATTTATGATATAAAAAGGTCAAATGACGTTAGGTACTAATATGCATGCGCTTCACTCATTTTCTACATCAATATATCCTCCAACAACATTAGGTTGTTTGTCTGTGTCTCTTATTATCAGTTGTTGCACATGGTTGAGAGCTTCCCACTTGATCAAGTTGTTGTTGTACTGTCAGTGGGTAAGTACGAGGACTTGTCTAAAATGTGTGTGGAACTACATCTACAATGTTTCACACTTTCTACATTGCCTTAAAGACAACCACGTTAATGTATGAAATTCTACAAGGGCATCATGCCAACCTTGATTTACATGAGTCCTATGAAAAATCTGTAATTAGTAATGACGACCCAAAACTTTGCTAAGTGTGACATCTGACTTGTCATCCCATTGAAAATTATACATTGTGTGTGAGAGAGTCTGTAGCATAGATTAATAACTATCAAACCAATGTATTCAATGACAAAATTGGTGACATAAGTGGAGCCAATGTATTCAATAACAAAAAAGTAGGTGATAGAAATGGCTTTAAAATAATATAGATGCTTGATACTTGTGCAACAAAGGATAAGATAAAATGTAATTAGATGTAAGGTACAAGAAACTTTGTTCAACCATTGGTATTAAAGTAAACCAAATATATCAGATTCATATTCTAATTGAAATACATATAAAAGTAATTGTTCCAAAAAAATATGAAAGTAATTGAAATATATCAGATGCCATGCCTTTCGACCAACCAAACAACAGCGGTAGATGACAAACTTGGTGAGTAACAACGTCGTTGCTTTATTCTAGGCTCACATTTGGGGAATGAGATTGGGAAGTGTTGCAACACTTCTTCTTGCACACATGTTTTTCATTCACATATTTCTCTATCCTTGAATGTAAGATCTATATTTTTTTGAACTTTGAATGCTACTTTGAAAATGACTTCAACATATAAACATAATAAATAAGCACAAGTCCGAGCAAATTATGATAATAACAAAGAAAGGATGACAATAAGTTACACAAACTAGAAAAATAGTTAAGAGAAATTGAAACAAATAGTTAGTTTATTTGACATAAACTTCAACTTGTAATGGTTCATAATATTACAAAAATAAAAGTCGACGAACAAATATAAATGAGTAATTGTTTGACCAAATACTGATAGTAACAAACTAACGGTCCGAATAATTTGCAACTAGTGTTCATAATCATCAGATCAAGTACATTTTAAATTCATTCAAAATAAAAAAATGAATGTCCCTAAGGTGGTGAACAATTTCTTGCAACTTCATTCATTGCCTTCACCACCTAATCTCGTAGTTGCATCATTGTTGTTTTCAACATTGTTTAGGTATTCTGCAACTCCTGGGGGTTAAGTACGTCGAGTCATCACAAAATTGCATGGAATGATGTGTTGCACAAACAATGGATGAGGAGGTACAAAAGCTCCCAAAATGAAATGATTTTCTCAAATGAACACTCTCCTGAGGTACTTCCATCAAATTTTCACCTCAATGAGAGATATGTAAGGCATCCCCGTTATGTTTTAAAAGTGACGCCAAGCCTCCCTCCAAGCCTATGTAATATATATTCCATTCACAAATCTTCCCAGGTCATATTGGTTTCTCATCAAACCTTTGAGGACCATATCATGCTATGTACACCATATGAAATACGAAGTCGTACCTTACCCAACCATAATTATAAATTATGTATGTAATATATTTCAATGGTAAGGGTTCATTTTATAATGGTGAAGACATAATATGACAATTCAATATAAATATTTAATGTGCATATACTTGGTGAAGCCATAAAAAATCAACATTATGATAAAAAAGATCATACATAAAGTAGCAAGCTTATTATGTAGCTTTAATAACAAGAAAACTTAGGGGTCCAATTGTAGGAAGTAAAAATAGAACATACATAAAGTACTAAAAAGAGGTATTCTTGCAACTTCATTCGTTGCCCTCATGACCTACTCCTCCAACTCCATTGTTGTTGCTTTCAACACTATTTAAGTATTCTACAACTCCTTGGGGGATTATATATTGCGCTAAGGAATGAGGAGGCAATAAATGTGCCAAAAGGAAACAATTTTGTCTGATAAAGTTTATCTTTAGGTTCTTCCAAAGGGTTTTCAACAGGTCCAAAGATATGAAATGCATCCTCGTTATGTTTCAAATGTTACTCCATGTATCCATCCAAGCCTCTCGAGTATAAAATCCATTGACACATCTCCCCATGTCATACTGACTTCTCATGGCATCAAGTAGGATCTGATCATGTTCTGGACGCCATAATGCAAACATTCTCATGGGTTGCCCAACTATATTATATATTATGTATGTAATATATTTCAGATGTAAGGGTGTATATCATAATTATGTGGACATAATATGATTATTTAAATATAAATAACATACACCCTCCTATCTGGTCTATACATTAAGCATTAAGCAACATTATGATAAAAATCAACAACCTTATAATGTAATTCATAAAACATTACGATGAAATTAAGAAAGTTATAATGTAATAACATCCAACGATAGACAATCTACATCGATAGAACAATCTAAACCTAATTGTTCCATTCAACATTATGGTGTCATTGGAGGTGAAGGAATGCCTAAAAGAAGACTACAAGTTTCCTCCATCTTGTCAACGGAGGTTTGTAGAACCTCATACTCGTACTTTTTGGATGTGTATATGTCTTCAGAGTTGTGATGGTTTTCAACAACGTCCTTCATGTTCATTATCTGGCATCACACTGAATTGCACACGCCAGTTAGTTACGTAATCTTAGCCTTTAAAGAATCAATGGTTAGGGGGAGATCGACTACCCAATGGAAGCATCTCCATCGGTCTTTTCCCTATAATGTATTCCCAAGTTCAAGTTAATGACAATGAATGCAAAACCTACACAAGAATGGAAACTGATTGTTTATGTTACTATCACACCTACCTAGTAGGACATATGTAATAAATGTCACCAAACCTTTCACTAAGAATGCTAAAGTCATATAACCCTACATCCTCAATGTTAATCTACAAGGCTGCAACTAGACCACAATGACACCTCGTATGTTTAGATGGATTCATCGACATCTTGAATATGATTGTTGATTAGTAACATAATGTCAAGTTTAAAACATAGATTTAAAATCTAATTTGAAGAGTATTTAGATAAGATAATTTGACTGTTCCAACATACAAGTGAAGTTTATTTGGATAGATCATATTGTATTACAACAATGATGTATTGTAGCCCTCTTCCTCTGTTGAAGAGTCACTATCGATTGGTAGGTTAAGTAGTTCACGAAGATATAGGCGGCTCTTCCTCATAATTGAAATTTCCACTACTAGCCTATTGGTGTCTGCCCTTGTCAACATACAAAGTCACATTGTGCAGACCAGTGCTGGCATAAGTAAGTTGTGTTACCAATGCATCCCTAATTGCAGTAAGGGTGGCCACAATAGGTTGTACTGGCTTCACAGCTAACAACATACGACATCTATTTGGAATAAGACCCCTATCACATGTAAAATACAACCTTTGGGGGTTGTTGTCTTCAAAGTGTCCATTTGCCGCATCTGTGGCATCCATGTAGACTCATACGATGCAATGGGGGCCACACGGACATGATGACATTCCATTCTTCATTTTATGACAATCTAATGAAGCATGATGTGACATTTATAATTAGGAGCCATAGAAACATTGTACAAAACAAATCAAATGAGGATTAGAGCACATGTCAAGTGGTAAATGAGTTTAAAAATACCATATAAATTACAACTAACACAAAGGAAGGTCATCGATTTTTCCAAATTAAACCAAAAATGTTTTCACGCAATACATCATCCTCTGGAAAATCAGCTTGAGTTGTTTGTTGAAGGGAACTCAAGTCGACCCCAATTCTTGGGAGGTCAGTTGGCAAACTGTCTTCTACAAAATCATTCATCATAATATCACCATCATTTTGGTGTCGTATGAAATTGTGTAGAATACAACACACTAATATTAGGTGACATTGTGAATGAGAAATATACATCACACCTTATTTTAGGTAAGAAAACCCCCTCTTGAACACACCAAAATCTCTTCAACAATATTCCATAATTGTGCATGTTGGTGGCTGAATATCTCCCTCTTTTTGTTGTATGTGTGTCTGTTTCCCCGATACTCAATTATGGTATGTTGTGTTGCGATATGGTGCTAAGAATTGGCGGGTGTTGGCAAAGCCTACATCAACCATATAATACATTCCGGTGGATACTTTGAAACCCCATGTGGTCCACACAGATTGTAGGAGTGGTCACCAAATAGTTTTAGAAATCATACATGGACATGAGCAGAGGGCATATGACATGTACCAAATACATACATACAATTATAGCCCTGACCAAAACTGGGACGTGTGTCCCATCAATTGCACCAATGGAATCCTAAAACAAGACAATGACTTGTTCAGCTTACATTTTAATGTTACCATGAATCTCCATTTTTCAGAAAAAACAATTACCTTGAAGTAAGGGTAGAACCTTGGGCTCTTCAAGATGCGACAGTTCAGTGTTGTAGTTGTGGTTTGCATCACAATATATTCGTGACACAAGACACACACCCCATACAATACTTTGTTGAATTTTCTTCTTATGGTCTCACTACAGTGAATGTAGTCCTCAGCTAAAACATGATTTGTATGGCCATGGTCAACCATCAGAAGGAAGTAGCATACAACTTTGACTGATGAGACACCTCTACTACTACGTAATAAGTTGCGACTCTCAAGCTTGTCCATGAGGGCTAAAACTATATGTGCATTGCATTCGGTATAGGTCATATTCCCACTTCTCATGTCCATGTATGATTTCTAAAAGTTTTTGGTGACCACTATTAATACTAACTGACCTAGGTAATGGATGTATTATGTCATCATCATCTAGGATGGCGGTCTCTATTGAGTCATTTATTTCTTTAGCAATATGATTTGTAGGTCCAACCACGATATCCAAAATTTCTATAACTAGGTCTGATGTATGTGTGTGGTCAGTACCAGACATGTTGCCTATAATTATAAGGAATATAAAACTAAGATATTATTTCTATTACAAGAATAAGATAACAACTCATGGTGTGCATAAAAAAAACTACAACTAAATTATATATGAATATCAAATTAACATGTTTGCTATAAAATTAAATATTACAACAATAATCAAAAGTAGTTAATGTTCTCAAACTTATAACTAATTCAAGAAACAACTAACTGATGGTGTTGAGTCTAACTATGGTGTGTCATCTCTGCTTGTCCCACTTGTGCCAACATCATCATTGGCAGTATGACGCTTGGATGGATACTTGATGTGTTGCTAAAAACCCATGGGGGGACTATGTAGAAAATCCCTATGGACATGGCCAAAAAGAGGGGGGTTCAGGGATGGTGGCGGTGTTGCATTAGCAATGCTAGACCTTTCGCAAAGGTCTTACAACCATATCATAACCTTGTGCGGGGTATGTCAGAGGCTGAGGTAGATACTGTAGTTTTTTCACTCCTTTAAGGAATTAAAAAGAGTAGTAAAAACATAAATAGGGGCATTTGGGAAAGTCTCATGGAAATGTTGTAAAATCATTGCTAACTCTTCCTTTTAAATGGATCCGGTGGATACACTGGTCCCTAACTTGTGCACCTTTGCATAAACCTTTGTGAATTTAGATACCACATCACTGGATAGCGAACATCGCTCTAGTGTCATTGATTCTCACTTCCTACGCTTGTGACTAGGAGTCCTTGTACCAACTCCTTAATTATCTGTTCTGGTGTTGTCTCCCTCACTCTAAGTGCCAAAAAAGGCTTTATCTGCTGCAACACCAATGCTATCTATATTTACATGTTTATTGGAAGCATTTAAGTCGACAACAACATCATCCTCAGAGGCGACATCTGACGGTAGTTGTCTGTCTGCTGAAGACATTGCATGATGGCCTCTAGCAATGTTCCTTCCCCCCATTAAATCAATGTCATGGTAATGGTAGAAGGGTCGGTTAATCATCCTTTCTAGTTCCTTGTTTCCCTATTGTCAAATAGTTTCAATTAGGAGGATAAATTTAATTGCAAAACTTGAATGTTATGTCAGTGTGCTATTCTACATACCAAAAGTATCTCCTTCCACTCTGGGGTGTCTGGTACTACTGGTTTGTTCCTAGTCTCATCCCATCAAACACCACTCTTGTTGGTCACAAACTTCAACTTTGCAAATTCCTTTTTCAGATTCTTCCACTGAGTATTCACTTGGTCCAATGTACAATGTGGGTGTGCCGTCCTATTCTGCCAATCACAAAGTGTCTCCCTCTAAGCCTCCCTAGTAAATTGCCTGTCTATACTCCAACCTTTTTCATACTTCCTCCTCAATGATGAAACTAGAGCCTCATCACACTCCCTCAACCATACAATATGGAGCTTGGGGTCTGCAGAAGACATACTATTTCAGGTGATGTAGTACAACATGACAGTAGGGTGTTTAGACTAAAATTTGTTCAACCTAGGTGTTAATGCAAGCTTAGGTGTGCATCATAGTAGCACATTTTCTGCAATAGAACACGACATCAGTGTAACATAATTTCACATCTAGTCAATCATGTTAAATATAGGGGAAGTTGGCTACAACTACGTGAATAGTCAAAAGTCATATGATACAAATGTAGACGATGGGACCAAATTTTGGATTGCTAACATAAAGTGGTCAGACTGAGGAGTATTTTATGTGCAAAAGTTGGATTTTAGACTGAACAATATATCATAACAACATATATTTTGTATGTAAAATACAATTCAAGTTGAATTTCATACTGAACATTAGCATATGTGTAGTAGTTGGAATTCAGACTAAAGAATATTTTCATATAACACAAAAGTCACACACCAAATAGCATAAATTTCCCATGGAAAATCAAGTTCAACTTTCCTAGATTTTATTTCAGTTCATTTTATTCTAGACTTTTCATGCCAAAGTTGGTTTTCATTTTGAAGAATTGTTAAATTGCAAGAGTTGGATTTCAAATTCAATAATATTTTCATATAACATAAAAAAAGTCTAGTAAATATCCAAATACCATACAGTTTTTGTGTAAATTATGTATGATTGATCCATATACAAACCACATCACACCACCACAAAAACAAAAACCATTTTCATGAACACAACCACAAACATAACTAAACAACCCATTCACATACATATTAAGAAATAGGTAATTATACCCTTGTAATGTTTTAGAAATATAAAAGTCATTCTCAGATCCATGTACATACTACAACAGAATTGCTTCTTTATAAATAAACAATATTTATTAGATCTTATGGATTCTCAATTGGTCTTCAAGTTGGGTCTGAGTTTCAACTATAAAGTAAAGTATTGTATTGTTGATGGTGATTGGGAAAGTCCTGAGTTCATAGAAAATGAGGCTATATGAGATGTGTTAGCTGCTCAAGAATCTCCTATTCATAGTGAAGATAGAATTTTATATAAAGGAGGTGAGCTAGGGATGGTTGGAACATTTGTAGGAGGAAATGATAAACAATAGCTTGGGGGAAGTGGATATGGTCGTCTGTAATACCTCGCAAGTGCTCTATTACTTTGTGGAAGTTATTTTTGGGGAAATTACCAATGATGGATTATTTAAAGAGGATGGGCTTCAGTTTATACCTGGATGCCCATTACATTTTCAAAATGAGGGGTCCAGTGTTCATATGTTTTTTAATTGCAGTTATAAGATTTGGGATCTCTTTTAGAAGCATTGTGGTCATCATCCATGGTGTTCTGAAGAGCTCCTAACTATACAGGACATACAAAAAAAATTTCTTGCTTCTTTGATAATTTACAATTTGTGGAGAGAAAGTAATGGGATAGTTTTTCTTGGGAATTGTAGTTATATACTGTATTTTCTTACTGAATAAATTCATTTTGTATATAATAAGGGTGAACAATCAATTTTGTTAGTAAATAATGTTGGGATATAAATCAATTATACAAACCAACTGATTAGGGTAACTGTACGAATACAATTACTTAAAATAATCAATATCAATAAATAAATAGAGTTACATATAAAGATGGGACAATTGGATGTACTAAGTTAGTTTAATAAATAATCAGTATTAATAAATAATTTGTATTAATAAATAAGTAGTATTAATGAATAATCTGTATTAATAAATAGTCATTATTAATAGAAGGGTCGCTAAATTAGTTTTTGTTACATAACAAGTGGATGTACTAAGTCAGTATTCATAAATAAACAAAATTAATGAATAATTAGGGAAGGTAAGTTAGGGCTAATACAAAACAATATTATAACTAAACATGCATAGTTCCTATATAATTAGGGTTACTATGTAACTAGGGTTATCAAATAATATAGGGTTACATATAAATATGGGACAATTGGATGTACGAAGTTAGCATTACAAAATAAATAGAGTGAATGAATAATTAGGGAAGATAAGTTAGGGGTGATACAAAACAATGCATGCTTACTATCCATTAGGGTTAATGAATAGAAGGAGGGTTGTTATGTAATTAGGGTTTGGCCTAATAACATTAGGTCTAATCAATGAATTTTGTTACTAAATAACTTTTGGTAAGTGTGTTACTAAATATAATTATGATTTCTATCTAATTAGGGTTGGTGAATAATGAATAATTTGCATATAATTAATTTGGATATAAATAATATGAAGTATATCTTAGTAATATAAATATGTATATTTTAAATTTTTTTAATTGCACTTCTGCAAGGTTGTATATATGCAATGTAAAGTATTATCATAAAGTTAACATAGATTTAAGACATAGATTGTCATATTGTGCATGTTCTTGTAGTAGGAAAAGTTAACATGACTGTTGCAGGAGTAAGGTATAAAAGTGCATCCAATTAAGCGAAATATATTTTAGAGTGTCCAATTAAGGTAAAATAGAAATCATATTTGAATGAATGTAATGAGATAATTATGTTTTGCATGACTAATTATAATAAACATAGAAATTGACATTACATCAGGGGAGGGGTTTTTATGTAGAATGGTCTTGTTTGAAGTACAAAAGGAATGCAACAATGGGATGATACTTGAGGAACCGTTTCTAGTAACATAATTACATTTTGAAGTATTAGTATTCTCTCTTTCTCTCTCCTCTAAGAGAATATATACAAAAGGCATAAATATCATACAAAATTACTTTTGAGGATGTGACAAGTATTCATCCTGAAATTTAACTCAAAGAATCACAAAGGAGTTAATATTCCCACTTATATCATCCTTAAATGCATAATAATAAAGTTAAATAACCATTACAGAAAATACGGATAAAGGACATGCAAACTCAAATTTTTATTTATTAGGAAAGATCTAGACTTAATATTTAGTGTGTGATTAAATTTTGGTATTGTTTTGAATTGGGTTGACCCCTCAAAACAATTAGGGAAGGTTTTTGTGTATTTTAATTAAGAACTAATTACAAATTCAATTACTACAATGTATAACTCCAAGGTTATGTATAATTTTCCTTGTCACACACTCCTTTGTTTTTACTTTATTTTTCACTTGTTCTATCTGTCCATCCTTCACCAATCTGATGGATCACCAGTCGTCTCCAACCTTTGTTATAATTGTGAGTATGAACACAATTACATGTCTTTCCTTTCCGAATTCTTTCCTCTCACTTTTCTTGATATTTTTTGAAGATTTCTTCACCATTTAATCCATTGTGACTTTATGAAACCAATGAGCCCTAGTTTTCCCTCTATCTCTTGGTATGTGGAGAAAACACCCAATTTATGGCTTCTCTTCCCTCGTGAGCTTGAGTTACAAAACCAACATGGTGCCTTCCCCACCTATTTTAGGATCCCAAGGACACTATCAACCCTTACATTTTCCTCCTCCACCCTCAATTGAACCCCTACTACCCCCAAACTCCATGTCTTACTCACCTTTCTTCTCTAGAAACCTTGACTTCCTCAGTATCATCTGCCTTTTTCTGCCCAATTGTTTCTTTAATGAGCTTCCCTGACTCTCATCATTGTTTTGCTACTGTTGGATTTCTGTTGGTTTGCCCCTATCATCATAACCTATAGCTCGCTACTTGTTCCTTTGTCGACAATCAATGCAACGGTGCTCCCTTGGTCTATTGACATAGTTGATATCTTAGGTGAGTCTGCTTGAACCCAATGATGCTTAATATATCTTTGTTAGAAGATTTTTCTCCCTATTTCATCGTCTAAAACATTGATCCCATTATCCCCTATTTCTCATTGTATTTCTTCCCAACAAGTGACTCACTTGTATTTTGTTTCCTCATACGGTCCCCTTTACTCCTACTTGGCCTCAAAGTGTTTGTTTGTCTCATTTTTGTTCTACCTTCCTAGTGTCTTCCCTAGAATCTATTCTCTAGGTGCCCTTCAACCATGGACATAGCAACATATGCACTTCGGTGCACCTCCTTTCCAAAGCAAAGGACCTTTGGCCTCAGCTTGAAGGGAGGGGGCTGGAGGAAGCATAAGTTTCCTTGAGACAACCATGATCCTCACTGTGATCCTTAGGTAGAACTGGGTTTCAAGCCTAGGTTTCCATGAGATGGCTATTCTCACGATGAGGTAGGCAAGGAACAAACTTGTTTCTCTATTAACATGGTTGTCCTACCCATTTAGTTAGCCAATTCATATTGCATGGACATTTTAGCCCTATTATACACTTCTTTGTTTTTTACCCAAGAGACATATTATAATGACCAAATGACATTCTTTTCTGCAAACATTTAATTAATGTCTAACATGTACCTTGGTCTTTTTTGACTTTTTGCATTTCATTTACATAGGTTTATCTTTTATTTAAATGGATCACACTATAGTTTCCTTGAGTACTATTTGGTTCGTTTTCAAAAAAATCATAGAAATTACATGTGACCTTAGAAAGTGATGGGAAAATATATGTTGAAAAGTCATTTTGATTCTCTATCGATCTACCCTATTTTCAAATGGCGCTTTTAACATCAAAACTCTTCAATAATTCAATAATTCATATTATGGTTCAACGACTATGAAGTAACATACACATTATGTTAAAAATTGAATTATAGGTGACTAAAGCCTCAATCAAGTCAGAGGACTTGACCTAATGTGGTTTTCACTAGGCATGAATTCCATGCATTCTTGGCATAATTAAATTTGGTCTAACTAGATGTTCTATCTTATGATTTTGCACATTATTATGTTTCATAAAAGTATGAATGCTTTCTAAAGCGACATCATGTATACATATCATTGCGACTAATTTCTTATGGTCTATTGTAAAACCCCAACTATATTTATGACTTATGATTAATGGATTATGATGAAAAAGGTAGAAATCCCATATAACATTATGAGGGAGAAATCCCATTACGAAATTATAAGGGAATCCCATTAAGATTAAGAGAGAGTAATCCTATCATGATTAAGATTAAAATTGAAGACATTAATGAATAAGACAAGCTCTAAGATGATAAACAAAGTTATCGAATTGGTTAAGTTTTTATGTGCACCTTAATAATGGACCTTTGGGTCGTTATGGGATTTCAAAGCATTATTGTTTTTGGAAATTGTGGCCGCCTATGAGACATTAAGAGAGGAAACATATATTCACTTATCCAATTCATCATGTTTGAATGATCCAGGGAATGCTTAATGTAATCCATGGTCAAGTTTATGTCAAATTTATTTCATTTCAAGTTTACTTCATGTCAACTTATAGTTAATTTTTGTTCTATAAAGTACCAAGTACCACTTACTTAGGTTTATGTTTGTTTTGCATGGATAGGGAATTGATATTTGTAGGATTTAAAGAAATTGAAGAATAAAAGGATAAAGCAAGGACTACGAAGATTTGAAGTTTTGCCTGATGGGATGTCATCTATATTGGGAAATATAACATCATATAGGAAGTGGAAACAAAAAATTTATTGACATATTTCCCATTAAATAGTGGATTGCATCAATAACTATGTAATGGAAAATATGGTTTCATGAAGATATACATGGTCATGTAGCAAGTCTAGTGACAATTCTCATTGATGTAGATGCGTACTATCTCTTTTACGGTGTCTTTGCATCTCCTAGTTTCATTGGGACTTGTCTAACTGCTCCTCCAGGATACAATTGGGACTCATCTGATTGCTCCTCTAGGGACAAAAGACTCAAACATTGTCATCTACGACAACTCTTATCATCACAGACTATTGGTGTATGTCATCCTCCTTAGAGATGGGAAAAGACCACCTCAGCTCTACAGAAGTCTACACGGACCAACTAGAACTCCTATCATCCTTCCAGGATGAACAACAAGGAGTTGTCCCTATCATTGTTATACTAGTTACCAATCTTCTCTCCCACAATAATGATACTCAGTTGTTTCTCTCCCTTTGCTATCCATCCCTAGTCAGGTAGGACTTGCTTGGGCTCTCGTGGTTACCACAACTAGAGAGGACAAAAATTGTTGGAGAAACTAAGTTTCAATTGTCTATGTTGTATTTTGTGAAGCCCCCAATACACTTCTATTTATAGGCGGGGTTAGATCCAGGGTTCCTAGTCTGTGCAGGAGTTGAAGGGACCTGAAGATCTCAAAATTTTGCAACAATTCTAGAAACATTGCAACTTGAGATAGACAAGATAGACATTTGGAAAATCTATATGGTCATATGGAATGCGAGATGGTCGTCTCACACTGCAAGATGGTCATTTCATAGTTTCCCAATTTTGTACATATGCTAGCAATTCAATTCCAATTAGTGCACGTCATGATGTTAGAACCAATCCTTTATACAATCTAATTGCACCTACAAAATGGCAGTTTGGTGCATATGAGATGGGCATCTTGCACCACCTGACACGGTCATCTCACATAGGTGAGATGGGCATTTCACAGCCCTGGTCAGGTTGAATTCCAACCAACGATTAATACAATCAGCCTGACACTCTAAACGACTATCTCAACACTTGAACTAATCATTTGGTAGTCTAGTTAGATAATTTGTTACGTGAATTGAATACTGAAACACTTTAGTAATCAATCCAATCATTATTCAAGATCAAACTCCTCTTTTGGATGAGTTCCTATGTGTGTGTCCATATAGGTCTCATATTACATTGGTAGTGAATGTCAATAATAGCTTATGACATCACAAGTAATGAGCAGTGCCTAGTTACACATCATTGCTACCCAAATAAATGGATATTTGTAGAACAAATACAACCTACAATCTATGTATGGTGTTCCTTTGTCACTAATATCCAAACTAAACTAGAGGCATGTATTAGTCATCCTCATTATTATTCAACCTTCTTTCTTGAACTAGAGCATACTGTCTGATAAATATGTAAACTCAATATCTCATATTGACTTGGATGTACATGGCCATGTATTTCTTAGTTCCTCTAATCAAGAGGCCTAGGATATCATACTCCTATAGGAGGGACAAATCCCATATCAATCACACACAATTAGTCCCCATGTGTCACAGTCACCAAATCATCACCTTTATAACAACTCATGTTTCAGGATTGTGTTTGATGCTATCAAATCATAGCAAATTATATGTGATGAATCTAGTAATTTCAAGTCTAAGAACAACATGCTCCACCATCACTATGAGACATGATTCTAACTTACCTAGTTAAGGTTTCCATGTATCACCATTATGGTGGGTCTGTCCGACACACTATTCTCTAAGATGTATATGTGTGCTTGGTTTTATATTGCCATATCTAAGATGTATATGTGTGCTTGGTTTTATATTGCCATATCATGATTGATGAGATTTTGTCATCAACCAACTCACACTCTGATCTTATGTGCTATTGATGTATATTTACCTTCCACAATAACAACTTATCAGGGACATAATGAGAATGTATATACTCTTAACATCCATATGATCTCATTCTTCCTAGTCACATACTTGAAGACATACATCATTGACTAATATCATTCTCTAGTCATTTATTATGTTATTTCTTTATCTCAAAAACTAAATAAATAGAATACAATGGATGCTTGCCTTTATTAATAATCAAATAATTTACAAGTTATGCCATGGCATCATCATATGATTGGCTCTCTAGGCATACATACCAACAGACTCCCACTTCCACTTAGATCCAATCACTGATGAATCTTATTCCATGTGACCTAATATTTTTCTCTATCAAGGGGTCAACAACACTATTCTCAGTTGGTACTTTGCAAATCTTTCATCTCCTCATTGTGAGATCTCCCATACAAGATGATAACTCCTTTATATATGTTTTGAGAACTAATGGGATCTAGGTTCCTTAGCTTATGCAATAGCCCCATTGTTGTCACAATTTAGCTCAATTACATCACCAGTTCTTATAACGACCCAAGTTATATAATGAACTTCTTGAACCATACAACCTCCTTTACTGCATTCGACACAACAATATACTCGGCCTCTGTTGTAGAATCAGCAATTGTCTCTTTCTTAGAACTCTTTAATATTATAGCTCTATTGTTTGGGCAAAACACAAATACTGATTGTGATTTATAATCATCTTTGTCAATCTAGAAGCTTGCATTGGTGTAAGCTCTCATCACCAACTCTTCCTCTCCACCATAGACCAAGCATTGATCCTTAGTCCTTCTCAGGTACTTGAGGATGTTCTTCACGAGTGTCTAGTGAGCATCACTTGGATCTGATTGATATTTGGTCATCATACTCAGGGTATACGAGACGTTTGGATGGGTGCACAACATCGCATACATGATGGATCCAATTTCCAACACATATGGAATCATACTCATCTGATCCCTTTCTTCATGAGAACGGGGACATTGACTCTTAGTGATGGTCACTTCATGCAATGCAAGCATGTTTCCTCTCTTTGAGTTCTCCTTACTGAATCGCTTCAACACCTTGTCAATGTATGTGCTCTAACTTAGTTCACGAAGCCTTCTTGATCCATCTCTATAGATCTTTCTCCCAAAGATGTAGGATGCTTCTCCCAAGTCATTCATATAGAATGTATTTCCAAGCCATGTCTTTACCTTTTGTAAAGTAGGGATGCCATCCCCATCAAAGTATGTCATCTACATACAATATGAGGAATACTACCATGCTCCCACTAACTTTCTTATACACACAAGGTTCATATTCATTTTTTAACAAAGGCAAACTCATTGAATGTCTCATCAAATGAAGATTCCAACTCTGAGATGCTTGCTTCAATCCATAGATTGACCTTTGAAGCTTGCGAACATTATATAAAATTTTGGATTTAAAAAACCATTAGGTTGTGTCATATACACATCCTCAACATAATTCTCATTAAGGAATGTGGTTTTAACATCCATTTGCCAAATCTGATAGTCATGATAAGTGATAATAGCAAGCATGATCTTGATGGACTTAATAATGGCCACTGGAGAAAAGGTTTCATCATAGTAAACACTTTGAACTTATCTAAAACCCTTTGCAATAGATTTGTCCTTATAGGTTTGTAGTTTATCATCCATGTCGGTCTTCTTCTTGAAGACCTATTTTCACCCTATGGGTTTTACTCCTTCATGTGGATCCACCAAGGTCCATACCTTGTTGGTATACATGTATTCCATCTCAGATCTCATGGCCTCAAGCCATTTGTCAAATTCGCTCAATAACATCTTGATAGGAAATTGGATCATCATCTATGACCAATTCAGTGCCTTCCTTAGTCACAAGATATTCAAATATCTGAGGTTCAAGGCATGTTCTACTATATCCACTAGGTTCATGTGTCAAAATAGGAATTTAAGATTCCATAACAATTTATGAGTCTCTTTGTTTCTCCTGTACCTCAATTGGTTCAATGTTTTCTTATTTTTCCTAAACCTCTTTGAGTTCTACTTGCCTCCCACTAATTCCGTTGGTAATGAATTGCTTTTCAAGGAATGTAGTTTCTCTTGCAATAAACACTTTGTTGTCAGTTGGGTTATACAAGTAGTATCCCTTGGTTTCTTTGGGATATCCAACAAAGTGACATGATCAGATCTAGGTCCAAGCTTTTCAGGAAACATTTTCTTGACATAAGCTTCACACCCTAAAATCCACATAAAAGACATTTTGGGATCCTTCCCAGTCCATATCTCATATGGTGTCTTTTGAACCTATTTTGACGGTACTCAGTTAATGGTAAATGTGGTGTTTTCAAGAGAATAACCCTAGAAGGTTGTCGGAAGATCAGTAAAACTCATCATTGATCGCTCCATATCCAGTAATGTGTGATTCCTTCATTCAGACACACCATTATGCTGTTGTGTTCCAGGTGGAGTCCACTGGGATATTATCCCATGGGCTCTAAGAATGTCCTCAAACTATTGGTTCAAGTATTCTCCACCTCAATCAGAATGAAGTGCCTTAATACTTTTACCATGTTGGTTTTTAACTTCATTCATGAACTCTCTAAACTTTTCAAGAGATTTTGACTAATGTATCATTAGGTAAACATAGCCATACCTACTAAAATCATTCATAAAGGTAATGAAGTACATATACCCATCTCTAGCAGTTGTTCTATTAGGACGACACACATCAGTATGTATGAGTCCTAATAGATCACTATCTCTCTCAATGTTTCCAGTGAAGGGAGTCTTGGTCATCTTGCCCAACTAACAAGTTTCACATGACTCTATTGATTCAAAATCAAAAGAGTCTAGATAACAATCTTTATGGATTTTGGATATGTGTTTCTCATTTATGTTCCCTAGATTACAATGCCAAAGGTATGTTTGTTGTGAGTCATTGAATTTTTGTCATTTATAATTAAATTAAGTACACTTCTCTCTAGATCTATCAAGTATAGACCATAAGACATTGGGACACTGCCAAAAAATATACCATCTTTACTAATAGAACTTCTTCCATTCTTTATAAGAAATTCGAATTCGTTCTTGTCCAAACAAGATACATGTATGATGTTCCTATTAATGGAAAATGTGTAATATCAGTTTTCTAACTCAATTACAAGCCCACTTGATAGAAATAACTCATAGGTTCCAACTGTGTTGGTTGCAACTCTTGCGCCATTTGCAACTCGCAGTTCTATCCCACCTTTCTCTAAAGGTCTACTTCTTTTCAGATCCTTTAAATTTGACAAAATGTGTGATCCACATTCGTTATCTAGTACCCATGATGAGGAAGTAGTAAAATTAATCTCAATAACATATACACCGTAAGTAGATATCTCAATCCCTTGCTTCATCTTCCTAGGTTCCCTTATCCTTCTCCTTATTTGATTGTAGAAGACTTGGATTTTAGCTTAGCCTCATAATGCTTCTTGGTTTTGCCTTTTCCCTTGGACTCAGCTCCACTGATCATCATCACATATTTGTCCATATTAATTTGTTCTTCGACACTTATCAAAATGTCAATCAACTCTAACAATGGTCCAGCCATGTTACTCAAGTGATAACACTCAAAAAACTGGCTATTTGATTCCATATGGGTTTTTTGCTCGTTCTGCTCGTTCCGCTCTGGCGATCGTGAAGGCGATCTAGGGTTCCGGACGCTTGACCCTCCAGCTTGGGGGAGGATATTGGCTGTCGGTGTGTGGCCACCCTCTCCACCTGGGCTTCCGTCGGCACCTGTCCGATCTACAGATCGCGCTCCTCGTCCGTCTGGCTTCTCTCCTCTCCATCGCCTTCTGCCTTTCCCCTTTCTGGCCGTCGGGGTCGGGTCTCCCGGTCCTCTGATCCGGGAGTCGCAGGGTGAAGGGGCGGTGGCTTCCGTGCGGCGGCTTCGCCTCTGGCCCAGCTTTTGCTTGGTGGCGGTGTGGAGGCGGCCGAGGCTACAGAGTCTGGCGTGTACCTGCCGAAGGCTGGCGTTTGCCCCCCTGCTTAGTGTTCTTTCTTTTCTGTCTGTTTGTTTTCCCTTTTGTGCGTGTGTTTTTGGGTTGTAGGCAGGTTCTCTTCCTTCTTATCACCATTCTTCGATGTTTGTCTATCCTTTAGGGGGTTGTTTCTCTCTCCTATCGTGAGAGTATCATGATCTCTAGCAGGTCTCGTTCTGCCTCAGGTTCGTTTGCTGCTCAAGCTGTTGACATGGATGGTAGAGATAACAATCGGATGGAACACTGGTTTGGTTCATCCCTTACACCGCTGCCTAATGCTCAAGTTGAAGGCATCTCTCATAAAAGCTGCTTAAGTCAGCCTCGAAGAAGAGAGATCTATGCAGAAGTGTTTTATTCTCATTCCAATATGAGTGGTAGTGGTTCTAAGTCTGTGTACCTGACTGTTGCCTGTTCTTGTGGTTTTTATTCTCTACTTGTAGATGTTGTTTGGCTTGAGTAATGAATGGATCTGTTTACTCTAAAAAAAAACTGGCTATTTGATTTAGGCAATGATTGAAAAATCATATCCATGGCCCACTCTTGACCAAAAGGAAATCCCAGTCTTTCAAGATGCTTCATATGCCCAATCATATTGAGCACATGAGGATCTATTGGATCTCCCTCTGTAATTTCCACTCAAAAAGTTCCTTAGAGACATTATATCTTTCATGCTTATCATGTTGTTTATGCAACACATAGTTCATACAACCCAACATAAGGTTCTTGATGTTCACAACATCATTGGCATGCTTAAAAGAATAAGTCATGTCATTCTTAGGAAAATTCAGAGTGGATACTGGCACTGGTGTTTTAGGAACATGCAAAACACTTCTCAAGGTGTACTAGTTATGGAAAAAAAATCTCATGTAATTCATCAAATTGCGATGACCGAGTGTTTTCCAGTAGATTCTACACGAGAAAATTTTGCATATGTCAAAAGTCCTTTTGATTTGATGTGATTTGAAACATCGAAATTAATTATGTCTTTAATTAGCTATTGCTCCCACTATTTTTTTCAAAGTGATAGCCTTCAATATCAATTCAGAATATTGCAGCATATAATATTCTAGTGTGCCAACATCCATATTTCATAAGATCATGACTCAACTTTGGTTGATCACACACAGCTTGATTATTTAGATAGGATGAACTTGCTAATTGCATCTGTATGCAACTCTTGGATAGATGATATGTGCAATTCTTTGCCATTATCATCTTCACGCCTCTAGAGCCTAGTCTCACCAAGTTATCACCAGTTCAGTATGACCTGAAAGCCAACACGATAGCATATGTACCCTACTTTGGTAGATCTACATACCTACCATCTCACTTCCATGAGATAGACATCACACCATGCTTTGGGGTAAACTATGCTTGGTCCATCAATCTTTTCATGTGTGCAACTTATGGAAGGCCTCTCAAAATAAATATTATAAGTGAGGAAGTTTGTATAGATACACATTAACCAATCACCACATATCATATACATACTATAACGCACAATGAAAACATGTAATAAACAAAAAGTGATAGTTATGGCCAGCCTAATGTAATTCCTTGGAGCCAGAAGGAATTACCACAAACTAGGACCTCATCACATGCAGAAACATGTTGTTCATGAAGATATGTTCTTGCAAATCTAGATTTATTGGTTCAACCTTTGAACTGGTCCGCTCACCTCCTGGTTAGTTGGTTGGTCACCTCTAGTCGGTCGTCTGGCTCCTCTAAATGACTGATTGGTCGTCTTGTACCTGGTCATTTGGCTCCTCTAAATGGTTGTCTCGTCTGGTCCTTTGGGCTCCTGGTGGGCTCATGAGATGGTCATCTTGGCCCCGTCAGATGGTCATCTCGGCCCTACCAACTGCGTGAATCAACTCCTCTATGTGTTCGGTGGGTATCTTTCTTCTTTTTCAAAACAAGACAGTAAACTTTCCTACTTTTACATAATAATTGAGAAACCTCGAGTTACATTCAAGGGGAGCAAAGGTAGAAGAGAATAATACTTTTATACTGGGAAGATAAGAGAGAGGCTCGGTTCACAGACTGAGATAACTAGGATAAACCAACTACACAAAAATGCACATATCGTAGGGTTTATTGGCCTTAACCATGCTACACATCACCATCAAAACTCGCTTTTAGGGAAAAACTTGTAAATTGCATATTTATCATATCATATATAAATATATTTGTTTGGGTTCATATGTGGTGATTAGTCATTTTTACACATCAACCAATTTAAATATTTCCATCCCATGTAATAAATAAACTCAATAAAACCAAAAATCTGATCATATCCATTATTCTAAAACATAATTAAATGACGTCACTCTAATACCACTATAGGGAAATACGACATCAGATAGGCATCAGAAACAAAAATTGTACTGACATATTTCCCATTAACCAGTGGACCGTGTCAATAACTATGCAATAGAAAGAATGGTTTCTCGATGATATACCTTGTCCTGGAACAATTCCTGCAACAATCCTCGTCGATGTAGATGCATACTTTGTCTTGGAAGATGGTTGTGTAGCTCCTAGTTGCACTAGGATTCATCTCACTACTCCTCCAGGGACAATACTGGGACTCATTTGACTACTCCTCCAGGGACAACAGACTCAAACATCATCGTTGGTAGCAACTTGTTATGACCCACTTCCTGATTAACTAATAAATACCTCGAATTACGTAAAACACCGCAATTAGTGTTGAACATCAAATTAAATATCATGGTTAATCAAAATAAGCTAATATGTGAAGCAAGGGTTGAGATTGAATCATCTGAAGTAACTATGACAATTTCAAGGTTAATGGTTGAATAAGTTAAATGCCAATATGCAATTAGTGTTTTGACCTGATGTGACAAGCTAGTTAATATGATTTTATGCCCTGGGATGATAGAAAATCTCGTGTTTGAGAGTTTGCAAGAAAAATCACCCGAAACCGACTTCCGAGTTAAAAGATACGGACGTTTGAATGTTTAGGGACCTAGTAGTAAATATTAGAAAAGTTTGGGCATTTTGCAGCCGGCCCCCTCCGCGACCCTTCTCCCTTATCCCTTCCTCACCCGACAAAAATAGAAGCAACCGCTTGAGAACGGCGCACAGTCGACTTCCGTGAGTAGAAGGGATCACAGGGCGATCCTAGCGGCGATTTCCAGCAGCCGTTCTTGCTTCTCCCTCTTCTTCTCTTCCTTCCATCTTCACCTTCCTTCCTTCCCCTCTTCCTTCCTTGCTCAGCCGTGGCCGACCAGCCAGCTAGGGCGGTGCCCTGTAGCTGCGGCCAGCAGCTGCTGCAGCCATGGCGGCCGGCCAAGAGCCCCCTTGGGCGCACGAAATTGCAAGGGGAAGCTTGCTTTGAGTTCGACCGACGACTCCCATCACATATCCGCAACGTTTGCTCCCTATTTCTTCTTCCTCGCTCCATGGAAGCCCCAAATCAGTAGGGCGGCGCCCCACCTTGCTCAAGCAGCAGCAGCTGCGTTCTTCTATTGTAGGCCACCTTGGGCACAAGGAAGCACCAATGAACGATGCTTTGGACTCGTGCTTGAAGACCCAACACGACGCAGCATCGATCGACATCCAAATCAAGCAGCCTAGTGTAAGCTTGTGAACCTGTACTTAAGAAGTTACTGTTGGATTGAATAGATCCTAACCGGAGCTCGATTGATACACAATAAAGCAAGGTAAGACCAGCACGCAGTTCGGTTTTGAGGATAGGATTAGATTCCGTAGATTAAGTCCAAGACATAGCTTTAGAATCGAGTTTATCTTCAATAAGTTTTCCGTTTCTGCGCAGGTGCACGGCGTGCAAAGTTACAGATAGAGGAACGAGTTTCTGCCCAGGTGCACAGCGTGCAAATCAGTTTGCACGGCGTGCAAGGTTGCAGAAAAGTAGAATAAGGGTGCATTGAAGGTGCACGGCGTACAGCCCAGGTGCATGGCGTGCACTCTGCTGTATAGAGCAGAATTAGGCGTGGTTGTGGATGTTTTTCGGTGTATACGAACACACCGAAGTGGGTGAGTAGTAGTTCATTTAGTAATCATTATTTAACTCAATTTAAATGTTAAATTGTTTCTGTATCAGTTAGTATAACTTCTAAACTGTGTAGTGCAGACAATAGAGTATGTTAGTTTCATTGAAACTTGAAATACCTGATATGCTTAGTGAAATGATGAAATTTCCTGTATTATTGTTGCAATGTATTAACTGATTTCAAATATAGATGTTTAGCATTGAAACTAGATGAATGATTCTGAATCATGTTTATTTATGATAAATATATATATATATGTGCTTTTGTGATGTTTAGATTGTGCAAAATGCATGAAATGTGATATTCCTGTTTAAATGTTTATTTGTTAATCAAGTATAGACCTAGATGCCCTAACACCGTAGAACCCCTAACATGTGTCTGCGATTTAGGGGTGAAACTCGTGTTGCAACATTATCCGTGCGATGTCATGGAGACACGAGGATGGTAAGGTAGTGTCCAACAATAACGCGTGCTTGTGTCACGGTGGCACTAGAGGAAAGTGGGGGAGGAAAGTGGGGGTTATTGCAACATTATCCGTGCGTGTGTCATGGAGATAACCCCGTGAGACTCTCTGCCTGTGTGCTCAGGTTTGCAGAGTCTGGAGCACACGTGGTTGTGCAGCACACGTGGTTGTGCAGTGAGGCCGTGGAGCCTGGGGTCCTGTAGCAGAGCAGGGCCGAAGTCAGACTTAGCATTTCCCGGGTGTGTCGCTAAGTCTTGTACGGTGGGGCTGTAGCATGAACTTGTTACGGATCTTTATATGCAGAGTACACTGCATATATTTAGGGCATAATAATAAAATGAATAAATAATCAAGTAGGTTCACAGTAAATTTATATAACTGTTCATTTATCTGAATTACCCGTTGATGATTGGAAATGTGATTTTATTCTGTAAATTTGTTATGTTATTAGAACTGCCTTGCTTAGTTCTGCATTTATGTTTAATTTAAATTTATAAACCTGATGAGTTGTTTAGTGATAGCTAAGTGAAATACTATTCACTGAGCGAGTAGGCTCATACCTCTACTCAAAACATTTTCAGGTTATCATCAACAGCAGGAAATCAGAAGGATCGATTTATCCTTACGTCTAGTCAAGAGAAGGTTCGTAGTTAGTAGTTAGAGGTCTCTTAGTCCTTTCCCCTCGATCTTTGGGACAAGGCGTGAGTGAGAGAGTGAATGTGTATAAGAGGTAAATTATCTTTTATGCTTTATTTTTATGTCAAACAATGTAATATGTTGTAGACTCTGTTTATATTGCTAGTTAGTTAACAAAGATGCTTCCGCAGTTTGTTTAGTTTCATTTGACAACATAAATAAGATCTTCCTATTTATATCCTTAAAATGTTTTTAAAAGTGAAGAGTGGTTGGCTTATGTGTAAATCCCATCCTGTCGCGCCTAATCTTGCGGTTTGTGGTTAATGTGAGATTGGGGCGTGACAACTTTTGGTATCAGAGCTTTGGTTTGAGTACATAGTTACTCAAGGTCAGGGGACGATAAGAGACCAATAGGATTAGGACTTAGGTGTCTTTCTTCTAACTATGATTTTATAACAAGAAATGTTCTGTTATACTATTGCAGATAGCAGGAAGAGGATGTGGTCACGAGAATCAAGTAATGAGCTTAAGTTGAGTCGATAAGAATCATTAAGATCAAAAGATAAAGTTATAAGTAAGGCAAACAATAGTTGATGTGTTTTAGCTCTGGAAGGTCCGAGTGTTTAGATACCCTGGCCAGGTGTCTGAATACTTAGATTGACCAGTATCAAGCTACTCTGTCTGTTCTTATCTGGATGCCCTGGCCAGGTATGCAGAGGAAGGATAGGCTAGAGAGAAAACCCTAGAAATCTTAGGGTTAAGAGATCAGAAATTAATGTAGGAGTAAGAGATTAAATATAGGATGTGATATAACTCCTACTTTATATTGCTTATTGTTTAAAGATCATTAGAAATGCTCTTATATGCATGAAATTAGATTTTCAGTTTGTACAATGAGTATGATTCTTTTATATTGTTGTGACATGAAGTGAATTGTTTAATGTTTGTTTTCTTTGTATTAAGGTAGACTCGAAATCATGTATGTATGAGTTTGCCCTAAGTGGATATTCTTTCCACATGTTTTAGATTAATAGGGGTTGATTAATCCCGAGTAGCTCTTGGCTTCAGGACTACAGGTTCGGCCTGGTCCGGCTGGCAGGATGCGTTACTGGGAACTAATGACTCCTATTAACAAGTAACATAAGAATAGAAGTATAAATGTTCTTAATCTTGAGAATTAGGGCTTGAGAAGCATAGACCCTAATTGGCCCAAATTAGGATTCAAATAACGCATGAATACAGAATTTGATAAATAGAATGTCTCACTAGATGATTTTTAGTATTTTATGTATAACTTTGATTTAGCTCCAATTTGGATATGAGTTGGATATATATAATGTGAGCAACATTGGAAGATATCAGAATTTTTGAAGAATGTTCTGACCTGTTCATCGGCTGAGTTTCAAACTCGACCAATCACATTTTCTGAATGATATAGCAGTGTGGTAATTGAATTTTATCTTTTTATTGGTACGTCCAATTGATCCCAAATATTAACTATGTTTGAAAATCACAAATTTTAGACACTCTATTAATTTGGCGTAATTTTTGGATGACTTTTGATCTCTACAGTAAGGTGTCGGTCGAGTTGCAACTCGACCGAATCTGCTGCAGACTGCTATATAGCAGCGCACTGTTTGATTTTTAATTAATTATTGGTAACTTGAAATGACCTGAAATTTTTACTGGAGGTCTAAAACTTCATTAGGTACAACATTTAAAATTTTCAAAATTTTTGGAGTTTCTTTTTACAGTTTAATAAACGAATTACAGAAACTATTATAAAACTGAATTTTCAGCTAAATATAATTAAAGTTGAGTGTTGGGTTAATATGCTATTGACCCAAGTAACTCAATTTGATTTATATGATCGACTACACACATACAATAATGTTATGTTACTAATATGGACCAAAACCCTAGAATGATTAAAGTTGTAGTAGTTTAAGGGATATCATTAGTAATGTAACCTTGTATATCAGTATCTTTGTTAAATAAGACCTTGAGATTTGTTCTATGAAAAGTAAACTGGCTTTGATAGTGACCTAGGATTTTAAGGTAGTTAATCTGAACAGTACATGAACAACATGAAATGACTTAGAGAAAAGAGTAAAACATAAAACTGAAATGTAATTATAAGAAAGTAACATAGAAAGCAGAGTATTACCCGAAATATGATATAAAGATAGTTGATGTAGTTCATGTTTTAAAGATATGGTGTCACTATCTTTATGATGTGACAATAGATTATCACCCTGGTAAAGAGAATGTGGTGGATGATGTTTCTAGCAGAAAGTCAAGTTCAACAACCAATGCATTCTCTATGACAGGTTTCAATAGAGACCTGTTAGTAGAAATGTGAGAGTTGAACCTAGACTTAGGGGTGACAGCACAAAGTGATTTGATTGTACAGATGTAAGTTAAGCTTACTTTTTGTGATCAAATCAAGAAACTATAAAAGGGTGATAGTGACTTAAGCCAAACCATGCATGACCTGATAGGAGGAAAAGAGACTAGAGTTTAAGTTTTTATGATGATAAGGTGTTATATTAACATGACATGTTATGTGTATCTCAAGATAGTGTAAAATTCTTTAAGCGGAAAAGCTGAAAGAAAAGAATTTTTATAGAAGTGTATGTATTGATGTATGCTATGTTTTCAGGAAGACACTAAGATGTATATGAAATCCAAGAAGTTGAAATGGATGGTCAGATATGCAGAATGATGTAACTGAGTACGTGGTTAGAAGTAGTGTGTACCAGTAGGTTAAAGCTAAACCCTAGAAATCTATAGCTACCTTGTAATCTTTTTCTATGCCTGAATAGGAATGGGAATTTATCACAATGGATTTTGTGGTAAGATTACCCAGGACACCTAGAGGTTGTGATTTGATATGAATGATTGTGGATAGACTAATTTAGTCTGCTCACTTTTTTCATATTAAGTCAACCTTTAATGTCTCAAAACTTGACTAAGATATACATGGATGAAATAATTAGGGTGTTTGGTAATCCAGTTTCAATCATGTCATTTTGATATTCTAAGTTCACATCTAGGATTGTAGAAACAGTTGCTTTGTGCTTCGGGCACAAAGTTAAGATTCGATACAACCTTTTCATCCGCAGACGGATGGTTAGTTTGAGAGAACCATTCAGACTCTTGAGAACATGCTGAGAGCATGTGTTTTGCTTTTCAGTGGAAATGGGAAGAACATTTAAGTCTTATAGAGTTTGCTAGTGTGAATGTTGAGTTTAGAAATACACAACTGATAATGGTTCGGTTTGAATATAAACCCAGGCAATGCAAATTTGGTAAACCATTAGGTGCATGATTTCAAGATAGTAAGATAGCATTAAAATATGTAAATAAACCTAGTGCATGCTTCCTGTTATGTTAATGGGTATTACTTAACATTTTCATGAATTGACACGTTTCTCTGAGATATCATTAGAAATTCTCAAGTACTATTAATTATTTGTGTTATGATATGTAAGCAACTCTTAATTGAGTTATGTGATGCACAAACCAGGAATTTGGTTGACATGCACGTACTTCGAGAAATTTTAGACAATTGATAAATATTACAGATGGTTTCTTATTAGTGGAGAAAATTCCTTTTATGGGTGTCACAAGATGTTCAATTACATGAATTCAGTATGTATGTGCCAAAATTGATTGAGTTTGAAATATCTATGAATTCTAAATTTGCCTGCATACATGATATAAAGATTACTCAGTAATTACAATGATTCGAAATATATTGTTCTGCCAGTTGTAGAATGATACCGTATTGTGATTTGAATTGCAATCAAACCGATGAGATAATGGAAACCCTAAGAGTAGGGTGTTGCCATGTGATTACTGAATGAGATAACCCTAAGAGTAGGGTGTTGGCATGTGATGAATGAATAAGGCAAATGAAGCCCTAAGGATAGGGTGTACGATGAATCAAGTATTTTGATATCAATTCTCAGTATCAGATGTAGTGATATTTAACAGTTAAATTGCATGATTTAATTTTAGTACCAAGTTGACATGCATTCTATTTATTTAAGAATTTTAGTTTGTTTGCATGAATAATATGATAATTTCTTGGTAATTACCATAAGTTGGGATACTGTTATAACAGTTCCGAGAAGACAATGTCTCGTTGGTTGATCTGGAATCAGATCAGATGTGTCCTAGATTAAGGGACCTAAGCAGATGGTTGATCAGAGGATCAAGAAAACTCACGAATTGTGAGGTACCATTAGTGATAGTTTTGTAGAGCAATCTTAATTTAGAAGAAACCATGTGAGAACTTGAGTTTGAGATGCATAACAAGTCTCCTTTCTCTTTTAGGAATTTCGGGACGAAATTCTTTTAAGGGGAAAAGGTTGTTATGACCCACTTCCTGATTAACTAATAAATACCTCGAATTACGTAAAACACCGCAATTAGTGTTGAACATCAAATTAAATATCATGGTTAATCAAAATAAGCTAATATGTGAAGCAAGGGTTGAGATTGAATCATCTCAAGTAACTATGACAATTTCAAGGTTAATGGTTGAATAAGTTAAATGCCAATATGCAATTAGTGTTTTGACCTGATGTGACAAGCTAGTTAACATGATTTTATGCCCTGGGATGATAGAAAATCTCGTGTTTGAGAGTTTGCAAGAAAAATCACCCGAAACCGACTTCCGAGTTAAAAGATACGGACGTTTGAATGTTTAGGGACGTAGTAGTAAATATTAGAAAAGTTTGGGCATTTTGCAGCCGGCCCCCTCCGCGACCCTTCTCCCTTATCCCTTCCTCACCCGACAAAAACAGAAGCAACCGCTTGAGAACGGCGCACAGTCGACTTCCGTGAGTAGAAGGGATCGCAGGGCGATCCTAGCGGCGATTTCCAGCAGCCGTTCTTGCTTCTCCCTCTTCTTCTCTTCCTTCCATCTTCACCTTCCTTCCTTCCCCTCTTCCTTCCTTGCTCAGCCGTGGCCGACCAGCCAGCTAGGGCGGCACCCTGTAGCTGCGGCCAGCAGCTGCTGCAGCCATGGTGGCCGGCCAAGAGCCCCCTTGGGCGCACGAAATTGCAAGGGGAAGCTTGCTTTGAGTTCGACCGACGACTCCCATCACAAATCCACAACGTTTGCTCCCTATTTCTTCTTCCTCGCTCCATGGAAGCCCCAAATCAGTAGGGTGGCGCCCCACCTTGCTCAAGCAGCAGCAGCTGCGTTCTTCTATTGTAGGCCACCTTGGGCACAAGGAAGCACCAATGAACGATGCTTTGGACTCGTGCTTGAAGACCCAACACGACGCAGCATCGATCGACATCCAAATCAAGCAGCCTAGTGTAAGCTTGTGAACCTGTACTTAAGAAGTTACTGTTGGATTGAATAGATCCTAACCGGAGCTCGATTGATACACAATAAAGCAAGGTAAGACCAGCACGCAGTTCGGTTTTGAGGATAGGATTAGATTCCGTAGATTAAGTCCAAGACATAGCTTTAGAATCGAGTTTATCTTCAATAAGTTTTCCGTTTCTGCGCAGGTGCACGGCGTGCAAATCAGTTTGCACGGCGTGCAAAGTTACAGATAGCGGAACGAGTTTCTGCCCAGGTGCACGGCGTGCAAATCAGTTTGCACGGCGTGCAAGGTTGCAGAAAAGTAGAATAAGGGTGCACTGAAGGTGCACGGCGTACAGCCCAGGTGCACGGCGTGCACTCTGCTGTAAAGAGCAGAATTAGGCGTGGTTGTGGATGTTTTTCGGTGTATACAAACACACCGAAGTGGGTGAGTAGTAGTTCATTTAGTAATCATTATTTAACTCAATTTAAATGTTAAATTGTTTCTGTATCAGTTAGTATAACTTCTAAACTGTGTAGTGCAGACAATAGAGTATGTTAGTTTCATTGAAACTTGAAATACCTGATATGCTTAGTGAAATGGTGAAATTTCCTGTATTATTGTTGCAATGTATTAACTGATTTCAAATATAGATGTTTAGCATTGAAACTGGATGAATGATTTTGAATCATGTTTATTTATGATAAATATATATATGTGCTTTTGTGATGTTTAGATTGTGCAAAATGCATGAAATGTGATATTCCTGTTTAAATGTTTATTTGTTAATCAAGTATAGACCTAGATGCCCTAACACCGTAGAACCCCTAACATGTGTCTGCGATTTAGGGGTGAAACTCGTGTTGCAACATTATCCGTGCGATGTCATGGAGACACGAGGATGGTAAGGTAGTGTCCAACAATAATGTGTGCTTGTGTCACGGTGGCACTAGAGGAAAGTGGGGGTTATTGCAACATTATCCGTGCGTGTGTCATGGAGATAACCCCGTGAGACTCTCTGCCTGTGTGCTCAGGTTTGCAGAGTCTGGAGCACACGTGGTTGTGCAGCACACGTGGTTGTGAAGTGAGGCCGTGGAGCCTGGGGTCCTGTAGCAGAGCAGGGCCGAAGTCAGACTTAGCATTTCCCGGGTGTGTCGCTAAGTCTTGTACGGTGGGGCCATAGCATGAACTTGTTACGGATCTTTATATGCAGAGTACACTGCATATATTTAGGGCATAATAATAAAATGAATAAATAATCAAGTAGGTTCACAGTAAATTTATATAACTGTTCATTTATCTGAATTACCGGTTGATGCTTGGAAATGTGATTTTATTCTGTAAATCTGTTATGTTATTAGAACTGCCTTGCTTAGTTCTGCATTTATGTTTAATTTAAATTTATAAACCTGATGAGTTGTTTAGTGATAGCTAAGTGAAATACTATTCACTGAGCGAGTAGGCTCATACCTCTACTCAAAACATTTTCAGGTAATCATCAACAACAGGAAATCAGAAGGATCGATTTATCCTTACGTCTAGTCAAGAGAAGGTTCGTAGTTAGTAGTTAGAGGTCTCTTAGTCCTTTCCCCTCGATCTTTGGGACAAGGCGTGAGTGAGAGAGTGAATGTGTATAAGAGGTAAATTATCTTTTATGCTTTATTTTTATGTCAAACAATGTAATATGTTGTAGACTCTGTTTATATTGCTAGTTAGTTAACAAAGATGCTTCCGCAGTTTGTTTAGTTTCATTTGACAACATAAATAAGATCTTCCTATTTATATCCTTAAAATGTTTTTAAAAGTGAAGAGTGGTTGGCTTATGTGTAAATCCCATCCTGTCGCGCCTAATCTTGCGGTTTGTGGTTAATGTGAGATTGGGGCGTGACACAACTCCTCTCATTATTTATTGTTGGCTAACATTGTACTCCTTAGCAACGGGTAAAGGCCACCTCACCTCTAGAGAAGTGCACATAGACCAACTAGAACTCCTGTCATCCTTCTAGGATGGATAGGATGGAGTTGTTCCTCCTATTGGTGTACAAGTCACCAACCTGCTCTCCCACAACAATGATCCTCATTTTTTTCTATCCCTTGGCTATCCCTCCTTAGTTGGGTAGGACTTGCTTGGGCTCTCGCGGTTACCACAACTAGAGAGGATAACAATTTTCAGAGCAACTAATTAATTCTCAATTGTCTTTGTTGTATTTTGGGAAGCTGTAACATACTAAATCCTAGAACCTTATAGTATTCCATGGTTAAGAGGTTAGATACCTTAGTTCTTTGGGGTTATCCAAACAAGGATAAAGATGTACACAATAGAACTTAATTGGGACCTTACCATGTTAATGCTTGAAGAAATCACCTTAACATGTTGACATATAAACAAATATGACACAATACCCTCATATTAGTTTTTAGACCAATAAAAGATACATAGAATATGTGACAAGAGCTAATGTTGATTATGGTATGATGATAACAGAGGTAATACACATAGGATGACTATGTAAGAGAAAATGTTACATTATCCAAATAAATATATAATTAGTAAACTTAATGAGAAAATGATAAGATAAATTCATTTTATAATTTTCTAAAATCCTTCAGAAGAAAGAAGAGATAAAAAGACAAATAGTAACTCTTTATGCAAGATAATGTGATAAAGAATTATTTAAAATGAAAAATAGTGGTAGTAATGAATCAAGGGATAAAATTATTAAAAAAGAAATAAATTGGTTAAGACAACTTTGGATTCATTTTCTTAGGATATATTTTGGGTTGGAGGCCAAGTTTAACCAATTTAGGTTAATAATAATCACATCTATTTTATTTAGAAAAGAAAAGGTGAGTTTCCCTTCAAAATATGAAATAAAATACTTAATGACTCCAAAAGTGGAATACAACCTTAGAATTGTAATCTACACATTAAAATATGCCTATGAGTCAATTTTCACTCAATTTGGAGAATATTTGATTAAAAGATGAAATTAGGAGAGAGAAAGTATAGAACCTTGAAAATATTAAATAAATGTACAAACCATTTCAATATGTAAAATTGATGGCAAATTTGTATCCAACATACATAATTTGACTTGTGGGTGATGTTTCATCACTTTTGGAGAATCTTATAATCATTCATGATGGAAGAAAGACAAAATAGGATGTTGTTTATTTAACAAAACAAAAGTTCTTAAAAGGAAAATCTAATGATATATTTGGATTCCTCATGTCCAAAATAGGTTGGGTGCAAAATTTCATTAATGTTAGAGTTCATTTGCACCCTCAAATGAAGAGAGAGAAAAAGGAAGATAATTTAAATAGAACTTTATTCGAAATAAAATAGGAATGACATTAAATGTTACGCGATGCATGCAATCTAGACTGTTTGATTTGGGATCTAAAAGCTTGTGCCTTGTCACCTCGCTCAGGTAAGATAAGGCAGCAAGCCACCAACTTTTATGATTTTTAAATCACAATTTCTCACACTTTTCTCAATCATTTTGCATGATTTCTTTTCCCACACATTGCAAATTGAATTCTAAAACTAACGAGCCTTTACTCACGGTCTCTCATGGTGTATACTTGATTTGCCCAATTTGGTTGCCATTGTTCTCGAAGCTCCTACTCTACTAGGAACTTACACCCATCCCCACCTATATGTACCCCTACTCTAACCATTATCAGGTGTTTTGTGAACATCCTATCTTTTTAATTTCTTCTTCTCTCACGTGAATTGCCATCGTGAGTTCTAAGAACTGCACTTAGTGTTAGTGGCCCGTGCTTTCTCTTCACTTCACCCCACATCAATTCCGTTTGAGGTTAGACTTAGTAGCTATTGCTCTTCAATTTTGTGTTCATAGTTTACCATATGGGTACTTTTCCACATTTGCCCAATTTTTTAATTGAAGTAGAGAAGTTTCTTGCACCGACCATGATGTGGGCATATGGAAGGGTGTGGCCACTTGTGTTTTTTTCATTTTTTCGCTCACCTTCCTTTTTGTTTTGTTTTTCCTCGCCAGGGCACTTTCGTACTTTTCACCTCTCTTTCCTTTTCTTTGGGGTGAGTCAAATGAGCCATTGACCTGCTGACTTGGCCATTCATGCTTGGGCCATGTTAGTGGGATGAGTCCTTCTCTTCCCCTCTCTTTCATGATTTTCTTGCCTATCTAGATTTTTGAATTTTCCTGATTTGTTGATTTTATAAAAATCAAATCTTTCAATTTGTTTGTCCAAAACTTAAAGTAAAATATGTTGTGGAATTTCAAAAATGTGTTCTTTCTGATAAAAATAGTTTCAAAGCTTGTTTTCCATATTTTGAATGATGGATTTTTGAGGATCTAATTAATTAATATAAAATCACTAAAAATCGTAACTATTTCATCTTAACTCCAAATATAACAAATAAATATGTTTTCTTAATTAGAAAAACATAAGGAGTCATTTGGTCTAGGTTTTTATTCCAAAATGTGAGTTTTGCAAAAGGGGTCTAGAATTAGGGTTTCATTACATTTATATAAATCTCAAAACCCTAATACATGTGAATAATTTATATTAGGAAAAGTTGATCTTGGAAACAACTAGATTGGTGAAGAGTGTTTCTAGGACTCTGCTATAAGCTATGTTTGGAATCAAGATTATTATTATTAAGCAATGAACCAATTTTTATCTTTCTCTTTGTCCTATGGACAATATCCTACACCATATCTTTTTCTTTTGAAAATAAGCTTCATATGAAGTACCTTTTATTTGTTATTGATCTTGTGATCATATTATACTGTTTGGACATTCTTTTCGACTCTTCCTTATACATAACTCATGGTGGAACATTCTTTGGTAATATGTGCTTCTTTGTCCACCTTTTTAGTGGATGTTTATATGGCGCATTAGGTACTGGCATGGATCATCTGATCCCATTTTATTTTGTTGGAAGTTCTCATCTTTCTTATTTTCTTTTATACTTGTGTATTCATTTGGTGTGCATAATATGGTGACTACTACTATAATGTTACATGTTATTTTATGAGGATGTGAACATTCCCACATATGAATGTAGATGTTAAAAATTCATACGAAACTATTTTGAGTAGATGTGTATTTAATACTCATGGAGGATGTATATAGTTCCTAACCACTTTATATTTGGAGTAGATGTATACAGTTCCCTCTCACCTCACATTCTGGTTGGTAGATGTGTTATTTCCTACCTACATGTTTATATTGTCTAGTATTAGTGAAACACATAGGTGCTTTATTCTTAGACTTTTCTCTTATTTGTCTTTTTTATTGTTGTTTTTTCCTTTTATGCTTGATTGGGTATTTCTTATCGTTTCTATGGGAAGACTTTTATTTTGATGTCCTTTATTTCATATATTTCCCAATTTCCTATTTAGTATGCACATACCAGCCTTTGATGATGTCATCTATTTTTCTCTTCTTGTTGGGGTATGCTTCCAACCCTAGGTGAAGAACTCAGATGATATGGCATGAATACTTGGACTTTTCTTAAGGAGTTAAAGCTTGGAGACAATGTTGAAGTAGTTTAGACTTCCCTCTATCTTATATCCTTTGATGTTTCATACATGCTAAACCCTTAATGGGAGATATGATGGAATTTTGTAATCTATTAAAAAATTGAATTTGGTCATTATTTTTATTCCATTGCTATACACTTTGGTATTTTGTATACCATTATATAAAGATTTGAAAATTTTACACCTCTTCCAACACACCTTTCGAGTATGTTTGGGATAGATGTTTTATACTTCATATTTTTAATAAAGGGGTGATTTCACTCTTTTACCGCATGGTATCAAAGCCTATGGTAGTCAGAACTTGACTATTTCAATTTGTCTCCCTAATTAGAAGCTTTTCCTTACATAGTTCCCCTTTAGGTAACATGTTTTCCCTAGAATTCATACATATTTTTCATAGAAGGTTGATTTAGGGTCGTACGACTCTCACATCAATACATGTTGGGTAAACCCTATTGCAATGAGGTTTTAGGTGATCATAGTGGTGGCTTGTATCTTTGGATGATATAAGGTTTTTGCTTGAGGATGGAAATAGGATATGAGGATGAGCTACTAGTAAGAAAAGAAGATCTTATTAAGGAAAATTGTGACTTGTCTCCTGCAATTTATTTTGGATTCATCATTTGTTTTATGTCGACTGGATTTCATCACCAAAAATAATTTCCCATTATACTATTCTATGTGTAAAGGCATTTTTTCTGGATTTGAACGTTGTTTTCATGAGCTAAGTCACAATGAAAAGATATGAGAAGTTTTTCTAGAGAAACCTTAAATTTATTTGTAGTGGATATCATAAACCCTAGTTTTGGCTATGTAGTGATGATGGATGTGTATAATAATATAGAGGTGTAGTGGACCTATCCTTTATATCTTATGACTTTTTGGCTAGACAATATGAATCTTAGGGATGTTAGGTTAGAGACACAAGGACCTAAATCTCAACCCTAGTTGGTTATGACTTCTTAGTTGGATACATGAACAACTTAAACCTCTAAAATATTCACAACTAAAATATGAATAAGTAGCCATAGTACATTGATGATGTTTAGTTTGACTTATTAGGTAATATATATTTAATGGATGGTAAATAGTTGTTTTTAAATCTTGACGTTTAGACCTTGATGCCTTTAAGGGGTGGTATGTTTTACCATACCATGGTATGTTTTACCATACCAAATCCTAGAACCTTATCCTAGGTCAAGATGTTAGAGACCTTAGTTCTTTGGGATTAGCCAAACAAGGATGAAGATGTACACAATAGTAGTTAATTGGAACCTTACCAAGATAATTCTTGAATAAATCACCCTTACATGTAGACATATAACAAATATGACATAATACCATCATATTAGTTTTTCGACCAATGAAGGATACATAGAACATGTCATAAGAGCTAATGGTGATTAAGGTAGGATGATAAGAGAGGTAATATGCATAGGAAGACAATGTAAAAGAAAATTTTACATTATCCAAATAAATATAAAATTAATAAAATTAATGAAAAAATGATAAGATAAATTCATTCTTGAATTTTCTATAACCCTTTAGAACAAAGAAGAGATAAAAAGACAAATAGTTACTCTTTAAGCAAGGTAATGTGATAAAGAATTATTTAAAATGAAAAATAATTGTAAGAATGAATAAATGGCTAAAATTAATAAAAGGAAAACTATTTTGGTTAGGAAAACTATAGATTCGTTTTATTTAGATATGTTTTGGCTTTGAGGCCAAATTTCACCAATTTTGGATAATAATAATCACATCTATTTTATTTAGAAAAGAAAAGGTGAGTTTTCCTTCAAAATATAAAATAAAATACTTAATGACTCCAAAATTGTAAAATAATCTTAGATTCATAATCTACACATTAAAATATGCCTTTGAGTGAATTTCACTCAATTTGGAGAATATTTGATTAAAATTTAAAATCAGGAGAGAGAAAGCGTGTAGAACCTTCAAAATATTAAATAAATATACAAACCATTTCAATATGCAAAATTGATGGTAAATTCATATCCAACATACTTAATTTTACTTGTGGGTGACGTTTCTTAAACTTTAGAGAATCTTATAATCATTAATGATGGACGAAAGAGAAAATAGACTTTGGTTTATTTAACAAAAAAGTTTTTAAAAGCAAAATCTAATTGCATATTTTCGGATTCCTCATGTCCAAAACAGATTGGGTGCCAGATTTTCCTTCATTTTAGAGTTTTTTTGCACCCTCAAATGAAGAGTGATAAAAAGGAAGATAATTTAAATAGAACTTTACTTAAAACCAAATAGTTTGCTTGTCCAAAAATTAAAGTAAAATATGTTTTGGAATCAAAAAAATGTGTTGTTTCTAATAAAAATAGTTTAAAACCATATTTCCCATGTTTTCAATAATGAATTTTTGAGGATCTAATTAATTAATATAAAAGCCCTAAAAGTGGTAACTAATTCATCTTAACTCCAAATATACCAAAATAAATATGTTTACTTGATCATAAAAACATAACAAATTGTTTGGTATAGGTTTTGAGTCCAAAATCTGATTTTTGCTCAAAAGGTCTTGAATTAGGGTTTCATTACATTTATATGAATATCAAAACCATAATAAATGTGAATAATTTGTATTAGGCAAAGTTAATCTTGAAAACAACTAGATTAGTGAAGAGTGTTACTAGGACTTTGATATAAGGTATGTTTGCAAACCATATTATTCTTATTGAGCAATGAAACTATTTTTATCTTTCTCTTAGTCCTATGGATAATAGCCTACACCATATCTTTTTCTTTTGAAAATATGCTTCATGTGAAGTACCTTTTATTTATTACTGATCTTGTGATCAAATTATCCTATTTGGGCATTCTTTTAGACTCTTCCTTATACTTTACTCATGGTGGAACACTCTTTGGTGATATGTGCTTCTTTGCCCACCTTTGTAGTGGATGTTCATATGGCACATTAGCACCTGACATGGATCATCTGATCCCTCCTTATTTTGTTGGATGTTCTCATCTTTTTTATTCTCTTTGATACTTGCTTATTATTTTTGTATACATCATGCAGTGACTTCTAGTATAATATGAAATGTTATTTTATGTGGATCAGAACATTCCCACATATGAATGCTGATGTTAAAAATTCCTACATATGAAATTATTTTGAGTACATGTGTATTTCCTACTCAGGGTGGATGTATACAGTTCCTGCCCACTCTATATTTAGAGTGGATCTATACAGTTTCTTCTCACCCCAGATTATTTTTGGTAGAAGTGTTATGTCCTACCTACATGTATATATTGTCTAGTATTGTCACAAGTGTAACACATGATTACTTTATTCTTATACTTTGCTCTTATTTGTCTCTTTTATTGTTGTTTTTTCCTTTTATGCCTGATTGGGTAGTCCTTATCTTTTCTATGGGAATCCTTCTATTTTGATGTCCTTTATTTCATATATTGCTCCATTTCCTATTTAGTATGCACATACAAGCCTTTGCTGATGTCGTCTACTTTTCTCTTCTTGTTGGAGTATGCTTCCAACCCTAGGTGAAGGACTCAGATGATATGTCATGAAGACTCGGACTCAGCTTAAGGAGTTAAAGATTGGAGATAATATTGGAGTAGTTTAGACTTTCCTATATCTTAGATCATTTGATGTATCTTACTTGTAAACCCTTAATGGGAGATATAATGGAATTTTGCATTCTTTTGAAAAATTGAATATAGTCATTATTTTTATTCTGCTCGTATACACTTTGGTCTTTTGTATACCATTATATAATGATTTTAAAAATTTACACCTGTTCCAACATACCTTTCCAGTATGTTTGGGATAGATGTTTTATTCTTCAAATTTTAATATAGGGGTGATTTCACTCTTTTACATAACCCCCAGTACCCTCTATTTATAGGAGGAGTTAGGGCCAGGATTCCCAGTCTGTGCGGGAGTGAAAGGGACCGGAATATGTCAAATTTTCCCAACAATTCTGGAAACTTCGCAACCTACGGTAGCTGATAATGGCCATTTGGAAAACCCAGATGGTAATCCGGAAAGCGAGATGATCATTTTGCAGTTTCCCAATTTTGTACATATGTCGGAAATTCAATTCCAATTAGTGTATGTGATGACATCAACACCAATGTTTGATGCAATCGTGCACCCCCAAAATGGTTTTTTGTTGCATGTGAGACAAGAGTCTTGCATGACTTGAGATAGTCATCCTACATTGGTGAGACAAGTGTCTCACAGCCCTGGTCAGGTTAAATTCCAACGAATGCACAATACTATCAGGATAACACTCCAAATGACTGTCTCAACAATTAAACTGATCGTTTGGCAGTCCAGTCAGCCAATTTGTTGCATGAATTGAATACCTAAATATTTTTTAATCAACCCAATCATCATTCATGATCAAACTCCTCTTCTACATGAGTTCCTATGTGTGTGACCCTATAGGTCCCTTATTACGTTCGCAGTGAATGTCCATAACAACTTATGACATCACAAGTAATGAGGGGTACCTAGTCACACATCATTGCTACCCATGTAAATGGAAAGTTGAAGAACAACTTCAACCTAAAATCTGTGTATGGTGTTATAGTTTTTGTATAGTTCCTTTGTCACTCATATTCAAATTGAACTAGAGGCTTGAAGCACTCATCCGCATTTTTATTCAATCTTGTTTCTTGAACCAGAGCAGACTATCTGAGATATATGTAAGCTCAATATCACATATTGACTTACATTTACATGGCCATGTATTTCTAAGTCTTTCTAATCAAGAGGCCTAAGATACCAAACTCCTATAGGAGGGTCAAATCCCATGTCTATCGCTCACAGTCAATCCCCATGTGTCACAGTCACCGAATCATCACCTTGATAACAACCCATTTTTCGAGATTGTATTTGATGATGTCAAAGTATACCAAACGACATGTGATGAGTGCAATGATTTTAGGTCTAAGAACTACAAACACCACCATCACTATAAGATGTGATTCTAAGATACTTAGTTAAGGTTTCCATTTATCTTTCTTATTGTGGGTCTGTCTGGTACAATGTTCTCTAACATGTATCTTTGTGCTTTGTTTGATACCACCGTATCATGACTAATGGTATTTTGTCATCCAAAAACTCATACTCTGATCGTAAGTGTTATTGTTGATTGTTTACCTTCCACAATAACAACTGATCAGGGAAATAATGAAAATGTATGTACTCTTAACATCTGTATGATCTCATTCTTCCAAGTCACATACTTGAATACATACATGATTAGTTAATATCATTCTCTAGACATTTATTATGTTATTTCATTATCTCAAAAACTGAATAAACTGAATAAATTTGAAGCTTGCCTTTATTAATAGTAAAATCATTTACAAGTTATGCCATTAAAACCATCATATGTTTGGCTCTGTGGGAATACATACCAACAATCTACCAAGTTGATCCAGTGCTTTTAGATATCTTTTACATCATGTCTAAGTTATCTCATAACGTCTGGCTCAGAAGATTCAAATTTCATGATGAATAGTTCTAAATTTAATGATTGTGAACCATGTCTGAATCTACTTCATGTCTGAACAAGTTTTAACTTCAAAATTAGACATGAATTTGACTATGATAAAATAATTTCCATGTGTCATTCTCTATGTGGGTTTGTCTGGTAAACTTGTTCTCTAAAAAGTACTTATGTGTTTGACTTGATATCCAATATTATGACTAGTGAGATTTAGTCATCAATGAAGACACATTCTAGTCTTATGTATTAATGTTGTCTATATAGCTTCAAAAATAATATCAGACTAGTGATATGCTAAAAATATATACACTCTAATCACACATATGAACCCATGTTTAGGTCCTCCACCCAAACCATATGTCATCGAGTAATATTATTTTTTAGACATCTATTATGTCGTATCGTCATATTATATTTAAAAAAAATAACATAATTGCCATTATTATTAATCAAATAATATCCCAATACAATCATCTTATGACTAGCACATGGGGCATACTTACCAATAGTTTTTCACGTGTCAATTGAAGTCATGGTATATGTGTATCCCATAAATACTAAATTTTCTTGTTTAAGAGTAAGCTACATTAGGAGTTGAATGGAACATTCAATTTAATGATATATGTGATAAAAAACATGAACTTCAATTTAATGATATATTTAATGATATATGTGCAATGAATCTATTGTTGTCATAGTCAAACTATATTGTGTCATCAATGGTTAGAACCACTCCAAGTTCACTAATGAACTTCTTGATCCATTTAGCTTCCTTTGATGTGTTGTAAGTAGCAATGATCTTGGCTTCTATCATAGAATCAACGATAGTCGCTTTCTTGGAGCTTTTCTAGCTACAGTTCAATTGTTGAGGCAAAACACAAATTCAAATTTTGATCTATTATCATGTTTGTTGGTTTGTAAGCTTGCATCAGTGTAACCCTTTACAACCACCTCTTCATCTCTATAATAAAAAAAGAACAAATCTCTTATTCTTCTCAAGTACTTAAATATGATCTTTACGACATCCCAATGACCTTCACTTTGATCTAACTAATAGTTGCTCATCGCGCTCAAAGCATACAAAACATTGGGATGAGTCTATAGAATTGCATACTTGATAGACCCAATTATGGATGCATATGTAATCTTTCTCATTCATCCCTTTTCTTCAGAAGAACTGGGACTTTGCACTCTAGAGAGGCTAACTCCATTAGACATGGGCAATTTCCTCTATTTGAGTCATACATGTATGACCTTTTCAATATTTTTTAATTGCATGTCTCTGATTTAGGCCAAGAATCCTTCTAGATCTGTCTCTATAGATCTTAATTCTTAAGATATGGGATTCTTCACCTAGGTTCTTCATAGAGAAGGTACATCCCAACCAAGTTTCTACCATTTTTAGGGTAGTGATGTCATTCCCCATTAATAATATGCCATCTACACACCATATGAGGAATACAATTATCTCCTACTAACCTTTTTGTAAACATAGGGTTCATCTTCATTTTGAATGAAGACAAACTCTTAGACTATCTCGTTAAGTCAAAGATTCTAGCTCCAAGATGCTTGCTTCAATTCATAGATTGACCTTTGTATCTTATATACTTTGTTGCATTAATTTTGAAGCATAAAACCTTCCTGTGTTGTCATGTACACATCCTTAAGAAAAATCTCATTAGGGAATGTGGTTTTAACATCCATTTGCAAAATCTCATAGTCATAACAAGTTGTGATGTCAAGAATGATCTTGATAGGTTTTACCATGAAAACTGGTGAAAAGGTTTCATCATAACTAACACCTTGTACTTGTTTAAACCTTTTGCAAGCAATCAAGGTTTATAGGTTTATACATTACCATCCATGTCAAACTTCTTTCGAAAGACCCGATTGCAACCTATGGGATTTACCCCTATAGGAGGATTCACCAAGGTCCAAAGCTTGTTGATGTACATTGAGTTGATCTTAGATAACATGGCTTCAAGCCATATCTCAGAATCTATTCCCTTAAAAGATTCTAAGTAGTTTGTTAGCTTGTTGCCTTGTTAAGTCATGTGATACCCAGATGTCTATGAATCAAGGTTTGTTCTACTAGATCTTTGAGGTTCATGTGCTACAAGAGTAACTTGTGATTCCACAACTTCTTGTGATTCTTCTTGTTCCTTTTTTACCTTTGTAGACTCGACATTTTCTTGTTGGTCTCAAACTTCATCAAGATTTATAATTCTCCCATTGTTTCCATTAGAAATGAATTCCTTTCCAATGAATATAACAAACCTAGAAATAAACACTTTGTTTTCAAATGGAATATAGAAGTTATATCCCTTGGTTTTCTTAGGATATCTAAAAATGATAGTTATCTGATTTGGGTCAAAGATTTTTTAGGAAACTATTTCTTAACATGAGATTCATATCCACAAATCTTCATAAAAGACACAGTGGGACGTTTCGTAGTCCATATCTCATATGGTATCTTTTGAACCGATTTAGAAGGTACTCGATTAAGTGTATAAACATTGCAATTTCTAAAGCATATCCCCAGAAGAAAGTCAAAAGATAAAAAAACTCATCATTGAATGTACCATGTCCAATATAGTAGGTTCCTTCTTTCTAATATACCATTATATTTAGTGTTCTAGGTGGATTCCATTGTGATACAATACCATGGTCTTGTAGAAGGTCCTCAAACTCTAGGCCTAAGTATTCTCCACCTCGATTATATTGAAGGGATTTAGTACTTTTACCAAGTTGGTTTTGTACTTGATTCGGAAAATCCTTGAACCTTTCAATGGATTTTAACTTGTGTTTCACTAAATACACATAACCATATCTATTGAAGTCATTAGCAAACGTGATGAAGTATTTTTAACCACCTCTAGCATTTATGCTAAAAGGTCCACATACACCAGAATAAGTCCCAACTGGTCACTTGCGCTCTCACTATTACAAATGGAAGGTGTTTTTGTCATTTTGCCTAAAAGCAAGACTAGCATGTTTCTCTTAGTACAAAGTAAGACGAATCTATGTAACAATCTTTATGGAGTCTACAAATGTATTTCCCATTCATGTGTCTTAGACGTCAATGCTATAGGTATGTTTTGGTCTAAGTCATCAGTTTTAGCCTTTTGGTATATATGTTATATATTCTTGTCCCATTATATAATAATTATGGACCATAAGACATAGGGGCATTGACATTAAATATGTCACCTTTAGAATTAGAACATGAACTATTCTTTATATGAAATTTGAATCCACTCTTGTCCAAACAAGAAATAAAAATGACGTTCTTAATAATAGGAAGTACATAATAGCAATCTCTAACTCTATTGCATGCCCTTTGGGCAGATATAAATCATATGTGCCTACTATATTGAAAGAAACTCTTGCTCCATTTGCAATGCATAGTTCCATTTCTCCCTGATTTAAGGGTTTACTTCTTTTTGTATGCTACATATTTGAGTAAATGTGAGATCCGCATCTGATATCCAACACCTAGGACAAAGAAGTAAACACATTTATCTCAATAATGTATATACATGATGTTGATATCTTTATGTCCTAGTTCTTCATCCTAATTTCCATTGTGTAAAAAGTGCAATTTCTTTTCCTGTGTCCATCCTGGTGAGAATGGTGACAATTGATTTCCTTACGCACCCCTCCCTTCATTTTAAGTGTGGAAGACTTAGGTTTTTAGTTAGCCTTAGAACCTTTTTGTATTTTCTTTTTCCCTTGAACTTCTTGTTTCCATTACTGACCATATACACATATTAGGATCTGTTCTTCTTCATTGGTACTCTGGCAGTTATCAACATGCCAAACAATATACACATCAGTACAAATTGGCTATGTGATTTAGGCAATGACTGTAAAATCTCATATGTGGAAACTCTTGGACTAAAGGAAATCACATCCTCTCTAGGATTTCCACATACCAAATTAATTTTGAGCACATGGTGCCCTACTGGATCTTTTTCTATCATATTGCATTAAACAACACATTGGAGACATATCTTGTCTTTCTTATTCTTGGTGCATGCTCCTAAAATGTATTACCATCTCAAGAACACCCATGTTCCCACAAATCTTCTAAAGCTTATAGTTGGTTTAGAATAGAATGAGGCATTTAATGTCCATGGCATCATCAGAATATTTACGATAAGAATCCCTTTTAGCCATACACACATAGAGAGTGGATTCCTTTAGTACTGGCATATCTAGTACATAGGGCATATCTAACCATTGCAATTCTATATAGATGGTATGTAAAACTTTGACAAAGCATATAAGGATCAATATATGATTGAGCGGTTTTATTTACATATATAAATATAAATATCCAATCGCCACGTACTTATAGTATATTTCATATACATACTATATCAACAAATGAATCATGTAATAACAAATATAATGCAATGGTTATGACCATACCAATGCAATGCTTTGTAGCCAAAAAGGATTGTTGTCCACCTAAGGTAAAACATCACATGTATGAACCTCCAAATGAACTACTTGGTGTTGGAAGCAGCTCAGTTGGCCAACTAGACTCTTTTAGTTGATCAGTTGGGGCTCTAGTCTGGTTGCTAGTATTTCTAGTGAACTAGATCATATTCGGCCAGTCAATTGAACCCTTCAATTGGTTGATGGGATCCTATGGTCAGTTTCTCAACTACTCAATCGATCATCAACTCTGAATAGAACTTCAAAATTTCTTCCTTTTGTCTAGATATCTAACTAATGATATTCCATCTACATATTACATAATGTGAAGTGAATACCTAAAGTTACATTTCTGGGAGAAAGGGAGTTAAGAATTAATTACATTTGGAGATAAAAGGAGGAGGCTTAACATTCAAATTGAATACTTAAAAGAGAAAATTAAACCATACACCATTCACACACACACGGATCCAAGGGAGGGTTTTTGGCCATAACCATGCATTTATCCACCAAAAAAAATTTTAAGGTGATTTATATGATTTTTATATACATTATATCATATATAAGGGATTTCCTATGACATTTCCTTGCATATGTGGTTTATAACCAGATATGCACGTCGACCATTAAAATGTTCACAACTTCTACAAAAAAATAAATGATAAAATAAAGTTTATCTGTATGATTATATCCTGATACACCGTAATATGACATGGCTCTAAACCACTATTGAGAAATATAGAATGATAAAACTCATTTGAGACAAAAAAATATTATGTATTTCTTAACTCGTATTTTCCTCCAAAATGATGTATAGGAAATAAGATGCAAGATAATCCTTCCCTTTGGAGCATGTCCAATGACTATTCGTGCACACATATGTGCCTCCTACTTGAGCATCACAATAACTATGGTGAATGACATCCTCATTGTTATAATCCATCACACAAAGTGAGATTACTTAAATCTCAAAATAGGATCAATCACGAATTAACCACACAACAGAAAAATGGGATAACTAAAATCGGTTAAATAATTCAAACATATCCATCAACATTTACATAAGAGCCCAAAATTCTTGCATATATTCATATATTATTCCAAGTATGTTTTACAATGGCTCTATCGCCTTAGACATAACACATACATACAGAAGAATGATATCCATATATATAACATGTACAATTATCATAATGCCAACAAAAGCTCAAATCAATTGAAACATCGTAAACAATATTTTATGCCCAAACCTGAGAGTAGAGGGACAACTATAGGATACATTAGACCTCTAACAACCTTCTCTAAGGTCCAACACCACAAATCCTCCTCACTATAACATACCAAATCTAGAACCCTACCGTAGAACTTTGATCTTTTGGGTTTGGCCAAACAAGAGATAAGGACTACCGACAAGGGCATAAAAGATAAAATTCATCATCATCATAAATGAAGATTCTTGCCATAAATGACAACAATAATGTTTGTGCAATACTAGCACATAAATAAAGTAGGGCACACACCCCACAATCATCATCAATATCCTGCATTCATGTGAGATAAACATAGCCCTAGAACAATATAAACACAAAGGTGGCCAAGTCTCATAAACTTTAAGTGAAACCCTATGTTGTAAAGAAGTGAAACCACCTCTTTAATAAAAATTTGAAGAATCAAACATCCTTTCGAAACACTATCAAAGGTGTGAAGAAATAGGTGTAAATTTTTCAAATCTTATTTATGGTAATCAAAACAACCAATGTGTAGCAGCAAAAGAAAATAACACGATACTATAGCCGCGATAAAGAGTCCAACTTGAGGATGGAGACAACTCCTCCTCCATCAGATCTCATCCAAGGGTTGAGATGAAAGCTGACATAAGTAAGAGTTTGGGAATCAGTTAAACATAGTGTCACAGACAAAAATCAACCGTGACATTTAAACATAATTCAAATCTGAATAAAACTCAAGTCTCCCCAAATTAATGTCTTATTTTTCCTCTCTTCAATTAAAGATTGTAACCTTTACTAAATTAAGTAAAACTTTGCACAGAGGCTATATTTGGTATGTAGATACTAATTCTTCAATGGGATTTTCCTATTGATGACTTTATATGCATTATTTAATTGATTCTTTATTTCTATTTCCTCATGCATTAATGACACTAGGATTATCCAAATTAGGTGAAACTTCATCCATCAGATAACTTAAGTGTGTTGAATACAAATTTGACTTTATTTCCATCTTTTGGTGTCATATATCACATTAATTATTACATATGCCTTTTATCCACTTTCTCTCTCCTAAGCCTACCTCATTATTTCAAGGTTGTCCAAATTAGATGAAAATTGACATGTAGGCTTATTTTGATATGTAGATTACGAATTTGAAGTCTATTCTAACTTTTGAGACTTTCTTATATGAATTATGTCACTTGACCCACTAATGACCTATTAGTTCATTATTCATCCAATTAGGTGCATTAGGGTGATTTTACATGCATTAGCTCATTATGAACATTCTAAACATCCTATAAGTCTAACCTCAAACTCTTGTTTGGTCAAACCCAAAAGATCAAAGTTCTAGGGTAGGGTTCTAGATCCGGTATGTTACAACACTCCACCCCTTAAAAGGATTTCATCCAGGAAATCTATTGATCCAAACATCAACAACCAACTACTCTCCGCCCCTTAAAAGGCTCAACATAACAAGTCAAACTAATCAACATTTAGAGTTACCCACTTATCTCTTAATTATGAAATCGTTTAGAGTTTTATGTTTCTCATCTGTCCAACTATTCAGTCATCAACTAGGGTTGAGTTTTAGGTCCTTGTGTCACTAACCTATCAGCCCTACATGAACATCCAAAAGTCATAGGGTAGGTCAACTACACCTTTATATCAATCCTAGTCATAACTCCAAAGTTAAAACTAGGGTTAGATACCACTCAAACAAGAGTTTTTTTTCATTGTGACTTAGTTCAAGAAAACTTCATGAAAAACCAGAGAAAACATTTTGCTTTTGTACATATAGTATTATATGAAAAATGATTTGTTGTGAAAAACTTTTGCTATTGAAAACTTAAATTAGGGCCCAAAATCAAAGCGAAAACAAGTCACAAAATTTCCATATTAAGACTTCTTAACCTAATTACATCCTCTAGACAAACTGTATTGCATAAAAAGAACATCCTTGCTCAAATCTAGGGTGAACATCTCACCTAGATGTCATTATCCAAGTCAAGGGTTCTATTCGAGTGACAAAATTGAATTAGTTAGATTCTAACTACCATGGGCTCTGATACCATGTTGTAAAGAAGTGAAACCACCTCTACACTAAAAATTTGAAGATTCAAACATCCTTTTCTAAAACACTCAAAAGTGTGAAGAAATAGGTGTAAAATTTTCAAATCTTATTTATAGTAATCAAAACAACTAAAGTGTAGAAGCGGAAGAAAATAACATGATAGCATAGTCGTTAGAAAGAGTCCGACTGGAGGTAGGAAACAACTCCTCAGTCAGATCTCATCCAAGGGATGAGATGAAAGCCGACATAAGTAAGAGTTTTGGAATCAGTTAAACATAGTGTGATAGACAAAAATCAACCTTGGCATTTGAACATAATTCAAATATGAAGAAAACTATAGTTTCCCCAAATTAATGTCATATTTTCTCTCTCTTCAATGAAAGGTTCTAAGCTTTTTCAAATTAAGTAAAACTTTGCACAGAGGCTATCTTTGGTATGTAGATTCTGATTCTTAAATTGGATTTTCATTTTAATGACTTTAGATGCATTGTTTAATTGATTCTTTATTTCTCTTTCCTCATGCATTAATGACACTAGGATTATCCCAATTAGGTGAAACTTCATCCATAAGTTAACTTATTGTGTTGAATATGAATTTGCCTTCATTTCCATCTTTTGGTGTCATATATCCTAAGCCTACCTCATTATTTCATGATTGTCCAAATTAGATGAAAATTGACATGTAGGCATATTTGATATGTAGATTACGAATTTGAAGTTTATTTTCACTTTTGAGACTTTCTTATATGAATTATGCTACATGGCCCACTAATGGATCGTTAGTTCATTAATCATCCAATTAGGTGCATTAGGGTGATTTTCCATGCATTATCTCATTATGAACATTCTATACATCTTTTAAGTCTAACATCGAACTCTTGTTTGGCCAAACCCAAAATATCAAAGTTCTATGGTAGGGTTCTAGATCTGGTATGTTACAACACTCCACCCCTTAAAAGGATTTCGTCCTTGAAATCTATTGATCCAAACATCAACAACCAACTAATCTCCACCCCTTAAAAGGATCGACCTAACAAGTCAAACTAATCAACATTTAGGGTTACCAACTTATCTCTTAATTATGAAGACTTTTAGAGTTTTATGTTTCTCATGTATCCAACTATTAAGTCATTATCTAGGGTTGAGTTTTAGGTCATTGTGTCACTAACCTATCAACCCTACATGAACATCCAAAAGTCAAAGGGTAGGTCAACTACACCTTTATATCAATCCTAGTCATAACTCCAAAGTTAAAACAAGGGTTAGATACCACTCAAAGAGACACAGATCTGCTGTTGTTGATCACCTAAAAGAGATATGGTGATCCACGAGGTGAGACCCATGTCCCAACAAGAGATATAACTCTCAACCACACTTATTGATACAGTAGGTTAAGAAAAAGGTATAAAACAATAGGGTAGATTATATAATAGAATACACAAACCAGATATAAAATTCTTTGAGAGCAATTCTAATTAGAGTCTTAGTTGTAGCATTACAAGGTTAACATTATTATCAGAAGATCAAGTATAGATAACATCATAGGCATAACTATTATCATTAGTTTGACTAACATTATAAACCTAATTAACATCATTAGCAGGGCTAACAACATAGGCATGACTAGAAACATAAGTATGACTAGCAACTTAAATATGACTAAAAATCAAAAGTATGACTAGTAGCATAAGTAAGACTAGCAGTACAAACATTTCTAACAATATCAAAATATTTAACAACATAAGCATGGTTACTTTCTCTTATTGCATTATACATCATCTATATGTAAAATGATGAAAACAAAGGTTATCATCCAATGTGAAGCATTGCGTATAGACCTAATTAGATATGCTACATGACAATATTACATCTTTTAATAAGCATATGGGAATTTGAGATACACTGCTCAAATTCCAACTAACCACTACTAAGAAAAAATCAGTTCCATATAAGATCTAGGAGAGCCAAAATCCTAAGATCTCATCATCCCTCGGTCACTACGAGTCACCGCCGCAGCGATACATAAGGTCAAGCTGCAAAACAACCTAGTCCGCCCTTGGTATATAGGTCATGGTAATAGTAACATGGGTATTGAAAACACAATCAGTCGAGGTACAACCACAGATGTCCTCAATCACATCGCATATACAAATCTGAGATATGACCACAACCATTCTCCTATTGAGTTACGACAACAACTATCCTCAAAAACATGCATATACTCAACAATATACAATTTTGGGCTTCCTTTCAGGAATACTCATTTCCCCATCTAGCAAGTCATGACACTGGAATGGTTCTATAATGCAGGGCACTACATGATTAGGGTTTCACGTTATTAGTTAATGACAATTGGGTGAGTTAAGGCTGAATCAAACAAGTGGGCATACAAACCCTATTTTGTTTCTATCTAGCATTCATATGTATATAACAACTCCAAAAAATATAATATGTATGAAAAACAACTCCTCATTATCACAATACATGGTACCATTTCATTACCATCCATGAGACTATACTAGTCATAAAACCATCACATGATATAAATCCTTATCACATTATCCTAGGGTACCAACCCTTGTATTCATAAAGAGGATTACACCTCCATAAGATATCAAGTCATGCCTAAGAGGCATTAAGGCCATCACATCATTTCCTGCAAGATCATTTTTATCTTTCAACACCTTAAAGAAGGTTCAACTTACACAATCATGCTTGTGATACACAAGTGTAGCCTAAGAAAGAATCAACCATAAGGCTATAATAACCATAAGTTTACATATCATAGTTAGAGCAAACATTGGAGAGAGTATTTCTTCAACATATCATACAAGGAATCCAAGTATGATTAACAATCATTCCATAATTACATTAAGTTATCTTCAACAAGATAGGTTGAAGTGATGTTACAAATCATCGAGTCTTGACCAAAGAACCCGTGACACCATCGAGTCTTGACTTAGTGAAACCATCAAGTATTGACTCAGTGAAACCATCGAGTCTTCACTTAGTGAAGTCATCGAGTCTTGACTCAGTGACACCATTAGATGGCATATCTAGGTGGGAAATTTGGCCAAAAACTCCAAGTAAAACCATTATTTCAGGGAGAGAATAAGACCATCGACTTGAACCATTTGGAAGAGAATCACAACCTTTGATTGTGAGAGGAAACATAGCCATCGATTTCAAGCAAAAAAGAGAGTCCCAAATAGAAAATAAAGTACCCACCAGAGGTTAGCACAAGGGGCCCAACATTCAGATCATGAATAAGGTAGAAATACATCCATAAAACCCAAGGAAAACCATCATTTAAAACCTCAAAGGAAACCCTAAGTTCTAGGTACAAAAACCATCGACTTCCGCATGAAAGAAACATCTAGAGCCCTGATATCCATAGAAGAAATGTGCACATACCTAAGGAGTGCATCGAGGAAGATAATCTACTCAAGAACTACCATATACGCATAAACCAAGATAACATATTTCTACTTAGATCTTGATTTTAGAGCAAGATCTAGTACATGGAAGCTAGGTGTAAGAAATAAATGTGGAGAAAGTTATATAACTTGCCTCAAGGTTGAAGATGAAGCACCAAAAAGCAAGGTAGAAGAAAGAGAGAGCTATGTGTGTATGAAACTTGTTTGTAGGGGAGGGGGGAGGTATATAAAGCTATGGGTGAGAGAGAAGAGAAGGTTAACGTGTCTAGCCATGTTTGCCATGTATCTAAGGTTAAGGACATCACGTCCATTCAAACCAACATATCCTACAGTTGTGGGATTTATGACAACCATCAAATCTTGACTCCCATGGTATCCATCTACCTCCTACAAGGATGACCATCAGATCTTGATGGAGGGTGAAAACCCTTGCATCACCATCATTTTAGGACCCCACATGGTGAACCATTGATCCAAGGAGTTTAAAGAGGGAAAATCATCAAACCTCACAAACCAAGGGACAAACATCAGATCCAAGCACCAAAGGGAGCCATCAGATACCACAAAACTAGAAGAATCATCAAGTTCACACACTCAAGGTACACCATTTATGTAAGGAAACCCTAGTTCAACCTTAGGTAGATGTCACACACAAAACGAGGGTGCATCTACGTTCCCCAATGTACAACTATCTCAAGCATGATATGAAAACATTTAAGGTATAAAAAGCATGTAAAAAATTACAAGAAAAAACCTAGATATGAGTAAATTGCATAAAATCCCATAATAGGCATATAGTTGTATAACTTGCTCAAACAATGTCCAAATTGGAACAAACTTCAAACTTAACTTTGTCACATGATATAAAAGAACACGTTAAGATTTTAATCATTCAATTATGATAAGCAAGAATGTTCAACCAAAAAGCAAGGTCATGTGTCTTACAATCATAACCCCTAACAGGGACTTTTCCCCCAAATCCAAGGCAAACAAAGATGGGTACCTCCTATCTACCTCATCCACTAACCTCCACATGGGTACTTCCATCCCATGGTGATGTCACACAACTCTCATAGAAGTCATGTTCTTCTCCTTCAACTCCTGTATGTGTCATCTTGGGTCAACATAGAAATCCCCACATATGAAACATCCTCATCCAACTCCATCTCCATTGTCTATATCTATTATCATGTACTAGGGTGACACTTCCTCATCATGGAACATAGAAACTGGTGTGCAACCTATACAACTCTGGTAGTAAATATGACTTGGAATGTGACACCTGACACCACAAACCACTAGATAACTCCAACTTAACTTAGAAACAAAACTTAAAAAATGGATTACCAGAAAAACTAAAAATAAAATTGATATCATTAAGCACCAAAGTTGTAAAAACCTTTACATATAAGTCCTCACATGATAGTAGAATTGGATGTCATAGATTACAAGGTGCTTACATCAACATGTTCTCATCACATATTCCATCATCCTGCTACAAGAGAAACTTGTCCCATATATATATATATATGGCTAAATATTTGTTGCCCATGCGGGTAATTTAATCTCGCAACCCGACACTGTTGCGTTGTCCACCTCTTTCCGTGTGCGTGACCAAATACCAAAGCCTCTGCAAATCTCCATTGTTTAGAAATTCTCCTCTAATCTCCTCTGTCGTTGGCAAGCATACGCCACTAGATGGGCTGCTACCATCCATCCACCGCAGAGTATTGGGGTTTCCATTCACTGCTCCAGCTTCTCCCTCTCCTCTGCCCCTTTTCGATCCAAGAGCTCCAATTGACGATGCAGCTATTGCTTCCTAAGCTACATTGACGGTGACAAGGTCTCCTTCCATATCGATCAAGTGCTCCAAGTGTGTCAGCATCTTGCCCATCCTTTCCCTAGAGCAGTGCCCCAATCTGAAAGTGGCGCCCAACTGAGAAGGATAACGACATTGTTCATTAATCCCCGAACTGCAAGAAGGGTTTTCCAGTTCTTAGTTTTCCTAGAGGAGGACGATGAAGGTGTTTTTGAACTCATCTGAACCCTATTTGGCGATCGTCTGAGTATCATGTGAACATATTGATAATCATCAGTTGAAATCGTTGCTATTCAAGTGTGTTTGTCAAACTTTGAAATCTATTCTATTCAAATGTGTTTGTCCAACTTGGTAATCTGTTCTATTCTGATTTGTAATTTGGAATACTAATCTATCTATAGTGATTGAATTGAAGAAGAGAACACAAAACAACGTGCATTCACTTTCAATCTCAGATGCCTTCCTATATATGTTGGGATGAAGAATATCTTGACTAGTTCTTGTTTTTTGGTCGAGGATGTGGGTTGAATGAAATCTAAGTGTTCCTGGTGAAATCTTTTCTATTTGTCACACTATGTGGAACCTGATAATATTCCCTATGGTTTTTGCGTTGTTTGTGCTTAATGGGACTATAACTTGGTTGCTTCTTTTGTTTCACTGCTGGTGCTTTCTTGAGAGGTCTAAAGTTTCCAACTTCTAGTGCATTCTATGGTTTCATGTTGAGTGTGTTTCTGCTTGGTTTTCTTGGTGGAAGTTGTTCGGGAAAAAGTTTTGTTGGATCTAGATGCTTATCTCTCTGATCCTTTAGTTGGTCATCCTTTTGCAATTTTGTATATGCTTTTCTCATTGGCAGATGATGGGATCTAGAATGCTAGTTTTGAATCCATACTGTTTTCCAACTGCTAGCAGTACTCTATGCTTTTGGTGTGCAAAGATGGGTAGTAGAGTTTGCAGTTATTCTACTGCTCTAACGATACACTTCTGTATATATCTCTTTTTATTTGTACATCCTTCTCTTTTTCTTCTCTTTTCTAGTTCTTTCCTTGATAGAATCAGTGCATTGCACATATATTTTCTTCTAATGCATCAATTGGAGCGTGATTCACCAAAAAAAAACAATGTGCATTCAACTCTCTTGAAATCTGATTTGTAATGTGTATACTGTTTTTTCAATTCAAGTGTGTATTCATCTCTCTAGAAATCTGATTTGTAATGTGTATACTGATTTTCCAAGAGAATACTTATTTGTAATGTGTATACTGATTTTCCAAGAGAATACTGATTGGTAACAAATGTGTATTCATCTCTCTGGAAATCTGATTTGTAATGTGTATACTGATTTTCCAAGAGAATACTGATTTGTAATGTGTATACTGAATTTTCTATTCAAATGTGTCTTTCCAACTTTGAAATCCATTTTATTGTGATTTGTACTTTGGAATACTAATCTATCTATACTTATTGAATTATAGTAGAAAATACAAAAGAATGTGTATTTATGTCTCTGACTTTTGTATTCACAATGTGTTTTCATCTCTCTGACGTTTGTATTCACAATGTGTATACATTTCTCTAACTTTTGTGTTTGAAATAAACCCAATTTTGTGTTTGCATTTTTCATTTTCGAAGCAGTTACTCGTTTGTTATGCTGGGTTACTGTTCTGCCTGATAGAGTTACTCTCTGTTGTTTCAGGGTTACTCCTCTGTCATGCTGAGTTACTCTGGTGTATTTGAACAAATCTGAACCTTATTTGGCGGTCATCCAATTTTCAGGTGAACATATCTATAGTCATCAGTTTCAAATCCTTGCTCTTTTTTCTGTTGTTGTGAACCTCACTTGGAAATCTACATATAACCTTATTTGTCCAAGTTACCTTTCTATATTTTCTTCTTCAATTCAAGTGTTTATGTCCAACATGGAAATTTGTTTTATTCTGATTTGTAATTTGGAATACAAATCTTCTTGCAGTTACTCGTTTGTTATGATGGGTTACTCTACGGCCTGATAGAGTTACTCTCTACCATTTCAAGGATACTCCTCTGTCCTGTTGAGTTACTCCTAGATGCTATAATGGATCCCAACCTTGATACATATGTTGCTAATTCAAATGTCGGCCTTGATAATGATAATGCTTATTCTTATCCTTCTGTTGGTTCTTCCACTCTGCCCCCAGCTGCAGTTCCTAAAATTGGTCTCCACTTTGGAAGTTTAGATGAAGCTATCTCATTCTATTCTAGCTATGCTAGCATGATTGGTTTTAATATCAGGAAAGATGACAAAATGTATGAATGGGGAACTAAGAATCTCATTGCCAAAGATCTAGTTTGTGACAAGTAGGGCACAATGGGCCATTCTAAGATGTCAAGAGGGCTTCTGAGCACCGTTTGTGATAAAGTGGGTAAGTTGCAGGAAAATCTATCTAAGAAGCACAAGCAATTTGTGAAGAGGTGTGGTTGTGGAGCCATGATCCGATTCACACTAGACAAGTCCTCATCCATGTGGGTTGTGACTGCCTTTGTTGAGGAACAAAACCACAATATTGTTGATGATGCACATCTCTGTTACCTAAACTGTAACTCATCTCTTGATGAAACTAAAAAAGATATCCTTTCTTCCATGAGCCAAGATAACATACCTGTATCGAGACAAATTGCATTGATGGAATCCGAGTCTGGCGGCTATGAAAATCTGACATTTACCAGTAGACAAGCTCATGGACATCATTATTAAGAGGAACGAGTCGGCCAAGTATGACGTCGACATGGTCTTGGATCGGTTTGCCAAGTTTAAGGTACCCGATCAGAAATTCTTCTATACATACCAAAACAATCCTGATTGTTACTTGACTCATCTATTTTGGGCTGATCCTATTTCTGTTGAGGACTGCGGGTTGTTTGGCAATGCGATTCTTTTTGACACCACCTACCACACCAACAAGTATTTGATGGTTTTTGGAATGTTTGGTGGTGTTGATCACCATCGTAAGATGGTCTTGTTTGCTTCAGCTCTTATGTTTGATAATAAGTATGAGTCATTTGTCTGGGTTTTCAAGCAGTATCTACTTTGTTTTGGAAAAGAGCCATTGTCCATCATAACCGATCAAGACTCGGCTATGAATGTTGCTATCCTTACTATTTTTCCAAATTGCAAGCATCGCTTCTGCAGCTGACACATCCTATAAACGTTTCCCTCTAAGCTTGGTGGTCTTCCTAACAAGGACCAGATCATAAGCTCTTTGAATGATTGTGTGTGGAATGTGGATGATGTCGGTATATTTGAAGAGAGGTGGGATTCTATTGTTGATGAGTATGGTCTGTTTTCCATTACTTGTCTATATGACATGTATGCGATGTGTTAAGAGTGGGTTCTGTGCTATATGCAGTCTTCCTTCTTTACGGGCATGAGGACAACGCAGAGGAGCGAGATCTTGAATGCATTCATTAGAAGCCATGTGAATAGTAGGAAGACTCTCTTTGAACTTGTATTTTCATTGGAGACTACGTACTCTCATGTACGGGAGATTGAAAATTTCAAAGACTTTGAAGACGAATATAGTAATCTCCCTTTGTCATCATTGTGGCCTCTGGAGGAACAGATGAGAGGTATATACACCAAGTCAATCTTTAAGATCTCTCAGAGTGAGGTTCATTAAAGCATGATCTACAATGTAAAGGAAGCTTCAGAAGAAGGTGTGTTTGAAGTGTATCGTGTCGGTGGCCTTGGATCTGCCCGCATCTTGAAGAAAAAGTCGTCGAGTGAGATTGTTTCTTGCAACTGTGGCATGTTGGAATTCAAAGGTATCCCTTGCAGGCACATCCTATCTTATTTGAAGAGTTGTGACTTTTGCACTCTTCCCGAGCCATACATTCTTAAGAGGTGGACCAAAGGGTACAGAGAACATCCTTTGATTTTTGGCAAAATGTCAATTAGTCATCCATCCACTGGGAGGATTCTTAAGCTTGTTTCTGCCTACAATTCGATTGTGAACATAGCGTGTAGGAACAACATTGTAGATCTTTGCCATGAAAAATTGCTAGCCTTGTGAAAGGAGCTGTTAGAATTGGATCTCGCTGATACTGGTGCAGATGCAGGTGCTGGTGTAACTGCTTCAAATACAACTTCTTCTTCCGCTGTCAAGGTTCATATCCCCAATGTTTGCAAAACTAAGGGGAGACCCAAATCCACAGATGCGAGGTTTAAATCTGGAGTTGAGATTGCCCAGTCTAAAAGAGAGAGGCAGTGCAAGAATTGCTTAGAGTTTGGTGTTAACCATGACAACAAGAACTGTCCTAAGAAGTAGTCCATTCTATAGTGATTCTCTTTCTGGACTGTCTGTTGTTGTTGTTTACTGCTCAATGACTATATTTGGTGCTGCTTGTGTTGTTTGTTTGTGTTTGATGTTTATATTTGTTATCTTATCCTACTACTGATCTATTCTATTCTTCTCTTCCAGTTCCTGGTGTTGCTCACTAAGCTTTGTTTTATGCTACTACTGTTGATTGTGGGGAGCATCCTAGTGCTTCTTATTGTGGTTTTCTTTGTTCTTTTATCATGCAATTGGGAGTTGTTGCTACTACTGCAATTCATGGATATGTGCTACTACTAATGCTCTTATGATGTTCTACTGTTGCTACTATTGTTGATGGTTATGTGCTACTACTACTTCTAGTGTGATGAGCTACTGCTTCTACTGGTGTTAAGATTGTTCTTGTTTTGCTGATTGGGAGTTGTTTCTACTATTTCTACTGCTCGTGTTCTGGTGCTGTTGCTACTGCTATTGATGTATATGTGGTTTTATCTTTTTTAGTGGAGTTTGTAGTTGATTAGTACGTCAGTGAGGCATGTTTAAATATGTAATGGGTTGTTCTTTTTGTGTAGTTTTGTGAAAGTGATTTTGTAACCTTCTATGTACTTCACTTGTGTTTCTAATCTATCTTTGTGTTACCTTGTGCTCCAGCAGCTGTATGTATACTTTGAATATGTTACAAAGAATATGTTCTGATCAGTTGTTATTCTTTTTGAAGAATATGTGTTTGTGTTTGTCTTTGTGTGCAATGGATACTCTTAGTTTTGTCATATTTACTCTTACAAAGTATAAGAGTAACTGAGTTTGAATCATAATGTTTCTTTTCTAGGCTATCAAAGCTACGCTTATTGCTGTTAGAGTTACTCATAGTGCTCGTTCAGTTACTCACAGGGTTGTCACAGTTACTCGTAGTGCTTTTTCAGTTACTTGTGTTGTTTTCACAGTTACTCTAACTGCTATTTGAGTTACTCGTAGTGCTCGTTTAGTTACTCGCATTGTTGTCATAGTTACTCATAGTGTTTCACTGTTACTTGCAGGCTTTTTTTAGTTACTCGCAGGGTTGTTTAGCTACTCACAGGGTTTTTTCGGTTACTTGCATGGTTTTTTCAGTTACTCGTATAGTTTGTTCAGTTACTCGCAGGGTTGTGACAGTTACTCGTAGTGTTTGTTCAGTTACTCGCAGGTTTGTGACAGTTACTCGAAGTGTTTGTTCAATTACTCAAACATTACTTGTAGTGTTCAATTACTCACAAGCTTGTTTCAGTTACTCGCAGGTTTTTTTCAGTTACTTGCATTGTTTGTTTACTTACTCGTAGGGTTGTGACAGTTACTCGCAGTGTTTTTGTAGTTACTCTAACTGCTATTATAGTTACTCACAAGGTTTTCTCAGTAACACACATTATTGTCACAATTACGCGCAGTATTGTGACAGTTACTCGCAATGTTTTTTCAGTTACTCGTAGTCCTGTTCTAGTTACTCGTAGTGTTTTTTCAATTACTCCAGGGTTGTGATAGTTACTCAACCATTACTCTCAGTTACTCAAGCATTACTCTCAGTTACTCAACAATTAATTTCAGTTACTCAAGCATTACTTTTCAGTTACTCAAGCATTCTGTTACTTTCAGTTTAGTTACTTGCATGGTTGTATCAGTTACTCGTAGTGGTTTTGGAGTTACTCTTACAACATTCAAAGCATAAAGGTATTTACAGCATTCAAGAACATAATCATTCAAACCATAAATGTATTCGAAGCATTCAAGATCAGATGTACATTCAGTCTTTTTGCAGCACACTAATAAATAATCCATTTTAATCAGTTGTACATTCAGCCAAAATATAAGGGCAAAATCAATATTGTTCAAGATGAGCTGTACATCAAGATCAACTGTACATTCAGACTTTTCACATCTATACATTCAAGATCAGTTGTACATTCAGTCTTTTCACAGAGTTTATACATCAGAATAATAGAAGCCTATTGTTCAGGATTTTCACAGTGGTTATTCATCCGAATTACAAAAGCCTATTCTACATTCAGCCAAAATACAAGGGAAAAATCAATATTGTTCAAGATGAGTTGTATATCAAGATCAGCTATAAATTCAGGCTTTTCACAGTTGTACATTCAAGAGAAGCTATACATCCAGGCTTTCACAGAGCTTATAAAATAGAATAACAGAAGGCTATTGTTCTTATTTTACAATCAAATCAGTAATCCAATTTTTCAATTGGATTTTAGCCATTTATCAAGGCTTGTAACTATTTCTTCCTCTTGGATCTTTTCTTCATGCATTTTTGTTGTTGTTTCTTCATTCTTCTCTATTTCTTGTTGTTTCTCAGCTTCATCTTCTCCTCCCTTGTTCTCATCAGATTTACCTTCTTTGATGTCTTCACTTTCATCTTTTTCATCCTTTTTTAGAGGTTGGAACTGCCCCCTTGCCATCATTCGCTGAAAAACATCAGCCCTTATTGCTGGTATGTCTTTGCAAGTGAAGTCCATAGTTTTTTCATTGGTTAGGTAGTCTAGGTACTTCATGACGAATATCCCGTAGTCAAGTGAGTCTTCTTACTGCTGTGGGAAAATCAGGTACTCCCGTTCCCACTGCGACAACTGGATCCCCTTTTCCGGTGCACCCCTAAAGAATTTGTGCACTATACCCACCTGCATTAAAAAAACAAAACGTTTATTCATCATAAATTAAAGAACATTAATCCTTTCAATCCACTAGTAATAGAGATAATTTTTATAGATCACTTACCCATCTATTGAATTCTTTTCTTGAGTTTCTACTCCAACTCATTGAATTATAAGACCGGTGTGCTCCATCCCTGAAACTTGCTTCATACAAGTGTCAGTGGTTGTCGTTGTTTAGTATTATGAACACCGAGTCCATTGCATCCCAATCTTTCATTGGAACATTGAATTGTGGAGATATCATGTCAATATGCTCCATGGTGATGTTCTCAACATCAAATGATAGCTTTTGCTGCAAATGTAGAGTTTCAAATTCACATCTATACGTTTTAGTTTGTGTTTCTATATTGGAATTTCATGTAAATTTGTATACAAAGTTTATTTGTCTTACCATAGCATAAGTGCTCATGCAGGGCCACGTCAACCCCTTCTTCCTCCGCTTGCTTGTGCTCTCCTTGAGCATCTGTACAAAGTAGTCGAGAACCTAAAAAAAAACAAAAGATTTCTTAGTTTAGCAATCCAAATTATCTGTTTCAAAGAGTTACACTACGTTCTTGTTTCTTATAGGTGATTGCATCATTTGATCCTTATACAGGAGGGTGGAGAGGTCCTTCCCCGTGCACCAAGTGTCTTCACTAAATTTCCATTCTCGTTTTGACCTACCAATTATTTTTATAGATGTAATACATACGAGTTGGATATTGAAATAGTAAATTTTTATCATTTTACACTTGAAAATAACCAATTCTCTTACATTTCTTCTATGTTGTCCATGAAGTGATGGACAATTTCTTTGGTTTCTTTTGTTTTGAAATGTTCAAAACCTATGAAATTTGACATCTTGTGTTGTCAACAAAAATAGAGAAATCCATGTTAGAATCAATCTTCATTTTGCACAAGTTACTTAAGCATTACTATCAGTTACTCAATCATTACTCTTAGTTACTCAAGCATTACTTTCAAATACTCAAGCATTACATTCAGTTACTCAATCATTAGGTTCAGTTACTCAAGCATTAGGTTCAATTACTCAAGCCTTACTTACAGTTAGTCAAGCATTAGGTTCAGTTACTCCAGCTTTAGGTTCAGTTACTCAAGCATTACTTGCAGTTATGATATACTTGAAAGGAGATGAAACTTACCTTTTCCTCCATTATTTTCTTCACATTTTTCTCTATTCTTCCTATCTTTATTCTTATTCTACTATCTTCTCCTGATGTTCGCTTTTTTTCTTCTTGGTTCTTTTGTTATGCATCTTCTATAGACTTTGGTTGTTCAGAATTGTCATCTTTTGGTTCTTTCTTCTCCTCTTCATCAACATTTTTCATGTCCGCACTGTGATCTTCTGATTCCATGTATTTTCTTCTGAGGGTCATCCTTCTTCGCGTCCTCAATGGGTCGACATCCTTTGTTGGTGTGTCTTTCAGTTCATCTACATTCACCGAGGCAAAACCCTCTGCAAATTCTTTGAATCCACTTTCAGGTGACTGTGATTTGTCACCCTTATCTTCCCACTTTCTTTTTATATTTTTATTTTCTTCTTCTAACATGGCTATTCTTTCTTCTAGCCTTTTATTCTCCGTCTGCAGCTCAGTGAATTTCTCAACACTTATTCTTGTGCAGATCTCCTTATGCATTTTGAGCTCCTCCTCCAACATTTGGATTCTTGTCTCCAAGGTGGAGGTGTCAGGAGTGTCTCCCTCTTTGATGATTGGCTTTGCTGGTGCCTTATTGGTTGTTCGCTTACATTTTGTTGGCATGTCCTTTGATGATTTTGTAGCCTACCAATCATCTCCCTGGTCTGCCACTATCCTTTGATAAACCTGTCCAACATATAAATAAAAATAATGTGTTACAAAATGAAACATGTATGATTATGTTGTATATTATATTTTGTAACAAAGATTAGATAATCTTACATCCTTAGGGTCCACTGCCCCTAATTCCATCAGTTTCTCGACTGGCACAACCCACTTCTTTATCCTTGGCTTGGTGTCAAGGAATGTTAGCTTTGCCATCTTTGTCATCTTATATGCCCAAACCTGCATGTAACATATAGAAAATATAATGCATATGTAACTCCCCCCCATAGTCAATATTGTATCAATGTAGATGAATATGATTTTATTCACTTACACATAGGAACATGACACAACCTGTTGTGTACAGGGTGTTCTTAGCCCCTTTCTCTCCTTTTCTTCTTAGATGGACATTCTCCTTCAGCATATTCATATTCTTGAAGATACTCGCATGCACCAGCTTTTCCCAATTCATCTGCCAAGTGGCAATAACATCATCTAGGTAGTGGATAATGTAGATTGGTGTGCAATAGCTGGTGTCTAGGATTAGGAATGTTGCCAGCAAGTGCAACATCCACGCGCGACACATATTTTTATTGTCTGTTGGATTGTTGGTCATGGCATATTCTTTCCAAAGTTTTGTTAAGTTGTCCTTATGCAGGACATCCTTTTCACTCAACCTCTTTGAGGTCTCACCTTTATTTCTATTTTTAGAAGTCATCTTGGCAAACTCTTGCCATATCGACTTTACTATGTCAAAATCATTCCTTTGTTTTATTTCCATACCTTTGCTGGGTATACCTAGAATTATCCCCACGTCATCTATTGTCAACCTTCTCTCCTCCCCGTTGACTAGTAGAAATATGTCTTCATCGACATATCTATCTATTAAATCCTCTAACATGCCTATGTAAACCGTAAGATTTGGCATCTTTATGAGGTTTGCAAAGGTTGTTGAGCTCAGCATCATAAGTTGTTCTTTTTTATACACCATGGTCTTGTTGGTGTTGATGTAGCTCTTTAAGGAGCACCTATGGTACAGTCTATTTACTCCCACTGCAAACATATCAAAATTTATTGTTAGAGCTCATTGTTTATTTTGTAAAAGCAATTTAATAAACTGTAAGTAACTCAAAATTAAAACAATTATAATTCCATACAATCTTACCTTTCTCTTCAATTTCTTTTCCTTTTCCCTTTAGTGTTCTCTTATTTCTTTCCGCTTTCCCCCCTCATTTGTAGCCTTTTCTTTTCCTTTCTGTTTCCTTCTTCTTCTTTCCTCTTCTTTTGTATCACCATCAGCCTTCCCTTTCTCTTTAGCTGCTTGTTCCTCCCCTTTCCCCTTGGTTTTCATTTTTCTTCTTTTTACATCACCTTCTTCTTCTCTAGCCTTTTCTGTCTCTTTTTGTTTCTAATTTGCATATGTACTCTCCTCATGCCCTTTGCTTTCTTCTCCTACATATGAATAGAGTTACACCAAGAATGTAGTATTTAGCTTAACAATATTATTCTCTAATTTAATTGATGTCTAGTGTGTGAGACACTATTTGTTACTCAAGCATTACTTTTAGAAATAAATACTCAAACATTACTTTCGGTTACTCAAGTATTATGTAATAGTTACTCATGAATTAATTTCAGGTACTCAAGTATTCTTTAATAGTTACTCAAACTTTATTTTCGATTACTCAAGCATTAATCTCAGTTACTCAAGCATTCTGTAATAGTTACTCAAGCATAAATTTCAGTTACTCGAACATTACTTTCAGTTACTCAAGCATTCTGTAATAGTTACTCAAGCATTAAATTCGGTTACTCAAGCATTACTCTTAGTTACTCAAGTATTACTCTCAGTTACTCGAGCATTACTCTTCCTATTATAACAGTTGCTCGAGACTATCTCATAGTTACTCGGATATGTTGGTGTAGTTACTCTAGCTACATTGTCTAGTTTTAATGTAATAACTATCATACATTGACACATCAGTAGTAGTCTACATAGCAGGAGGGACTAGATGAAGAGAAGGTCAAAGACATAACAGTAGTAGCATGCATGCAAACACAAATTACCTTGTTGTTCTTCTTTTCCCGCTTTGTTGCGCGCAACTTCTTTCTTCTCAGTATCTCTGTTGCCTCCATGACCAACAATAGAAACCTTACTGTGCTTTGCACTTTTTGATGGAGGTTTGATGCATGGGGGAGCTGTAACCCATTTTTTTCCCTTTCTTTTGTGTCTGAGGTGTCAAAGAAGTAGCTTGCTTATCTCCTTCAGTAGCCATCGCAGCTCCTATTTTGACCTCTTTCTATATTGTCTGAGGAGTCTCAACAGCAAACCCCTTCTCCATTTCCACAACTTCTTCTTTCCCCTCTTCTTCCGCTTTTGTGGCCTTCGTAGCCTCTTTCTTATCCCCTTTTGGAGTTGTCGGAGTAGTCTGTTCTTGTAATTCCCTTTCCGCGGCCGATGCTGCTTTTCTCGCTTATCCTGCCTATTTTGCCATCTTCTCGTCGGCTTGAAACTGGTGCGTTTTGAAGTCGTCGTCACCTATTTCAACCACTATCGATCTATTCTTTCTCCACAGAGGCAATGTCGATGATTTCCGCGAGGCATTCTTCGTCCTGGTCATCTCTGAGTAACTGACAAATCGATGAAGGAGCGACTGGAGGAGGTGATGACGGAGGAGGTGGTGATGGAGGGGTTGGGTGATGTAACATCCTAGGATTTGAGACCTCGGATAACATGATCTTAAAAGGAATGATTGGACTACCCATATCACCAAGGTGCACCTCCTTTTCCGGGAGCCCATCACTAAATAACTCCATAGTTAAGTGTGCTCGGCTTTGAGTAGTACTAGGATGGGTGACCAGTCGGAAAGTTGATCCTGGCTTGCGCGTAAGTGTGGACAAAGTGCGCAGTTAAGGCTAGTGGTGGTTTGTGGGGCCAGTCGTCATTACTGAAACTCTGCTAGAGCCTTGGATAGTGGGCCAGGCATTACAAATGGTATCAGAGCCATAACCCCTCCAGTAGGTGGGGCCCACATGGGCATGTGGCATGCCAGTCTTGAGCCGAGCGGTCCAGGCAAGTTGGAAAGGGCTATCCGTAGAGACGAGATCGAGCCGCCCTTGCACTGGTAGCCGTGGATGGGAGCTGGGTGTCCTTGGGCCATTGTGGGTCTACACTGAAATGAGGTCAGATTATGAGGCCATATAGTTGAGCCTTGACGAGGATGTCAAGAGTCTAAGTGGGGGAGATTGTAACATCCCAGGATTTGAGGCCTCAGATAACATGATCTTAAAAGGAATGATTGGACTACCCATATCACCAAGGTGCACCTCCTTTTCCGGGAGCCCATCACTAAAGAACTCCATAGTTAAGCGTGCTCGGCTTGGAGTAGTACTAGGATGGGTGCCCAGTCGGGAAGTTGATCCTGGCTTGCGCGTAAGTGTGGACAAAGTGCGCAGTTAAGGCTAGTGGTGGTTTGTGGGGCCAGTCGTCATTACTGAAACTCTGCTAGAGCCTTGGATAGTGGGCCCAGGCGTTACAGGTGATGTCTTCACTGGTGAGATTGTGTGAAAACGGGAGAAATCACTGGGGAGGGTGACAGATTGAGTAGAGGAATTGGGGTTCTGCTTTGCTCGCTAGCTGCTCTTTCTGCTATTTTCTCACTGCTTCCGCTCGAATGTTTTTTTTTTCTGCTTTTTTCCTCTATAACAGGTTCCGGGTTGTGGGAGTATTGCTGTCGGGTAGAGTAATTAAGTTACTCACTCAGGAAACTAAAAGTAACTCTCTCTCTCTCTATATATATATATACATATATATATATTTATATATATAATACACACACATACATATATGTATATATCATTTCTTTACATCAATAGCACGTACAAGACAAAAACATGTATCAGTAGCATGTCTACCAAAACACACCCAAAAACCATTCCCATGACCTAAGTGTACAGGGACGACTCTAAGACTCTACACCAAAAGACTAGAAACACCTCCAACCTTATTAGCTATTGTCCATCTTTCTGGTGCTCTGCCTCACCTGCATGATCTCTACCTCCTCGTGAACGTCCAACTAAAAGATGTGGAGAAACCCATAGGGTGATATCCAAATCTTAGCGGGATATACAACGCTCTACCAACACTATTATTAACACAGGTAAGATAAATAAAGACAAAATTAAACTACATCTATGATAAGAAGATTCAACTAATGATATTATCAAGGTAGGTACTAACATCTAAGCAGTAGAACATCTAAATCATTTAGAAGGAATATGAACAATATGTATATCCTCTACCAAATAACAAGTACAAAGGCAAGTTAAGGCTTTGACCAATGTTCTCGTATTTGATCCTAAGAAAGTATACTACAAGTTTTTTATGTATTTTATTATTCCCTAAGGATTTGATTCGTACCACCCAAATCCAACCGACCACTACTAAATCAAAATCGATGCCATACGAGGTCTTTGGAAGAGCCAAAATCCATGACCTCTCCAAACCTTGTGGTTAGTACACGAGTACACCGTGGAGACGTACCCATCAACTGCAACCAGCAACATATACTCAAACTACGAAACTCCTAGCCCACCTTGGCATAGGTCACGATGCTAGTGAAAACTAAGCTATGGCCCACAGTCACACTTCGACCTGGGTATGGCTCACAACCAATCCTGTGAAACCTCATAAGCATCAAATCATTGAGCTACAGCCTACAGCTGCACTCCTGTCAGGGTATGGTTTGCAGATAATCCTTTGAATGAATATGCTTAACATTATATGACTCCAAGCTTTCACTAGGGAAAGCTCATTTCACCATCCAACAAGTACTGAGACTGAGATGGATCTATGGAACATGGAAAAATTACATGATTAAGTTCCACGTGATTAGTTAGGTCATTAGGCATCTTTTAACATCAATCAAGTTACAACGTATAAAGTCATAACAAACTCTAAAAAGATAAGGGCATAGTACACTCCAGAAAATATAAATGTATACGGTGTGAACTTATTACACTATCACCAAGATGTCGGTATATGTGCCATTCACCACATCACCAATTCCAAAGTCACATACCATGGGATATAAATCCCTCCACTCATCTTTGGGAAAATATCATCTCATAATAGGTAGTAAGGCACTACCAAGTCATAGGACCCATTCCCATCATTCATGTATCACAAGTGCCTCAACATGCCTCATGAAGGCACATTCAGCTTGATTGATATCATAGTCACCATAGCATACACTATCTATGACTATCAAGCTCATAACACTTGCATGGTTAGAAGTTCATAAATAAGATAGATAAAATCACACACCACGGCCATTTCATGATAGAGAAAGAAGCATGATCATTGCACATTATTAAGGTTAGGGTTCCTTCTTAGCCGATTAGGGTTCACAAAGCAAGGTTCAACCATTAACCCTAGATTCACCACCTCCCATCACTTTGGAGTATATTGGGGTTAAGGAACAACATTATAGTTTATTTGATATTAATCCAAACACATATGTATGGCTTATGCATTACTAATACAAGAGTAGAATTATGTATCAAAGCATACCTCTCAACCATTATCATCATCATGTGTCCTGACCACTACCAAAACACTATCTCGTGACCACACCACCTCAACCATGTCAGGACTGAGACATCTAGGGTGTCTCGACTGTGACACCTAGGGTTAGGGCTCTAGCCATTCCCAACTGTCACGACCTAGAGATGTCTCGATCTCAAGGCATGGATGAAAACATGGATTTCTTGACCTCATGCCTATCTTGACCTCTATCCTAGCAACATGTTGCTACCCAAAGCCATCTGGTTGTGACCTCTCTTAAGGGCATGTCACCACCAAGACAAGGGCATAAACCCAAAAAATATATGGGTTAACTAGACCACCAACATCAAGGGTCGTGAGAAATAAGGAGGTGGGTGTCTCAACCATCCTAAAGAATGATATGTTGTCGCAAAATAGGAATAAAACTAAGCGGAAAACCATGATCATTAAGAAGGAAAATCCCATGCAAGCAATCATCAAAAACCCTACGTCATGGATCATGAAACCACCAAGAAAGGATCTCATCCAAGGGAGAGAAAACCATGGCCAAGGTATCTAAAATAGAAACTAACCTCCCTTCAACATCTAGGTACATGAACACCATGCATGAGAGAAAGAACCAGGTCAAAAGAAACAGAAGAACCCCTAGAACATATCAACCACAAAAATGGGTACATGTAGATTAGGGTTTCATGTTTCTACCAAACCAAGTAAGATATCTTCACCAAACAAGTTATGGATATTATCATTGTGTACTAGACTAATAAGGGAGCATTTTATAGAGAAAATACAGTAGTAAACATGCATAAAAGAGTGCAATAATAGAGTAGGATAAGTGTTATATAACCCGTCTTAATAAGATCACCACCAAGGATTCCAAGCTCTAAGATCAAGATCTCTAAGTACATGATCCAAGGGTTGAAGATGCACCACCAAAAGCTCCACACTTAGCTACAAGATCACCTCAAGAAGGAGAAGTCACTAGGGTCAAAAATCATCCAATAAAAGAGAGCCAAAACATTCTAGGCCGAGCCAAAAGAGAAACAGAGAAAGAGATAAGAAACCATCCTCACACTTGGGTCTACCTTGTCAAAACTTAATCTATGACCCTTGTGATGAGGAGTTTCTCTCCCATAACAACCACCATGGAGGGACCATGGTCTAGAGACAAGAAAATAGAGGAAGATGGAGGTAGGAGATTAAAAGAAAAGCCATCAAGGAAGATAAACACTTACCAAGGATTGAAAATGGGTTATCGTCACCCCAAGCACCACATGCACGAAGAGTTCGGTCACCAAGCTGCAAGGTCAGATCTCCTAGCTTCACCAAGCTCTAAGAACAAGAAAAAGAGAAGGAAGAAGATGGAGGGTTGAAAGGGTTACAAGCATGGAGAGGTAATAGGTTATATAGTTGGAAGATGAGAGAGAAGGCAAGGGATGATGTGTCAACACTCCAAGGTACCAAAGGGACACTTGTCCACTCAAAAGACTAACATGCAACCGCTCTAGCATAACATGCTAGACATGGTGATACACTCTAGGTTGGGAATTAGACAACTTGGTATTCCACATGGTCACAGTCATGAAACTCCCACGGTTCACCATCCATGGTGGCAACACACACACTACCATCTCCACTCGGCCGAGACAAGGGACCACTTCAAACTATATGCCGAGACATCCTATAAGAGGGCAACCATCTTGATGCAAGACAACCTTGGTCATGACTCCACTATCTATAGGAGGTGTCTCGACCATGAAACCCACCAAACCAACCCTATATCGTGACCTACATCATGACAACAAACTATATATACATAGGTCGAGACACTCAACACTCATACAAACCCTAATCACCACTAAGGGTGAAACTCCTCAATCAAGGCTTAAATAAAGAGCCCATTTATTTATCTATCCTCTAGATGATGTCAAAAGAGAAAAGGAACACTTTAGAGGTGACAAATTGCACATCAACCCCCTACTTTTGGTAAATTTCAATTTGCACCAAAACTAGAACATAAAGCACAAACATCATCCAAACAGGATGAAACTTCAAACATAGGCTCTCCGCAAGCCCTAATGTCATCTCAATAGGTTAGAGAAAGGTTCTAAGCACATAATTAAACCAAATAAACACGGTCATCCCAAAACTCAGGTCAGGGTTCTTACAATCCATAAACCCCTAACAAGGATTTCAACCCCAAAATCCTTAGATAAAAGAGAGGGATACTTCCTCCTCATCTCTTCCTCAACCTACCACATGACTTCTTCAACACCATAGTGATGACATGGAACCTTCACAAGAACCATATCTTTCTTCTTCTTCATCTTCTTCACTTCTCTATCAATAATCAACATTAATCCTTCCACATAGGACATATCCTCATCAAGCTATACCTCCACAGGATGTAACACTAAATCTGTATTAGGATGGAACTTCTTCAACATACTCACATGAAGCACTCGATGCAACTTGTGCAACTTAGGTGGAAACTACTCTTGTTGGCCATTTTTTCCATACGTGCCACCATAGGGTAAGGACCCATAAACCTAGGGGCCAACTTACCCTTTTTTCCAAACCTCAGAACACCTTTCCAATTGGAGTCCTTGAGATACACTCTGTCTCACAATTGAAATTCCAAGGTTCTACACTGGTTGTCCACATATGACTTCTGCCTATCTTGTGCTACTTTGAACTAATGTTGAATCGCTTTGATCTTTTCTGTCGTCTGATGTACAAGCTCAATACCAAGAAGTTGATAGTCACCTGTCACATACCAACACAATGGCGACATGAAATGACTCTCATACAATGCTTCATATGATGCCATGTCGATGTTCTACTGATTACTATTATTATAGGTGAAATCTATCAGACTGAGGTGTATGTCCCAACTGCCCAAAAATTGAAGAACACAAGCTCTCAGGAGATCCTCCAAGGTCTAAATGGTCCACCTAGATTGACCATCTATTTGTGGGAGGAAAGCGGTGTTGAACCTAAACTACGTAGACAAAGATCTGTGTAGTCACTCCCAAAAGAGACTCGTGAACTGGGGACCTTTGTCAGATATGATGGTAGTTGGGACACTATGCAAACACGCTATCTCATCAACATATATCTAGGCAAGCTTCTCAGCTATATATGTTGCATTCACAAGAAGGAAATGCACTGACTTGGTCAACTTGTTAATAATCACCAAGATGGAATCATGACCTTTGGCTGTGCTAGGTAGACCAACCACAAAGTCCATAGTCACATGATCCAATTTCTACTACGGGACAGGCAACAACTACAATGTCCCTGTAGGTTGTTGGTGCTTGACTTTAACATGCTCACACACAACACATCTCACAATGAACTCAGCTGCACCCTACTTCAAACTGGGCCACCAATACATGTCCTTCATATTATATTACATCTTGCTGCTACCTAGATGCATAGTGTACATAGACGAGTGATCCCCCTCCAAAACCATCTTCCTCAGATCTTCAACATCAGGAACCATGACACAACCAGGGTAACAAACTATCCCATCATCAGATTCATGGAAGCCATCATGCTTCTCACTACCAAACTCTGATCTAATCTATTTTATCACAATATCAACCTATCGTGCCTCTCTAGTATTTTGTATCAGTGTGGGTTGCACCTGCAATTGTGCTAACAATCCTACTAGTAAGGAAACCTCCAACATTACATTTAGCTGATGTAGGGAGATCAACATGTCTCACATGTGGTATGCCAAGGAACACAAGTACTCCTTCTCTGCAAGTGATGACAATGCAAACTTCCTACTCAGTGCATCTACCATGATATATGTGTTCCCTGGATGGTAATCAATCATTCTATCATAATTATTGATTGTCTCCATCCAGTGATTCTACCTCGTATTCAACTCCTGCTATAAAAAGATATACTTTAGGTTCTTGTGATCCATGAAGATTTTACACTTCTCACCATAGAGGTAGTGTCTCTAGGTCATTAAGGAATGAACCAAAGTAGCTAACTCCAAGCTATGGGTTTGGTGGTTTTCCTTGTATTTCTTAAGCTTCTGAGAAGTAAAAGAAACTACATTCTTGTCCTATATCAGCACGCAACCCAAACCATTCCTGGACGCATCACAGAAGACAATGTATCCTTTTCCTTACTCAGGTAAGACCAGAAATGGTGCACTAGTCATCTTCTCCTTCAACATCTAAAAAGCACATTGACATCTGTCATCCTAGACAAATGACACATCCTTCCTTGTCAACTTAGTTAGCGGTAGATCTATGGCACTGAAGTTATTAATGAACCTCCTATAATATCCTACCACACCCATAAAGTTGTGCACTTCTATTGGCGTCTTTGGTTTATCCCACTCTATCACAGACTCAACCTTCTTGGGGTCCATAGAACACCATCTGTAGAGATAACATGCCCCAAAAAAGCCAACTCCTTCATCCCAAACTCCCAATTACTGAACTTGGCATAAAGTTGATATTGCCTTAACAAGGTCAATGCCTGATGAAGATGTTGTTCATGTTTATGGCTGTCACAAATGTATCTCAGAATGTCATCTATGAAGACCACCATAAAATAATCAAGAAACAGCTAGAACACTTTGTTTATCAAGTCCATGAACGATGTCGGTGCATTGGTTAGCCCGAATGGCATAACCATGAACTCATAATGACCATACCTCATCCTAAAAGTCGTCTTAGATATGTAATCCTCCTTGATCTTCAGTTGGTGATTAATTGAACTTAGGTTTATCTATAAAAACACTTTCATGCCAAGCAACTGATCAAATAGATCGTCTATCCTTGGCAAGAGATACCCTTTTTTATCCTCACCTTATTCAACTGTCTGTAGTCTACACACATCCTCATGGACCCATATTTCTTCTTCACGAACAACACTCAAGCACCCTACGATAACATACTCAGCCTAATGAAATGTTTGTCAAGAAGCTCTTACATCTGTCTCTTCAATTCTACCATCTCAGCTTGACCCATCCTGTATAGTGTTTGAGCTATCCTTTGCGTGCATGAGACTAGTTTGATCTCAAAATCAATTTCTCAGGGGGAATACTTGGGAACTCCTACAAAAACACGTCCTCAAACTCTTTGACAACTAACACCTCATAAATACAAGGACTCTACATGTCAATATTCATCACATGTTCCAAGAACGCCTCACAACCCTACCTCAAAAGCTTATTCACTACCATTGTTGACACAGACCCATCACAAGAATCTTCCTATCTCCTGGGAAGATCGATGTATTATCACCATCTACAAACGTCTCCTGTTTGGAAACACAATCCAAGAACACTCTATACTTCTCCAAGGTATTCATTCCAAGGATTACATCAAATCCATGCATGTAAAGTGATATGATATCTACTTGAATGTTGTGCCCTGAAAAAGAAAGGACACAAGAAGGACAAACCTCCTACAATATGACAGAACCATCTAACATGGTTTCTAACAACAAACTCTCTCTCCTATGACTAACATGAAAAATACAACTCTTGATCACTTCATGAGTGATAAAAGAGTGTGTTTCACCTGAGTCAACCAAAATAAATATCAAGCAATAAGAACACAAATCTAAATGAAATAAATCCATTTAACCTGTCACTACTCGCGGGTTGACCACGGCCTTCGGCTGACTAATGGCATAGAACTGAATCGTTGCCTGTAGTGGCCCACAAGGTGAGACCCATGTCCCAATGAGAGATATAAATTCAACAACACTTTGGTTACAATATATAATGTAATTAAACAAGTTAAGCACATGGAATAGGTAGAACAAATTATATAACAGAATAAAAATGTCGAGTATAAAACCTCTCTAAGAATAGATCTAATAGGGGTCTTATTTGCAACATTTGAATGGTCAACATTATCCTCAGGAGATCAAGTGTAACTAACATCATATGCTAAACTATCATCATGAGCCTAACTAGTATCATGAACATAGCTAATAGTATTAGCATATCTAACACGATAGGCATATCTACATCAAAAGTAGAGCTAACAACATAAGCACAATTATCAACATGAAAACGACTACAAATACTAAACATGTCTAACAGTGTAAGAAAGTCTAGTAGTATAAGAATATCTACAATTTGAGAGAACTTATTGAACATAAACTTAACTAGTTGTATCACTATCTCTAACAACATAAACATGGTTACTTTTTCATATTTCATTCTACATCATCTATATGTAGCAAGTGGAAACAACGATTATCATCCAATGTGAAGCATTGTGCATAACCCTAGTAGATAGTCAACACAGCTAAATTATGTCTTTTATTAAACACTCGAGAATTTGAGTTGTACCAACCAGCTGACAACCGCTTGGCCGCAATTAGTTCCATATAAGATCGAGGAAGATTATGACACCAAGATCTTCTCTGCACTACTCAATCAGTTCGAATCTACACCACAATGACATACCATTCAAACTACAATCAGTGACATATAGTCCTAAAAACAACTAGCCCACCTTGGTTCAGGTCACAATGCTAGAAACTAGGGTATACAAACCCAATCACCAAGGTACAATAATAGTTTTCCTTCAATCACATCACATAAATAATCACCTAGACATGGCCGCAACCATTCTCAAATTGACGGCTAGGTATGACCGCAACCATCCTCACTAAAATTAGGGTTAGGATGATAAGGATACACAATCACTTGCACCCCAGATACTAAAAAATATTCACTATGAGTTTTCCTAAGGAATACACATTTCACCATCCAGCAAGTTCTGACTTTGGAATGGATCTATGTCACAAGGAACTAGATGATTAAGGTTTCACTTGATTAGTTATTTACAATTGGGTGAATTAAAGCTACATCAAAAAAAGTGGACATACAAACCCTTATTCATTTCTAGCAAGCATTAAGGTATAACAATTGTAGAATATATAAAACATGTGAGGTATGATTCTTGTCACATCACCACATGATAACATTCAATTATTATTCATGAAACCATACTTGTCATCATTCCACCACAAGATACAAATCCTTATCACATTATTACTAGCTCCAACCTTGTCACATCATGAAGAGGATTACACTTCCAGTAGGGCTCATCCATGCCCAAAGGTCATTAAGACCATCACATCATTCCATGCAAGATCATCATTATCTTTCAAGGCCTTATAAATAGGTTCAACAACCATCATTATTCATGTGATATAGAGGCTCAGCATAATATTGCATTAAATAGATAAAATATGTTCACATGATAAAATATTAGGATTGTCTTAGCACTAAGTGCATTCCTTCATCATATCATCATACAAGAAGGCTAGGCTTTATTAACAACCATCATATTTATAGTGCATAGGTTTATCTTAAGAAAGTATCAACCATAAGAGCCATGATAACCACTAGGTAATACATTAAGGTTGCTATCAATGTTGAGAGACTACTCCATTATCATACAATTCACATAAGGAAGTTAAGTATGATGAGTCACTATCATTGGATTACATTAAGGTTGGGTTCAATAATCTAGATAAAGTATGATCAACTATCACAACTAAGTTTCATTAGGGTTTGGTGTATCAAGGTAGGCTAGATTAGCATTACACATCATCTCATCATAGTGATCATAAGTTTACATTCATAAGAGGGAAAAGGTAAGACTACATGATTAAGAGAAAAATACCATCAGTTCTACATTATTGAAAACAAAACATCATGTCATGAGCATTTTCCAAAAACCATCAGATGTGAGAAAGTAGAATCATTGGTTGTATCAAAAGCAAACACCTTGGACAAATCACCTAGAGGACTATTGGGTTGTGACCTAGTATGAAACACCAACTAAACCTAGGAAAGCCATCGTTTGATCACTCAAAGAATACCATCGGTTGAAGTCATGATAGACATTGTCAGTTGTTGACTCAAAGAAAGCCATCGGTTGTGGGTATTCAACCCATCAATTGTCACACAATGGATCACCATTAGTTGTGGTATCCAGTGCCACCATCGGATCATTGAGTTAGAGCCTCCACTGGTTGACACCATCGAGTGTTAAGTCAATAAATTCAACAATTGATGATCATAGGTCATTGGACCAATGAGTTTGGGAGTCAGAACAACATCGGTTGATGGATCAAAAGGGCCATTCATAACCATACACAATACTCCCATTGATTGTCATCAACAAGTGAGAAAACAAGGCAAAAAACATGGAAGAACCATCGTTTGGTGAAGGAAAAGAAAACCATCGGTTGACACCACACTAGGGAACCAAGACCATCAAGTCTTGAGAACCAAACAAGACCAAAAAGAACCTAATGTAGGACCATCAGTTGACATGAGAAACACTAGTCAAAAAGCACCAAAAGGCAAGCCCATCAGTTCTAGCAAAACAACATACCATCGAATGATATACACGGTAGAAATCAACCTTGAAACCCTAAGTAAACCTATCCTTCAAGAGAAACTAAATGTTGTCATTTTTCATGCAAGTGAACCCTAAATCTTCCTTTATCATAAGAATGTCATGCAAACAATTTAGAACACATATAAGAAGATAAACATCCAAGCAACTAGCACCTAATCTCAAACCCTAGGCAAAGGTAGGATTTTTCTAATTAGAACTTAAATTTAGAGAAATATCTAGCACATGCAAGCTATAAGTAAGAAATTAATGTGGAGAAAGTTATACAACTACCTCCAAGAATAAGAAAAAAGTCCATAGAGTAAATTACCTTGAGCAAGAGAGGAAGGAAACCATAGCTTAGCACTCCACATGGACAAGCAAACTTCTTCTATAAGAAAGATATCAAACCCTAGGTCAAGGAAGAAAGAAAGAAGGGTTCTTTAAGCTCTAGAGTAAGATCTACCATGGAACACCATGTTCATGACCAAGAAGTAGGATGAAGGAGGTAGGGAAGAAAAGAAAACAAAGGAAATGAAAGGTAGCTTGCTTGCTTAGGTGAAGAACATGCAAAGGAAGCTCTAAGAGAGGGTAGATCTGAACCTTAACAACACATGCAAGGCGTTCGACCACCTTCTTATACCTTGGGCACCTTGTTCTTGAAAAATCCAAAGAGGATGAATATGTAGACGTGGAGGATGAGAAAGGGAGAGATAGGTGGCTAATGAGCTCGTTTGGGAGCAAGGAGGGAGGTTTATAAGGATATGGATGAGAGAGAGGAGAAGGTTTAGGTGTCCTATTATGTTTTCCATGTGTCAATGGCCTTAAAAACTCCATCCATGCAAAGTAGAAGCTCCATAGGTTGTGGCAATCTTCTAGGCCATACGATGTTCACTTAAAATGCCAACCATTGAGTTTTAAAGCATGGTGACCATTGGTTTTGGAACCCTAGGTCCCAAGTGTGAAAACCATCATTTGAGCACCCTCCTAGGTGAACCACCAACCCAAGGAACCTCAAGAGGGAAAACATCAAATGTCACACATATAAGGGCAACCAACGAGTCACCATCAGATGCTAAAATCATCGAATACCAACAAATAAAGGGGAATGGTCGAGTTCCACCAGACAAGGTTGCTCATCTTTGAGAGGGAAACCCTAACTCAACCCTAGAAAGATTTCACCATCAAACCAAGGTGAATGTAGGTGCCCCAATGTATAACTAACAGAATTATGATATGAAAACATGTGATAACACAAATAATGGACAAATTGTAAGAAAAACCTCAGTTATGGGTAAATTGTAGAAAAGTCTAAAATATGCACAAAATTACAAAACTTATTCAAACAATGTCCAAACTTGGTTAAATTAAGGTTTTTGAAGAACATAAGTAAGGTAAGAAAGCATGTTCAACTAAGAAAGCAAGGCCTGGAGTCTTACAGCCATAAACCCCTAACACATATTTCACCCCTAAAATCAAAGGCAAACAAAGACGAGTACCTCCTATGAACCACATCCACTACTATCCACATGGTCACTTCCATCACATGTTGATGTCACAACACTCTCATAGAAATCATGTTCTTCTCCCTCATGTCTTGAATGCATCACCTTGGTCAACATTAAAACTTCCACATTAGAAACATCCTCATCCAACTCCTCCTACATTATATGTATCACTTGTTATGTACCATGGTGACACTTCCTTGCCAAGGAACATAAAAATTGTTGTACAACCTTTGCAAATCTGGAAGTAATTTCCAGCCTAGACCTCTAGTTGTCATCCTGACCTATTTCCATTTGTTGTTGACAAAGTCTGTCACTGTAGTTTGTCATATCAACACATCTCTCAGAAGCTAGACTTACTTGCTCTTATAAATCATGTAATGTCCACCTATATAAGGTTGTGTTGAACACCCACTATATCCTTATCCTTGCAGGATATTAGTGCTTCTTATTAACTATATGATAACTATGCACTTGACCATATTTGAACAATACAATGTTCCGTACTTAGTTTTCATTTCACATTCTTCACCTTATGATAAATTTGTGTATTTAGCGGATATTTCATATGTGTCAAGGATGAGTCCCCTAAGGTACCATCCCACTGAAGCCCTCAACATTTTGAACCTTTGTCTAGTTGTAGAATCATACACTGCCTTGTCAAATGACCTATGGATGCTATCATGCTTTACATTTTGCTACTCTAATCTGATATCCTACATTATGGAATCATCTTCTTATACCTCTTTTTCCTACTGTTGTAGTGTTGATTTGACTCTTAGTTGTGTCAAAAATCCTGCCAACTAAGATACTTCCAACTATACCTCTTCTGACTAAAGTGATGTTGGTATGTCATACGTCATGATACGTAGATGGTCATAACTATGTCATGTCTACAAACATTTGACAAATATGATTTCATGGTTGACCATATCTCGTATCGATGCATATACCAAACCATTCCTTGAAGCAGTACAAAAGATGATGTATCCTTCCCTTTGTTCTAACGACACTAACACTGGCACACTTGTCAACTTCTTCTTCAACATCTAGAAAGAACGTTGATACCAATGATGACACCTATCATTCCATACAAAAAAGAACACCTTTCCCAGTCAACCTCATTAGGGGTAGGCAACATCACTAACATTCTCAATGGACTTTTTGATAGTGTCATGATAGGCTTAAGAAGATTCAGATCTCATTCGGTGTCTAGGCTACTTCCACTCCAATAGTTTCTTCACCTCACTTGGATCCACTCAACATACTTGACAAATATATCATAACCTTGAGAAGTCACTTCAGTCAACCTCGAACTCACTCTTGTTGAACCTGATATAGACTTATAGATGCTTCTGTAGTCTGAAGTCTTAGTAAATATGTTGTTTGTATTGTTGACCATCCCTAAGGTATCAACAAGACTTGCAACAACTCATAGGGGCACTCCATACACTATGTTCATTAAGTCCATAAACAATGTTGAGGCATTGCTTATTCTAAATGGAACAATCATGAACTCATGGTGACCATGAATCTTATACACTCTGGTCTTTATTTGATGATGTCCCAACCAAAGGTATATTTGAAGGAACATTGTAGCACCTATTTAGTGTTCAAAAAACCATCTATCCTTGGCAATGGTCTTTTTGAACTATCAGTAGCCCATATATAGTATCAGAGTATCACTCTTCTTCTTTCCAAACCACACTTTGAGGATCTTGGTGTGACTCTTCTCAAGGCCACATGCTAGCCAACTAAAGGTGGCTAGATGAAACCCTAAGGGAAAACACAAAAATCTTTCACAATTTGTATAAGGACCTAGTCCAATGCACAAGCTCAACTAATCACACATACTCACAAGCGCACGGGGTCATGCTGTAGTATAGGCTAGTGGTAATATTAGGGTCGATCCTTAGGGAGAGAGGGGGCACTTGAGCTAGGTTTGTGTTGGCTATGTTCCTAAAGTGGAGTCTAGGGTTTGAGGGTTTAAAGTTGGGTTTGGTTTGATTATTCTACGATTGCAAGCAAAAAAGAGTAAGAAAGTAACTATGTTAACAAAAACTCTAGATTACTCTAGTAAGTAAGGCTATCAAACTAAGCAAGGTAAGCATTTAGGCTAAAGCAAGGAGTTACACTACACTAGCAAGCTAAGTTATCAGCTAAGGTGCAAGATAAGCAAATAGACAAGCAAGAGCCTAAGTTATCACTAGTTAGCCAAATTAACACAAGCAAGCTCAAAGGAGCCCTAACTACTTGAGCAAGAACTAACTATCTAGAACTTGGAAATTAGCTAAGAATTAACAAAGACAATTGACTACACTAACATCCACAAGTTGAGAGGGCGAAAGTCAATTTTAAGCAGTATGATGGATAGGTGGGAAGTTTGGGAATGTAACTTGATATTAGTTGGGGGAATTTCAGCATAGCATGCAAATCTCACATTTCAATCTGGATTACCAAACCAAACAACAAGGCAAGTGCTATTAGAATATACCCTATACAACTAGTTAGAGAACTAGGGCTAGGTGTAATTCTAGTAGGACTTAGCAAGTCTAGATTTCTAGGGTAAGTGGTATTAGGGAAATTGAGGGAAAATGGTAAGAATGGGAGTAGAGATGAGGGTATTTCACCTCATGTTACTTGCCATCTAACCTTTAGGAAACTCTATGCAATTGCACTAATCACACTTATACTAGCTACTTAGATCTCACACTCACTTGTAGAAGAAGGGAGATGTATGTAAGAACAAAGGGGGATAGATAGGGATCTATTAATTAGACCTAGGAGCCATTCCTAAGATTCCCACATACATTCCAATTTCTCCTAGAAGCAAAGTGCCATCAAGCATCACAAAGCAAGCAAATTATGTTAAAAGAACAAACCACATGCAATATAATGGGAAATGAGATAGAAGCAAGTGGCAATCACCATATAATGAAATTATATGCAATACAAGTTATTCTCCCCCAACATGGTATCAAAGTCACATTTTAACCCCAAACAGCCCACCACTAGGGTCTTATCCAGACAAAAGATAAAAGAAATGAGTATAAGGGGATAGGACTCCATGGATCTTAAAGTAACTTCTTCTTCTTCACCTCCTAGCTACTGTAGAATGACCTCCCTCCCCTAAGGTGGGTGAAGGACATGGAAATGAAGGGGATTATGGTCGAAAACCTAGAAAACTAGGTTTGTATGGTGGAAATGAGGTGGAAATGGTGGATGGATGGATTGAATGCAAGGAAGGAGGCAATGAATGCTCTAAAGTAGGTGGAGAGGAGTAATGGAAAATAACCTAGTGTTGTGGCTGCCACCCATGTATATATAGTGGAAGTGAGGCACTAGGGTAAGTAGGGGCATATTGGGAAAATTAGTGGTAAAAATGGGTAGGTTTAGGTGGTCACCACGGCTGTGTTGAGGTTGCAGAGCCATGGTGGGGGTTGCATGGCATAGTCGTGGGCAGTGCAACAGCCAAGGAGGAATGTGGAATTGAAATGGTAAGTGTGTATGGTGGCCACGACTGCGGCAGGGTGCCACGATCATGGTGGGTAGAGGGTACCATGGCCGTGTTAGAGGAGGGGGCCACGGGCAAAGTCGCTCTGAGGTCGGTGTGTCATCATCTTGCCACTGGCATGGTGAGCACCACAGGTGAGGCGGTTGTGCTAATGGCCACAACCATGGTCATTCACGTGTAAATTGAACCAACTCTGTGTTGATTTTTGGGATCTTCATGCATAAATCACCACAGTCGTGTTTATGACCACGGGCGAGGTGGAAGGCACTGGCAATATACGTTCTGGGGGCCATGACCGTGAGGTCTTCAATGACCACTAGCGTTGTGATGACCACAACTGTGGTCATTCATGTGTAAATTGAGCACATTCCCTGTAACTTTTAGAACATAATTCCCCACGATCGTGGTGATGTACTGTGACAAATTTGGGGGCTTCTTGGTGTTGTTCATCACCTCAAATTCTTCATCTATCCTCCTTTTGCTTTGAATTTCTCTTTTGCATCCAAGGGAATCTCGGGGGAGAGATAGGGCCACTCTTGAGGTGTAAGACCCCAAAGACCTTCTTCATCTCTCTCCCATGAATCAATGCATGCAGAAGTGCCATGAAATACATACAAAAGGGGGCATAAGTGCATTTATCATAAAAGATCATATTGGAGGGAATAACTTGTAATCTACGATGTTTAGATGTGATTATCATGAAAAAAGGCACAAGATGAAGCCCTAATATAGGGTTTCATCACAACCCTAAACATATGTCCTCTAGTATGCTCCAACTTAATCTCTCTCTTCAATTTCTTTCAATTAAACAATAATGATAAAATGCATTGCAACAAAATATTATTGACTAAGTGCATCTGTTCTACCTCTCTCCTATCTGCTTTCACAAACCAAACATGAAAAGAGCATTGAGCATATATACTTCAAATATAGAGAATAGAGTATGCAAGCTTTCCATATGTCCTTCATGTAATTCTGGGTAAACTATTTAATTTTGGCATTAATCAATGATAACTAGGAGTGTTGTTTCACTTTCATGCATTCAATCTTATGTCTAAAACCACATCAAATGACCCACATGGCTGTAGAAAAGGGTAAAGTGAGCTAGATTTGATGTTTTCTAGTTCAATGGGTTTGAAAAATGAAGAAATGATTGCGATAAGAGATTGAAGAGTTTTTGCACACTCATATTTTTTTAATTTAGATTCTCTTAAGCATGAGCATTTTTATTTTCTTTTTTCTTTTCTCTTTTCTTCTTTTATTTTCTTTTTGCCCTTGGTGTAGGTAGGGCATATGGTGGATAGATTGAAGCGGGGAGATGTAGATATATGACCACCTCAAGATTTTGGAGGTGGCCAAGGTTGAATATGTGCACTAAGGAATCCTTTAATTGGGCAGAGTGGTATGAAGATGGTGAAATAAGAGTCAGGTCAAAACTTGGTCATTAGTGTAGTCCTCAAGATAAAATCTCCTGCATGAAAACTAATCCAACACTTCATCAAATTATATCACACCACATGATTGAACAACATGAGATTCACATTTATATCATGCAATTCCATAGGCATTAAGCGTTCACAGCTTGCACAAATCACAATTCAACCAAGACATTCACAAACTTAAGAAAGGTGATGCACATGTAAAAAGTTAACAATTAAGACCATACAACAATAAACTCTAGAAATGTTCCATTCATTTTTCAAAGAACAACATTTTTAGTTCAAAAGGTGGAGATTAGGTTAACACATGCTTTTAGGAAAGAACATTCATGTTTGGGAAAAATTAGCCAAAATTGTGACTATTTGCAATCAACCACATGTGAACCTACATTAAGGGAAATTAAAGTATAAAGCAACAAATCCAATTTAAAACACACAAAAATTACCAAAATCTACATGAGAATGCAATGCATGACATGGAAGAGCAAAAAGAGATTTTTTTTTTTGAAAAATTGAGCAAAAATGCATGAAATTTAACTACATGTATGCATGCTAACAAGAAGAAATCAACACTAACAAGAGTAAAATCAAGAAATTCCAAAATTAGGTGAGATAGGTGTAAACAAAATGAGAGATAAAGACAGGGTGGTGCATACCACCTTACCACCCCAAACTTTTGAATCATGTTGTCCTTAGTGTGAAACTCAAGTTTAGGGATAGTAGGGTGAAGATCACATACGGTGTTGTGAATCAAAGGGTAGGTTTTCCTACTATGGCTGATCACGCTGCTCTGACTGGTGTTGCTGAGGAGGTGGAGGTCCTGGATGAGATGGAGGGATTTGGTAATAATGGCCCCAATATACATCTTGAGGGGGGAGGGGGTAGGTCTCTGGATATCCCAAAATACCACCCCAGAAGTCTTCACCCCATTTGGGGTTTCACTGTGCTTGAGCATGGTGGTATTGGTACAAGTGGTTGACCTATTGATGCATCTGTTGTTGGTCCTATCACATGTACTACTAGATGAGTTGCATGTCTTGTTGTGTCTTCTGGATGCCTTCAAGCTGTGCATGGATGGATCACATATCGTATGCATTCATGAAAGGCACATGCAATTGGGATGTTTCCTCATCCCTTCTTCTTACCCTTTGGGGCTATCTTCTTTGCTCTCCTCCCTCTTCTTCTTCTTGTTGTGCATTTGATTCTACCACTTATTCTTGTACTACAGTGGGGTTGAAGTTTTCTCGGTGGTTGGCTTTCTCCCATTGCCTCAACTTGTCATGTAATAAGTCAAGGGGCTATGGTCGAGAGAAGTGGATAAGTATGGCAAGGCAGCTCCAACTTTTTTGTTCGTAAGAATTTCACATTATACATCAACCTCTTATTCTTGATTGTGAACATTTGCGAGTTCATGAGGTACTTCAAATCAACATATTGAGCTCCTTCATCCTCTGTAAGTATGGTGACATCAAAGCCTAGGGATTTAGCAACTGAGGTCACAATCCCTCCCATAACAAATGGAGTTTTGCTTTTGAAGGGAATTTTCCTCATGTGGTCTATCAAGAGTGACCCTAAGTTGATGTGCAATCTCTCATTTATACCATGTAAAACAAGGAGGTCCTTTTGTGAATTGTTGTCTTGATTATCATACCTCCCCACAATAGTGTTGGCTATGACTTTCTGCACCTATCAGTCTAGGGGATAGCTGATCAATATCGTCTTTCACTTTCCAGCAGTGTATGTTGGCGTCTCTGTCAAATTGTACCAGAAATCACCAAAGTCTAAGTCAACCTCTATCTCAATTAAGCCATCACTCATTTTGTTTGCTTCTTCGGGATCCTTTGCAAATATGCAGTTAATTTCAGAAGCAGTCAATGTGTGCACTCTATTGAACATTGAAAACTTGATGGCTTCCTCCCCTTTTACCTTGACCTTCTCTAGTGTGGCAAAAACCTATTGGGTCAACTCCACGTATGTGGTTTGTGTCATGAAAAGCACCATCCACAAACTGATTTTCTTTAGCTTCCTTACCACTTCTACTTTGATGCCCAGGTCTGCAATTACCTTCTCACACCCATATCTTATGGAGATGACCCTCCTTGACATTGGAGGGAGAGGTGATGGAGGTGTAGGAAGTGATTGGAGGTGTGATTTGCATCTTCCTCTGACCCCTGCCATATAAAGTTCCCTCAGGAGCGTTGCCAAAACCTTTCATTCTGTCTACCTCCAAGTATGCCAAAGTGTCCTCTTGGTCAGAATCCATCTCCTCCTAAAGTGTCTTCATCGTCTTCCTCAACCTAGTAGCATCTTGACCCCGATCTCATGTCAAGATGTAGTGGTACCCATTGTTTGGGGTATCACTATGGGTGATCCTCCTTTTCAATCATCAACTTTCACCTTGCTTGTTGTTGTTGCTATGGTATGTCCCCCAATGAGGAGGTACAATGGCGTGGCAGCCTTGTTCATGGTGGTAGCCTTGATGAAGATGGGGTTGTAGCCCCCTTGCCCCACTTTTGGTGGGTTTTGATCTCTGGATCAACCTTGCCAATCATGTCGTCAAGGTTCTCCTCAGATGCCTCCTCCTCCCTATATGTCTCATTCGTGATGTGGTGGAAATATGACGACCGAGTGCGGGATACACTCACATACGCTTATTGGTGGAGTGATTGGGAAATGGAGTTTGATGGTGATGGAGTGTGGGATGTCATGGAGACTTGGGAAGAGGCTTTGTTGGTGAGCACCTTGCCCATGATGGTCACATCAAGGCTCTTTTGGGCCCCCTTCTTCATAGACTTGGTAATTTCCTTCATTGTGTGGATATGGTGGTGGTGGTATGGCTATGATTTTTGGAATTTTGTAGAGGCAGTGAAATGGATGTTGAGTGATGGGCGGAAAAAGCTAGGATGGTTTCTTGGATGGTGGTCGATGGATAGGTTGAAGGTTTTGGGCAACAATTGGTGGATTTTCATGAGGATTTGTTTGGGGCGGATGTAGGTGAGGTGGAAAATGAAAATGGAGATGGTGGCTAGATTGGTGGAGGTTTTGGGGTGGAAATGGTAGAGGGAGAGGTGGTGGAGGTGTAGGAAGTGATTGGAGGTCGATTTCTTGGAGGATTTGGGATGGAAAAGTGAGATTGGAGGTGCTGGAGGCGGAGGTCATTGCCACAACTGAGGGGAAATCGAAAAAATGATTTAAAAAGTGGATGGGATCCTATTGTTTTGTGGGGTTTAAGTAAAAAATAGGTGGGGTCGGGTCCCGCCACAACCGTGGTGGACCGCCACAGTCGTGGTGGGCGTTTGGCAATACATATGCGGTGGGCTCCACAGTTGTGGTGGGTAGTCGAGATGTCTGTAGATTGACCCTCACCACGGTCATGGTGGGTGCCACAGTCATGGTGTGCTCCTCTCGCCTCATCTGTGGTGGGAATAACGGTCATGGTGTGCTCTTCTAGCCTCGGCTGTGGTGGTCACCATGGTCGTGGCCATTCATGTACAAAATCACCTCCATCCTTGTAACTCCTTCAAATTTTTGCACTTAATTCACCATGGCCATGGTAGTCTCCACGGTCATTTTGCCTTCATGTTGCCACATTCGTGGTGGTGGCCATGGCCATGTTGTCCAGGGTGGGCCATAGCTGTTTTGAGCTTCACATCCATGGCCAATCCTTCACAAAATAGGGCATGTTATTATAACTTTCTTGATATTTTGTAATTAAATCGCCATAGCCGTTTTGAGGCACCATGGCCATGGTGGTTCCTCATTCAGTAATTTGTGAATTCAATTTTGAAAATTTTGATATCTTCACAAAAATTTTGGTTCTTTGCCACATTTCAACATCAACAACCATGTCTTGTCTTCTCTCTCTCTCTTTTAAAACGGTTACCTACATATCATCAACACTCAAACAAAAACTATCAAGCACAAGTGTGCGTGTGTGTAATTCATGGAACAAGAAAGAAAAATATTAATAAGCGAATGTTGGGTGAAAAAGTTCCAAACCTAGGTGGGTTGCCTCCCACTAGAGCTAAATTTTATGCCTTCATCCAGGCTTATTGATTCTTGACCTCTTTCATCCTCATGCAATTCACAAATCATCTTTGAAGTAAATATCCTTCTCATGTGCATTCAAGAACATCTCTTCATCAAGTTGGTGTTCCTCAACTAACATCACAATATCAAAACTTTGATTTGCTCTATCCGACCCAACTTCAACAACTGCCTTCAATCTTGTCCATTGACGGTAAACTCTCTTGCTCCTTTTTCTTGCATATCACAATAGCTCCAGATGGGTACACATTCTTGACTAGGTAAGGTCCCTCCCATCTAGACCAAATCTTCTAGGGAAAGAACTTCATGCTAGAGTTGTATAACCACACCCATTGCTCAGGCTCAACATCCTTCTTCTTGATCAACTCGTCATGAAGAAACATTGTTCTTTTCTGTAACTTTTATATAATTCATAGGCTTCATGCCTCATCTCTACATGTTCATGCAGCTGCAACTTTCTTTTTCTAGGCTATGTCTCCATCCATATCCATGGCTTTCAAAGCCCACAATGCTTTGTGTTGCATTTCTACCGATAGATGGTAGCTTTTCCCATAAACAAGTTTGAATGTTGTGGTGCTAATTGGGGTTTTATATGCAGTCCTATAAGCCCATAAAGCCTCATTGAGATGTAATGACCAATCCTTGTAGTTTGGCCTCACCATCTTCTCAAGAATGAACTTTATCTCCCGATTGGATAACTCGACTTGACCACTCGTTTGGGGGTGGTAAGGAGTAGCCACACGATGATTCACTCCATGTCTTTTAAGCAAATCTTCAAAAGTTTGAAGGATGAAGTGACTTCCAGCATCACTAATCATGGCTCTTGGCACACCAAATCGGCTAAAGTTATTTGATTTCACAACATCACACACCACTTTGTGATCATTAGTTCTAGTAGTAATAGATTCAATCCATTTTGATATATAGTTGATGAACACTAAGATGTACACATACCCAAAAGAGGGAGGGAACATACCCATGAAATCAATTCCCCAAACACCAAATAGCTCCACTAGAAGTATGGGTGATAGATGTATCATGTCCCTCCTTGAGATAGTGCCCACCTTTTGGCACATCAAACAATATTTGTAAAACACATCATCATCTTTGAACAATGTGGGCCAATAAAATTCACTTTGAAGAATCTTGGCGGCTGTGCATTTTCCGCCAAAATGACCTCCACATGCGTGGGAGTGGCACATTGCTAGGATCTCTTACTACTCACTTTCTAGAACACATCTTCTACTGAGTTGATCGGGGCAATATTTGAAAAGATGAGGATCATCCCAAGCATAGTTCTTTACAATAGCAAATATCATCTTACTTTCCACCCTTATCCAAGTATTTGGTATCCTACGACTAGCTATGAAGTTATTAATGTGCTTGTACCACGGACTTTAGGTGGTTGAAAGTAAGAAGAGCTGCTCAAGCGGCATTATTTCTTTAATACGGTTCCTATCATCATATGGTGCTTCAATGCGGGAGAGATGGTCGGTTGCACAATTTTCTACTCCCTTTTTGACAACAATCTCTAGATCAAACTCTTCGAGAAATACAATCCATGTGATCAATCTTGGTTTGGAATCTTTCTTTGTCATAAGGTACTTCAAGGATGCATGATCTGTATAAAATATCACCTTGTTTTGCAAGAGATATGATGGAAACTTGTCAAGAGAAAAAATTACAGCAAGCAACTCTTTTTCGGTGGTAGTGTAATTCCTTTGAGCTTCATCAAGAGTCTTGCTCGCATAGTAAATGTCATGTAGAATCCGGTCAATCCTTTGGCCCATCACAGCCCCCACTGCGATGTCTGACACATTAGTTATGATCACAAATGGCAAAGAGAAGTCCAGGGGCTACATGATAGGAGCAGAGACAAGCTTATGCGTCAAGTGGCTGATGGCTTCAACAAACTTGTTGTCAAAGTGGAATTACACATCCTTCTCAAGTAAATGACAAAGTAGCCTAATTTTTTTACTGAAGTCTTTAATGAACGGACGGTAGAAACATGCATGCCCCAAGAAGGATCAGACATGTCTTACGGTGGAAGGAATTGTGAGAGTGGAGATCAAACCCACTTTGGCCTTATCAACATCAATTCCAGCATTACAAACTTTGTGACCCAAAGGAATATGCTCGGGCACCATAATGTGTCTTTTCTCCAAAGATAGAACTAGACAGACCTTAACAAACCATTCAAAAACAATTGCTAGGTGAAGCAAGTACTCATCAAAGGTTTTACCAAACACAAAAAATTTGTCCATGAATACTTCAAATGGCGAATCAAGCATATCGGTAAACATGGATGTTACACATCTTTGAAATTTTGAAGGTGCATTACACAACACAAATAGAATCCTCCTATCAGCACAATTACCACTTGAGAGAGTAAACATCATCTTCTCTTGATCGACGGGATGAACGGCTATTTGGAAGTAACCGAAGTATCCATTAAAAAAATAATAGAAACTCTCCAAAATATGATGAAGGAATGGAAGAGGGTAATGATCTTTCTTGGTCTTTTAATTCAATTTTCTATAATCCACACACATCCTCCATTTGGATTGTTCTCTCATGGAAATCAATTCCCCATCTTCATTCTCGATGACTTTGATCCCACCCTTCTTGGGCATAACTTGGATGGGACTCACCCATGGACTATCAGAGATGGGATATATGATCTCGGCATCAAGGGGATTCACTACCTCTTTAGCTAAAACCTCTTTCAACTTGGGATTCAACCATATTTGCATTTGACGGGTTGGTCTAGCATCATCCTCAAGATTGATTCTATGGAAACTAATAGATGGGTTAATACCCCTCAAATCAGCTACGGACCATTCGATGGCCTGAATGTTTTTCTTCAAAACTGCCATCAATGCCTCTTCTTGCTCCGGAGAAAGAATAGAATAAATGATCACTGAGAGAGTGTCATTGGGGCCTAAGAATGCATATTTTAAACCTTCAGGAAGAGACTTGAGCTCAAGCATGGGAGGCTCTTCAAGGGAATTCTTCAATGATTCAGAAATGGATGGGAGGTCTTCACTTGTAGCCACTAGGTTCAACTCTGCTTCCTCAACCTCATCATCATCATTTTTAGGAAATTACAAAATGGGATCTAATCCTCACCCTTGTGTGGTGGTTTGAATCCATACAGGTAGACACTCTTCCACCATCTCATCAAGGCACTCAATCAGATAACAATCCTGTTCTATAGAACCTATCACCTCAGCTTTGGAAGAAGACTTGAAGATGTTCAACAGATCTTCATGTGCATGAAAGTCACATACATAGTGTTTGTTCTCACATGAATCACTACGTCATATGTGGCCAAGAAGGGTCTCCCTAAGATAATAAGTACTTTAATCAAGTCCTTTTCCATGTCCAAGACAATAAAATCATACCAACACATCATCAACACACAATGTAAGCATTTTCATAGATCTATCAACTAACTATAAGGTATAATGAGCGGGACCCAGTTGTCCCATTTGTAGTTCAGTAAACACATCATAAGCCATCATATTTACACTAGAACCCAAGTCAAGAAGAGTTTGGTCTATGTAATGTGATCCAATGTAGAATGAGATGATAGGAGCACCATGATCTTTTCTCTTCCTTGGCATTGTGTGCTACTAAATTGAGCTCACTTGCTCAGCGGCTTAACCTTCCTTGGTGTCCTTCTGGTGGTCTTCCTCTTGAGTGTGGATAAGTCTTTCAAGAAGTTGGTGTAAGATGGAATTTTCTTGATCACATCAAGTAAAGGAAAACTGATATTGACCTGCTTAAAGGTCTCCATGATATCCTTGGTATGTTTCTTCTTTCTTCTTTCAGTGGATGGCTCTTCAAGTGCATCAAGGAAAGGAGGGAGTTGTGCTCCTGACTGACTCAAGTCAATAGTATCATCAAGTAGTATCTCCAGAATCATGGTATCAGCTCTTGGTATCACAGTATCAACTCTCGGTATCATGGTATCATCAGTCTGAATCTCATTATCAACACCCTTGATCACAATATCAACCCTGTCATCACTGGTTGTACCATCAACAAAAGTACCATGTGGCTGATCCAAGGTCATGCCACTCCTTAAAACTATCACTATCTTCACATGCTCATGGGTAGTGGAAGAGGAAGCCTGTGAATTTGGCTATGGCTTTTGAGGTGGTGGTGGCCTTGAGTGTGGTCGGTTCTAGTTTTGGAGGATAAATTGTGGTTGGGGTTGGGGTTGGGGTTGTTGTTGTGGTTTTTGTGGCAGATGGGGGTGATATTGTGGAGGGGGACGTTGGTATGAGTGAGGTGGAGGATATTTATAGTTGTAAGGGGGTTGGTGAGGTGGAGGAGCACATGGATGTGGTGGTCCTTGGTACTGGTGAAGTGGGGGTACTTGGCCTTATGGTGGGACATAAGAACCTTGAGTAGTGCTCACATAAATACCATCATTGTTTGGATTGGCCATGGGTTGAGATGAGAGACTCCCCTCTACATAGAGGGAAAGTGAGAGAACGATTTGATCAAGCCTTTATTCAAGGCAACTAATATTTTGTCCTTGGGATGACACCTCTTTCTTCACTTTCATCGAGGTTCCTTATCCTTACTAGGACTTCCTCCTAAAACTTGGTGATGTACTTATGCCCTTGGTATTGCCTTGGCTTCCCTTGCCCCTCCTCATTTTGTTGCTTCCATGAGAATTTTGGATGATTCCTCCACTCGGGAGTATAGGAGTTGGACGTTGGGCCTTGGTGTTTTAGTTGCCAAAAGCATGCAAAGGATGCACTTTTTCTTCCTCAGCTTCAACTACCACTACTACAGAACCTACCTTTAGTGTCGGTTATTTAAAGCCTTTAGTGTCGGTTTATAAGTGACACCTATGTGGGCGACACTAAAAGTCCACCCATTAGGCGTCGGTTCCAAAACCGACGCCCAAACTCGTCGCGCGCCACCGGAAGCGCGCCATTAGGGGACAATAGGCGTCGGTTATTAGCTAAGAAACCGACGCCCAAAACTTTCGCGCCACAGAAAGGGCGCCATCTTGGCCACTATCAGTGTCGGTTATTTACAAATAACCGACGCCATATATTAGGAAATAGACGTCGGTTGTTACAAATAACCGACACTAGAACATTATGTGTCGGTTTATTACAAATAACCGACGCCCAAACCCGCGCCATCTTGGCCACGACCGTGCTGTCCAGCACGGTCGTGTTGTTAAGGAATAGACGTCGGTTTATTGTAGGAAAACCGACACTATATCATTATGTGTCGGTTATTTACAAATAACCGACGCCAATTGTTTTTTTTTTCCTGTCAGTCTGCAGACCTGCTGTGGCTGGTCACAGGATGAGAAACCTGTTCAGTTCAGTTATGAACAGCAGGTTTTACGACATCCATTGATATCAGCCGACAACAGGCCGCAAACCTACAAAATTAACAATAAAAGAGTTCCATTCATTCACTCATTTATAAACATTCACACATGCTAGCAATCTGTAGTTCCATTCATTCACATTCACACATGTAGAAACATTCATATAGCAACGAACACTTTCATTCATTTTCACTCAGACACATGTAGAAACATCCAGACATGTAGAAACATTCACACATATATTATAATTCAGAAATTCATTTACAAGGTATCATTGTTTAGTCATTATTCGCTATCAGGATCCCAATTATATTTTAAAGCCCCCACTAATTGTATGGATGTTGCCCATTCTTTGATTACTTCATTTAATTCTCCCATCGTATAGGGAGCATTAACATTTGGTAAGTCCTTTCCTGTAATGGGGTCAGCTTTAAACACCTGTAAAGAGAATGATGTATATATATAATTAATGAGCTATAAATAAGATTGATATATTTCGATCATATTATCTAATGAGACTATATAATACCTGAGCAATACATTCGATATCCAGTGCGGCATGTTTGATAATCATGTGCATATATCGCATGACATAGTATCCACATGCCCATCCGTTGCCTTGTGTAGCACACTATAAATTCAAACATACAAAATATTAACAAATACAACTAATTAAGCATTGTTCACATAAATAATATATACATATATTGTAGTCGGGAACTTACGTTCACGTTCCTCCAAATTATTGGCTGGTTCTTTTTCGTGGGGACCTTTCCTCCAGCCTTTTTGTACTCCTCAAAACCCCTACATGTTAATGTAACACAGAACATTGCAATTAAATAGTAATGTAATAACATATGTTAACGGATATGAAAAATGAAATATTTCTCACCGAAATATTGCCATTTTAATTATGTGTCCAAATCTGGTATTCAATTTACCCCCCTGAGGATCTAGATAATACACAGTGAATGTCTCGGGGGCAATAACCAATAACTCCCAATGCCTACCCCTAGAGGAAAAAAAGTTAAAAATTAATAACTCAAAATCCACAATAAAATGTAATTTTCTTAAGTCCAAATTATAATAAGCAATGTAAACTTACTCTACATTGAATGGAGCCATTATCACCGTCTTCTTTTTTACAGCAAAAATTGTAAAAGTCTCACAGCAGTATTGTTGAACTGATGTAGGGTCTTTAGCTACTAGACTAATCAAGGATGGAATCAAAAACCCTACATGTTCGAATCCAAAATCTGCACATATGTTGTCTAAGTAGCTGCAAAATATGTATTAATTACGCATGCATTAATAAATAAGAAACCAGATCACCAGATCATACACAAGGTATATGGATGTATAAAGAATATCTCACCTTATCCATAGCTCTATCACATATGTATTTAGCCAATCATATCGAAACAACTCCAAAATATCTTGTATAAATAGTTTTGTTTCGTATGACTGACCTATAGAATCTGAATCAGAAGAAACAGTTATAGGGGAGTTTATATCATGTTCCCCTAACCATACTGCCATACCCCTACAGTTAGGACCTAACGGGATAGGTAGGTCCTGTGGAACCCAACTAGGTAATGCAGGAGATGGAGGTGGAGGCCTAGATGCTGTGGGTGTCTTCTTTTTAACTTGTATATATATAAAATTTCAAATCAACTACCAGCATATACACACACTAACAATTGAACGTAATGTAAATTTACCGCACCTTTTCAGTAAAGAAGACATACGCTTTTTCCCACAATATCACTCCACCTACTGCCTCACTAAGCGTTTCACAATCGGGGTGGGCATATGGCAGTGGAAGATCCATCCACGGGGGGAATATATGTATCGGGCTCACCCGAATCCAACCAGTTGGTACTGGAGACCCGTGACACGTTTCCCCTGGTAGGGATGGGTAAGCCGACGCCTCTGCCACGACATATTCTTTACTTTTTAGACGGCATGGCTTCAACCCCTACAAATTTTTGTGTAAAGAATGTTATATACATATATACATATCATCTTTTTCTTAAACGACTACAATTTCATATATACGTATCATCTTGAATTAAAAAACTAGTTACTATGTCATAAAAATACTTACAGTGGATGTGCTAGGTGGTGGTTCTACAGGATTACTCCCAACCTCTGCAGTAGGAGTAGGAGTAGAGTCTGCAGTAGGTATTTTCTAGTAAATGGCAGTCTGAGATGTCTGCCACTTTTTCATTGCTTCTTCGAGTTTTTCTTCGAGTTTCCTGTCAAATAGCTTATCCACCTATACATGGATAAAAGAAACGTCAAATTCTAATTTTTGAATTCTCTTTTACAGTAACATTATAAAGAAAGAATACGTTACCTCTTCTTGTGCAAGTCCCACTTTTGGGACATGTTTGCGCTGGGATGACCCAAAAAAAGATTTGATGCCCACACTAGCGCCTGCAGCCCTAACACGTCCAGGTTGCTCTGGGTTACCCAGAGCAACTGTCAATTCATCCTTTGTTCCCTCAGGGATGAACTTAACTTGTTTCCTCAGCTCGTGCAGCTCCCGCTAATCGCCAAAACAAAAATTTGTACTTAAGTAAACAACACAAATAATCAATATTCGAATGATTGCTGTAAGAGTTGTATTTTACCATTTTTGCAGCCGCCTCAGCAATTGCGGCCTTAGGTATTTCTCCCTTCTTATTTTGCCTCCCAGCTATCCAGACATCATGGCGAGGCAGAGGTGTGCTACCTATGGTAGATGACTCCTGAGTAGCAGCAGACTGAGCAGCAGTAGCCTCAGCCTGTAGTCTTTGGCGAACGCCTGCATACCCCTTTGGACCCATTGTGTGGTCATGCACATTCAGTGCACACCTTGATCTTTGTGCCTCACTGAGGGCCTAGTTAGTATGCAAATTAATGATTTGGTTAGTAACACTAAATGTTAATCTTGAATAAGTGAATAAAACATATATTAATTAATGAGATTGACGCCTAATACCTTGAATTCATCAGTTTGTCTGGAAGCGACAAACGCGTCCCATTCTTATTTGTCCAGGAAGTTCCACTGTTCAGTGGCTGTCTTCTTCCTCTTTTCGGCTTCTTTTATGTATTCTCTGGTGAGATTTGTCCTATACTTCCTTAGGACTCTCCCACAGCATTGCATCACACATTTATGATGCAGCTTTTCATCCAATTCAAATATACTCTGCAAAATAGAATTGCTATTAACTAGTATCCAAAAATTTAGTAATCTACAAAATAGAATTGCAAATTAATAATAACTCACACATAAATCCCTCCATATTAAATCTTTCTTCTCCTTAGAAACTTTATGCCAAGAATCTAAGCGATAACCACAATGGCTACGAGTAACAAACCCAAGATATGAAATAAATGAATTGCGATTCACACCACATGCATTTCCTGCATTATCGAAATCCACAAGTTTGGGTCCATTGCCCTTTTGCGAAATTAACTTCTTCATCATAGTGATGCCCCTTCTCTTGTCAACTTTTTGGTGTTGTTGATCAAGTGCCTCAAGTGCTTCAGCTGGTACCTGTGCATCATCAACCTAAAATTTGACAAAATAATTCACATTTACAAGATATAACTATAAATGGACATATAGATATAAATATATGATATATTTTTAAAACTTACATTGTGAGGCGGCGCATTGATGTCCTCACCCTCACGATAGTCATCAGCACGGTCATCAGGAGAATGGTCAGCCATCTGCAAATTCACATTCAAATTGTAAAGTTCACATTGTAAAGTAGTAATTCAAAGTGTAAAGCTCACATTGTAAAGTAATTAAAATTGTAAAGTTCACATTGTAAAGTAATTCAAAGTGTAAAGCTCACATTGTAAAGTAATTCAAATTGTAAAGCTCACATTGTAAAGTAATTCAAATTGTAAAGTATCCATTCTATGATCAAAGAGAAAAACAAGTATATATTAGGACAAGATTAGGCCAACAAATACATGTGATGTCATTCTTATATATAATAAATGTGTACCACCTATCCCATTCTTGAACACCTAATCTCACTAGTAAGTGTATAATGTGTATTGGGTTTTCGAGAAAATTTCGGCAGCATTTCCCCGATGTTCTCCAAGTACATATGTACTTAGAGAACAAACGGGGAAATGCTGCCGAAATTTTCTTGAAAACCCAATACACATTATACACTTACATCCTATGTGAGATTAGGTGTTCAAGAACAGTCCCAAACCGGGGACTATTCAAGAATTACTCCTAATGAGTAAATCTTGGATGGGGTTCTAGGCTAATGAGTACATATCCACATTAAAGCTCACATTGTAAAGTTCACATTCACATTATAAAGTAATTCAAATTGTAAAGTATCCATTCTATGATCAAAGAGAAAAATTAAGCTCACATTATAAATTAAGCTCACATTGTAAAGTTCACATATTTAGAAAAAATAAAAACGTATAAAACAAAACATATATACCTCTAATATTGCGATTTTTTATCAATTAACAATCCTTCATTGTGATCTCTGCGCACATACAAGTCATCATTAGCTTCAATATTTGTTGGTGTTGGCAACCCAACTGAGAATGGACTGGAGTCATCATACTTATCATAGTACTGTTCTTCATCTATAGGATCTTCAACGAACTGTCTTTCACCATGAAGAACAACCGACCATTTATCATTTGCAGGATCATCGATATAAAATACTTGTTTCGCCTGTGATGCCAATATAAATGGTTCAGCCTTCTCGCCAATCTTTTCAAAGTTCACTAAAGTGAATCCCAATTCGTCCACTATAACTCCTTTGGTGTTATCAACCCAATTACATTTGAAGAGTGGAATTCTGAAATCTATGTAGTCAAATTCCCATATGTCTTCAATGACACTGTAATATGACATTTTAGCTTCATGTGGACTCTTATCCTTTGCACTTGCAAAAAACATAGTCGATGCTTGAAGGGTGACCCCACTGTTTTGAACGACACTCTTATCATCTTGGCGCTTTGTGTAATATGTGAATCCATTAATGTCATACCCTTCATAAGACATAACAGTCAACTTTGGTTTAAAGGCAAGGCATTTGATAGTTTCAGTATTATCATCTGGTGTTTGAGATAGTTGATGTAAGACTTTATCTTCAAACCACTTAATAAAAGTCTTTTTATGCTCTCTAGCAAGCCACATTGTATTCGCTCGAGGATATTGTCTTTTGATGAAATTGGTATGTTCCTCGATATAAATGTTCACTTCGTCTATGTGGTGTAAAATATACAAATGACCTTGTTCCAACTTCTCACGGCTTATTACTTTCACACGTGAACCCAAAATTCCTTTGCCAAATAGCTCGTCAATATTCTTGTCATTATCAGGAGTGTCATTACCACTGAGAAAGTCATTGCAGAAATCCATAACCTCTCTTGCCACATAACCTTCAATTATACTCCCTTTAGGCCGATAGAGGTTTCGAACATCACCTTTGAAAATGCTCATGTATCGTTCAAAGGGATACATCCAATGCAAGAAAACCGGTCCCAAGATTTTCACTTCCCTAGTCAAGTGGAAAACAAGATGTACCATGATATTAAAGAATGAAGGAGGAAAATACATCTCAAGCTGACATAGAGTAACAACCACTTCTCTTTGTAAATTATTGAGAGTCTCAGGGTCAATAACTTTGCTACAGAGACTGTTGAAAAAGAAACAAAGTCTGGTGATTGCAAACCTTACATGCTTTGGAAATATAGATCGAATTGCCACAGGCAATATTTGTTGCATTAGAGTGTGACAATCATGAGATTTAAGACCTATAAACTTCAAATCTTTCATTGATACCAAACTACGGATGTTGGATGAGTAACCATGTGGCACCTTAACATTTACCAAGCATTCAAAAAAATCTTTCTTCTCCTTTCTAGACAACGTGTAAAAAGCGGGAGGTATGTATGTTCTTTTATTACCCATTTCACGTAATTATGTTAATTCTGACCTTATTCCCATTTCACGTAGGTCCAGTCTGGATTTTATCCCATCTTTAGTCTTATCTGGTATATTTAACAGAGTACCAATGATACTATCACAGACATTTTTCTCAACGTGCATTACATCGATACAATGTCTGACTGTCAAAGAACTCCAATAAGGAAGATCCCAAAATATTGACTTCTTCTTGAATGAAGAATTGTCACTCCGTGTAGTACATTGTGATCTCTTACCAAATTCATTGACAATGTCTTTTACTCTTTCATAAACAACCTCCCCTGGTATAGGTTTAGGTGCACTTCATTTCGCATTCAATCCATTGAATGCTTTGCACTTCCTACGATACAGATGGAATTTTGGAAGAAACCTTCGATGACCGAGATATACATTCTTACCGCCATGTTTTAGTCTTGTTGAATCAATGTTCTCTTCACATATAGGACAGGCTTTAGCTCCTTTGACACTATATCCAGACAAATACCCATATGCTGGAAAGTCATTAATAGTGCAAAACAACATAGCATGCAAACGAAATGTCTCTCTTCGTGAAGCATCATAGGTCATCACACCTTCACCCCAAAGTTTCTTTATGTCATCAATCAGAGGTTCAAGATAAACATCGATGTCATTTCCAGGTTATTTAGGGCCCAATATCAACAATGACAGCATTACATACTTATTTTTCATACACAGCCAGGGAGGAAGATTGTATATAACAAGCATGACTGGCCAAGTGCTATGTTGGCTGCTCAATGTCCCGTACAGATTCATCCCGCCTGTACAAAGCCCAAGTCTTAGATTCCTGACTTCTTCACCAAATTCAGGGTACAATAGATCAATCCTCTTCCACTGTGGGGAATCACACGCATGTCGTAGGATCCCATCATTATTTTTCTTAACATCTGCATGCCACCTCAAATTCTTCACATCTATCGGATTGGCAAACAAGCATTGAAACCGTGATATTATAGGTAGATACCACATCACCTTGGCAGGAGAACCAGTTTTGGACTCCCCCGAAGTCGTCAATTTATACCGTGACGCACCACATTTTGGACAATCTTTCAAATCCGCATAGTCCTTTTGAAATAATACACAATCATTCGGGCATGCGTGTATCTTCTTGGCATCCATTCCCATTGGGTACAACAATTTCTTTACCTGGTATGTTGAGATTGGAAGCTTGTTTCCTTCAGGAAGCATTTCTTTCAACAAAGACAGCAATGACGTGAAGCTTTTGTCGCTCCATCTATTGTTAGCTTTCAACTTATACAATCTCAACACAGCGCTAAGCTTTGTAAACTTAGTACAACCTGTATATAACGGCATCTCAGCATCATGCACAATGTTTCTAAAAATGGGAGGTGGATCGGTGTGCTCTACCTCACAACTATCCAGCATCGCATCAATGATGTCTACTAGAAATGGTTCATTCACATCTACGTCATCGTAGGTAATTTCTTCTTCCATACAAGCACTGCTATCGACATCCACTGGTTTCGGGTTTGAAATCTCTCCATGCCAGTGCCATTCTGTATAGCCTTGTATAATCTCGTTGCACATGACATGAGTTTTGATTTCGTCACCAGTGTTGACTTTCAAGTGGTTATCGCAATGCCTACATGGACAGTAGAACCTATCTCCAGGTTGTTTCCTATGTTCCTCGGCAAATCTAATAAACTGGTCAAGACCAGAAATAAACTCTGGGGTGCAGCGATTGCGAATGGACATCCATGATCTATCCATTCTATGATCAAAGAGAAAACAAGTATATATTAGGACAAGATTAGGGTCTAGGGTTAACAAATACATGTGATGTCATTCTTATATATAATAAATGTGTACCACCTATCCCATTCTTGAATACCTAATCTCACTAGTAAGTGTATAATGTGTATTGGGTTTTGAAGAAAATTTCGGCAGCATTTCCCCGATGTTCTCCAAGTACATATGTACTTAGAGAACAAACGGGGAAATGCTGCGGAAATTTTCTTGAAAACCCAACACACATTATATACACTTACATCCTAAAAGAGATTAGGTGTTCAAGAACAGTCCCAAACCGGGGACTATCCAAGATTTACTCCTAATGAGTAAATCTTGGATGGGTTTCTAGGCCAACAAATAATGTGTTGTCATTCTTATACCTAAAATCCTAGTTCTTCAAGTTAGGGTGATTATTGATGTCTTTAAAAGCATGATTGGAAATTTAGGGAAAGGTTCATCATTTACATTCCAAGCATGTCACATGTGTGCATTACAGTTCATCATTAAGCAAAAGAAGGGTGATTAGGATTCTCAATATACTCAACAATGAAACAAGTTAAACATGTGTGCATTACAGTTCCTCATTTACATTCCAAGCTTGTCACATGTGTGCATTACAGTTCATCATCAAGATATCTATAACTTACTTAAACATTCAATTATGAAGTAAATATACACTTAATTCAGAATAGCATGAGGCACAAATAAGTAGATGAAAAATACAAATAAGTAGATTCGGGTCTGGGCCTAAAGTCCGAACTCAAGGATGTGATTTTCGTGGTGTTTCCCGGGCAGAACTTCCCCTGGTTCAGACCCGCTTCATGCACAGGTGGAAAGGGCTCAGCTAGAAACGCAGCTAGGTGCTGCTCGTGGCTGAGGGGGCTGCAGAATCAAGTTTAGGGCTCTTAGTCGGAGTCAAGGGCGGCATTTGGTAGTGTTGGTCATTCCCAGCTACTCCTGGACGGCGTCGCTACAGATGCAGCTGCTACTTCTGGCCGTCGGCGCTGCTCTATAGGTCGGGCGCTGCTAGGGTGAGGTAGAGGAAGAAGAAGGGCGGAGGAAGGTCCAGCGGCACCGCGATGGTTGGGGTTGGGGCTAGGGTAGAGGCGGTTGGGGGTGGGGTGGTGGTGGCTGGTGCGGGAGCGACTGCTGGCACTGGGGAGGCGGATGGCGGTGTGGATGTTGGTTCTGCCGCTGGGGATTGGGTGAAAGTGGTGGCCGTCAGGGAAAATCAAGGCGGAGGAGAAAAGGGTTACCTTGCTGGCAGAGCAGAGCGGCGGCAGCACCGAGCGGCGACGGCACCGAGCGGAAGCTTTAGCTGGAGGCAACACCGAGCGGCGGCAGCACCGAGCGGTGACGGTGGCACAGACGGCAGGGAGCAGCGGCGGCAGAGCAGCAGGGGCAAGCAAAAATCGCCGGAGCTAACTAGCTGCAATCGGGAACCAAACAGGGAAAGGGGAAGAATCGGTCGGGCTGGTGAGCTATTAAGTTGACAATAAGTGTCGGCTATTTAAAAAAACCGACACCTAAACCTATAGTGTCGGTTATTTAGTTATGAACCGACACCTATACTAAGTGTCGGTTATTTAAAAAAACCGACAACTAAACCTATAGTTTCGGTTATTTAGTTATGAACCGACGCCATATGTAAAATTTTGGAGCCAATTTTTTCACTGGAATTTTGGGTTTGGCGGTTTAGTTTAGGTGTCGGTTGTTTATTAATTAACTGACACCTATTAAAAGCGGTACCCGTGTCTGGGCTCCCTAAGAAGATTGGATGTCAGTTTATGTAATCAACCGACACTGTAGACATTAGGTGTCGGTTTTTGTAAACTACTGACACCTTGAAAAGTGGCTTTATAAGCCATTTCTGTAGTAGTGTACCATAGTGGATTGACTTGAAGAACCACCATCTTGGCGCTTCATCATATTCATCATATCCACCATCATTTTCATCATGTCAGGGTTGGCTATAGTTTGGGATGGAACAATGGGAGGAGGTGAAGGGATGTAGTTCCGATCACAATGTTCCCCTTTAGTAGAAGCCCAATGGCAAGAATTCTCAGCAAGGTGCTCAAACAAGGGCCATGACTCCTCAGGTTGCTTTGCCATGAAGGTTCCTCGACATGACGAATCAACATTGTTTTGGCTCAAATCCCATAGCTCAGTGCAGAAAGCTTAAACCAACTGCCATAAGGGTACCTCATGATGGGGGCATCACACATGAGCTTTTTGAACCTTTCCCATGCCTCGTGGAAAGGTTCATTTTCTTTTTGGGAGAAGGTAGTGATACATCTTTGCATTTGGGTTAGCTTGGAAATTGGGAAGAACATCTTGAGAAACTCGTTCTTTACCGCATTCCATGTCACCAACTCTAGGTTGGAGATGTACCATTCCTCGGCTTTTCTTTTTGAGAGAATGGGAAAAGTGTCCTCCAGATGGAGTCATCGGTGGAGGTGGGTGTGCGGAAAGTGGAACAAGTTTCAAGGAAGGCGTCGATTTCGTGGTAGGGGTTATCATTATCCATCCCATAGTAAGTGGGAAGGAGTCCAATAAGTGTGGCTGGGATGGAGAATTGTTGATCGGGAATTCGGTCAACAAGGATGGCAATGGGGGAATTGTAGTTCCCCAGGGTGAAGTATTCATTGAGAGGGCAGTTGGGTTGTGGTGGAATATCCCCATGAGGGATTTGAGCTTCATGGTCACCCATCTTGACTGCTTGGTGTTGTTTGCGGCAGTTTTGGTGTCTCCTTCTACCTATCTCGGGGTCATATAACACCAAGTCGGGACAAGTCAAACACATACTACGCATGCACAACTGTCACCTGTGCATTACACAAACAAGCAACAAAAGACAAGTTAGAATGATAATATGCAAAACGTAAACAAAGAATAAAGAATACAAATGGCGAGGGTAGTAGGAAAGGCTAAGCTACACTAACTCGCTAGGTCGAGCACCTCACTCCCCAACAACAGTGCCAGAAAGCTTGGTGTGAATCTTCTCAAGGCCACACACTAGCCAACTAAAGGTGGCTAGATGCAACCCTAAGGGAAAACACATGGATCTCTCAAAATTTGTATAAGGACCTAGTCCAACAAACATGCTCAACTAATCACAATTACCCGCAAGCACACATGATCGTGTTATAGTATAGGCTAGTGGTAAGATTTGGGTCGATCTCAGTGAGAGAGGGGGAGCTAGAGCTAGGTTTGTGTTGTCTATGTTCCTAAAGAGGAGTCTAGGGTTTGAGGGTTTAAAGTTGGGTTTGGTTTTTTTATGCTACAATTGCAAGCAATAAAGAGTAAGAAAGAAACTAAGTTAAAAAAAATTCTAGATTACTCTAGCAAGTAAGGCTATCAAACTAAGAAAGGCAAGAAATTACGCTGAAGCAAGGAGTTACACTACACTACTAAGCTATGTTATCAACTAAGGTGCAAGCTAAGCAATTAGACAAGAAAGAGCCTAAGCTATCACTAATTACCCAAATTAACACAAGCAACATCAAATGATTCCTAATTACTTGAGCAAGAACTAACTATCTAGAACTAGGAAATTAGTTAAGAATTAACAAAGGCAATTGGCTACACTAGCATTAACAAGCTAAGAGGGAGAAAGTGGATTTTAAGTAGTATGATGGATATGTGGGCCATTTGGGAATGGAACTTGATATTAGTTGGGGGAAGGTCAACATAGTATGAAAATATCACATTTGAATCTAGATTACCAAACCAAACAACAAGGCAAATTCTATTAGAATATACCCTATATTACTAGTTGGAAAACTAGGGCTAGGTGTAATTCTAGTAGGACTTGTCACATCTAGGTTTCTAGGGTAAGTGGTATTAGGGAAATCGAGAGCCAAGGGTAAGAATGGGAGTAGAGATGAGGATATTTCACCTCATGTTACTTTCCATCTAACCTTTAGGAGACTCTAAGAAATTGCACTAATCACACTTACACTAGCTACTAAGATCTCACACTCACTTGTTGAAGAAGGGAAATGTATGTAGGAACAAAGGGGACTAGCTAGGGATCCACTAATTTGGCCTAGAAGCCATTTGATGAATGCATATTCATCATGATTTCAGTCGCCATCCTTGGCCCAATTTGGGCTAATGCACTTGCTTTTATTTCTCAAATCCTACAATATACGACTTTACTCAATCTGTGGATTATCAAGGCTTATTGACTAAACCTAGATGTTTCTCATGTAGGTTGAGTAGGGCATGATGAAGTCAGATCTTGAACTAGAGCCCACCCTCTGGTAGAGGGCCCACCTTCCCTCGAGTCAATACCCACTAACCCTAGAGATCACGATCATCACCTTGGTGTGCTTCACCGTCCACCTCCATCAACCATCTTCTTCTCCACACACAACATCGCGATCTCCTCATCATCACCCTCTTCGCACCTACTTGTGGTTTGCTCCTCATGATTTGCTAGCTACACCAAAACTAAGAGTACCCTCATAGTTTCAAGAATGCAAGAGGACCCTCATGATCTTAGGACCGCATGAAGGTCCTAGTGGTCTCCTGCTCCCCGCCGATGTGCCTTCACCACCACCAACTCTGACACACATGCAGCCTCCACTCATGATCTCTTCCTTCACCTGTACCTTGCAACCATCACATACAACCACCATCAACAACACCTTCTCAACCCTCATCTCATCCTCACGATTTGGTGGTCTTTGACCCTCCTCACTGTCTCAAGACCGTTTAGAGGGCTTCACAATCCTAGGACTAGGTGGGCATCTTCCTCATCTTCTCTTCCCTCGAGCTCACCTACAGCTCCGCTCCACCTTCTCTTCTCAAATACACAACAATGATCTCATCCTCCTCACCCAGACTACGACAACCACCAACAATGACCACCACCTGCCACTCCACCGTGTTCCTTCCTCACAGTCTTGAAATCATATGGAGGCCTCTCACTTTCCAAACCACGAGAGGAGCCTCACGGTTCCATGACCGTGAGGAACCCTAATTGGTTTTCATCTACCTTTCACAGTCTGCCCCCTCCTCCTCACGGTCCCAAGACCACAAGAGCCCCCATGGCTCCAAGACCGTGAGCTGCGCCCTCACGATCTTCGGAGACTGCATGAAGGAAATTGAAGACAACGATCATGCTTGGATGTGAGACCACAAGGAGAAACCGCATGGATGACAAAACCATGATAAAGGCATCCGTTGCCCAAGACCGAACGGAGGAAGACCGATTGGAGCATTTGGTCCTTCAGGACCGTGAAGAAGAGATCGAGATCAAAACTGTTTGATCGTTGTTTGGACTTAAAATTGCTTGGGCGGCTACTGGTCTTCAAGATTGCATGAAAGCCCAAGGTCGCACGACGACCTAAAGAGTGGAAACTATAAAGGATCGTGTTCTTAAGACCAAACAACCAAAACCAATAAGTAGCTAAATGGTCTTTGAGACCATTAAGTTTTTTTAACGTTGATCCAAGACCACTAGGCCAGGTCCTAATCCTATAAATATCCATGCACACATACCTCCCAAGCATCAGATCCTAGGATGCTGCCAGGGTGCGTGATCACACGCACGACCCCTGGGAGAATCTCGATCATCAGCAATCACCACCAAGATACATGCATCCACGTTCAACCCCCTAGTAGAGTACGATCTCAACAACCAAGTCTTATAGAAGGCTTGCACATCCATACAATCAACAACACCCACCCACATTCACAAGATACTCCTCTGACTGCGAGCAAGGAGGATGAGAAGAGAAGGAAGGAGGAGAGAGAAAGTCTACCCCTCTAATGTAGTGTCCCTCGCTCCTCATCTAGATCTTCTCCGACATGGCGTAGAAGATTGTATCTTCACCAAGATGCGACCATATTATGCATCATGCTCATGGCGGAATCTTCCCTCTCTCTTGTTCTTTTTGTTTCTCTCATCATGAGCGAGTAGTTTCCTTTCACTGGGGTGTGGGGACTAGCCCCGCTACCCATGCTTATATATCTTTTCATTAAACATTCCATGGCATGTATATAACTTTTCATTTTATTATTAATCATCAATGTGTGCTAGTGGATTGATCACCTGCTTGCATTATCTTATTCGTTCCTATGTTGTGAGAACTTTAATATGTAGGAGTTGAATGTCGATTAATGTGGTTGACTCTCTGATGAGAAATCAGATGGGATTCCCTGAGGTTGTAAGTGTGTTATCTATGAGGGGACAAGCCATCTAGCCTACAGTGACACTTCTTTGTGCCTAATGCCTGTATAGGGGGCCCGTAACTTCAGTTGGATATCAATATATTTGGAGCCTTAAGTGCATGATTTGGATGGCGACGAGACATATGATGCCTGAGGTGATGCTCACATAACCCTGAACATCCTAATTAAGGGTTCGCAATAGCTATATTTGGATATTTATATCTTGCCTGGATGTTGGTGTTTGGATACGTTTGCATGTGTAGTAGCGGTGAAACCTGAGACCATCCTAGTGATCCCCATCATTAATCTAGATTCAAATTTAATCATGCACTTTCCTTTTCTTGCACTTATTTAGTTAAACTCATATCAACCTTCGTTTTAAGTATTAGTCTTACTTGATCTGGACCCGGCTAGTATCAGATTCTTAAAACTTTTGTCCTTTGGGATTTGATCCTCAACTATACTGCGATAAGACCCATCCACTTGCAGGTGGAATTATTGCAAAAGGTTTTGGTTAAAAACTCTGGGATTTCAACCCCGAGTGAATTTGTTAGCGCGATAATAGACCACTTCAAATTCTCGTGCCGTTGCTGGGGTAGTTAAATCTAGTTCTTTTGAGGCTAATCTAGGATTTTTCTTTTTCTTTTTGATACTATTGATCATTCTCTTGAATTCAGTTCTACGTCATCAATCTTACTTCTGAAATATCTTTCCATCCCATGTACCTCCAAAGTCTAGTGTATGTGTCGTTCGGACAGTCCCAGACTATCTGCTAGCTTTGACCCTGAGATCGAACAAACCATTCATCGTCAAAGTAGAGAGAACCAAGTAAGGATGGCTCAAGAGGAGGAAATAGCCCAAAGGGTTGCTCAAGCCCTTAATGCACAATGAGAAAGTCATATGCAAGAAGCCCGAGCTGTAGTTCAAGAAGAAATCCAAGCAGCTCAAGCGGCAGCTCAACAAGTTGCGCTACAAAAAGACCTTAGGGAGTTCTCAATCCCTAAAGTTGTTGATGTTCACCACCCAGTACAACCTCCCCCCATCAACGCTCCAAATTTTGAGATACGGGCACATTGGATCACTTTACTTCAAAACATCCCATTCTATGATAAGCAAGGAGAAGACAGTCAGGAACATCTCCTGAGGTTTATAGATCTATGTGCTATGATAAAGCAAAATGGAGTCACAGATGATGCCATCTGACTCCATCTCTTCAAATATTCTCTTCCTGATAGAGCTATGAGTTGGTACAACTCCTTGCAATGTGAACCCATCACCACTTGGGAACAACTTCAAAATGTTTTTCTGGAAAAGTTCTATCCTCCTTCTCTCACCTATGAAATTAGGGGTTGAATAACACAATTTACTTAGGTCCCTGGAGAAACCCTTACAAAAGTGTGGGAAAGATACAAAGAGCTCCTACGCAAGTGTCCACATCATGGAATCCGCAAGAATCAACTTATTGAAATCTTTTATAGGGGTGTGGATGATGATATCAAGAAGTTCCTAGACTCCTCATCTGAAGGAAACTTCATGAGTCAAAGTTATGACAACGCATAAAAGGTTGTCACCCTTGGAGCTGAAAATCAAGCTAATTGGGGTTGATCTGTAGATAAAGGAGTGCTGAAGGTAGCTATGGCTGAGGCTATTTCTGAGTACAAGTCTATAGTTGAATCCCTCAAGCTCCTAGATGCCAAGCAAGACCATCTCGAATCATCTCTTGCTACCTTTTGAAAGAAGACACTCACCCCCTCAACAACAAGAACAGATCAAGTTAGCTTCACTGTTCTTTGAATCATGCAAAGGCACTGATCATTCTACATTAGCCTGCAATGTTCTCTATGATGTTGTTCTAAGCAACGTTTGTGACCAAGGAGATAATAGGAAAATGGAACATCTTAAGGCTATCAACACCATCCCTAGTCAAGGATACTACAATATGAATCGGAACAGGAACCATCATGGTTTTCAATATGGAAATCCTTCAGGAGCGGAAAACTCCCAGCAACTTGGTTCAACAACGAACAATGAGTTCCACCGAGATTCCACTTCAATCAACAACAAAACTTCAAAAATCAGGGAAACTTTAGAGGTAACTTCCCGAATAGGAACTACAACGATTATCAAAACAATTCTCAATTCTAGAAACCCAACCAAGTCCCTTACCAAAACCGACAACAAGGGCAACAAGACAGTCCCATCTCTCCTAATGACAAGCTAATGACCATTGAGAAGATGTTGCAGTCGTAGGAGACTATGATAGCTAACCAGCAAGCCCATTAGAAGGCCATTGAATCTCAACTAGCTCAACTTGCAACCAGCATGAAGCCACCTGCTGGAACCTTTGCTAGCCAACCAGAGAACAATCCTAAGCACCCTGAGCAACTGAAGGCTATCACCACCAGGTCCAAAAATGATTATTCTACTCCTCCTGTCAAGACACCTATGGTTATTACAGACGGGGATGACTTTGTGATTGTCCAAGACTCTACAACACCAGAGTCTCAACCAAAAGGGGGGGTAACTGGTGATAAGACGGACAAGGCAAGTCCTGAAGAACCTACTGTTGCAGAAATAGAAACACTAGAGCCAGTTATACCAGTGTACAAGCATCATCCCCCTTTCCCTACTCGTTTAAAGAAAACAAAGCTTGATACTCATTTCAATAAGTTCAAGGAAGCTATGAAGAAGCTTCACGTTGATATACCCTTTCTAGATGTGTTGGCTAAGATACCAGCCTAGACAAAGTACTTGAAGTCACTTCTCACCAAAAAATATATAACTGAAGAATATGAGACAGTCAAGTTACCAACAACCACTTCTGGCATTCTTCAAAGCAAGATGCCAAAGAAGTAGAAAGATCCATGATCTTTTGGGATCTCTTGCCATATTGGTGATTCCTCCTGTAAGAAGGGATTGGCCGATCTTGGTGCTAGTATCTCCATCATGCTACTTAGCATTTGCAAAAGGCTAGGATTTTTTGAGCTTCTCCCAATCGGCATAACCATACAGCTTGCAGATAACTCTATGACTCTCCCCTTGGGAATCATTGAAGATGTCCCTGTCAAGGTAGGAAAAGACTCTTATGTTCCATGTGACTTCGTCATCATGGACATAAAAGAAGATGCCAGATACCCTCTCATCTTTAGCCGTCCATTCCTTGCTACTACAAGAGCTATGATTGATGTTGAAGCAGGAACCTTGCTCCTTTGACTAGGTAAAGAAACTCTTGAGTTCAAAGTTTTTGAATGTATGCGAAGACCAAGCATGCAAGAAAAAGTCTATTTGATTGATTGCATAGAGCAGATGTCACTCCTCACGCAAGAAGATTATGAACAAGAAGATCCTTTAGGAGTGGCTCTGACTAATCCAAATGCAGATAGTTCAGTTGACAAACAAGTGAAAACTTGTGTTCTCCACCTTGACACTACTGAAGAAGATCATGTAGCCAAATTTGAGGAACTCAAGGTTGTGAATGTTACTGAAGAACCGTGTGAGAAACCAAAAGCTCCTGAAATGAAACCCCTACCCAAAGGACTAAAGTATGTGTTTCTAGATGACATCAAGGTCTGCCCAGTCATCATAAATTTAGATCTAACGGCAGAACAAGAAGATAAACTCTTGAAGGAATTAAAGGAAAGAAGGAAAGACATCAGTTACAAGATGAGTGATCTCATCGGGGTTAGTCAAGCATTGTGTATGCACAAAATCCCAATGGTGGAAGACCACAAGACAACTTTTGATCATCAATGAAAGCTAAATCCAAATATGAAAGAAGTAATCGACTATGAAGTTATCAAATTGCTTACTACAGGGATCATCTATCCTATATTTGACTCACCATGGGTATGTATGGTGCATGTTGTCCCTAAGAAAGGTGGCACTACTGTTATACAAAATGAAGATAATGAACTCATCCCCACACACACAGTCACCGGGTGGAGGATCTGTATCGATTATAGGAAGTTGAACAAGGCAACACGTAAGGATCATTTCCCGATGCCTTTTCTTGACCAAGTCTTAGAGCGGTTGGCTCACCAAGAATATTTCTTCTATTTTGATGGTTACTCTAGATTCTATCAAATACCTATACGTCCAAATGACCAAGAGAAAACAACTTTTACTTCCCCATTTGGCACATACGCTTTTAGAAGAATGCCATGTGGGCTTTGTAATGCACCTGCAACCTTCCAATGCTGCATGGAAGCTATATTTGCTAGTCTAATTGAAACTATTATGGAAGTTTTTATGGATGATTTCTCTGTATATGGGGATTCATATGACTTGTGCCTGAAGCATCTCTCTCTTGTCCTCAAACAGTGTGATGAAGCACATCTTGTTTTAAACTGGGAGAAGTGCCACTTTATGGTAAAGGAAGGCATTATTCTTGGCCATAGAGGCAGTAGCCAAGGAATCAAAGTAGACAAAGTTAAAATTGAAGTAATTTCCAAAATCGCTATCCCAACAAATGTAAGAGAAGTTCACAAATTCCTTGGTCATGTAGGATTTTACAGATGGTTTATAAAGGATTTCTCCAAGATAACCAAGTCGATGACGAATTTGTTGCTAAAGGATGTTGATTTCCATTTTAACGAAGAATGTGTCAAGAGTTTCAAAAACCTGCAACATTCTCTTACAACAACACCCATCATCAGAGCTCCAGATTGGGATCACCCATTTGAAATTATGTGTAATGCCTGTAATTACGCTGTGGGTGCTATTTTATGCCAATGTATAGAGAAGAAACACTATGTGATCTACTATGCATCAAAGACCCTTGACAAACCTCAAAGGAACTATGCAACTATAGAGAAGGAACTTCTTGTAGTCATGTATGCCTTTGACAAGTTTAGATCCTACGTCATTGGTTCTAAAGTCATTATCTACATGAATCATGTCGCTATCCATTACCTCCTAGCGAAGAAAGATGTTAACACAGGTAATCAGATGGATTCTCCTCTTGCAAGAATTTGATCTGGAGATAAGAGATAAGAAAGGTACAGAGAATGTTGTGGCAGACCACGTTAGTCACATCCACACTCTAGAAACTGAGAAGATCCCGATTAATGATTCTCTTCCAGATGACCAACTCATGAAAGTCTCAGAAGCTACCCCTTAGTACTTGGACTATGTGAACTACCTTGTCGCTGGTGTCATCCATCCTGAATGCACCGGGAATGAACTGAAGAAATTCATGCATGATGTGAAGATGTATCACTGGGATGAGCCATACATGTTCAAGCTTTGTGTTGATGGTCTCTACAGACGTTGTATCGCTGAGGAAGAAGCCCAACCTATTTTAGAACAATGTCACTCAGGCCCAGTTGGAGGCCATATGAGTTCTAAGAAAACTACTTTGAAAATTTTGCAATGTGGTTTCTTTTGGCCAACCATATTCATGGATTCCTACAACGTTGTTCTAGTGTGTGACAAATGTCAGAGAACATGTTACATAACAAAAAGAGATGAGACGCCACTTTGTGGCAAGAAGTCGAGATATTTGATGTTTGGGGAGTGGACTACATGGGTCCATTCCCATCCTCACATGGATTTTCCTACATCCTAGTCGCGGTTGATTACGTATCAAATTGGGTAGAGGTCATACTGGCCGTCACTAGCGATTCAAAACCTATTATCAAAATGTTCAAGGATATTATTTTTCCCTATTCCAGAGTCCCACGAACGGTGATATCTGACAGAGGTTCTCATTTTCTGGAAAGAAGCTTTGAAGCATTGTTGAGGAAATATGGTGTAACACACAAGGTAGCCTCCCCCTACCATCCCCAAACAAGTGGACAAGTAGAGGTTTCTAACCGTGAACTCAAGGCTGTCTTGGAAAAGACAGTAGGACACAACCGAAAAGTTTGGTCAGTGAAAATAAATGACGCCTTATGGGCCTACCGAACCGATTTTAAGACTCCTCTTGGAACCACACCATTTTGATTAACCTATGGAAAGTCATGCCACATGCCTGTAGAACTGGAAAAAAAATCATGGTGGGAAATCAAACAGCTGAATTTTGACATAAAGAAAGCTGGTGAAGCTATGATTCTGCAATTTCAAGAGGTGGAAGAACTGTGGATGACAACTTATGAGAATGCACGAATCTACAAAGAACGCATGAAGCTTTGGAATGATGGTCATCTGAAAAGAAAGGACATACAAGTGGGTGACCAAGTTCTACTGTTCAACTCAAGATTGAGGATATTCCCAGGGAAACTCCATTCTCGTTGGTCTAGACCTTACATTGTCAAGAGTATCTACCCGCATGGTGCTTTCATTTTATGGAGTGAACATTCAGGAGAATTTGTGGCTAATGGCCAACGCCTAAAGAGATATTTCACCTCAGCTGACATAGGAACCAAAGCAATGCTGGATCTTACCAATCTGACGTATCCACCAAAAAATTGAAGGATTCACATCAAGCCATTGACATAAAACAAAGGCACTTGTCGGGAGGCAACCCGATCAATAATTTTTTTTTACTTTTAGTTCTGAATTAGAAAATTTCAATAATTTCATTTTTACTTTGTAGATAATTTTGCACTGAACAAATATCGCATCGCACGATGATATCTTATGTTCTTATTAGTCTTCATTTTTGAGATTTTCAGATGGAGGACGCACGCTGATTGGAACGCAACCACATCTGGTGGTCCAACCGGCATGAATTTTCCCCTCCATCTCGGAGTTAGAGTTTGCTCAGGACAAGCAAAATTCTATGTTCGGGGTGGAGGGTGGGTGGTATGTACTTTACTTTCCACCCACTCCTATCTATTTCAGACTTAATATTTTTTCGTTGCGATTTTGAACAATTTTTTCAAAAAAATCAAAATTTAGAAGTTTTCAAATTAGTTTGTATAGAAACTTGATGAATTTTTGATGCTTTTTGTTTCAATCAAAGCCATTACCTAGTCGGATATCCCTTTTTTCATGCAGTTTTGAATCATTATACCCTACTGATTCGAAGCAAAGCCTCAAAGGGGACAATTTCTGAAACTAGCCAATGGTTAGAAATCACCGTGTGAAGCTTATGAATCCTAATTTCATGATCAATAAATATGGCAAGTGTCTATCTAACTGAGAGGGATCAATCACATTGTGCTTCCTAATTGATGAGTGGAACAACAACATGGAATCTCCACCAGATCCTCATAAAGTCATTATTTGAGCAAAGTAGGATGAGGAGAACAACCCGGTGCACTGAATTACAAACCAAGTTGCATTCTGATCTGAACTCTATTCTACACTTCTTCTATCATCTTCTTACCCCTCCGTCCAACAAAAAGAAACAAAAATAGCCAATATAGTGCCAAACCCTAAGTTTGGGGTGGCACCCTCTCTCTCTCTCTCTCTCTTTATTTGCTTCTTCCATACCACTGGCTATGTAATAGGGGCGTATCACCAAGAAAAGATGCCAATGTGCACACAAAAATGCAATCTCGAGTCAAATAGAGGAGAGATTCGAACAAAAAAATGCAGTCAATGTAATTGCAATCATATAATAAATCTCGAGTCAGATAGAGGAGAGATATACAAATTCCTTCCATACCACCCTTCACTCCCTTTTCCACCTAAAGGCACAATGAATGCCTCCACTATCTTGAAAAATACCAGTGTCAGATCAGGTGCACAATTGTTGTTCTGCGGGTGTCTCTGGACTCTTACGAAACTCTTAGAAATGCTTGTTGTTGGAAAAAGTGAGGAGGAAGTGATGTTGGAAAACAAACTCAGAAATGAACATATGGTAAGATGTGTGTGGTGATCATAGGAAGTTGAGATTTAGACCAAGTAGAAAGGAAGCAATCGTGATGTGAAGAGGAGGCAATCACATGATTTGAAAGTATTCATTTGGTGACTGTTTTAGATTTTGTGTTACTCAAGGATGAGCAACGTTTAAGTTGGGGTGTTTTGATGAATGCATATTCATCATGATTTCAGTCGCCATCCTGGGCCCAATTTGGCTCAATGCACTTGCTTTCATTTCTCAAATCCTACAATAAATGACTTTACTCAATTTTTGGATTATCAAGGCTTATTGATTAAACTCATATGTTTCTCATGCAGGTTGAGTAGGGTATGATGAAGTCATATCCTCAACTAGGGCCCACCCTCTGGTTGCAGGCCCACCTTCCCTCGAGTCAACACCCAGTAAATTGAGAGATCGTGATCATCACCTTGGTGTGCTTCACCCTCCACCTCCATCAACCATCCTCTTCTCTACACCGCTCACGATCTCTTCCTTCACCTGCTCATCACAGCCATCACATACAACCACCATCAACAGCACCATCTCAACCCTCATCTCATCCTCACGCTTTGGTGGTCTTTGACCCTACTCACGATCCCAGGACTGCGTAGGCATCTTCCTCGCCTTCTCTTCCATCGAGCTCACCTACAGCTTCGCTCCTCTTCTCCTCTCCAACACACAGTGATGCTCTCATCCTCCTCATCCAGACCACAACAGCCACCAACAACGACCACCACCTGCCACTCCATTATCATCCTTCCACATAGTCTTCTTCTCACAGTCTTGAAACCGTATGGAGGCCTCTCAATTTACAAACAGTGAGAGGAGCCTCACAGTTAGCCATGAACCCTAATCGATTTTCATCTACCTTTTGCGGTCTTCCCCCTCCTCCTCACGGTCCCAAGACCGTGAGAGCCCCCATGGCTCCAAGACTGAGAGGAGCACCCTCACGATATCCCGTGACTGCAGGAAGGAAACCAAAGACAACAATCATGCTTGGATGTGAGACTACAAGGCAAAACTACATGGACAGCAAGACCGCGAGAAAGGCATCCGTTGCCCAAGACCGAATGGAGGAAAACCGATTGGAGCATTCAGTCCTTCAGGACCGTGAAGAAGAGACCGAGATGAAAATGGGTTAATCATTGTTCGGTCTTCAAATCACTTGGGAGGCTACTGGTCTTTGAGACCTCATGAAAGCCCAAGGCCACACGATGACCTAAAGATCGGAAACCGTGAAGGATCGTGTTCTTAAGACCGAACAGCCAAAACTGATAAGGAGCAAAATGGTCTTTGATACCTTTAAGTTTTTTTAACGCTGATCCAAGACCACTAGGCTAGTTCCTAATCCTATAAATATCCACACACACCTGCCTCCCAAATCATCAGATCCTGGGATGCCGCCGGGCTGCGTGATCACATGCTTGACCCCTGGGAGGATCCCGATCATCAATAACCACCACCAGGCTACATGCATCCACGTTCGACCCCCTGGTGGAGTATGATCTCCACAACCAAGTCTTGCAGCAGGCTTGCGCATCCATCCAATCAAAAATGCCCACCTACATTCACAAGCTACTCCTCCTACTATGATCAAGGAGGATGAGAAGAGAAGGAAGGAGGAGAGAGAAAATCTGCCCCATATGCCATGGTGTCCCTTGCTCCTCGTCCAGATCTGCTCTGACATGGCATAGAAGACTGTATCTTCACTGAGCTGTGACTATATCCTACATCATGCTCATGGAAGAATATTCCCTCTCACTTATTCTTTTTGTTTCTCTCATCATTTGTGGGTTGTTTCCTTTCGCTGGGGTGTGGGGACTAGCCCCGCTGCCCATGCTTATATGTCTTTTCATTAAACATTCCATGGCATGCATATCACTTTTCATTTTTTTGTTAATTGTCGATGTGTGCTTGTGGATTGATCACCTTCTTGCATTTATCTTGTTCGTTCCTATGTTGCGAGAACTTCAATATGTAGGAGTTGAATGTCGATTAACGTAGTTGACTCCCTGATGAGAAATCGTATGGGATTCCCTGAGGTCGTAAGTGCATGATCCGTGAGGGGACGAGCCATCTAGTCTTCAGTGACACTTCAGTGTGCCTAATGCATGTATAGGGGGCCCATAGCTTCAGTTGGATATTTGTATCTTCGGAGCCGTATGTGCATGATCTGGATGGCGACGAGACATCTGATTCCTAACGTGATTCTCACGCAAACTTAAACATCCTAATGGAGGGTTCATAGCAGCTCTATTTGGATAGTTATATCTTTCCTGGATGTTGGTGTTTGGATACATTAACATGTGTAGTGGCGGTGAAACTCGGGACCATCCCAGTGATCCCCATCATTAATCTAGATTCAACTTTAATCCCACACTTTACTTTTCTTGCACTTACTTTATCTAGACCCGGCTAGTATAAGATTCTTAGAAACATTGTCCTTTGGGATTTGAACCTGAACTATATTGTGATAAGACCCATCTGCTTGCGGGTGGTATTATTGCACAAGGTTTTGGTTAAAAACTCTGAGTTTTCAACCCCGAGTGAATTTGTTAGTGTGATAATAGACCATGTCACCATTCCTAAGATTGCCACATACATTCCAATTTCTCCTAGAAGCTAAGTGTCATCAAGCATCACAAAACAAGCAATCTATGTTAAAAGCACAAACCACATGCAATATAATGGGAAATGAGATAGCAGCAAAAGGCAATCATCATAGAATGAAATTATATTAAATACAAGTTATTTTCATCCAACATGGTATCAAAGTCACATTTTAACCCCAAATAGCCCACCACTAGGGGCATAGCTAGACATGCTCAAAGAAAAGATAAAAGAAATCAGAAGAAGGGGATAGGACTCCATGGAGATCGAAGTGGCTTCTTCATCTTCACCTCCTAGATGTTGTAGAATGACCTTCCTCCTCCAAGGTGGGTGAAGGACATGGAAATGAAGGGGGTGGTAAAAAACCTAGAAAAGTAGGTTTTTTTGCTAGAAATGAGGTTGAAATGGTGGATGTATGGCTTGAATGAAAGGAAGGAGGCAATGGATTCCATAGAGTAGGTGGAGGGGAGTAATGGCAGCTAACCTAGTGTTGTGGCCATCACCCATGTATATATAGGTGGTGGTGAGGCACAAGGGTAAGTACGAGCAATGTGGGGAAATCAGTGGTAAAAATGGGTAGGTTTAGCCGGTCACCACGGCCGTGTTGAAGTAACACAAACATGGTGGGTGTTGCATGGCATGGTCGTGGACTGTGCAACAGATGAGGTGGAAAATATAATTAAAGTGGTAAGTGAGTATGGTGGTCACGGTTGTCGTGGGGTGCAACAGTCGTGGTGGGTAGAGGGTACCACAACCGTGTGGGTTACGACGACCGTGTTGGAGGAGGGAGGCCATGGGCAAGGTCACTCTTAGGTTGGTGTGCCTTTAGCTCACCATAGGTGTGGTGAGCACGATGGTCGAGGGGTCCTTCATGGATCATGGTCATGTTGATGGCCACGACCGTGGTCATTCATGTGTAAATTGGACCAACTCCCTGTTGATTTTTAGTATTTTCATTCATAAATCACCACAGTCATGTTGATGACCACATGTGATGTGGAAGGCGCTAGCCACAACCGTTCTGGGGGGCACGACCATTGGGTCTTCAGTGACCACGTCCATTGTGATGACCACGGTCATGGTCATTCATGTGTAAATTGAGCACCTTCCCTGCTACTTTTAGAACATAATTCCCCACGACTGTGGTGATGTACCACAACCATTATGGGGCTTCTTGGTGTTGTTCTTCACCTTGACTTCTTCATCTATCCTCCTTTTTCTTTGAATTCATCTTGTGCATCCAAGGGAAGCTCGAGGAAGAGATAGGACAACTCTTGAGGTGTAAGACCCCAAAGACGTTCTTCATTTCTCTCCCATTCATCAATGTATGCATAAGTGCCCTAAAATACACACAATAGGAGGCATAAGTGCATTTATCATAAAAGATCATATTGGAGGGAATTACTTGTAATCTACAATGTTCAGATGTGATTATCATGCAAAAAGGCACAGGATGAAGTCCTAAAATAGTGTTGCATCAGATCTCAATAGCAACCCCCTTCTTACCAAAAGAAAGAAACACTAGGAAGCTCACATAATACACATCTTCAAACTCACATACTACTTGTACACTCTGGGATAGTCCAACTTGTCACCTTGGTATCTGCTTCACGTGATATAAGCAACTCACATTCCTGTCTAATCCACTTCTCCACCATCTTAACCAACTCAAAACATATTGGAGGAGTCTTCCTAACTCTTGGAAGGCTAAAAAAGAATGCTCATCACAAAACATCATGATTTGGAACCAAGGTCCAAAGAAACCATGTACTATAACAAGGCATTCACCCCCCAGGATCAGAATGAATCCACATGTACCATGTGGCATAAGATCCACTTGAAAGACATACTTCCCATAGAACCACAACATTATCTAGGGGTTAATAGTAAGGGGCTACTGATTCTACCTTCATCATGCAAGTTACATTTTTTATGTATCATTTTACCATTTTTTATTTGGGTCCCTTTCCATCACCATAAGAATTATCTTTATTATCGTACTTCATTGCTCTTTCTTATTGACGATTAATCATTATTATGTGGGCATACATTGATGTTATCTTGTTTATTCCTCAATTACCAAGGGAGTAGGTCATGATGTTTCACATTTTCTTCATTAATTTCCTTTACATGTCATGATGAATTTATTTTAACACTTTCTCACATATGTATGTTACTCAGGCTCCATTTTATTCATCTGTCATTGTACTTATTCATCTTCTCATATCACACTTATCTTAAGAGTTCTCTTATTCTTACATGGATTTTGTACATTGGATCATATAATTCACATTGATTAACCTCTCTTTTACTTGATTAACTTCTAAAGTTATAGCTTCAAGAACTCTTCTTTAGCTTACTTGTATTCATATTTAGGTTCCATGGTCTTGTATCTTTCTCTCTAGTTACCAAACATTGAAGTGTTTGATTATTTACACTATGACTTCTATCTTTTTTAAGGTAAGATTGAGATATTTTTACCATGATTTCATATTCATTATGCTCTTAAGATTGTTTCAAATCGACTACTTTTTTTGTTGAACCCAGCTCATCTATTGCTTTTTTTTTAGTTATAGTAAAATGTATAAGTAATTATGTACACGCTTTGTGGAATCACCTCCAAGTAATTGTACTTACAAATGATGTTTTAAAGGTAAAAGAAACATCCAAAAAAACTATACATGCTGACAAGGATGATATAAAAAGAGTGAGGACCAGTTCAATAGTAAGAGAAGTGATCACACCAAGACCATTAACACACCTAATGCTAAAGAATGTTAATGTCATTCAAGATGATAAGCCAAAGCCTATTTCCATCCTTATCGAAAAATCTATGAGTTCTATCATTCCTTTCTCTCCAATCTATAAAGAATTCAAGTGCAAACAATCAGAATTTGCTTACTATTATGCTTGCAGAGGTCATCCTCATGACCAGGGATCTGAAGCTTAAATTGAATGTTGGCTAAATTCTAGATTTTTTGAGTAAAGGCACACCTGAAAAACAAGTTTTCTACATCCTCCTCCTCAGCTTTGCCCAAGGGGCATCTGGAGGACAAATTGTTGCAAAAATGCTTAACATAATAGGAAGTTAAATGTCTACCATGTCCACTTTTCCATCCCAAAATATGATAGCTTCTGGGAGCTTTAAATCTCCAAAGCCTCTGAATAAAATGAATTGTGTTGTGTTTTGATCATATGCACTACCAAACAATTTTAAGATTAATATGAGAACTCCCATAAAAAACAACTACATCATCACCACCTTTAGGACTCAACAAGTCTTTTAAAAAAATAGACAAACTGTTGTCAAGTCTACAATCATCGTAGTACCAATCACCATTCTTCATCAAACAACTCACTTTATCATTGTTGCCAATACCCAACTGTATGACACTTTGTCTGCCTAGGATCTCAATTAGTAACTTAGCTCTAGGTAACTAGGAATCATTCTAAATAGAGAGATTAGAACCATCACCAAAAGAGTAGCTAATAAATATCCTTAGTTCATCTCTTTCAAATCGAATATTCCTAATAACCCAAGAAAAAGAATCACTAAGTAACACAGACCAAAAGGAAGATATAACCAAATATTTTTTTTTTGAATCCATTTGATCCAAACACTATCCTTTTTCTTAACAATATTCCACCAATTCAATAAAATAGAGGCTCGAACAACCTCTCTAATATTTTTGATTCCCATACCACCTTCACATTTAGGTCTCACAAGAACATGCCAATTAACAAGATGAGCAGACCTCTTTCTATCAGATCTACCCCAAATGAAATCATGAGTCTCTCAATTTCATCACAAACATAAAGAGGTAGAGGAACGACAGATGTCCAATATTGGAGGTAGCTGAAAGAATAGAGTGAACTAATTCAACTCTGCCCTACCATTGAGAGTTGGTTTGCCTTCCATCCTTCAAGCCATTTTTTAGTTCTACCCAATAGGGGGCTGCAATGACACTTCATCAACTTCTAATGAAAAGAGGAACTCCAAGATATATTTGAGTCAGGGATCCTTTATTGATACACAAAATTTACCCAATTATCGCTTTATCATATCCCTAACTATAAAGCACAACACTGTACTCATAGTTAATCTTCAATCACGTTGACTTGTAAAGTTTGTACAAGTCTCTTTTAATAGCCAAAGCACTTAACTCATCATCTTCAAAAATCACCATGAGATCATCATCGAAGATCATGTGCAACTACAACATTAGAAGAAGCCTTCAATGGATTGAGATGACCTTCCTTTACCTAATTCTCAAGTAACAAAGTGATCACCTGCATTACTAGAACAAAGATATAAGGAGCCATGGGGTCCCCCCGATGGACACCATTATTAGGTTTAAAAGACTCTGAGGCCTCTCCATTAATTAAAATCTCATAAGATATGGTATCAAAGATTTCTTTGAGCCAGATAACCCAATAGTGAGGGAAGTTCATCAAATCCAAATATGAAAGATAGCCTCCCAGTATATAGAGTCATACACCTTTTAAATATCAATTTTAAGACACAAATTGGCTTTACCTCCCTTCTTATTGAAGTCATGGATGAGTTCATTAGACAAAAGAACAACATCTTTTATACTCCTCCCTTTCAGAAAAGTACATCGACTACTACTGATTAAATAAGGAAGCACACATTGAAGCCTATTGGTTAGGAGCTTAGAGATGACCTTATATAAAACGTTGCACAAGGTTATCAGTCTCAGATTATTCAACTAATTTGACCCTTTGACTTTAGTTATAAGAGTTATAAAGGTTTAATTTGCCTCCTTGAGAAACCTGCTAGTGTTGAAAAAACTATAGACAACTTGGACCACTTCAGTACAAATGGTTCTCCAACAACCTTTGAAGAACTTACCATTTAATGCATCGGGCCGTGGACACTTGTCAAAGTCCAAATTTTTAAAAACCTCAATGATATCCTTGACATAAAACCATCTTTCCAATGCTATTTTGTTGACATCATTCAGCTTGGGAAAGTTAAGAGGGGATAGAACTTCCAGATTAGCAGAATGATTGTTATTAAAAACAATAGAGTAGTAGTCAACAATGTGCTTTTTGATAATAGCAATATCCGTACAAGTAACTACATCAATGGATAAAGCCCTGATATGATTGATATTTCTTCTAACCTTAATGGAAGCATAGAAGAAATTAGAATTAGAGTCTCCTTATTTTAAATAAGAAAATCTAGATTTTTTCCTAAGTGAGGATTCTTCATGTGCCTTAGCAACAAATGCATCTTTTCATCTCATACTAGCTTCAACTTGGAGAATGAAATTAGAGGTATCAAAGTCCAGTTTTGCTTGAGCCTTAATAGCAAGAAACTCTTTCTTTTTAGCCTCGTAAGACAGATTACCCAAATGAGTCTAATTCCATTCAGAGAGATCATACTTATCTGCCTGAACTAGGAGTAAAGTTTAAATATCGGAAAACTAGAGTAATTAACTGACCAACTTCTTTCAACAACTTCCACAAAGTCATCTCTTTTATACCATGCATTGATAAATCTGAAAGGGGACTTAATCTTAGCTCTAATACAAATACCCAAGGTCCAGATTTTATGATCACTAATAATATTGGAATGAAGGATCCCTTTACAATCAGCAAAAGCGGTCATAAACTTATCATTATAGATAATTGTATCAATGTAAGAAGTCACAAACCTATCGCCACTCTGGAAATTATCCCACGAAAAGGAAGGTCCATTAATACTAAGCTCAAACAAACCACAACTGAGCATACAATTGTTGAAATCCTCCTTAGATTTATTAGTAGCAGGATCCTTGCCCAATTTGTCATCCACCTTTCTAACAATGTTAAAATCACCAAAAATGTCCCAAGGTTCTACCATATTAGAACTAATTGCTTCAATATCATCCCAGAGAGGAACCCTATCATTATCAGGGTTATGACATTAGACAGAAGTTAAAAGAAGATCTTACCAGAACGCAAAATCCCAAGATGCTTAGATTGATCAGTTTCATGTAATTTCCTCACAACACAATTCTCATCCTTCTAGAGAACCACCACTCTGCCCAACACATTGGATTTGTGATTGGAAACCCAACTATATTTAGGAAAGTATTTTCTAATAAACCTACTCATCTTCCTTTCTCATACTTTTGTTTCATTTAACAAAACAATATGGGGTTTAAACTCACTACTTTGTTCCAGACTGAATAGGCTTTAAGATTAAGCCCTCTTACATTTTAGGAAAAATGTTAATGGAGCTATCCATTGGAAACCGTAGACACCAATACTTGACTGGTTTGATGCCTTGTCCCACTAAAAAATTCATCTTCAATAATCATCAAATTCTCAAACTTATTCAAAAGCATCGTTTGTGTCATTCAATATGTTAACAACAGGTGCCTTCCTACCTTTCCCCTTAGCTTTCCTTTTCTAGTTTCCTTTTTTAGCTTCAAAACTATCAATCTTAGCAACAACTGCACCACCTAAAGTAGGAGGACTAGAGAGATCAATTACAGAACCATGCATGCCTTCAACAGGTTCTGGTCCAGCAAATTCAGTAGCCAGACTATGCATAGAAGCGGAATCACCCTCTGAAAGATCATAAATGTCCTCAACGGATTCCTTGGGTACATGAAATTCATCTTCATCATTAGCATTAAATCATCAACAACATCCGTCCCATTTGACTCCACAACTTCAAAACTCCCCTTATGGGTAACCTTGACAACTAAAGAGTCAGAGTTAACAATAGGAACTCGATGCTGGAGAAATTTCTCAGTAACCTTGGGTGTAGGAATAGTAAGATCTTTCCTCACCCTAACTTTCTTTGTGTTGGGCCTAGTATAGTTTGCTTTACATTCAAAGTGCCCAAAATGATGGCAAACATATCACACTTTCGACATCCACTCATAATCAAAGTTAATCAAATGGGAAACACCTTTGTTACTAGATACTTCTAAATCCAAAGGAAATGAAGTAGTTGCTGGCAGAAAGACCTAAATCTTGGAATAATCCAGGTTTCTCAGCTCATAATTCAACAAATCAACACGGAGAGTGTTGCCAAGATAAGACCCAATTCTAGCAAACATTCCCATATCCCACACCTCCAAGGGTAGGTTGTGAATGTGAATCCAAACGGAATATTGGATAGTCTGAATATCTTTAGATCGTCCCTCGGCTTCCACATCATCAAGACAAGAAACTTGCCTCTGACAAAACAAATCCCACTATCCAGGACACTATACATATCCTCAGCTTTCAATAACCTAATAAGAAAGAATCCTTAGTTGTGGTTCATGATCTTGATGGAACCTTTCAAAATCTAGACCTGCAATAAGTATCTTTCCAGAGTAGGTAAGTGAGGCTTAAACTTGACAATATAACCAAATCAACATTGGTTTCACCATTTCACATTCTTCTCCGCCTCCTCCTCGGGGTAGATCAACTTCTAGTCTCTTATTTCAATATCAACATTCTCCAGCAAGGTGTTATACACTTTAGGTTTAACCAGATCTGCCCATGACTTAGTAACATGGATTTTAGAAGTCAAATTCTCTACAACATTTAGTACCAATGGAGAAGAGCCACTCTCATCAATAGTACAAGAATCACCTTCACCACCAGTCTCCTTTCCTTCGAGTCATCCATTGCCAGAGCCGCTAGAGACTACTTTTTCAAAATAATCAGAAAGATAACAATCTAAGAGTTCTACACTTACCTTTTTTTCAATAATTGAATACCTAGCTAGGGCATTCAAGTACTGCGATAAGGAAATATGCATCATATTCACATGTCATATACCTCACATAGACATCATCCTAGTCCTAAGTCCTATTGTCCCTATAGACTCAGCAAACCTAGAGCTCTGATACCAACTTGTGAGAACCCATCACACTAAATGAGATTACTTAAAACATAAAACATGATCAATCACTAATTAACCACAAATCCAAAAAAGTGTGTAAATTAAAATTGATTAAACATTCCAAACATGTCCAATAACTTTTGCATAAAGGCCCAACATCTTGCTTGTATTCATATATCATGCCAGATACCTTTTACAATAATTGTGTAGCCTCAACCACAACATATACATACAGAAGAGCATTATCCACATACATAGGCATCAAAATTCTTTCAAAATTAAATTTGATTAAAACATCATATATGAAAGTTCCCGTGTAGACCTAAGAGTACAAGGACGACTCGAGGACACACTAGACATGTAGCTAGCCTTCTCTAAGGTCCATTGCCACAATTTCTCATTGTCACGGGTCTACCTCTGCTATTGTCGATCACCTAAAATGATGTGGTGACCAATGAGGTGAGATCCATGTCCCAGCGAGAGATATAAGTCTCAACAACGCTTATTGATTATAACAGATAATATAATTAAACAAGCTATGCACATGTACTGTATAGAACAAGTTATATAATAGAGTAGAAATGCAAAGTGTAAAGCCTCTCTAAGAACAGATCTAATATGGGTCTTATTTGCAACATTTGAAAGGTCAACATTATCCTTAGGAGATCAGGTGTAATTAACATCATACACTTAACTATCATCAGCATCCTATGTAGTATTATGAACATAGCTAACGGTATTAGCCTCTCTAACAGGATAGGCATATCTACATCATAAGTAGACCTAACAGCAGAAGCACAATTATCAACATGAGCATGACTAGCATTATAAGCATGTCTAAAAGTATAAGCATGGCTAGTAGTATAAGCATATTTATAGCATGAGAGAAATAAATGAACATAAACTTAACCAACAATATCAATTACTCTAACAACATAATAGTGGTTACTTTTTCTTGTTGCATTCTTCATTATCTATATGTCAAAAAAGAAAACAAATATTCTACAGGGCTAAATTATATTTCCTATTAAACCTTGGGGAATTTGATTCATACCACCCAAATTCCAACTGACCACCACTTGGTCGCAATATGTTCCATACAAGATCTATGAAGAGTCAGACTCCAAGTTCGTCTCTACACTAGTCGATCAATTTGAGTCTACACCACATTGACATGTCAATCAAACTACAATCAGTGACATGTAGTCCTAAAAACAACTAATCAACCTTGGTACAGGTCACATGGCTAGAAACCAGGTTATAAAACCCCAATCACTAAGGTACAACTGCAGTTGTCCTCCAATCACATCACATAAATAATCACCAAGACATGGTTGTAATCATTCTCAAATTGAGGGCTAGGTATGATCGCAACCATCCTCCCTAAACTTGGGATCAGGATGATAAGGACACATAGTCACTTGCACCCCGCATAATTAATAGATGCACTCTAATTTTCCTTTAGGAATACTCATTTCACCATCCAACAAGTTCTGGTACTAGAATCGATCTATGGCATAAGGCACTACATGATTAATATTTTACCTTATTAGTTATTGCCAAATGGGTGAATGAGGGATGCATCAAATAAGAGGACATACAAAACCTATTTCATTTCTAGAAAGCATGAAGGTATATCAACTCTAAAAGATATAAAATGTATGAGGTATGAATCTTGTCACATCACTATATGATACCATTCCAATATCATTCATGAAACCATACTTATCATCATGCCACCACATGATACAATTCCTTATCACATTATTCTAGGGTTCCAACATTTGTCACATCACAAAGAGGATTACACCTCCTATAAGGCTCAACCATGCCCAAATTTAAAAGATCATCACATCATTTCCTACAAGATCATCATTATATTACCATGCCTTATAACTAGACTAAACAAATATATGTGATACACGAGCTCAACATGATATTGCATTAAATAGATAAAAGATGTTCACATGATAAAATACTAGGATTATCTTAGAACTAAGGGTATTCCTTCATCATATCATCATACAAGAAGGCTAGGCATGATTGACCACCATCATACTTATAGTGCGCAAGTTTTGCAAAAGAAAGTATCAGCCATAAGAGCCATGATAACCACCAGTTAACACATTAGGGTACTATCTACATTTTGAGAAAGTACTCAATTATCATACAATTCACACAAGGATGTTAAGTATGATGATTCACTATCATTGGATTACATTAAGGTTAGATTCAATAAGCCAGATTAAGTATGATCAACTATCACCAGTTAATTGTATTAGGGTTTGGTGTATCAAGGAAGGTTAGATTAGAATTACACATCATCTCATCATAGTGATCAGGAGTTTAAATTCATATGAGGGCAAAGGTAAGACTACATGATTAAGGGAAAATTACCATTTTTTCTACATAATTGAAACCAAAACATCATATAATGAGCATCATTCCAAAGCCATCAGATGTGAGAAAGTAAGACCATTGGTTGTATCACAAGAAAACACCTTGAACAAATCATCTAGAGGACCATCGAGTCATGACCTAGCAAGAATCACCAACTAAACCTAGGCAAGCCATCTTTTGATCACTCAAAGAATACCATTAGTTGAAGACATGATAGACACCATCAGTTGTTGACTCAAACAAAGACTTCGATTGTCACATAATTGATCACCATTGGTTGTGGTGTCTAGTGCCACTATTGGATCATGGATCAGATGCTCCATTGGTTGACACCATCGAGTGTTAAATTAGTAGAGCCATATGTTGGTGATCATAGGTCATTGGGTTGTGAAGTTAGGGAGTCAAAACAAACATTGGTTGATGCACCAAAATGGCCATCAGTTTCCATACATAGTACTCCCATCGATTGTCATCAACAGGTGAGAAAACAAGTCAAAACCCAAGGATAAACCATTTTTAGTGAAGGAAAAGAAAACCATCAGTTGAAGCCACACTAGGGCACCAAGACCGTCGATCTTGAGAACCAAGAAGCAAAAATAGAACATAAGGTAGGACACTCGGTTGAAATGAGAAAAACATGTAAAACAACACCAAAAGGCAAGTCCATTGGTTCTAGCAAGAGGCAAACCATCAAGTGATATATAACATAGAAATCAACCTTAAAACCCAAAGTAAGCCCATCATTCAAGAGAAAACAAAAACCATCATTTTCCATGCAAGACAACCCTAAATCTTCCTCTATCATAGGAAGGTCGTGCACAAGGTTTTAAGCACATCAAAGAAGCTAAAAATCTAAGAAACAAGCACTTGAAATCAAACATAAGGCAAGGGTAGGATCTTTGTACTTAGAACTTAGTTTTAGGGCAAGACACAACACATGCAAGCTATAAATAAGCAATAAACGTGGAGAAAGTTATATAAAAAATCTCTAGGAAGAATAACAAGCTCCAAACATTATGGTAGCTCATGAAAGAGAGCAAGGAAACCCTATCTTAGCACTCCATATGACCAAGAAAACTTGTTCTCCAAGAAAGAGAGAAAGCCCTAGGTCAAGGAAGCAAGAAAGAAGGTTTTTTTAAGCTTTAGATCAAGATCTACCATGGAAAACCATGGTCACGACCAAGAAGAAGGAAGAAGGAGGTAGGGAAGCAAAGAAATTGAAGGAAAAGATAGGTATCTTACTTGCTTAGGTCAAGAACAATCAAAGGAAGCTCCACAAACTCCAAGAGAGGGTAGATGTGAACACTAACAACACATGCAAGGAGATCAACTACCTTCTTCTACCTTGGGAACCTTCTTATAAACCAAGCCAAGGAGGATGTAATTCTAGACAAACAGGATGAGAAATGGACGTCTAGGTGGCTAAAGAGATCATTTGGGCACAAGGAGGGAGGTATATGAGGCTATGGGTGAGAGATAAGAGAAGGTTTAGGTGTCCTATTATATTTTCCAAGTGTCCATGTCCTTAAACACCCCGTCCATGCAAAGTAGAAACTCCATGGTTGTGGCAGTCTATTAGTCCATTGAATGTTCACTTCATAGGCCAACCATCTAGTTTCAAAGCCAACCATTGAGTTTCAAAGCATGGTGACCATTCATTTTGGAACCTTGGGTCCCAAGGGTGAAAACCATTGTTTGAGCACCCTCCTACGTGAACCACTGACCCAAGGAACCTCAAGAAAGGAAACCATCAACCCTAACACATCTAGGGACCACCAAGGAGTCACCATCAGATCCCAAAACCATCATATCCCAACAAACAAGAACCATCGAGTTCCACCATATAAGATTGCTCATCTATGAGAGGGAAACCCTAATTCAACCCTAGAAAGATGTCACAATCAAACCAAGGTGCATATAGGCACCCCAAGGTAAAAATAACTCAAGTATGATATGAAAACATGTGAGTAACATAAATCATGTGACAAATTGTGAGAATAACCTCAAAAAATGGGTAAATTTCATAAAAGTCCAATATGCACACAAAATTGCCTAACTTGTTCAAACAGTGTCCAAGCTGGACGAAACTTAAAAATTAAGCTTATCGCGTGATATACAAGAACTTCAAAATGTTATGCTAAGATTTTAAGACAGTAATAAAGGTATGTAAGCATGTTCAACAAATAATGCAAGGCATGGGGTCTTACAACCTATCTGTAATGTAAGGCTATTTTAAACTTCCACTGTGTACTTGTAGGGTTCTAAGGTTTCTCCTTGGCTTGTTGACATCTATACACTTGACTATACCGGTTCCACACCCTATTCCACACTTGTCTATTATTGCATGTATTTAAACTTATGATACATCTGTGATTTATTCAGATATACTATTTATGTCAAAAATGAGTCTCCCCAGATACTATCTCACTCAAATCACCAATGTCTGGAATCATTTTTTGTTAGTGGATGCACACTATCTTGTCACCTGACCAATAGAATCCATCATGCTCCCCACTTCTCTACTCCTATTTGATGTCATGCATCATGGTATCATCCACTTGTATACCTTTGATATATTTTAGTGGTTATAGTCTGACTTGTGGTTGTGTCAATGATCCTGACAATAGAGTTGAAGCAAAAGGATTCATTCTCTTAACTTGTATTGGTACTTATTCCAAAACGTTCTTCAAAGCATTACAAAAGATGGTGGATCCTTCCCTTTTTATTATGGCCATACTAACAATGGAACACTTGTCAACTTCTCCCTCAACATTTGGAAAGAATGTTGGGACCAATGCTGCACTTGTCATTCCATTCAAGAAGTACACCTTTCCTAGTCAACCTTGTTTGGGGTAAAGCAATGAACTGACACTCTGAATCAATTTTCATGTAGTATCCTGCTAGGATTACGAAACTTTTGGAATGCGGTCGGGGTATGGGGCTGCTCCCACTCCAACATTGTCCTTGCCTCATTTGGATTTACACAACATACTTAAAGATATATCATAAACCTCACAAGACACTTTAGTCACCCTGAACACACTCTTGCTAAACTTGACACATAGTTATTGCTGCTCCAACATTCCTAGGGCTTAACAAAAATGTTGTCCAAACTGCATGACTATCTCTGTAGTACATTGAGATGTTACTTGCCATAACTCATAAGAACATGACCTGTGTGATGTGTCCCTAAAGTCCATAAATGTTGTTGACGCATTGGTTAGTCTAATCGGGACAACCCTAAACTTATAGTGACCATACAAGTAATGGTATCTGCTCTGATTCTTATATAATGATAATCCAACCCTAAGTCTATTTGAAGGAACATTGTAGAACTATCGACAGATCAACAAACCATCTATTTTTTAAAGTGGTCTTGTCCATCTGTCGGTAGCACATATACAACATCACAAAATCACTATTCTTCTTTTCAAACAACACTTAGAGAATATCAACAACAAACTCTCTCTTTCTAAGGGAAAGGAACACCGGGAAATTCATTTGGTAAACATCTTCAAACTCAATACTACTAGTACACCTCAAATACTAGGACTTATCACCTTGGTATACAATAAATGTGTGTAGAAGAGCTCACACCCTGGTCTCACCAACTTCTCTATCATCATAACCAACTCAAAATGTATTGAAGGAGTCTTCCTAACTATTGGAAGTATCAAAATCATTCCTATCACAAAACATCATGATTTTGGAACCATGGTCCAAAACATCAACATGTCACACCAAGGTATCTACCTTCTAGGATTACATCAAATCCATGCGTACCAAGTGGCATAGACCACTTGAAAGATGTGCTTGAAAAGAAAGAACATGAAGGAAAACACACTTCCTACAACACAACAACACTCACTAGGGGTTAGTAGCAAGGGGTTATTGATTCCAACTTCATCATGTAAGTTACATATTTTTATATAACATTTTACCTTTTTCATTTGGGTTCCTTGCCATTAGCATAGGAATTATCACGATTGTCATACTTCATTGGTTTTTCTTATTTACAATTTATTGTTATTATGTGTGTGTCCATTCATGTTATCTTGTTTCTCCCTCACTTACCAAGGGGTAGTTCATCATATTATAAATTTTCTTCATTAATTTTTTTACATGTCATCATAATTTTACTTAAACACTTCCTAACACAGGTGACACAACTTAACTGTACATGCAAAATGTAAGTGTGTGCGTCGAAGTAATACATGCAAATGAGTCCAGGATATTGAACAGAAGTAAATGTAGTTTAAGAAATTACTACTAACTACTTTTGATCTTCTAGGCTAAGAAAACTTTGATTTGACAGATATTAAACTAATTGCTACAAAAGAAAACTAATTTACTAGTTTGCGGTCACAATGAAAAGAAATTCCCTAGGTCTGTGGTTTCACCACGATTGACACTAGAATTTTACACTAAGTTTAATATATATTCTTCCTGATTTTGGAAAAAGAAACCTTAGCATTACCCGCTCTCACAGTGTAATCCACTACCTATTTCTCATATCGATTATGTTATTAGATAGGTGTTGTAACAAACTACTCTGCATTATTCTCTTCACGTCTGTAGGCTTTCTCTCAAAACAAGGTATAAAACTTGTGTTACTATGGATTTCCAATCCCCAACCCTCCTCTCGAAGCTATCAAGGATATAATTAATCACCTATAGTGTGCAACATAGATAATTCGATATGATTTCACAGAAACATGCCCAAAACATTGAGAAAACATTATATTAATGCAAAAGATCCATATATGGTGTACAATCGGGTTATTCCTGGGTCTTAGAGAACACGAGGATTAGCCCCTCATGGCTTCCATGAATGAAAATACATTAGGAAGAAGGAAAAATGTGGAAAACATAGAAAAACCAATGAACACCCAGGAGAAACGTGATTAGGATGCTCACGCCAACGAACGGAACCGCAAGCCACAAATTCTACCCACTGAATGTGCCTGGAAACCCTCAAATGTGTAGTTCTCATCCTCATTCGCATCTCTCATGCCTTGGTAGTCGTGTAATGGAATAGAACATGATAATTAGGTCTGGAAGCAACTCCCCTTAGTCATAGGCTTGACTTTGGACGAGTTAAAACTTCAACTGTGGGATTAAACCAAGCCTTCAGATCTACATGATCCTGATCCATCAGTACTACCAATAGAGTGTCGATACTACCAATAGAGTGTCAGTATTACCAAATCTTTTCAATTCATTTACTCTCTAATACTAAGCAAGTGTCGGTACCACTGACGGTGGAGTTGATTGTACTGAGTTGTGTATATTCTTGTAAAAATTCCTTAAATTTATAAAATCTGAACATAAGCTATGCACATATATTAAATCATTGAAAAACATTACAATTACATTTATATGATACAACTGTGTAACACAGACTAGTATTAATAAATCATGCATAAATTAATATGAAAATGAATAGTAAGCTCGTAAAAATCAATAATAAATAGCCTGTGAAAATGACAAATATACAATGCATAAAACTCCCCTATGCTTAAATTTTTCTCATCCTCGAGCACCACACCCTTGGATCTGTTTGAGACAAGTTAGAAAAAGGGCATAAACAATGAATTTCATTTCTCAACTATCCCCACTTGGTGGTCCTAAACTGGCCTTCTTTAATCACTGAACAATTAACTGCTCTAAAGTGACTAAAAATTTCCATAAAAGTTGTCCACCCTTACATCAATGAACACTATCAAGAGAGAAGTTAGCATCATAATTTAGCAGGCATACGCTTGGTTCATTATGCGATTCCTTATTATACATTGCTCTTTTCCTAACTACCAACTATTTGGAAGCAATTATCTTTATAAGAATGTATGAGGAGAATAATCATTTCAGTGGCTTATTGATAAGAGCAATGAAGGGTATGAAATGGGTGGAAAAGGATGAATCATGAGTACATATGAATTATTTATGCAAAAATAATACATTATGAACCTATTTGGTGAAAAGAATGAAAAATGCATGAATCCTAGTGCCTAATATTATTCGGTGAAATGATGCATGTAACAAAGATCTCATCAACTAAATTAGAATATTGTGAGAAAGTAAAAGGATGCATCATGTGGTTTTTTCCATCTTTTAGTGAAGATTCAAGGGCATCCTTTATCCCTCTTAACTTTTAAACAGTAATTTTTTTTCTTTTTTTTTCGCATTGGCCCATTATTTTAGCATGATGGAACATATGCTTGGGCTTTACTACACATCTTTCATTTTTTTCCCAAGGTATGGATGTGTATACCTACACTCAAATTTGAAGGAAACGGATACCCACATGATAAAAAAATTGAATGATGAGAAATGCATGTGATATACATGTAATTGGTTATGCAAATAAAATGATATACACAAAAATTGATTATGTAAATGAATGTATTTTTTTTCATTTTTGTATCTATCAAATAAAAGTGAAACTAACTATGCAATGCAAACAAGAGGAAATAATTCAGACTTACTTGATCATCATAAGTTGGGGGGTCAAAATGAACATAAGATGAATGGAATCACATAATTAAAGGACAATGCTTTTCATGAATTTAGGATATGTCCCTCTCTAATTACATGTGTATAGGGTAACCTTAGGGTTTCTTTCTTAAATTTCAATTTAAGATCTCGCTAACTGTTTGATCAACTTAGGCTCAAACCCCATCTTCATCCACATTTAATGAATGATTAAGATGTCCATTCATATTAAATATCCTTAAGATGACTTGCCCATACACTTCCTCTACGTGAAATTACTCAATTACTCACAACTAAGCTCACAAAAAGATTTTCAATTGCCATTACAAACTTGATGCATGATAATTGCCAGGAACAAACAAAATCTGAACTCCATGTCACACTAGATAGATTGTGAATCCTACAAATGACAAAAATAAAAGCTAAAAACAAGTAAAAGGGAGGATAAAGCCATGCCAATACCCCCCTAAGTTTGTTCTTGACTATGATGTCATAGTCAAAATTCAAACATAGAAGTGGAATGGGGTACAAATTGATTTGAATGGTGGTAGAGGTGGTAGTGGTGGCTATTTGGATCATGCATATATCACTCTTGTTGGTGCCCTTAATTTGTGTCTTTTTGGTACCAAGATATGAAATTCTCTCTTCTTTGAGCTTTAAAAATTGGTGCCCATACACATGTGTGTTGGTGGTAGTGAAATCTATTTTTCTTATAGTTCATGTCACTTAAGCTAAAAAATTTAGTAGTTCAAACTTTGTACTCAGTAGTACCGACTTGGGTCCAGGATTTTGTGATTTTTCCTAAGAAAAATTGGTAGTACTGACTTTGGTGTCGATAGTACTAACTTTGTGGGCTCTGATCTCCAAACCATGATATAAACACGATTCGAACTTAGCGGAAGCGATTCGATTAACAGCGAAAGACAAAAATCACAGGAAATTAAAACTTTTCGAAACAAGAGCTTGAATCTATAAAAGCTTCTTTCATAATAAGAGATAAGCTATTTACATCTCATGATAATTACTTCTTGAGTAATTATATACAACAAGACACAAAATCTCAAGAACTCATAACAAAAGACTCCAAGACCTGAGAGTACAGAGGACACATAGGACTGACTCTAAATACACCACATGGCAGGCTAAATCTACACCTGAGATTTACTGCTGCTCCTGGTGCTGCTGCTGCTACTGCTCGGACTGGTCACCTGTAGACTGGTTCCTCCGTCTCCGACGTCCACCTAAAAAGTTGAAGTCTACGGGGTGAGACAATTGTACATAATTGTCCCAGCGAGAGTTATAACTCTCCGCCAAAAGCTTTATTATAACATCAAAGAATAACTTAAGCAATAAAAGCTTACAAAGTATTCAATAGCAGATACAGTTGTATACAAGAGCTCAACATTTATCAAGCATAAAGAACATATGCACTATTCAGTGTGACATCAATCAATTAGCTCATAGTTACCTTTAACAGGTATACTACGCTTGTGGATTATGTTTTTCAAACATTCTTATTATTATGCCCTGTGGAGATGAGGTTTACCACTCATACCCCAACCAATCACTGTTAAGTGCCTTAGTATCATACTAGGTCATCGAAAGAGCCGGATTCTCATGACCTTCACCTTCCTCAGTCAGTAAGAGGATCACTTGTAGGACATCTTGTGTCTCTACTATTATAGCTCACCAGGGTAATCTGGTCCTTCGCTATTTTAGAGTTACAGTGGCGTTCTGTACTCTCTTCGTCATCAGGAGATTTCGTGTTGATCTTCACTGATACAAATATCTATGTTTTCCTCGTCATCAGGAGGTTTCATGTTTACTATCCACCGATACGGTATGAGTTTTGTTGTGAAGGATTGACGGATTATATATCTACATCAAATTCCTACACTAGGATGTAAGGTTCTATACATCCATATACCCCACATACTCAACAGTATGTGATCCAGGAGTTCCCTTGGGAAAACCTGTTTCACCATCATTTGATCTCTGACAATGATGGATCTATGATCAGGGCTTCTACATTACACTTGATTAGTTAGGTACATTCAGTATTCTTTTAACATCATACATTGTTCTTCAAACAATAACAATAGCACAACAGCTATGAAAGTAGAATACTAAATGTAACAAACCTAACTCACATCAATCATCATTTCTCAGTATACTCATCACAAGTCATCTCTAAAGCATGACCTTGATGGTATTCATGGCTCTTTCAGCCCATTTAAAACATAGGATGCCACTGACAAGGCATCAAGATATTTTACTATTCATAAAGCTAATCAACATGCTTTCAATGAATATAATATCATCATCCATATCTGGATATGATCACCTTCATATCAGAACCTGCATGGTTAATTCAACTGATAAAGGTAATTCAAAACAAGAATATACTTTTCACTCTTGTCATAAGAGCTAAGTTCTCTGATTCTCATCAATTAGAGTTTAATACTCATATAACATGTCATCACCTTTGAATTAGGGTTTACTATTCACATCACATGTCATTACCCTTGAATAAGGGTTTACTATTCACATCACATGTCATTACCCTTGAATTAGGGTTTACTATTCACATTATGGTGAATTGAACTCATAACATCATCATGTATGAGGAACATCATCATTGATGCTCTCAGATTAGCTTAAGATTCATCATACATCATAATTAGGGTTTCCATGATCTCACATAGGTGGATCATACCTTAATCATGCACATTCATGTGTATTGAAGGTTCTTTACTTGAGTTTCCACCCTAAAAGGGTACTTCTCTCTCTTAAGATACTTTCTCTCTCCTCATACTAGTAGATGGTGATAACACCACTCTAGATCAGGTTGGGTTAAGTCCTCATGGGCTATAATAAGCCAAAACACCACTATCATGTAATTAGGGTTTGATTTGAACAAGGTTTTACTCAATTGAACCCCTCAAGGGTATTTTGGTAATTCACCCCATTGATCACCATCATGGGTTAATTTATTAGTCACATAGTCCTCTAATGTCCTAGGTTACCATTAGGGTTTAGATTAGAGCATCATTGAACCATTTTCATCTTCAAGTGATTAAGTGAAAACAACCTTCGAAAATCTCAAACGGTTTCAACCTTCAACCTCCAAACGGTTTGAGACCGTTTGGATGAGTTGACCGTTTGCTAGGGTTGACTCCAAGACCGTGTGACCTTCAAGGTCGAGTTCCCAAACCGTGTGAGAGTGTAGACCATTTAGCAAGTTTGACTTCAAGACCGAGAGGGCTTACACGGTTTGAGACCGTTTGATGTCTCTCGATCTTGAGATCGTTTGAGTCCAAACGGTCTTGAGACCGTTTGGCCCCAAACGGTCTTGAGACCGTGAGGCCTCACACGGTATTGAGACCGTGTGACCTCAAACGGTCTTGAGACCATGAGGTCTCAAATGGTCTTGAGACCGTGAGGCCTCAAACGGTCTTGAGACTGTTTGGTCCACTTGGTCTCAAACTGTTTGGACCCCCAACATGGTTCAAAGATTTCAATCGTTTATGATTATCAATGTTGAAGCCTCCAAATGGTCAAAGACATGGTAAACACTTATAGATTGAGTTAATTGGGGTTATGATTAACCAATTGGTCACTCAAATGACCCTCAATTGTTATTCAATTAGGGTTGAAGTTGGTTCAATTAAGGTCCATCAACGTTCAACCATCAACACTCAACAATGTGAATCAACACAAGGTTGGACCCTTCAATTGAGCTCCAATTGGGCCCAAACTTGGCCCAAACGGTCTTGAGTTCGTGTGGATGAACTCCACACGGTCTTGAGACCGTTTGCCCAAGATTTCATCAAAATCTAATGTGATTTGATAGGGTTTGAACCTTGATTGAGCCTCAAATCAGAATTTTGATTAATTCAATATCCTATTGCAATTGGGCCCTCAATTGATCAACTTACCTTAACCCTAGACCTCCAAACGGTCTTGGGTTGTCACCACACGGTCTTGAGACCGTTTGGATGAGTTCCAAACGGTCTTGAGACCGTTTTCCCATCCATCATTTGGAATTTAGTGAAAATTCTTCAAGGTTGGATCTATTGAGTTGATTATTATATCAGTACTTAATTGCAATGTAATTTGGTATCTTTATACCTTCAATTTGTCAACTATACTTGACCCCAGACCTCCATACGGTCTTGGTTTATTCCCCACACGGTCTTGAGACCGTTTGGTTGATCCCCAAACGGTCTTGAGATCGTTTGGGTTAATCAACCCAAAAACACTTAATCAATTCTTTGAGATTTCAGTACTGATTGCGATTAGGGTTTGCCCTAGTAATCACCCTTCAACTCTTAGCTCGTTTGGAATTAGTCCATCAAATTTGGTGAGTTGTTAATAAACATTATTTTGAACAGTAATCCCATACGGTCAATGCTTGGTCAACATTCTTACACGGTCTTGAGACCGTTTGCCCAAAAAGGGCGATTTCAACAGATTGGAAATCAGGAGTAAATTCAATTAAAGTTGTTGATTAAAAAGGCCATATCTCACGATTCCTTTGGAGTTATCACCTCAAATTTTGTGGGTGATTATCCTACATAATTATGAACAGATTTCTTATACGGTCCACGCTCGGTCAATGCGGCCAAACGGTCTTGAAGACCGTTTTCCCTTACACGGTCTTGAGACCGTTTGCTCACCAAACGGTTTTGCAAACCGTGTGAGCACTTGGTGGAGACCGTTTAGTAAAGTGAAAAGTAGTGGATTAACTTTGGAAATAACGTCCTCATCTCCTAGCTCAGGAACAGCAAGGATTTCTCATGGATTTGCTTGCAAGGTAGAAAAGGAACGTAGAGAATAAGAAGAACTATCATCTAAAAGCATAAACGAGATGTATATAACAAAGCATAGGTTTAGAGTTATAAAACCCGCCTAAAGCTTGCTCCTTGAGCTCCAAGCTTTTAATGTCGTCCTTGAGTTTCCACAGGTCGGCCAAGGTGATCCTTCCAAGGAAGGTCGAGAAGAGATGGCTAGAAAGGTAGAGCTATGTGAGCTAGCCATCAATTTGACCTTGGATTCGAGTTCTAACCATGAACTTAAGAAAAAGGGAGGATTCAAACCTACCTTGCCCTCCTTGGTCGTCCTCCTGAGCTCCACAGCTCCTCTTTAGTCAGTTTGGGTGAATAGAAAAGTGAGGGAAACGAAGGGAAATTTCCCTTGCTTAGAGAGGTGGAAAGTATATATACTTGGGGTGAGATTTTCAACATATGCTCATAAGTTCTCCATATTTTCAACTACGTCCCTCCATCCTTAAATGCTCGTCCCTTCATTATTAATTCTAAGGACAAACCTTCTTCTAAGGTCAAGAAATGAGGGCAAAGAAGATCAACCTATTAGTTTAAGCATACACATAAAAGGGCTATAGCACATACACCTTGATTATTCAATCATAAAGGTGTTTTTCATTATATGATTATTCAATTGAAGTGACCTTTCATCATTTCTTCTCTAAATGATGACAAGAGTCTTAAAAGATATTTTAGATGATGTATTTTACAAGTTGCACCCGTCAAATTGGGTAAATTGCACTTTTCTCCAATTTAGGGTTTTCAAGCACCGGGATTGCTTCCACAGCTGCACCTTGGTGCCCAAGCTTGGGAAATCCCTCAAACCTTACCATCATCATTCTCATGATGTCTCAACATCAGAGGAACATCTCAACATGTGCAAATTGCAAGTTAACCCTTTTAACAGGGTAATTTGCACATAAGTCCCTGTAATACAAAACAATGCTACAACTTTATATAAAAAGGAGCAAAAACTAAAATATATGTTTTTGAGAAGCTTAATTACATGCCCAAAGTTAATCACAAGGATTTAATTACATATTTAGGCAAAACACCTAGGGTTAACTCATAACCCAGGTCAGGGATGTTACAAATTATCCACCCCTTACAAGGATTTCGTCCCCGAAATCGATAAAACATACTAAGAGAAAAGGGCATGATACTTCCTTCTCATCTCATCCTCTAATTCCCAAGTGGCTTCTTCAACACCACGGTGGTTCCAGAGGACTTTCACAAGACTTATATCTTTCTTCTTTAAACTTTTAATTCTATTATCAAGGATTGACACTGGTCCCTCCTCATAAGATACATCTTCATTCAATTCTACCTCCATAGGTTGTAGAACTGACTCGGTGTCTGGGTGACATTTCTTCAGCATAGAAATGTGAAACACAGGATGTAACCTCTGTAACTATGGTGGTAGCTCTAGTCTATATGCTACCTTTCCACTCCGTTCAATGATTGGATAAGGCCCCATAAATGTAGGAGCTAACTTCCCTTTCCTTCCAAAACGAAGGACCCCTTTCCAAGGCGAGACTTTGAGATATACTCTGTCTCCAACCTGGAACTCTAAGGGTCTACGACACTTGTCAGCATAAGATTTCTTCCTATCCTGTGCAGTCTTAATCTTTTGTTGTATTACTTTAATTTTCTCTATGGTCTGTTGCACAAGATCAGGACCTAACAACTGACGCTCACTAGTCTTGAACCAACACAGAGGTGATCTACAACGTCTACCATACAAGGTTTCATAAGGTGCCATATCAATACTATGTTGATAGCTATTGTTATAGGCAAACTCTATCAAGCTTAGGTGTAGATCCCAACTCCCGGTAAACTGGAGAACACATGCTCTCAAAAGGTCTTCTAAAGTCTGTATGGTCCTTTCTGACTGTCCATCAGTCTGTGGATGAAAGGTCGTACTAAACCTTAGCTTGGTGCCTAAGGCTCTGTGTAACTGTTCCCAAAAACGACTTGTAAACTGAGGACCTCTGTCAGAAACTATTGTGACAGGAACTCCGTGCAAACGCACTATCTCTTGAACATATAATTCTGATAACCTTTCAGCAGAATAGGTTGTTTTGACAGGTAAGAAATGTGCTGTCTTAGTCAACCTATCAACAACTACCCAAATGGAATCATGTCCTTTGCTTGTCCTGGGTAGGCCAACAACAAAGTCCATGGTCACATGGTCCCACTTCCACTGTGGTATGGGTAAAGGTTGCATTGTTCCTGCAGGTTTCTGGTGTTCAACTTTAACTTGCTGACACACAGGACACCTCAGAACAAATTTTGCAACATCCTTCTTCATTCCAGGCCACCAATACAGATCTTTCAAATTCCGATACATCTTGGTGCTCCCTGGATGCATAGCATACATGGAAGAATGAGCTTCTTCCAGGACTAACTTCCTCAAGTTATCCACATCCGACACTATCATCCTTCCATTATAACAGACTACTTGGTCATCTGAGTCATGGAAACCATCTCGCTTCTCATTTCCATACTCAGATCTAATCTGCTGAACTGCAGCATCACCTTGCTGTGCTTCCTTAATCTGCTCTCTTAGGGTAGGTTTAATATGCATCTCAGCTAACAACCCGGCTAACAATGACACCTTCAATTGTACATTGTCTTGCCTTAAAGAGATAAACATATCTCTCTTAGAGCACACTAAAGAGTTTAGTTGTGCCCTATCCATGGTTGATGTTGCTGATTTCCTACTCAAGGCATCTGCAACAACATTGTCCTTGCCTGGATGGTAATCAATCATACAGTCGTAGTCCTTGATTAACTCCATCCAACGACGTTGCCTCATGTTAAGCTCGTGTTGAGAGAAGATATACTGACGGTTCTTATGGTCTGTGAAAATATGGAATGTTTCTCCGTAGAGATAATGTCTCCAGATCTTCAAGGCATGAACCACGGCAGCTAACTCCAGATCGTGTTTCGGATAATTCTCCTCGTTTTTCTTAAGCTGTCGGGAAGCAAAAGAAATCACTTGTTTATCCTGCATCAACACACATCCTAGTCCATTCTTGGAAGCATCACAGAAGACTACATATCCTTTTCCTTGTTTAGGTAGCACAAGCACAGGTGCACTTGTCAACCTTTCCTTCAACAACTGGAAAGATTGTTGACACTTATCACTCCAAGAAAAAGGAACATCTTTCCGGGTCAACTTGGTCAAAGGTAAGGCTATAGAACTAAATTTCTTAATGAACCTTCGATAATAGCCAGCTAACCCCAAGAAACTTCGAATCTCCGTCGGTGTCTTCGGTTGTTCCCATTGTAGAACGGATTCTACCTTTGTAGGGTCAACACGAATTCCCGAGGCAGATATCACATGTCCAAGAAAAGATACCTCCGGCAGCCAGAACTCACACTTGCTAAACTTAGCATACAGCTTGTGTTCTCTTAGCAAGGTCAAAGCTTGGTGAAGATGTTGTTCATGTTGTTGAGCATCCTTACTATAGATCAGAATGTCATCTATGAAGACGACAACACACTGATCAAGGAAAGGTCGAAAAACTCTATTCATGAGTTCCATAAATGCAGCTGGTGCATTGGTTAGTCCAAACGACATAACCGTGAACTCATAGTGACCATACCTTGTCCTAAAGGCAGACTTGGATATGTCACTATCCTTAATACGAAGTTGATGATATCCAGACCTCAAGTCTATCTTTGAAAAGACGGTTGCACCACGCCATTGGTCAAAGAGATCATCAATCCTCGGCAGAGGGTACTTATTCTTTATTGTTACTTTATTGAGTTGTCTGTAGTCGATGCACAACCGCATTGACCCATCTTTCTTTTTAACAAACAAGACCGGAGCACCCCAAGGTGAAGTTCTCGGTCAGATAAAACCCTTCTGAAGTAACTCTTGAAGTTGTTTCTTGAGTTCTGCCATCTCGGCAGGCGCCATTCTATACGGAGTCTGGGCTATGGGTTTCGTATCTGGAATCAGATTGATTTCAAAATCAATCTCCCGAGGTGGTGGTATACCAGGAAGTTCTTCAGGAAACACATCCTCGAATTCCCTGACTATGGGAACTTCAGCAGGATTGGACCTTTCCTTGGTAACATCTACCACATGGGCTAAGAATGCATAACATCCTTGCCTCAACAACTTATCAGCCACCATAGCTGACACAAGACAGGTGGGCAGAATCTTTCTTTCTCCTTGAAAGATCCATGTGTTGCTTTCATCAGCAAACACAACCAACTTGGATTCACAATCCAAGACAACTCTATACCTCTCTAAGGTATCCATCCCGAGGATTATATCAAATCCTTTCATATTAAGTGGTATAAGATCCACTTTAATGCGATGGTCGGAAAAGAAAAGGATGCAGGGAGAGCATACCTCCTGCAAAACGGCAGACCCACTCAACGGAGTCTCCAACAACAAACTATCTGCCCTATGACTAACAGTCACATTGTAGTTATGAATCACTCTATGAGTGATGAAAGAGTGCGTAGCACCCGGGTCAATCAAAACAGATACAACACAGGATGTAGACATATCATGATATAAAAGTTCCATCTGACCTGCCACTACCCGTGGATTGACCACTGCATCTGGTGGGTTCATAGCATAGAACCGCGTTGTCGCCTGGTGTTGAGGTGGTGCTGATGATCCAGCTTGAGACGCTTGTCCACGTCCTCGAGCTGCTCCATGAGAGTGCATTCTCTGCGATCCTTGTTGATTCTGTCTCGGAGGCTGTGTCACACTGACAGGCCTAGAACGGCAATCCTTCATCAAGTGTCCCACCTTACCACAGTTGTAGCATCTCCTCTCCTGTTGTTGTGGTCGGGGTGGTCCAGTAACTGACATCGATGCAGAACTGTGAGTCCCTTGAAGCGGTTGACTCCGTCCTCTACCTCTGCTTAGTGACCATTGAGTTTGAGAACTCGTTCTGGGTGGTGGAGGGTTAGGTGCAGAGAATCTAGGTTTCTTGAAATCCCTAGATGAAGAACCCTAGAACTGTGGATATCTTTTCTGGGTTTGCCTCTTCTCAACCACAGATCTCTCTATCCTTCGGACTGACTCAACGAAGGTAGAGAATCTCTCTCGGTTTTCTAAAGCAGACACAGGGGTTGACATATCAGCATTCAAACCCTTCTTGAATCTCCTGATTCTTTCCTCATCTGTGGCAGCCATGTGCGGACAGAACCGCAGCAATTCCATGAACTTAGCTTCATACTCGCTAATGTTCATCATACCCTACCTTAGTCTCTCAAACTGAGAGATCTTCTCATCTAGGAAGGTCTTTGGAAAATATCTATTGATAAATTCCCAACGAAACTCTTCCCATGAGAACTCTACTCCAGGTCTCTTTTGCTCTTCCACGTTCCACCAGTGACCAGCACTGCCTTTGAGAAGATAGACAACATGTCTAACCTTCTCAGCTTCCGGGATAATAAGAATCCTGAAAGCCTTCTCCAACTCTGTCAACCATATGTCAGCATCTGCGGGGTCGGCAGTCCCAAAGTACTCGGTAGCTCCGACACGACGAAGTCGTTCGAACGTCTTACCGATACCTTGTCCTTCAGGTTGGACAGGTGCCCTAGGTGTAGGCATGGGCATCCTATCGGTTATGTGTGTCATGGCAGTCATGAACTGCCCGAACATTGTCTGTACAGCTGGGTTACCCATATCGGCTGGGTCAAACTGGTGTGGCTCTCTTGGTGACTCTGGTGCAGGATGTTCTATTCTTGGAATCCTTGCACCGCCTTGAGGTGCACTAGCACTACTCTCTGCCACATACTCATCATGAGGCTCAGCCATCCTTATGTATCTTCTTCTCCTAAGGAGTAGAAGATTCTATTAGATAGGGAAAGAGTACTAAAGATAGACTCGACATCCTAAGTCCTATGCCTCTGTAGACTCAACTGACCTAGAGCTCTGATACCACTAATTGTGGGCTCTGATCTCCAAACCATGATATAAACACGATTCGAACTTAGCGGAAGCGATTCGATTAACAGCGGAAGACAAAAATCATGGGAAATTAAAACTTTTTGAAACAAGAGCTTGAATCCATAAAAGCTTCTTTCATAATAAGAGATAAGCTGTTTACATCTCATGATAATTACTTCTTGAGTAATTATATACAACAAGACACAAAATCTCAAGAACTCATAACAAAAGACTCCAAGACCTGAGAGTACAGAGGACACATAGGACTGACTCTAAATACACCACATGGCAGGCTAAATCTCCACTTGATATTTACTGCTTCTCCTGGTGATGTTGCTGCTACTGCTGGGACTGGTCACCTGTAGACTGGTTCCTCCGCATCTGACGTCCACCTAAAAAGTTGAAGTCTACGGGGTGAGACAATTGTACATAATTGTCCCCGTGAGAGTTATAACTCTCCGCCAGAAGCTTTATTATAACATCAAAGAATAACTTAAGCAATAAAAGCTTACAAAGTATTCAATAGCAGATACAGTTGTATACAAGAGCTCAACATTTATCAAGCATAAAGAACATATGCACTATTCAGTGTGACATCAATCAATTAGCTCATAGTTACCTTTAACAGGTATACTACGCTTGTGGATTATGTTTTTCAAACATTCTTATTATTATGCCCTGTGGAGATGAGGTTTACCACTCATACCCCAACCAATCACTGTTAAGTGCCTTAGTATCATACTAGGTCATCGAAAGAGCCAGATTCTCATGACCTTCACCTTCCTCAGTCAGTAAGAGGATCACTTGTAGGACATCTTGTGTCTCTACTATTATAGCTCACCAGGGTAACCTGGTCCTTCGCTATTTCAGAGTTACAGTGGCATTCTGTACTCTCTTCGTCATCAGGAGATTTCGTGTTTATCTTCACTGATACGAATATCTATGTTTTCCTCATCATCAGGAGGTTTCATGTTTACTATCCACTGATACGGTATGAGTTTTGTAGTGAAGGATTGACGGATTATATATCTACATCAAATTCCTACACTAGGATGTAAGGTTCTACACATCCATATACCCCACATACTCAACAGTATGTGATCCAGGAGTTCCCTTGGGAAAACCTGTTTCACCATCATTTGATCTCTGACAATGATGGATCTATGATCAGGGCTTCTACATTACACTTGATTAGTTAGGTACATTCAGTATTCTTTTAACATCATACATTATTCTTCAAACAATAACAGTAGCACAACAACTATGAAAGTAGAATACTAAATGTAACAAACCTAACTCACATCAATCATCATTTCTCAGTATACTCATCACAAGTCATCTCTAAAGCATGACATTGATGGTATTCATGGCTCTTTCAGCCCATTTAATGCCACTGACAAGGCATCAAGATATTTTACTATTCATAAAGCTAATCAACATGCTTTCAATGAATATAATATCATCATCCATACCTGGATATGATCACCTTCATATCAGAACCTGCATGGTTAATTCAACTGATAAAGGTAATTCAAAACAAGAATATATTTTTCACTCTTGTCATAAGAGCTAAGTTCTCTGATTCTCATCAATTAGAGTTTAATACTCATATAACATGTCATCACCTTTGAATTAGGGTTTACTATTCACATCACATGTCATTACCCTTGAATTAGGGTTTACTATTCACATCACATGTCATTACCCTTGAATTAGGGTTTACTATTCACATTATGATGAATTGAACTCATAACATCATCATGTATGAGGAACATCATCATCGATGCTCTCAGATTAGCTTAAGATTCATCATACATCATAATTAGGGTTTCCATGATCTCACATAGGTGGATCATACCTTAATCATGTACATTCATGTGTATTGAAGGTTCTTTACTTGAGTTTCCACCCTAAAAGGGTAATTCTCTCTCTTAAGATACTTTCTCTCTCCTCATACTAGTAGATGGTGATAACACCACTCTAGATCCAGTTGGGTTAAGTCCTCATGGGCTAACATAAGCCAAAACACCACTATCATGTAATTAGGGTTTGATTTGAACAAGGTTTTACTCAATTGAACCCCTCAAGGGTATTTTGGTAATTCACCCCATTGATCACCATCATGGGTTAATTTATTAGTCACATAGTCCTCTAATGTCCTAGGTTACCATTAGGGTTTAGATTAGAGCATCATTGAACCATTTTCATCTTCAAGTGATTAAGTGAAAACAACCTTCGAAAATCTCAAACGGTTTCAACCTTCAACCTCCAAATGGTTTGAGACCGTTTGGATGAGTTGACCGTTTGCTAGGGTTGACTCCAAGACCGTGTGACCTTCAAGGTCGAGTGCCCAAACCGTGTGAGAGTGTAGACCATTTAGCAAGTTTGACTTCAAGACCGAGAGGACTTACACGGTTTGAGACCGTTTGATGTCTCTCGATCTTGAGATCGTTTGAGTCCAAACGGTCTTGAGACCGTTTGACCCCAAACGGTCTTGAGACCGTGAGGTCTCACACGGTATTGAGACCGTGTGACCTCAAACGGTCTTGAGACCGTGAGGTCTCAAATGGTCTTGAGACCGTGAGGCCTCAAACGGTCTTGAGACCGTTTGGTCCACTTGGTCTCAAACCGTTTGAACCCCCAACATGGTTCAAAGATTTCAATCGTTTATGATTATCAATGTTGAAGCCTCCAAATGGTCAAAGCCATGGTAACCACTTATAGATTGAGTTAATTGGGGTTATGATTAACCAATTGGTCACTCAAATGACCCTCAATTGTTATTCAATTAGGGTTGAAGTTGGTTCAATTAAGGTCCATCAACGTTCAACCATCAGCACTCAACAATGTGAATCAACACAAGGTTGGACCCTTCAATTGAGCTCCAATTGGGCCCAAACTTGGCCCAAACGGTATTGAGATCGTGTGGATGAACTCCACACGGTCTTGAGACCGTTTGCCCAAGATTTCATCAAAATCTAATGTGATTTGATAGGGGTTGAACCTTGATTGAGCCTCAAATCAGAATTTTGATTAATTCAATATCCTATTGCAATTGGGCCCTCAATTGATCAACTTACCTTAACCCTAGACCTCCAAACGGTCTTGGGTTGTCACCACACGGTCTTGAGACCGTTTGGATGAGTTCCAAACGGTCTTGAGACCGTTTTCCCATCCATCATTTGGAATTTAGTGAAAATTCTTCAAGGTTGGATCTATTGAGTTGATTATTATATCAGTACTTAATTACAATGTAATTTGGTATCTTTATACCTTCAATTTGTCAACTATACTTGCCCCAGACCTCCATACGGTCTTGGTTTATTCCCCACACGGTCTTGAGACCGTTTGGTTGATCCCCAAACGGTCTTGAGACCGTTTGGGTTAATCAACCCAAAAACACTTAATCAATTCATTGAGATTTCAGTACTGATTTCGATTAGGGTTTGCCCTAGTAATCACCCTTCAACTCTTAGCTCGTTTGGATTTAGTCCATAAAATTTGGTGAGTTGTTAATAAACATTATTTTGAACAGTAATATCATACGGTCAATGCTTGGTAAACATTCTTACACGGTCTTGAGACCGTTTTCCCAAAAAGGGCGATTTCAACAGATTGGAAATCAGGAGTAAATTCAATTAAAGTTGTTGATTAAAAAGGCCATATCTCACGATTCCTTTGGAGTTATCACCTTAAATTTTGTGGGTGATTAGCCTACATAATTATGAACAGATTTCTTATACGTTCCATGCTCGGTCAACGCGGCCAAATGGACTTGAAGACCGTTCGTCCTTACACGGTCTTGAGACTGTTTGCTCACCAAACGGTTTTGCAAACCGTGTGAGCACTTGGTGGAGACCGTTTAGTAAATTGAAAAGTAGTGGATTAACTTTGGAAATAACGTCCTCATCTCCTAGCTCAGGAACAGAAAGGATTTCTCACGGATTTGCTTGCAAGGTAGCAAAGGAAGGTAGAGAATAAGAAGAACTATCATCTAAAAGCATAAACGAGATGTATATAACAAAGCATAGGTTTAGAGTTATAAAACCCGCTTAAAGCTTGCTCCTTGAGATCCAATCTTTCGAGCTCCAAGATATTAATGGCCTCCTTGAGTTTCCACAGGTCGGCCAAGGTGATCCTTCCAAGGAAGGTCGAGAAGAGATGGCTAGAAAGGTAGAGCTATGTGAGCTAGCCATCAATTTGACCTTGGATTCGAGTTCTAACCATGAACTTAAGAAAAAGGGAGGATTCAAACCTACCTTGCCCTCCTTGGTTGTCCTCCTGAGCTCCACAGCTCCTCTTTAGTCGGTTTGGGTGAATAGAACAGTGAGGGAAATGAAGGGAAAGTTCCCTTGCTTAGAGAGGTGGAAAGTATATATACTTGGGGTGAGATTTTCAACATAAGCTCATAAGTTCTCCATATTTTCAACTAAGTCCCTCCATACTTCAATGCTCGTCCCTTCATTATTAATTCTAAGGACAAACCTTCTTCTAAGGTCAAGAAATGAGGGCAAAGAAGATCAACCTATTAGTTTAAGCATACACATAAAAGGGCTATAGCACATACACCTTGATTATTCAATCATAAAGGTGTTTTTCATTATATGATTATTCAATTGAAGTGACCTTTCATCATTTCTTCTCTAAATGATGACAAGAGTCTTAAAAGATATTTTAGATGATGTATTTTACAAGTTGCACCCCTCAAATTGGGTAAATTGCACTTTTCTCCAATTTAGGGTTTTCAAGCACCGGGATTGCTTCCACAGCTGCACCTTGGTGCCCAAGCTTGGGATATCCCTCAAACCTTACCATCATCATTCTCATGATGTCTCAACATCAGAGGAACATCTCAACATGTGCAAATTGCAAGTTAACCCTCCTAACTGGGTAATTTGCACATAAGTCCCTGTAATACAAAACAATGCTACAACTTTATATAAAAAGGAGCAAAAACTAAAATATATGTTTCTGAGAAGCTTAATTACATGCCCAAAGTTAATCACAAGGATTTAATTACATATTTAGGCAAAACACCTAGGGTTAACTCATAACCCAAGTCAGGGATGTGACAAACTTTCTACTAAATTTTAACTGATAAGGAGTCAGTAATACTGACCTGGGTGTTGGTAATACTGACGTTGACCATGTCTGCACACCAAATAAGAGTATCAAGGTAACAAAAACACCTAAACAAATAGTAAATAAAAAAAATAAAATTGTGTTGCCTCCCAAGAAGTGCCCTTGTTTAATGACCTAGGCTGGACAAGAAGGATCCTCCTCATACCAGGTTGGCATGGGATGATGGTGAAGAATCATCTGGCAATCTGAACTCCACTCTATCATCATCTATCCCGAGTGTCAAATCGCCTCTCCCAATGGAGTGATCAGATTGACCGTAGCTTGAAATGACCTTCCTAACAATATCCTAGATCCTTTCATTTCCTTCATATACATCACCACAAAGTCAACCAGATAGATAAACTAATCAACTTTGACTAAGACATCCTCGCATATCCTGTATGGCCTCATAATAGATTTGTCTGCCAGCTCGACTATTATAGATGTCCTTGTTGGTTCCTTCAATCCTAACTTCTAAAATGTAGACAAAGGCATGAGATTTATGCTCACCCCTGAATCATATTGTGCTTGTGGGAAATGTTGGTTGCCTATGGAACACAGAATGTAAGAACATCTTGATCTTTCCTATTAGTCGACAATTTTCCCTTGATCATTGTACTCATCACTTCATCAACTTGGAAGACATTTGTATCTTTTATTCATCTCTTTTTGGTGGTGATTCCTTCAAAAATCTTCCATGAGTAGGAATTTGTTCTATACCCTCCACTAGTGGGGTGTTGATGTGGAGTTTCGAAAGATATCTAGATATTTCTTGAACTACTTTTCCACCTTTTCCATCTTCAAACTATCTGAGAGTGTAACATGTGGCTTCTCTACACATTTATGGGGTGTAATATAGGGCACATTAAGGATCGCATCCCCTAAGCTTGCTTCAACGCCACCTTTTGGGATATGATTTTTCTTATCTCCTATGGATGGATTGATAGGTGGCTTCTCCTTCTGAATTATTGGTGCCTCCTTATTTATTGTGATTGTTCCACTGTGAATTAGAACCTTCACATGTTCTTGTTGCATAGGCACCTTTCCTGGAACTAAAGATGGTGACATGATAGTGGTAGAACCTTGAAGTTCATTGTCTATTGGAGTGTTGCATCCTCCTCGTAATCCATATAGACTACAGGGAAATGGGTCTTTTGGCATGTGCACCCAATCAATCTCTAAAACGTGTTGCATGGGTGACTCCTCTGTATAATGTTCTACCTCCTCAAAATTAGAGATAAACTTTGCTTGGTGATGTGATGAGTTGCAAATGCATTCCAAGACAATCCTTGTTGAATGGGCTTTTTTAAGGAAGCCAGTTATGTTGCTAGCTGACAAATTTAATATTTAATGCTATGGATTTGTTCACCTTCATTTTGCAGCCCCCTCTGTGTCTGGACAATAATTGCTTCATTTTGACTCACCATCTTGCCTAGCATGTCCTCAATTTTTTCAATCTTGCTAGGGCCCCTGTCCTATTGGTACTGGTGCCTCATGAACATGCAAACCTCTTCTTCACCTCCATACAATTTTACATCCTTCTGACACAAGTTCATGGCGATGACATCAAGCTTCTCATTCATTGTAGAGATAACTATAGATTCCCTAGAACTTTTAATGGTTGTTGGGCATTCCCTTTCTTCACTCCATGCCTGCTTCTTGGCCATATTCTTCAAGATCTCAAGGCACTTGGATGTCTTATTATTAAGGAAGAAGCATATCCCTATATTGTCCAATGTGGTCCTTCCCTCCATAATAGAAAATTTTTTCTTTCCCGTAGAGGTCAATCGCATGATGAGGGACCTTTCTCAGCATGCTTTGAAATCTCTCCCAAGATTCAAAATATGACTCCTCGACTTGTCGCTTAAAGTTTATTATCTTGTTGGTTAGCTCGTTAGTCTTCTGCGGAGGGAAATAATCCTCAAAGAAAGCATCAGTCATTTGTTCCCACATTTCAATTGAATTGGGCTTGAGGTTAAGGAACCAAGACTTAGCACCATTTTCCAGTGACAACAGACATAGCTTCAAGTAGATCACAATCATTGGAACTCGATCTATCTTTTTCGTGTCGTTAAATTCAACAAAATTGCTGATGTGAGTCAGTGGGTCTTCAATATTGTGGCCATAGAAAGCTTGTTTCTTGACTAACACCACCAACCCATGATCGAACTTCTAGCTTCCCGCATTTGGCACTTGTCTTTTTATCGGGCCCAACTGAGCTATTGTGGATGACACTTTTATCTCTTCCCATATGGTCTGCTTTTCCATTGCATCACCCATACCTTCTGATTGAGGATACGTTATGGGACCATAATCTGTGGTTCACGTTTGAACCGTGCACTAGTACATAAAATTGTAATTTTAATGTGAGAATGAGATACTACTGATTGAATCAAAAGATAGTTGCATTCATCTTTGGAAAGAACTAAAGGAAAAATAAAGAGGGTGGCCTAGAGTGGCCGATTACAACACTCGTAGTGCTTGAAAATGTCGTTTCCCTAGAAACGGTGCCAAAAACTTGACACGACTAGACTGTACGTGTAAAACACAAGTGTATGTGTTGAAGTAATATAGGCCGATGAGGCGGGGATATCAAACATGGGGAAACATAGTTCAAGAAATAATAGTAACTTCTTTCAACTAGCTAAGCTAAAGAAAACTTTGATTTGAGTGTTATTAAACTAATTGCAAGAAAAGAAAACTAATTTACGGGTTTGTTATCACAATGATAAGAAATTCCCTAGGACTATGGTTTCACCATGATTAACACTGCACTTTTACCCTGAGATTAATATATGTTCCTCCTGATTATGGACAAAGAGACATGTACCAAGAATTACCAACTCTCACAGTGTAATACACTACCTATCCTAATACCAATCCCACTCTCGTATCAATTGTGTTATTAGATAGGTGCTTTAACGAACTACTCTAGGTTATTCTCTTCACATATATAGGCTTTCTCTCAAACACAGTATAAAATCTATGTTACTATGGATTTCAATCTTTAACCCTCCTCTTGAAGATATCAAGGATTTAATTAATCACCTATGGTGCGCAACATAGATAATTCAATATGATTTTATAACAACATGCCTAAAACAAGGAGAAAACAATATATTAATACAAAAGATCCAAATACATTGTACAACCGAGCTACTCTGGGGTCCAAGAGACCATGGGGATTAGCCCCTCATGGCTTCCATGGATGAAAACATGTTAAGAAGAAGGAAAAATGTGGAGAACATAGAAAAACTGATGAACCCCCTGGAGAAACATGATTATGATGCTCCACGCCGATGAATGGATCCACAAGCCACAGCCCACCGAGCGTGCCTGAAACCTCCCAAATGTGTAGTTCTCCTCCTCGTTGTCCTCTCTCATGTCTTACACATCGTGCAATGGAATAGTGTGATAATTAGGTCTAGCCACAACTCCCCTTAGTCACAGGCATGACTTTGGATGAGTTAAAACCTTAGCCGTCAGATTAAACCAAGGGATCAGATTTGTGTGATCATACTTTATTTATTCATTATGTAGTCTGTTATAGGTATCACTCGGTACATTACATTGTCTCAAGACTGAGTGATTATTATAGATTCTTTTATCACTGAGATAGTCTCTCACAATGCACATCGGTGGTTCTGTAAAGTGGGCTTGGTTTAAACTACTTGTTTGATGCATTTTTGCAAGTCCATCAACTACCTTGTTGCCTCCCCTCCTATTAAACTCAATTCTGGCGATAGTTGGCATGCCCAGCTGAATTTTGGTTAGCCAATAAGTACATCTCGACCATCTTTTATCTTCCACGTTGATCATCTGGGTCGCCAGTGAACTATTTGATTTGACAATCACCCAAGTCCATCCGCTTCTTTGGATCTTCTCACATGCTAGCTGAATCTCGGCTAATTCTGCCACAACCACAAAGCTTGTTTGTATCTTCCTTGCCCAACCTCCTATCCAGTTGCCTTCAGCATCTCTGGCTACCACTGCCACTACTGTGTCCTTCCCTTTCATTACTGCAGAGTATATGCATTCACAAGATTAACTACGGGCAATACCCTGGCAGGAGTGCGGCTACATGCCATAGCTTAGTGATTTGATGTTTATGAGGTTTCACAAGATTTGTTGTGGGTCATACCTTGGCAAGAGTGCGATTGTGGGCCATAGCTCAATTTCACTAGCACTGTAACCTGTACTAAGGTGGGCTAGGACTTTCACAGTTTGACTATATGTCATTGGTTGTAGTTGACTATTATGTATGTGCGGTGTACTTGTGCACTGGCCATGAGGTTTGGTGAGGTCATGGATTTTGACTCTTCCATAGACTTTGCATGGCCCTGATTTTAACTTAGTAGTGGTCAATTAGAAATGGGTGGTACGACTAAAATCTTCGTGGCATAATAAAATATGTAATCAACTGTGTAGTATACTTGCTTAGGATCAAATACAAAAATATTAGATGAGACCTTGCTTTTCCTTTATATAGTATAGTTGGTAGTAAATATATATTTGTTCTTCATATTCTTTCTGAACTGATAGATGACAATAACTTTCTTACTGATATCATTAGCTGAATCTGCTTATCACAATTATAGTTTTACTTCAATTCTTTACTTATCTTATATTTGTTAATAATAGAGTTGATGAAGAGTTATATATCCCTCTAAGATTTGGATCTCACCCCGTGGGGTCTCCACATCTTTTAGATGGACATGCATGAAGAGGTAGAGATCTTGTAGCTGAGCCAGAGCAACAACAAAAGGAAGGTAGTTGCAAGGTTGGAAGTGTTGCTAGTATTTTGGTGTAGAGTCCTAGAGTCGTCCTTGTACACTCAGGTCCATGGGATGGTTTTTTGGTGTATTTTATAGACATGCTATCGATACGTGTTTTTGTCTCATGTGCCCTTTGATGTAAACATATGACATATATATATATATATATATATATATATATATATATTGATTTATTTATATATATATCATGTTTATCTTGTAGTAGGATGATGTCATATGTGATAAATATAAGCACCTTGTAACTTATGATATCTACTAACGGTGTCCTATGTGGACTTGTATGTAAAGGTTATTGCAACATTGGTGCTTAATGAAATCGATTTTAATTTTTAGTGTTTTCCGTTAATCTATTTGTATAGATTTCTTTCTACATTTAGTTTTGAGTTATGTCGTGGTTTGTGGCATAGGGCATCACAATTTGGATTGCTTGTCCTTTGATAGTATTTTTTGATATACATGTCTTATGGTACTTTAATTTAAGGACTACAAATGTGTTCTTGGTCTAGCTGGCGGGGTGTCACAAAGATGATGTTATTGTTTTTTTTTGGTCAGTCAAAAAGTGTGTTACTATAAAACCAAAAACCTTGGGCACTGAGTACCCCTTACATCAAAATGAGCTAAAACACTCGACCAAGGATCAAATACCCCACGCAGGGGGTATTACACTAGACCTAAAGATAATAGGAACTAAGAAGAACATCAAACTAACAAGACTAATACCAGGCATTCCTACTAGGGGAATGATTTATTACAACCTGCAAGTACATGCAATAAGCCCACCCATAAATAGTAACTACAGATTGCAACATGGCATCCACCAGGTAACCCTACCTGGAAAATCATCACTAGCTTCAGATCTTCTCAGATCACCATAACCATCACATTCTACCAACAGAGACATGCGAGGCTAAGAGGTTCGAAATAATCCGTTCATTCTTGGCACGGTACCAACTATCTAATAGAAGCACCCACATTGTGTGGTCCTATGCCAACAATTAGGGGATTCAACTAACTTCCGAACCAAGCAACCAAATTGTTGATGTCCTGCAATGGGAGTAGCAACCTTCTTCTTACAAAGAGGCTACACGTCAAACACCTTAGGGGTGTTCCTACACACAACAAAGGAGGGGAAATCAGGATGAAGAATCCAACCCCAGCAGCTCCTTGCTATAGTCTTGACCAGGAGCAAGCTCCGAGGATCATATGGTCAAACACCTTGAGGGTGCTCTAACTCTCAGTAGTAGGAGCCAGCCACGTCTAAAGAACAATGCTCCTGGGATCAGTCAGTCGCAGCAGATCACCTGCGACAGTGAACTAGAAGATGGGCCATGTTTGCACTGGAACCTTTCATCGAACACTGGAATGGCGACTAAGCAGACAACAACAAGAAGGAAGATGTTCAGGGACACGAAGCTCGAGCCCTAGCGATCTTCCTCTATCGTGGATGCCGGTAAGCAGTAGGGATCAGCCTCTAGGAGCCGGACGTAGACCGTGTGGAAGGCGTCGTCATGAGACACAGGGGCAAACCCCTAGCCTGATGGCGATCCACCCTAACACACCTTGGACCACAACAACTGCGAGGTCGTACAAGTGCCGGGATGAGAGGCACCATCATCCATCACCAAACCAGCTATTCCAGGATCTCGTCGGGGGTTGCGGGGTCACTGTCGGCCTAGATAGCCAGCCACACCTCGACCGTTGGAGTAGTAGGTCCCTGAGAAGAACAAGCGACCAGCCATTTCTTCACCTGCATACCAGATCAACACACATTATCGTCGCAGACCATGACGGGGACGGATTCTCTCCAACCATCTCTCTTGAACGATTGAAGTCAACCAAGTTGATAAGTTGAGCCCCCGTGAGCCAGATCTCGACATAGGCGGCGTGACACTCCTCCTTCCACTCCAGGCCAGTCGAGGGGCCCTGCGATCCAACTAGAATGCCAGAGAAGCCTCGTGAACCCAGCTCCCTTTTCTCCAGCAAAGCCCACCACCTTCTGACCGCACTTCTTGAGAGAGCCAAGGGGAGGGCACGCCCGAAGGGAAACGGTGCCCCTCCCCCCAGCGGAGGAAGCCCTAGTGAGAAATGAGAGCTCCCGTTCTAGATGATGTTATTGTTATCTTTTGATTAAAAATATTTAGATCTTGACTTGTTACTCATATTAAAGGATTGTTAATCTGAGCTAAGGAGTATGTACTAATTTGCTCACAGAAATGTTCTAAAATATATTTTTAAGTTTGATTTGGTCAAAGTGTTTACCTACCATATTTATTATATTATTATCATAAACTAGAATTGACTAGATGTTAGAGTATCTTCTAGACATTTCAATGTCTACATGGTTTTTTAAGTTCATTATACTTAATATGATGATGATGGATGTACTCAGCTTGAGTGGGAGACATCCACTCACTGGGGCTCTATATGAGTCTCATGATGTTATTTCAAATATTTTTAGGTATAATGATATATAGAAGAGAGGTCTTGATAAAGAATATATAAATTGAATAATCTAGATAGATTAGAATGTATTTGTACTATTTCTTTTCCAATATGGGTAGTGTATGAAATTATTCATTAATGTACTTGTATTTGATGTAAACTGAAATGCGTGTGAGTAGTAAAATTTAATTATGGTTAACATAGTTGAAAAGATTTGTGATATCTTAATGTTATGTCCTTGACTTGATGTTGATTTATAAAAATTGTGTAGAAAGAAAATAAATATTTATATGTAATTTTTGTATACTATTTTAATTGAGCTTGTTGAGAATAAGTTATTTTTCTTCATAATCTAGGTTTAGGTTTCGGATTTCTCTCTAATGGTTGGCATTATTGCTGATCAAAAGAGAGGCCCCAATAATGATTTTTTAATTTGAGAAATGTATATAAATTCTACTATTATGAGTTAAAACTAAATTATAACAAATAATGGACTACAACGCTCTATTATTCTATATACTTCTATATCATATATATATATATATATATATATATATATATATATATATATATATATATATATATATATATATATATATATATATATATATATATATATATATATATATATATGGTACAGTTTTTGTGTACAGTTGTGAGCTTTTTTTTATGTTCGAGTGCAATAGTGGTTCTCCAATACGTGTCGCCAACATTTCCATCATACTCGTTAAATATCAGTTTATACTTTATGTACTTTTTATATTACATTTGTTTAATAATTCTATATAAATTCTAACGTTATGAGTTAATAACTCAACTATAACAACAAAAGGTTTGTAACGTTCTACTATTTTGTGTACTTTTAAGTCTCGCTTATGTATTATACATGTACGTATAGAGTACGTTTTGTGTATAAATGTGTATCTTTAGTTTACGTAATGTTTGGGGATAGTGGTTGTCTAATAGGTCTCTCTAATATTTTTAAACATAAATATATATATATATCATGAGGTAGTGATTCGATAAAAAGAATCTTTTCTACTAGTATGTGATATGTATGTATTCTTTAAATATTTTCTACCAGGAATGTGACTATTAAACTTAATCTCATACTTCTAAAAAAGCTCCAATGAATAGTATTTTCTATTATTCATGTATATTTTGTGGATCTTTCTTTTTATTGTAGTTTACATTGAAAAATATACATAAATTTAACTTTTATATGCTAATTGCTCAACTACAACACAACAACGCTTTGAAAGACCCAATATTAATGAAACTTTAATATCATATTTTTGTACTATACATGTACATAGTATGTAATTTTCATTTCAATATTAATGTACATTCACGTTGTATTCATTTGCGGGCGTAGAATGGGTGTAGAAAGGGTGTCATCTAATATTTTTTATTACAAAAAGACATATATTGCAAGTTGATAACTAAATAAAGTCATGTAATAATTCATTTTCACTATTATGTGAGACATTATGTATTTCTTAGGTGTTTATTACATCAAAATGCGTTCAGTTAAAGTGATCGGGAAAGGTCTATCCATATTATTATAGAATTCCTAATTTCTAGAATAGTACAAACCCGTAAGTATCATCATACACATTTTTATAGATTCTAAGAAAAAAATGACTTGTTATCAATTTTCTAGAAGAAAGTTGAATACAAGAGTGCACACAAATTGTTATCAAACATGGTTAAAAAAGTTAACAAGACAAAAATTGTCTAAATCAGTATGCAACAATTTAGTTTCTATATTCTAGTAATGTATATTTTTTGTGTTTCAATGAAATACTTGTGTACTATCCATACAAATTGTATTTACTTTTCTTTGTATAATTCTATACTTTTTAAAATATACATAAATTAAATTATTATGAGCTACCATCTCAATTATATCACAACAACTATCTAAAATAGTCCAACTTTTATATGCTTTGAAGTCATACTTGTTAATTACAATTTATATATTTTGTATACTTTTCTATATATTTAATTAGGTAAAAAAATGTATATAAGTTCTACGATTATGATTTAGTAACACACATAAATCGCCTGCAACGTTGTGTACTTTTAATTTTTACAATGATTCAAGTGTACTGTGGGTGTCCAATAGGTATATCTAACATTTTCCATTACGAAAACACGTGTCATATGGAAATGACTTAATTACAACAGACTTTTGTATTATAATGTGATAGGTATGCATTGTGTATTTCTTTTTAGTGAATTATTCTCTATATAAATGTATGCGATATGTGTGACTAGAAAACTATAGCCCATAATTTTATCTTAGCTCTCTTATCAAACATAACATAAATATAGGAGTATCATGAGATTAGATTTTAACAAAAAATTGAACTAAAAAATAATTGTCTATCCAAAATGAAATTTTATCTAGGAATAAACATCATACATAAATTCACAATTAAACTCAATAGTAGACCAATTTAACAGTCCAATAAATATATGCATCATTGCGCAACAATTACAATTTTATGGTCTAATAGAATAAATTCTGTGTATTTCATTTGTGATACATGTGTACTATCTATGTATATATTTCTATCTTTTTAATGTGATGTAGGAGACATACAAAAGTAGTAGCGTTCTATTTCTCCATGTGAAGTTGCCCTTTCATGATCATAACATGTTGAATGAAGAAGTGAACATATCTGAAGTATTTCCTCAACGAGCAATTTTTTTTTTTAAAACCCCATGAACTTTATTACCTATCAAGGTTTGCTAGTGATACAATGTACTCGGAATAGACTCATGGACAAAAATAGTTCCAATCAAACCCAGGCCATTCAACTTGGCTACCTCATGAGCTAGTGAATTACAATTACGACTAGCATGCTTAAAAGAACAAGACTCGAATAAAGAAGCTAGATGCATGTCTGCAAGCAGTGGCCCTAGATGACACCTCCTCGTACCAGCTGCTTGAATTGCACGGATCACTAACAGTGAGTCCGATTTCACTTCTACTGCCCTGATATGCCATTGGTGCGCTTGGTCCAGAGACAATTGAATCGCCTCTACTTCGTCTAGGTCCACCGGCCATTGTAACTCTTTTATCTCACCGATCATCCCCATTACTTTCCCTTCAGAGTCTTGCAGGATTCCCCCCAGCCCAATACGCCCTTTCTTGTCTAAAGAGGCGTCACAGTTAATTCTGATTTCACTTCTCACTGGAGGATACCAAGATGTCCCTTGCTCTGACCTCAAACTGTCTGGCTGTTGTAGAGAGCAATCATTCGCCTTCCTGTAATCTTCCAGTAAGCTGTAATGGACTTGGATTGTATGAGCTAATAGCCGTTCAGAGTCCCCGAAGATTGGAGGGTTTCTTAACGTCCACAGACCCCACATTGGCTAATGAGAGACCAAGGTCCTTCTCGTCCAATCTTTCATGCAGCCTGATGAGTGCTTCCGCCTGCGTCAATTTAGTGAGTTGTTGTCTCATGTTCCTAACTGGACTCACTGCCCAAGCTTCCACCGCTGGTAGGCACTTGAATAATAGGTGACTTATTGTTTCCTTCAACTGCTCGCAGATACTACAAGTGCCATCTTCAATGCATCTCCTGTCCCATAGTCTCCCCTTGGTAGTTAATCCTCCAGTACACCTTCCCCACAGAAAGTGTGCTAGTTTCGGCGGCCAGCTACCACGCCAGATCAACTTCTAGACTCAGTCCCTCTCTGCTCCACGGCTGCCCACAAAGTCATGCGTGCCTTGGATCGCCTGCCAGTAGGCAGTCCTGGTTGAGAAATTGCCCTCCCACTCAGGCCACCACAAGGGGACGTCCTCCAGAAGACGCTTGCTAATAGGAGTGTTCAGTATCCTCGATGCAATCTCTGGTGAAAAAGACGCAAGTACTAGCTCCCTATCCCATTCCCCATCTTCTGTTATAATAATATATCATTGACATATTGCAGCTCATTTTGCATATCGACTTGGGTATCGTCGATGTATTTTAGGTCCCCCATGATCCATTTATCTTTCCAAATATGGATGCTTGCGCCATTCCCCACTCTCCACATCAGCCCCTCCAACAAGAGAGGTTTAGCACCCCCAAAGGCTCCTCCACGTATAGCTCGGGTTATATCCACGACTGGCCTCCAACACGTAGGGGAAGTATCTGACTTTCAGTACTCTATATGCCAAAGAATCCGTCTTCCTCACTAGTCCCCATAGTTGCTTTGCGAGCATAGCATGATTGAAGGCATGCATGTCGCGAAAGCCCATCCCACCAGTCCATTTTTATTTGCACATATTCTCCCAACTTAACCAAGAAATCTTTTGAGTGGCTTCCGTCAATCCCCTCCAAAAGAGTGCAATATAGCTTTCACTACAGGAAAACGTTAAAAAAATGACGGGCCACTTGGCTTAATCCGTGAGGGGCAACAGCTACACATTCAGCTTATTACAGGTCTACCCCTATTCTAAAACTTTTGGAAAACCAGTACCTTTCCGCTACCCAGCCAGTCAAAACAAATCTGACGATTTGTATTCATCCTATCCATCCAACGGTAGCAACACAAACATGGTCAATTCGCACCCGCCTTCTCCGCTCCCTCTCTTCCACCCTTCCCACGGAAGTCGCACGCCTAATGACTTGCGGCCGGGTTGCAGTCAAGTCGGTTATTGAGGGGAGATCGCGCCCACACTCACAAAGGCTCAGACATTCTCGTCTACGGCAAGCAGCTAGCGCAAGCTCCTTTGGGATCGGCCGGTTGCCCTTTACTTGAAGCAGTTGACGGAAGCAACAGTGGACGCGGCGACCAGTCCGACGCTGAGCCCTTCGGAGTTACTGCAGACAACGATAGAACGCTGAGCCCTTCGGCGGGATCTGAAAAAGTCCGCAGCCGCCTAAGCTCTGAGCATTGTGTCCCTTGCCCCTCAGCTAGCAGCAAAGGTACTGGTTTCCCTTCTTATTTTTCTGCTGATCATTGGGAGGGATTTAGGAAGGTTCAGGGAATAGCGGAAATCAAGTTCTGAGATCAATTTTAATTGATTGGTTTTACGAAAGTCCCGATTTGATGCGTCTCCGTGATGCGCACAGATGCTCTGGCTATTCTTTGCTATCGGTTTGATTAAGTCGGCATGGCTGGCAGCTGCCGTTCTTCTATCTTCCCAAATTGGATTTTAGATTGATTGCTCCAATTTTATGGTCCCCTACATATTGTCGAGTGAAGGGTGTTCTTTCTACTTCATCCTTCCGCACTACTTCATCCTCGTGTCATTCCCGGTCTAGGATCCAGGAGCTCTGTGCTTGCATCCTCCGGTGGCTGGCTGCCGTCTTTCTCAGACTTCCAAAACTACTTCGGCTCTGTTGGTCTTTGTTTCTTCGGTTCATCTTTCCCCGTTGCAGATCCTAAATCACAATATTCAGAACGTGGCGTGGGAGAAGCTTGTTTAATTTTTTTTTCTTTTACTTCCACTTTCCGTCTGTTGCATATCCTCGTTCTAGATCTATTTAAGAATGACATGGATCCTTCTATATCCTTAGATAATGGATGTCTTGAAATCGTTTGATTTAATGCCAAAGATATTTTGTATCTAATCTAATGTATTGCCTTGAAGCTGTTCGATGAAAAGCTCACATTGTCCTACTTACTGTTCTTAGTTGTTAAACAATTTTATATGAAATAGACTTATGATATTTGTACGGATCAAAATGAATTTTATCATTTATATGATCCATTTTACACATGTACAAAATCATTTATATGGCTTATGTAGGTGTTGAAAACATTACATAAATATGACAGATAATTTACAACAACCCAATTACGTGGAAGTCAGTTTTTTTGAGAAAACTCAAATTTCAAATCAATCACCCAGAACTCCTTTTTTCGGAACTCGATTTTAGTACTGGGAAAATGAATTCCCGGAAAATTACAGTTACACCAAACCAGTCAGATCTTCTTTCCCTTACCATCTGAAATTGACCCTGTCTCTAATCCTCTCCATGCCTCCGTCGTGTCTCCTCTCATCTCCCTGCTTCAACGATGTATGGGGATGCCTAGGTGCACCAACGAGGATACCCATGAGGGTGCCTTAATAATGAAACCTAACTTAGTATTTCTCTATATGTGATATCCTAGGTTGCAATACAAACATTAAGAATATTGTTGGGTACATTTTGATGCACAATATATTGCATTTGATCTTGGACACAATAACAACTCCATACAAAAGGCTAGTTTCATAAATAATTGACTAGTGTATGTGAATGGTATGCACTTACATTTACCGATCATAATACTAATCATTTCCCTTATGTAGATGATTGTAAAAATTATACACACTTGGTTTTAAATGTCTCAAGTCGCTCTAGTGTCCACATGCCATTCATTTATGCTCATTTGATCAAATTGATGGATTTTCTTAGCAGCAAAATCCGTAATTTTCTCTCTAGCTATATATGGAATTGTGGTAGATTGATAAATATTATCAAACTACTCGAATCATCTTAAAGAATTTTGGGGATTTTGTCCTAGAATTATTTTTTGTAGTGAATTGATAAATAATGTCAAATCTCATGTACCTAGAATTATTTTTTTGTAGTAGATTGATAAATATATCAAATCTCATGTACCTAGAATTTTCTTGTGTGTTTCTCCATACATATTGTCTATAATATTACATATTATGTCCTCTTCCTCCCTTTTGAATTCTTTGCCCAAGAAATACACAATCGCACCTACCGTGGTATCTTGTAGAGTAGTTTATCTCATTTCGTGATCTACCAAAACACATATAATCTCTTCAAAGGAAAGACTGAGAATCATCATAACGTTAGAAATTATTCATCATTTACCTTCAAATCCACTCAAAATGATGTACATTTTATCTTCATTGAAGACATTCTTTCTAATCAAGGAAGTATGGACATATTTCTAGACACAGACACCAACACAGACTCGAGATTTGTCAATTTTCTAAAATATAGGACTCGAACACGACTCGAGATGAGGGAGATTTTTTATTATGTGTAATGTGTATGATGTATATATTTACATGTATATGTATGTATTTCAATATGTATGCTAATAAATTTATTGAAAAATATCTAATTGTATATATTGTTATGTATAATAGTATATGAATTTGAAGTATGCATGTGTTTGTGTGCAGTAGAAACAATATGAAGTAGATACCTAATTGTTGCATTACATTCAGTAGATATAGAAAATTTTCAAAATAAATAAATGAGGATGTGATTGTATACGAATATGAATCTGCATGTGTTTGTGTAGTAGAAAAAAATATGAAGTATCCACCTAGTTGTTGCATTACTTCCAATAGTAGAATTTTAGATATACTAAATAAGTTCACATTAGTTAATCAATCAAATTATTAGATCAAAATACAATTTATGACAGCCAGCTTATCTTGGACTGTACACGTTGAATCTTTATAAGATATCTTACATCAATTCAACTTAGAATACAGTTTTATGTAACATTTTCTCAATGATAGGTACAGTTGAGTAGCAGTTGTATATTCATAATTTACTCAGAAATAGAATGTTATAGAAGCTACAACTACATAGATGTGTCGAAGAAGTGTCCTTCCCGTATCCATGAAGTGTCTGGGCTGCAAAAATGGATCAAGATGGTTAGGGCATGCAGTGTCCATGTACAAAACGTTTTGGGCCATGCCTGGGCTACAAAACTGGATCAAGATGGACAAGACATGCCACAACCGTGTTCAAAATGTTTTGGGCCGTGTCCGGGAAGTGTCTGTGTCAAAAATGTGTGCAACATGGACACATGGGGCTATATAGAGGTGTATATGCTTCCTAGTTTCTAATAGTTTTTAGTTAGTCACATACCATATTGAACTCCCTAGGTAGTCAAAAATTGATCTACAACATATATGGATGTGTTTAAGTTTCAATTTTAACTCAGGTTTTTTAGTGTTTGTGGACTAACATAAGTCATTTGACAACATTTCCAAAATATAGTTTATGTATTCAACCTAACAACAAAAACAACCAAATTTTTTTTAGTAAGGGTTCCCATTATCCATAATTTGACTTATTTCTAAGTCATGTTTGAACCAATTTAATCAGGATTTAAGATTAGATTACCTTTTTCATGAACAAAAACCTTCTCAGGTGCCTTCTTTGTTCCATCCAAGGATCCTTTATAATTTATGTCATGATAGAATCATAATTTTTTATTTGAAATTCAATATATGATTGGTATGTAATCTAAAGTGAGATTTACTTACTTTGTTTGGTATCAATTATAGTGTTGATAAATAAAGCTAGACACTTTACAAGAAAGTAACACCATACTCAGAAAAATAATAGATATACATTAGTAGATAGTTTATTAAAGTTGGGTTACTTTTACCTTCTCAAAATATGCCATTGGTTGGATGTTTATCTAACCCATCCTCTTTACTAATAAGATTATGAAACTTCAATTTAATAAGTTATCTGCATTTACTTTTAGAAGTTTGTGTCTATGTATTAGTAAAGGGTATTGAGATGATATTTGTCAAATGAATGGATACTTTTAGCTTAAAGTAAAATGAAGTCAAGTACTAAAAAGTTGTGCTTGCTAGTAACAATAGATATTCAATTCTTGGTATTAGGTTTGTCAAATAAAGCATTTCGAACTTAAATGTGAATAAAGTTGACATAACATGAGTTCATCAAACTTAAATAAGACATGATTTGCCACAACTAGACTTAATTCCTCCAAAAATGACTTGATATCCCCTAATTAGACATATGTTCCCCAACTGAGACCCTAATGTTTCCAAACTTGGCCTGATTTTGCCTAATTTAAACCTATTTGAACGCGTACATGACTAAAGTTGTTACAGTCTGAGCAAATTCAGATTGAGGTCATGCTAATTTGGCCTTCAAGTGGCCATCATAAGTATATGTTTTCATAGAAGATGGGTATAAAACATTATCTATATGGATATTTACATATGATCCTTGACTCATATGAACTTTAGAAAAATGTAGATAAACAATGCCAATGTAGGGTGCATATGATTAGAAAATTGTGGTGCCTTGATAACTAAACGTAACTTAGTATTTCTCCATATATGATATCCTAGGTTGCAATACAAGATTGCTTTCGTATTGCCTACATAGTGTATGTATTCCAATACAAAAGCTACCACTTATAATGATTACTAGAGAAAATGATCTTGAAGAAAATATTTCTTTGATGTAAAAAAGTACACAATTCATAGACTTTAATAACACTGGGTTTTTATTTTCCAGGAGGTATTAAATAATGGCGGATGTGGATTTCATAATTGATAAAAGTTGGATTTCTCATGGAAAGACTTGCTTTGATAGATGTCGTGATCCATATTTCATGAAAGGAGTAGATGCTTTTATGGCTTTTGCATTTAGAAAGGAATCTACTAGAGAAGTTAGATGCCCCTGTACTAAGTGTGAGAATAAATTCTATGGAGATATGTACAATGTAAAGAGTCATATTATCATGAATGGGTTTATGGAGGATTATACAACTTGGACACGACATGGTGAGGTACCTCAATGTTTAGATAGGAATCCAATGGATGAAAGAGTTGAATGTATCGATGATATACCTGGGCTTATTTTTGATGCAATGGGGTATAATGACTATGTAGATTCAGACCATTCAATGAACAATTCTGCAAATGAACACAATGAAGATGTAAGACAATTCCAGAAAGTTGTAGATGATGCTAGCCGGCCTTTATATCCTGGTTGTTCAAAATTTTCCAAATTGTCGTGCATTATTCGGGTGTTTGAATATAAATGCAAATTTAATCTGACTAATAGTGCATTATCAACTTTATTCCTGATGTTGAATGAATTTCTTCCTGAGGGTAATTCTTTACCCAAAAGTTGGTATGAATGCAAAAAGATAATGTCAATTTTGGGACTAGACTATCAAAAAATCCATGCTTGTCGGAATGATTGTGTTCTATTTCGGGGAAAGTATGAGCATTCAAATAATTGTCCTATTTGTGGATCTTCTAGATGGAAAAGATTGAAAAAGAAGAATAGGGTGTGGAGGTTACAGAAGATCCCTGTAAAAATACTTCGCTATTTTCCTTTATCACCAAGATTGAAGAGATTTTTCATGTCCAAAAAGCTAGCTCCACTTATGGTTGGGCATCACACTTTTCCTCAGAGTACAAGTAACAACATGAGTCATCCTAGAGATTCTATAGCATGGAAAGACTTTGATACAAAACATCCAACCTTTGCTGCTGATCCTCGTAATATAAGACTAGCCCTTGCAAGTGATGGTTTCAGCCCTTTTAACATGTCAATGGGTAGTAGCTGGAGCACATGGCTCGTCGTTTTGATTTTCTATAATTTTCCACCTTGGTTGGTTATGAATAAATCATTATTTATGTTGTCTCTTCTTATAGAAGGTCCAAAATCTCCCGGTAGAAAAATTGATACATATTTGCAGCCACTAATCGATGAATTAAAGACCTTGTGGTTTGATGGTACAATGACTTATGATGCAAACAAAGAAGAAATATTCAACATGAGAGCATCACTCATGTGGACAATAAATGATTTTCCTTCATATGGAATGTTATCTGGTTGGAGCACCAAAGGTTATAAGGCATGTCCATATTGTGGTGTTGATCATGGTTCCATTTATCTTCCACACAGTCGCAAATGTGTCTACATGAGGCATCGTCATTTTTTAGATGAAAACCATCCATGGCGCATAGATAAGAAAAATTTTAATGGTATGGACGAACATGCTACTGCACCATATCATCTTAGTGGGAAGGAGATACTGAAATTGTGGGAAAACCATGGTGATGCTAATGTTATAGGGGAAAATGTTGAATTTTGTGAACAAAGAAGTCCTGAATTGCCCGAGGGATGGAAACGAAAGAGTATCTTTTTTTAACTTCCTTATTGGTCAACTTTGTTGATTCGACACAATTTAGATGTTATGCATATAGAGAAGAACATATCTGAAAACATCCTCAGTTGGTTGTTGTATAAAGATGGACATAGTAAAGAGAATGTTAATGCTTCTTTGGACATGAAAAAGTTGAATATGAGGAAATCACTTTGGCCTAAAAAAAGAAGCCACAATGATCAATTTGTGTTCCCTCATTCGCCTTATAGTATGAATGGAAAAGAAAAGGAGGCCTTCTTATCAGTTCTTAAGGACTTGAAATTACAAGATGGTTTTTCTTCAAATATATTAAACAAAGTCCAAGTTGAAATGAAAAAGATTGTTGGGTTTAAAAGTCATGACCACCATATTTTAATCCAACATCTCTTACCTTTGGCTCTTAGAAAAACTCTTCCCGAACCAGTTGCCAAAGTGTTGATTGAATTTTGTAATTTTTTCAAGTCTTTATGTGAAAAAATAATTAGTGTTCAGAATATGAAAAAACTTGAAGCACTAATTCCAATTATTCTTTGCAAGCTTGAGCGCATCTTCCCACCGGCATTTTTTGACATTATGGTCCATTTAACTATACGTTTACCATATGAGGCTAGAGTTGCAGGTGGTGTGGAGTATAGATGGATGTATCCAGTGGAAAGATTTTTGTATTCTTTAAAACAATTTGTTCGCAATAGAAGTAGACATGAAGGGTCTATTGCAGAGGGATATCTTTTGAAAGAGGCGACTACTTTTTGCCAACATTATCTAGAAAATATGGATTCTTGCTTAAGTAGGCATGTATGATATGGAGAGGGACCTATTGGTGCCGGTTTATTTATGACTCCCTCATATGAAGAACTCTACCAAGCTTGTCGCTTTATTTTGTTCAATACAACTGAGATTGAACCATACTTATTGTAAGTAGCAAAGCTTTAGTTTTAGTAATGATGAATTTCCTTTTCAATCCTATATATTCAAAATTTTACTTGTTGTGAATACACTTTTGAAGGATGCATGCCGATGAGATAAGACATCAAAATCCATCTTGGAATGAAGTGAAAATACAAGGTGAACAACACAATCATTTTGTTAAGTGGTTCTCAAATTCTGTAAGTTTCGATCTTTGGAATAAAGAGTTGAAACTCAATTCCATTTTATGTGACGTAAATAATGGTAGTTGCATTTTTATCAGGTAAATTTTCTCCCACGAGATGTGGTTGTTCCTGTTGTTGTGAGAATTCTCACTAGGGGGGCTACATTAGGAGTACGTTCTTATAAAGGGTATTTTGTGAATGGCTACAAATTTGAAATTGAAGCAGTAGATAGTGGTCGTGTCACTCAAAATTGTGGTATTCAAACTAAAGGCCCTGATGAAAACATGTATTACGGAGTGTTAGTAGACATATTAGAGCTTCAATATGAAAGTATTCCTCCTATTTGTCTTTTTAAATGTAAATGATATGATATGGAGGAAGGCATAGGTTCATATGTTGATGAATTTGGTTTCACTTTGGTTGATACATCAAGTACAAGTTTTGATGATGAACCCTTCATTTATCCCGATCAAGCCACTCAAGTTTTTTACTCTGTTGATATAGAAGACAAAAATTGGAGCGTTGTTTGTCATTGGACTCCAAGAGATACTTTTGATATTCCTTTGAGTACTATAATTAGTGAATATAATGAAGTTGAGAATGAACTAGATGAAAATAATGAGATGGATATAGTTTGTGAAGATGATGACGATATTGATTGGGGTTGTTCTGATTTAGGCAATGATATATTTGTTGATACTACTTTATAAATTGCAGCAAAATTTTAAAAAAGAACAAAGGTAATCTAATTTGAAATTCTAACTTTTGTTTCATTATTTTTTTCTCTTTAAAATAAATTTATACAATGGATTGTGGTATATAAGTTTTTGTGATATTAATTTATCAAAGTTTACTACAAATATGCCACCCAAGAAGAAGGTGAAGTCTTTAAAAGAAGTGGTACAAGCTGAAAACAAACTAGCTGACAACAAGCATCATTCAGCAACTTGTAATCCACTTCCATCTGATAGTGAGTCATCTGGATCACAAGAACAACTACTGTCCTCTATAGCATGTAAGTGTTATTTTTTATTAGTTTGTTGAGATACATTTTACAATTTGCTTATTTGGCTTTGTTTAGGTACAGTTCGGAAAAAAAAGCCGTTAAAGATAACTCTAACAAGCCTCAATCAAGTGGAGTTAAAAGATTTGATGACATAGGTATTGATGAATTTTTATTCTTAATAATTTATAATTAGTAAGTGAACCCATATAATATCTAATATTTTTATTTCTATATACTAATGATTTCTATTTAAGTTGTAGTTCATCCAAAGCACAAAGTAAAAGAGTTCATTTGTCAAAGTGGTGTGGGTGCAAAAGGTATTTGATTTTCTTAGTATTCCAAGAAAAAATTATCTACATAAAATACTTCTACAGAGATGATTCAAACTTCTATAGGTACTAAAGGGATGATTTCTACTTCTTCAAAACTAAGAGAAAGCAACATTCCAAAGATTTTGGTTCCTTTTGCAACACGTGATGATGAGTTAATGAAAGATGCACGTTTAGGTAATAATTACACTACTTTTCTTATTCTTTATATAGTCAAACAACTTTGAGTTGTGATTTACATACAGCTCATTCAAGGAAAATGCTGAAATCTTTGATTCAAAATGGATTTGGATCAAAACAACCCATTCTTAGTTCTCCTAACCCACAAAAAAGTATTATCTCCATGAGTTCAATTTCAAATGCAGTGGATGATCAAAGAGGTATGATAGAAACACGTGCCAAAGATATGTGTTTCATTTTTACAATCTCATATTCCAATCAGCAAAGATGTATGTGGAATACTTCTATAGAGAAGAATCTTACTTCTACATGTTCTATAGGGAGGAATGATACTTCCACAAGGATGATTTCAACTTCAACTGGGTCTAAAGAAGTGACTGATACTTCTTCAAAAATAATGGAGAACAACATTCTCAAGAGTTCATTTCCTTCTGCAACATGTGGTGATGGGTTAATGAAAGATGCATGTTTAGGTAATAAATGCACTAGCTTTCTTAAATTTTGAAATTTTTAGAAAAAATTCAGTTGCATGTCTAATACAAATCATTCAAGGAAAATGTTGGAATCTTTAACTCAAAATGGACTGGGATCAAAACAACCTGCCCTTAGTTCTCCTAACCCACAAAAAATATTATTTCCACTATTTCAATTTCAAATGCAGTGGATAATCAAATAGGTATGATGGAAAAATGTGCCAAATATATTTATGTTATTTTTAGATCTCATATTCCAAACAACAATGATCTATGTGAAGTACTTCTATATAGAAGAATCTTACTTCTACATGCTCTATAGGGATGAATGATACCTCCACAAGGGTGATTCCAACTCCAATTGGGTCTATAGAAATGACTGGTACTTCTTCAAAAGTAAGAGAGAACAACATTCCCAAGAGTTCATTTCCTTCTACATCATGTGGTGATGGTGCACGCTTAGGTAATAAATGCACTATTTTTCTTAAATTTTAAACTTTCAGATAACATTCAGTTACATTTCTAATACAGCCCATTCAAGAAAAATGTTGGAATTTTTGACTCGAAATGGACTGGGATCAAAACAACCTGCCCTTAGTTCTCCTAACCCATAAAAAAATATTCTTTCCACTAGTTCAATTTCAAATACAGTGGATAATCAAATAGGTATGATGGAAAAATATGTCAAATATATTTGTTTTATTTTTAATACACATTCCAAACAACAATGATCTATGTTGAATACTTATATAGAGAAGAATCTTACTTCTATATGTTCTATAGGGATGAATGATACTTCCTCAAGGATGATGCAAACTTCACTTGGGTCTACAGAAATGACTACTACTTCTTCAAAAGTAAGAAAGAAAAACATTTCCAAGAATTCATTTCCTTCTGCAACATGTGGTGATGGGTTAATGAAAGATGAACGTTTAGGTAATACATGCACTAGTTTTCTTAAATTTTTAAATTTTCAAATAACATTCAGTTGCATTTCTAATACAGTCCATTCAAGGAAAATGTTGGAATCTTTGACTCAAAATGGACTGGGATCAAAACAACCCACGCTTAGTTCTCCTAACCCACAAAAAAAATATTATTTCCACTAGTTCAATTTCAAATACAGTGGATAATCAAATAGGTATGATGGAAAAACATGTCAAATATATTTGTTTTATTTTTAGTATCTCATATTCCAAACAACAATGATCTATGTGGAATACTTCTATAGAGAAGAATCTTACTTCTACATTTTCTGTAGGGATAAATGATACTTCCACAAGGATGATTCCAACTTCAATTGAGTCTACATAAATGACTGATACTTCTTCAAAAGTAAGAGAGAACAACTTTCCCAAGAGTTCATGCCCTTCTGCAACATGTGGTGATGGGTTAATGAAAGATGCACGATTAGGTAATAGATGCACTAGTTTTCTTTAATTTTTAAATTTTCAAATAAAATTCAATTGCATTTCTAATACAGCTCACTCAAGGAAAATGTTGTAATCTTTGACTCAAAATGGACTAGGATCAAAACAACCCACCCTTAGTTCTCCTAACCAACAAAAAAATATTCTTTCCACTAGTTCAATTTCAATTACAGTGGATAATCAAATAGGTATGATGGAAAAACATGTCAAATATATTTGTTGTATTTTTAATATCTCACATTCCAAACAACAATGATCTATGTGGAATACTTCTATAGAGAAGAATCTTACTTCTATATGTTCTATAGGGATGAATGATACTTCCGCAAGGATGATTCAAACTTCAATTGGGTCTACAGAAATGACTACTACTTCATCAAAAGTAAGAAAGAAAAACATTTCCAAGAGTTCATTTCCTTCTGCAACATGTGGTGATGAGTTAATGAAAGATGAACGTTTAGGTAATACATGCACTAGTTTTCTTTAATTTTTAAATTTTCAAATAACATTCAGTTGCATTTCTAATACAACCCATTCAAGGAAAATGTTGGAATCTTTGACTCAAAATGGACTAGGATCAAAACAACCCACCCTTAGTTCTCCTAACCCAAAAAAAAATATTATTTCCACTAGTTCAATTTCAAATACAGTGGATAATCAAATAGGTATGATGGAAAAACATTTCAAAAATATTTGTTTTATTTTTAGTATCTCATATTCCAAACAACAATGATCTATGTGGAATACTTCTATAGAGAAGAATCTTACTTCTACATTTTCTGTAGGGATAAATGATACTTCCACAAGGATGATTCCAACTTCAATTGAGTCTACAGAAATGACTGCTACTTCTTCAAAAGTAAGAGAGAACAACATTCCCAAGAGTTCATGCCCTTCTGCAACATGTGGTGATGGGTTAATGAAAGATGCACGTTTAGGTAATAGATGCAATAGTTTTCTTTAATTTTTAAATCTTCAAATAACATTCAATTGTATTTCTAATACAGCTCACTCAAGGAAAATGTTGGAATCTTTGACTCAAAATGGACTGGGATCAAAACAACCCGCCCTTAGTTCTCCTAACCCACAAAAAAAGATTTTATCCACTAGTTCCATTTCAAATGCAATGGATAATCAAATAGGTATGATGGAAAAAACATGCCAAATATATTTGTTTTATTTTTAGTGTCTCATATTCCAAACAACAATGATCTATGTGGAATACTTCTATAGAGAAGAATCTTACTTCTGCATTTTCTGTAGGGATAAATGATACTTCCACAAGGATGATTCCAACTTCAATTGAGTCTACAGAAATGACTGCTACTTCTTCAAAAGTAAGAGAGAACAACATTCCTAAGAGTTCATGCCCTTCTGCAACATGTGGTGATGGGTTAATGAAAAATGCACGATTAGGTAATAGATGCACTAGTTTTCTTTAATTTTTAAATTTTGAAATAACATTCAATTGCATTTCTAATACAGCTCACTTAAGGAAAATGTTGGAATCTTTGACTCAAAATGGACTGGGATCAAAACAACCCGCCCTTAGTTCTCCTAACCCACAAAAAAATATTATTTCCACTAGTTCCATTTCAAATGCAATGGATAATCAAATAGGTATGATGGAAAAAACATTCCAAATATATTTGTTTTAGTTTTAGTATCTCATATTCCAAACAACAATGATCTATGTGGAATACTTCTATAGAGAAGAATTTTACTTCTACATGTTCTATAGGGATAAATAATACTTCCACAAGGATGATTCCAACTTCAATTGAATCTAAAGAAGTGACTGATACTTCTTCAATAGTAAGAGAGAACAACATTCCCAAGAGTTCATTTCCTTCTACAACATGTGGTGATGGTTTAATGAAAGATGCACATTTAGGTAATAAATGCATTAATTTTCTTTAATTTTTAAATTTTCAAATAACATTCAAATGCATCTCGAATACAGCTCATTCAAGAAAAATGCTGGGATCTTTGGCTCAAAATGGATTGGGATCAAAACAACCCATCCTTAGGTCTCCTAATCCAAAAAAAAGTAGAAGTTGTGGCTATTCAATTCCCAGCACTATGTATAATGAGGAGGATATGCGAGAAGATCATGTTTGTAAGTCATAATTTGTTTATTTATTACTTTATTTTTTCAAACACTATTGATCTACGAGATAAATGTAGCTGTAACAATGAGCAAACAATTAGGTTCTTCCTCCAAAAAAGGATATTCAGACCCTAATACAATGCATCACGAGGAGGAAGCAGGAATAGATCGTATTGGTATTCGATAATTTCATTGTTTTTAATTATTTTTCAAACAATAATGAGTTATTTGTCTTTCTTAATTTTGCTTTATAAGAAACAATATCAATTTACAATTTTTATGTAGCTCCAACAAGTGGGAAAATGTCATATACTTGTACTAAAAGTAGCATGGGGACTAAAAGGATGACCCTAAGTCCAACTTGCATGGAAACCAGTGCTCCTAGAACATCACTTGTTTTGGAAGATGTTCATATAGGTAATTACAACATCACTTGTTTTCTCATTTTCAAACAAAAATTAGATGAGTTTTAATGCAGGTCCAACAATGTTTTCTAAGGAAACTATAAATAGATGGGAAAACAATAACCCTACAACCTCAATGTGTGATCCAATGGATGACTTTGTGGGTGAGGTACAAACTATGCTAAGTCCCTTTGATCCTAAAGAGCCAATTGTACCAATCCCTCTTGAAGATCAAGAGCCAACTACATCAAGTCAACCAGAGGTTGAAAGTATATCAAATACTTGTGATAGAAATCCTGAAGTTGATGAGTTAAATAACTTAATTTTTTTAAAACATTTTCATATCATATTTTCAATATGTTTTTTTATCCATCCAATTTCTTGTTACAGAAAGGGCAAATTCAAATGTTGAAATCGCAGAATGTTTGGATAATAATAGTATAGATGACCATAATTCTAATATGGAATACATACCTAGCACAAGTAATCATCAGCGTACGATGAGATCTAATCCTCGAGCTAGTGATATGCAACTTGAAGAACATGAGTTTGCAAGTATGTATAAAAAATTACATATCATTCAATAAAAATATATATTACGACACATGTTTGTTTTTACAACTCATAGACGAAAAGGACGTGGATAGACAGGATAACGTACAATGAAGCCACCACTTGGGAAAAGTAAGCATGAGTGTATGACACTACGAAATGAACCTGTTGATCATGAATGTACAACCATGTCCAACTTCTTGGGTCTGAAGGCTAGAGATACAGATGCATTTCCTTTACATCTGAAATGGGGTGTCTTCCAAGATCGCAGTTTTGATGGTGTTTGGGATGACGTCATGGTAATTAATTGGTTCTACATTCTTGTATTGCACTTTTTTATATTCTTTTATGCCCCCATTATCTATAACATTTCCACTATATTTGGAACAGAAATTGTTTAACTTCACAAGTTCGGAAACCAAAACCAAGCCGAACATGTTTTGTGTTAGGCAATGGTGCTTAAAAAAGGTGAAAATTGGTGTTCAAACACATAGGTTTTGTTTGAAACAATATTTGAAGAAAAGAAGTCCAGAACAACTTCTTGTGTCACCAGAATCTAGAGTTAGCCAAGATCAATGGGAAAAACTATTGGATTATTGGGGCAAAGAGGAAGCAATTACAGAGGCACTAAGAAATGCTAACAACCGTGCACATATCAGACCTACATACACACTTGGAAGAAAATCAATAAGGCAGAAGCAATATGAGATGGTATATGTTCTGATTTATTTTAAGATTATTACATATCAGATATTGATTTATTTATTTTCAGATGTTACAAGGTCTAGACCCTTCTAATTTAACCATGTATGTAGTTACTCATACTGATAAGAATGGTCGATTTCCAAATGAACATACTAAGTCGTGTGTGGTAGGTTATTTTGTACTCATTGTGCTATTCATTTTGTGTATATATACCGAGTTCTCATAAATTTAATCAAAAAGCACACCTTATTTGTCTGTATAGGAGAATGTTCAAACTGAAGCAGAACGACGTCATGTGCAACATAGTAAAGACCCTGTTGATTTTATGCCAGTAACGGACCATGTATATGGTCGTCATCATGGTGGATATGAAAGAGGTTATGGAAGTGGAGCAACCAGACAAATTTTGAGACAAGCATCCGGCATGGAAATAGCACAGAAAACCTATGAGGAGATCGAAAAAGAGGCTAAATTTTATGCCGAAGCACTTGCTAATGCGGAACTAAAGTTGGCACAATTGAGGAATCAGGTTAGATGTTCTGATATGATCTTATTCTATCAATTTATTTTGTCACTAAGATACTAGGTAAGATAAAACATGAGCACTTCCTTGCTGCAAGATGTTGGGTGTAGTAGGAGGCATGAATTTGTCAATGAAGAGGAAGACAATTACGAGAATGATAAGAATTCAAGACCATGTTTAAGCAATCTGATCAATGATTATTAAAGGATGAAGCCTACTAGATTAGGACTTTAATCTTTTCAGTTTCAAAACTCCATTTTATAACTTGTTTGACTCTCAAAATATCAGCTAAACTTTTATGATTGTGTGAAGTTTGTTTAGGATTTATCTATTTTCAATTCTTTTGATGCTTTTGCATGTCTCTACTAATGCAAAAACACATTTCTTAGCTTTTAAACATTATGTCAAATGTATTGAAAATATATTATGTATATCTACTATTGTTTAGCTGCTAAATTGATGGGTTGGAGAGGGTCACCTCTGGAGGGTAAGGTAATCCATAGGTTGGAAGGGTACGACAGTTGGGATTACATACAACAGATGATAAGAATTAATTGACAGCAAGACGAACCATTTCCAAGGCAAGATAACAAAATAGTTGGGCATCAAAAAATCAGATTCACATTCAATCATTACAAGGAGCAGAACCGAAAGGTATATAAAATTATCCAATATATATCAATTATTTTCCACATTTATCATTGATTTTAGGAGGATTTTTTTGTTAATTTTTAATAATGAGATGGATGATGTAGGAGGTCTTACACTCCTTTTAGTACAATCTCAGTATAGTCATCCAGTGCATTCCATACTATCAATTATTTTTTATCTTTCCTCATTTGTGTGGTCTTTATTAGATTTTGACCGGTAGTCCTTTGTCTACAGGTTGATGCTCTGAGTTACATGGGTGTTCTAAGTAACTTTCATTGATGTTTTGGGAATACTTTTTTTGTTTTGTTCCCACTGAAGATAAGTGCTATGGTTACATAGACTTATGCTAAAGATAAGCTTCAAATGTCTCATTCTTTACGGATTTCCTCTTCTTTAATAGCTCAACTCTCAACTCCAATGTGAAGTCAAAGTTGCACTATCCCTGTCCAGGACAAAGTTGAAGTCACTACATATTATTAGCAATAATTGTTCAAATGCCATTCAAGTTTAGATGACAACTTTGTTTGGAAAACATATTACCAGTAATTATTTTTGAGGTAAGCTTTTAAATCACCTGTACAATTCTCGCTCTTGTATTATGTTATCCTCCTATTATCCATGTATCTAGTTTGGTATAATTACTATATAGTGATGAATTGATCCAATTTTAATTAATAACTTTCAAATCAATGCAGGGAAGCATTACTACATGTGGAGTTTCAGCTACCAGGGCAAACCAACAACTTGATTCAACAAGGAAGGTTAATCGGGCAAGGGCTTGGGCCTATGTTAAGCTTTTGATGATGATGGTACTAAGTGTGGGTTGGTATTATGAGCAGTATTCAGCCTAATGATTAAGTATCTAAAGCTTTGTTTCAGACTTTATATTTGCAGAAATGTGGATCCATCCAGCTCATTATTTGCACCATGCCATGTTTCTATGGCAGAGGAATAACTCAAGTGTTCTGTATTTTAAAGATTGCCTTTTCACATATCTCAATCACCAACTTCATATTCATGTGTAGTTCTATGATCAAAGTGGAAGGTAAGATCTGTATTCCTTTCTCTTGAGAATTACCACCATTGATCCCCATTCATGTGCTATCATATTTATTTCCCCATATTTCTTTGAGTGCTAGCCAATTTGTTGCTTTCTATTTGTTATATTTATTATTAAGCTAGAGTCTTAGAAAATCCTGATCTGTATGTTTGTTCTCCGTATTGGCTAAGACATTTTTCTTCCCTGATTCGTTTAAAATGAGTTGATGTACGCTCTAACCATGCTACTGTTTTGTATTGAGTGCTAATAAAGCCCATAAAGATAGCCTTCTAGTATTCTTGAGCTTTGTGTAACTAGATCTTTCTCTTTTCTTTGATCAGAAAGTTTCTTAATGTTGAAAGGCATATTACTATCAACTCTGAAGTTAGAGTCCAATTTACACATGATGTAGGACCTTTTTCACTATTCACTCTCTTGCATTTTAATCTATAACATCAGTAGGTGCTGGTCATTTTTATTCCACTATACTTAGTTGGTGTGAACAAATTGGAGTGGACAATGGTTTGTTGAGCTATATGGTTGTTGGTAGTTTCATTTGTATACTCTGACTACTCTATTCAACTATCCCTTTTTATTATGATTCCATAGGATTGTTCTTATGTTTGACTGGATACATTAATTCCATTTCCTACTAGACTCTGGCTAGTATTTCAAGCATGGAAAATTTTCTTTAAAACCCGATTGGTCTCATTTGTTTTTCTATTTTAAAAAGGTTCATTTGCATAGGGATTTTGCCTCCTACTGCTATTGTGTGTGGGGTGATGGCAATTTGAATAGTAATGGATTGGCTTATAGGAGGAGATTAAGGTAAAGCATAGGTTGGAGGGTTGGGTGTGTCAGTTGGGATGACATGCAACATATGAAAAGAATTCATCCACGATGGAAAGAACCATTTGAAGGAAAGAAAACTAGACAGTTGGCGTGCATAAATCAAATCCACATCAAACTATTCCAAGGAGCAAAACTGAAAGGTACATATAATTATAGTTGATATGTTCTAATTGATTTCTTTCTCAAGTTGAAAATATCAAACTATGAGGAGTCATATTTTCTGAGAGTAGTGAAGTTTTGATGTCATGTAAACTGGATAGTGGTTAATGATTTTGAATTTTTGCTACTTGCAATTTAGTTTCAGCAGAACCTCACACATTGATTACTTTTTAGGCTCAAGCAAGTAAATATAACCAAGACCCATGCGGTGTTTAAGATATTTGGGAATCTAAGAATATGATGGGCATCTGATCAATTTGATTATTAAGACTTAGGATCCACGTAAGATGGTTGTGATGCTTCTAAAATTGTCTGGCATGAATTGTGGAAGAAAAAAATGTAGCAGGTAATACATGCATCCCTTTTTATTGAGAAATACCATCACCAATCCTTTCCTTTTTTTTTTCTAATAACTCCTTTGTTCATTCTTGATATGATTCAGATTTAATTACTAAAGTCACATGGTCTGAATTTATTCTTGCTTTAAGCAATAGTGAGTATCTACAAATGAATATCTCGTATGGGGGATTACCTTTTTATTAGAGATAGATCTTTTTGTTATGAAGACTATACATACTCAATTTAGACACATATTTTTAGGCATATTCACTAATTTTCCACTCTTGATGATTTCATCTAACTTCTCTAATTCAAGATATATTTGGGGCCTTTTTCTTGATTTGAAGGTTTGAGAGATGAAGGCAGAATATTTTCCTCCCAAATAGGACATCATCTTGTAGAATGAAACACCCACATACTTCTACATACTTGTGTCTGCTGTTGCGGTGAGTTCTCTTGATCAAGTTCCATACATATTCCATGTACTGCTAAGCTTGTTTTCTTTATAAGCTTCTCCGTAGATATCTATCTACATGTTGATTTGAAACCTTTTCGCATGAGTTGATCAAATATAAAAATGGAAGTGAACAGGCAAGTCAGAGGGACAAAGCTCACCCCTTATAAAAGTTTAAATACACCTCTGTTGATTGCAACTATTTTTTCAATCTTATATTCATCTTATTGAAGCCTATTGGCATCCATGTTATTACAAAGGCCAATATTGGAGAACGTTTTGGAGAGATTGGTGTGCTCTGTTACACGACACAATTATTCACTGTTTGAACTAAACGGATATGCCCGTTGTTGCGACTAAATTGGACTTCTTTCCTTAATATTGTTCAAGACAATATAGGGATGGAACCATAATTATGAACAACTTGCTTCAGGTTCATGTTCTAATGACAACTTTTTTAATTTAGTGAGCAGTTGGCAATATTTTTTGTTCTTGTAGGAGAAGCAAGTAGTATGCTTACTTGGACCATCTTCTATTTTTTGTAGCACTTGAAAGAGGAAAAGGATGATCCTATAATGGAAGGAATTCTAAAGGAAACCGAAAAGATGCTTGCTCAGAGCTGTATGGATTTACCTTTGACCCTCTCTTTAGCTAATATGCCATCATATTAAGTCTTCTTCCTTTCCAACTTGTTCCACATGTCATCTCCATGCATCCAGTATGTAAGGGTCTTTGAATGGCTTTACTCTTGTGCAACATAGATGTGACGGTTCGGTGCTACTGGATGGGACCAACAACAAAAAGACAGCGCCACCGAACACGACTCTTCACCCCATCGTGTTCACACTCATCAACGCCATCATAGCCACCATCAAGAAGGCCTGCGGGAGGATCATGTCTTGCGCCGACATCACCACGATCGCCGCAAGGGATTCGGTCTCCCTGGTACGCAAAGAATCTGCTCAAAAATATATATCATCAGGACTTTGTTTGGAATAACGGAAAACTGATGACTGCAAACATTAAACTAACCGTTAGTTAATTAATAAACTAATATCATTCGGATCATCTGACTTCTGTGACTTTTTTCTTTCTTTTCCTCTTACTATTATTATACAATTTGAGATTCCATGGTAGGTATGATCTGGCTCCAGCAACACTAGACATAATTGAACAATTACTTATGTATTGATTATTTTTATCATTAAAGGTATGCCCAGTTTAAAAGAAAAACATATAATGACTAAGAGCAGAACTTTCATGACAACTGATGTCTGTCAATATAAGATGGCTTCAGCCTTCAGGCTTCCAATGGGCTAGGTGCGATGTATATGCCCATGGTGGAAAGACATGAAGTTAGGGAGTGGGCCCTATGAACAGTCAGCTTTAGTAATTATGTGTTGGTGGGTATTGGGTAAGGTATCACTAGGTCTCTCCTATCCAAAATAGGAAAAGGTATAGACCATTGTGCAACTTGGTGGAAGATAAGATTCGTCGGCATCAACTTTGATTAAAGTAGGATGGGCGGATTGACATAGTAGATCTGAACAATATATCTTTTGCTAGGTTCAGACTTTTTATCCATTTCTTATTATGCTTTGGAAGAAAAAAAAAAAGAACAAAACGAAACATGTTGATCAATATAATTCTCCTTATAGCTCCCTTAAGAAACATTGATCAAAATAGCACTTTTTTGTTGAACCCATCACGCAAAGTGGCATGTTATGATTTTGGATTCCAAAAGCACCACTAAGCTTCTTTTAAAAAAGAAGATAAAGAGTGCAAAAGTCACTCCATGTTGTGCTTTTCATTTGTTGTGTTTTTTATTTTTTTTTAACATAGAGACGCTAGACATTGACACTTTTGAAATCTAGACCCCTTTTTAAGTGGCATTTTACACCAAAGTGTCTATTGTGATCAATTTTTTTCAAGTGGTGCTATTACTTTAACCAAAGTATGCCAATTTCACTTTTTTCCTTATATATTATCACTGATTATAATATTGCATATAATTCAGGTAATTACCAATGCAATCTATGCTAACATGAGAAATTCAACACCCCCAATAATTCTCAACAATAATATTAAAGAATGAAATATTTTATCCAAACAAATTAATAATGCCCCAATTCATTTCGGTATTCCCTTGGAATTAGCTAAACCAAAACAGGGTTTTAAGAAACTTGGTCAAGATAGAATGGAGTTTGATGAGGGAAAAACTCCATAGAAGTTAATGGTAATTTAGCTTACAATCATAAAACTAAGAAGTAATAACTAAGGCCCATTCTATTACAAGGAATCACATTCAGTTGATGGTAGCCGGTATTATAGGTTGGTGTCCTATACTTATTTTATTGGACAACCAATTAGATTTCATTCCTTCATCTCCTCTTCAAAACCCACCCCCTAAAAAAATAAGGAGAGAGAAACGTCAACTCTACACTATGACGCAATCTTATTGGATTCTACCATGTTTCCATAGGATGCATCATATAAAAAAGGTGTCGCAGTTGAATACACATTTGTTGGCTCCCATGTTTCTTTGTAGGGTAATATCGAAACATCACTTTGTTTGTAGGGTTGTAAATGGGTATGGGTAGACCCGCAGACCTGCAAATCCGGTCCCTTAAAAAACCTGTCAGAGTCTAATTTTTTATACCCGCATACCCTTAGACCCATATACCCTTGGACCCGCATATAAGCGGGTCCAATAATGGGTATGCTTGGAACCAGACCCGCTAGACCTGTGTACCCGCTATACATAAGTAACTACTTAAATAATATGTTATATATATCATACTTTACTAGTCTAACTAATATAATTCTTGAAATTATATCCTACTCTAACCACAATAAAGTTGAGACTAGTCATATAATTAAGAATTAAGTATTCTAGTTACAATAGTGAACATCATATGTAAACTTAAAATCAAAATGTCTACTTATTTACATTACTTTCTACATAAGTTAAACATTATGATCATGACTAAAAATATGTAAGCAATTACTCAATTAATGTTATGTATAAAATATAGCATTGTCTAATATAACTACTACATTTTAATATACTATATAATAACAATATCTTGTTCTATTAAATATATATAATATAGTCATTTCTCATATATAAAAAATATGATGTTTTATAGAACCGCTTACCCACATACCCCCACCGCATACCCACTATTATTACAATTACGGGTATGGTGTGGGTCCAGGTTTTGTATTATGAGGGTCTAGAACCGGAACCGGACCCATTAAATTGTTTGGGTATGGGTATGGGTATGGCCAGACCCACACCGTACCTGCACCGTTTACACCCCTATTTGTTTGTTCTTACTTGCCAATTAGTAAACTAGGTGGCAGCCACCAAAGTGTGTGATGAATCTAAGGTCATGTGCGACTTCCAACAAGTATATTGGAGTAACATTCACTGTGTTATCGTTACACTATATTGTTTAACACACACAAAAACATACAAACAAACAACAATATGACAAACAAATAGACACGTGCACCATCGCCTCACAATGACCCAACATATGGAAACCACCATTTTTACTAACTCCCTTTTTCAATCTTGATATGATTCAGATTTAGTTACTAAATTTACATGGCTCTAATACATTCATATGGTAGGAAATATTACATATATGGAAATGACCTTGATTAGATGTGAATCTACAACAGGTTTACCTTTTTATTGGAGAGTGGACTTGATGGGCTACCACGTGTTGTTCACATACTGGTTAGATATACTTATTATACATATAAGATTGAATGCCCTATTCTTTATTGTTTTCCTTTTCTTTACTATTTACCAATAAATGGATTCAACATTAGCCTTTATAATATCATCATCTTTTTGTTACATAGTTTAGTTCATTAAATATGAATGGATATTTAGAAAAATAATAAACTTCTTGGTGTTTTATGAACTTGATTAAAGGGTTGGTTATCATCTTTCCTTGACCTTGGGCCATTTTTGTTCTTCTCTTGGACAAAATCTTTAACTTATGTCTAGAAATGTCATCATTTTTCACATACTGCAAAATTAGGCATTCGATCACTGTCCACCTATCTAGCAGATTGTACGGCACATGTAGCAAGGGTTCTTGCTTAAGATCACCATTTCCCTTACAAAAGTTGGCTTCCTCACCACATCCGTGATGGAATGTGGTCGTGAAAAATATAGCTTGTGCATCCATTTTGCGTTGAGTAGCCTCAAGTGTGTCTTAGCTAAAAATTGTTGCATGGACTGTTGACAATTTGGCAGCCCATTCCTCTGATTATTCTTTTTGGATTTCGAGGCATTGACAAGTACTCGGAACTGTTAGTGCCAACCCTAATGTTCCATTCGCAATTGACATGGTCTATAGGATAATCTCAAAGTCATATCCCACAACACCAAAAAAAACTTCTGTTTGGAAGCTCTAATGGCCTAAGTTGTCCTGAAACATAAGTGGGAGTAATATAAGCAAGAATTCAGATTTTTCCATTCAAATACTATTTTCCTTCTTGGACCTCCATTCAAATATAAGCATGAGGGGTTTGCCCATTTCTCCCGTCAATCAGTTTGAAGGTGGGGAAGGATGACACATGATGTTTTACAATTTTTAGTGCAACCTCACTATGCCCATCTGGTCCATTTCAAATTGAAGATTTGGACATTTAGCATGAATGAAAATTATGTAATGTTCTCAAGGCCTTTGACTTACTGCATAGAATCTAACTAATGAATTTTAGTTCAAAGTGGTTAACTAGAGCAATCTGTGAGGTTTCCTAACTCAAGGCACTAAGGAAACCTTTCTTCCCTTGTGATAAATTTATGTGCAACCATCATGAAGACAAAGTTTCAAATATATATACAGATGAATAGCTCATTAGCTTAGGAATGCCTATATATAGGTGCATACCTTCTTTGTATAGCTTAAAATTAGCTTTCGCATTTCACATGCTATATCTCTTGACTGACATTACTATATTAACCACAAGACACTTGCTATATATATCAGGATCTATTTTTTGCTAACATAGGGAGAATGTGTAGCCAATTTTTTGTCCCAAACTTTCTTATTCCCCTTACATGTCATCATTACAGAGAATGAACCTAAAAACATATTTTAGAGCACACCCAATGATTAAATGCGTACAGGAACAAATTTTCCCATGGACAATAGATATACAATCTTGCTTGTGAGGGAAACAACTGATGTTGATATTTTTCTTTTGAGAGGATGTAACACTTATATGTAAATGTGTATTCTTCAACCGAGATATTGTTGACTTCATACTAGTGTTCTTTTGATGCATATTTATGTGTTTGCCATTTCTCACTACTTTGCATGATTTGTATGAGGAGATTACATGGAGTGATTTTATTGACTAACTACCATTTTGTTTAATTTGTAGTTAGTTGATTCAGATATTTTTAGAAATATTTCATATTATCATGAATGCCTTGATCAATTTTTCAGAGAACTAAAGTCTTCATTTTGCAGGTTAATTACTTGGAAATATATGAACCCCCTATCGCTCACCTGGATGTGACACCAAGAAATAACCTTCTACAAAGGATATGACTACATGCCTTGGTAATTTCGTGCAGACCATACTTTCAAGCTCGTCAACAATGACTGGAGAGAAAGGAATATTGGGGTACCTAGATCCAAGTAACTTGCATCTAGTCTGATTAATTCTTGTATGCCAATTTGATTATGCGTGTTAATTATCCTGACATGATTTATTTCTACAGTGTGGATGGATGCAGAGCCAATGTCTACTGGTTGGGATGTTTACATGTTTGGGGTTGTACTCTTGGAAATGTTAACTTGTTAAACACCCAGTGATTTACTGTTTATAAGACTATAGATATATTGAAAAGCCACCGGGTATCATATGTTGAGGTGATATTAGTCTGTCAGTGACATTTTTTTCTCTCATTTCATGTTAAGGAAAAAACTAATGCTTATTTATTCTTTTACTTACAGATGCATGCATGTGTTGCACATATATTATCAATAATTTGCCTCCAAGGCTCAGTGGTAGTGGCTATCTTCATTGGCTTGGTTGACATCTACTCTTATTATCTTTTTCAATTTAGGTTGTGACTGTATACATTAATTAATTTGACATTGCTTTCTTTTCTTTTACAGACAACTTAATTATATGTAGCATTCATGCTTTAGCTAGCCTATATACATGGGAGACCTGGAGTGAATAACTATATCTCTCCCATTAATGATAAGAACACAAATTCTACAACTTTGAAGAGCTCATGTTTGTATAGGTGGGTTGCAGAACTTGGTATGAGGTATCAATAATTAATTGTTTTAGAAGCTGATTTAAACTATATTTCCTCTTTTTCATCTACAGGAAACAACATTGGTAAAGATAGATGGACCTAGAACAAAACCATAGTGAACACATATATTATTCAGATCATATTCAAAATGTGTTCATGAAGTCAGTATTTTATGAGATCCCAATCCCATAATTTTAATCCGCTACCACACTGCTGGTTCTGAGATCCACAAGTTCAACAAGTATTGGCCGAAAGCAGTGTATGAGCCATTCAAAAGCCTTCTATCAGTTCATGCATCTATAGACTCTTCATTCATGATAGCCTTTCTAGTTTGCTGATGAAAGCGTTCATTCTTGCTTGGCGATGATCTCATGGTTCATTGAACATTCAGCTGGTTTTGGAAAGTGCTTAGCACATATGAGATCTGCAAATGGAAATTTCTGGAGTAGGATGAGTATCTAACAGAGATCCACACAGATTACAACAACATTATAGACTATTTAGTCACCCAAGAAATTTGTTGCTCATCATCTGATTTGTGCATACAAGAAATCATGCAAATTCTTCTACATCGATTGTGTTGCTATGTGTGGATAATGTTGTTCTGAGCTTCATCCAAGTGCTGACAGAAAATAAAATTCTTGTACAAGCCTACCTTTTTCTAATACTATTTTCATCCAATCCCAAGCTTCCTCATATCACATTTGTTTCCCTTTTTACCAACCAGCAATGCCTGGAGGAATGATTAATAACACATGTAATCCTTGGGGCATCGGTCAATGTCCTCCCCAATGTAAACTTACAGATTTTATTTGAATTTAAATGATGATTGAGCATTGTGTGATTGAGTTTGTTCTCCGATGACTACTCTAATCTCATATGTGGTATACAGAATTATGTTAATAAGCATAGATCTAATACCATGGAGTATATACAGGTACTGTAGGGAAATACTCCATTATGCTATGGTTTGAACTGTCACGTAACACAATACTGTGATATGGCCTCTGTTTTGTTATATGACCAGTATAACCTTCACTGTTGGAATTGGCGACCAAGTTTTAGATGAGTTTCTTAAGGTGAAGGCCCCCCCAAAGGTGAAGGGCTTCATCCTGACACATTGATTTCATATTACGGTCACCCCCCTCTCCAGATGTGGTATTTGCTGCAGTGTTTGGATCTCATCAAGAAGGCCCAAAGGGAGTTGGAAAATATGCATGACGTATGTCAAAATTGCTTCTGCCACAACCTTAATAAGAATCTATTTTCCTGGTTTGGATAGAAACTTCTCCTTCCAGCCTTGAAGTGTTTTCCACACTTTCTCTTTGATGTACCTAAATACTTGCTTTTTGGACCTTCCTAATGCTGCTAGCAGCCCCAGATATCTCTCGTGTCTGTCTACCGCCCGAACTTGTAGAAGTCTCGTCAGGTCAATCCTATTCTGGAACAACACCCCCTTGGTAAAAGCATCTCCATAGTTTGTTACTACTACATAAATGGCTTATAACATCACTTTTAAAGACGTCGGTTGTATAAATACACCGACACCTAAAACCTAAAGTGTCAGTTTAATAAAAAACCGACATCTATCTGTGAAGGGTGACCATACACGAGTATCACTTTTATTCACTGTCAGTTCCCTAATAATAAACTGATGCCTAAAATTAACCGCCAAATCCAAATTTTCCAGTGAAAAAAAGTACCTCCAAAATTTAACATATAGCGTCGGTTATTAACTATTAAACTGACGACGAAAGGTTATTTGCGAGACTGAAATTGGGCACATTTTGGTCGTCGGTTTTACTGCAATAACCGACACTGATGGGTTTTCCCGCGTTGTTCCTGGGAAATTTTTCACACCCTTTGACCGTCGGTTTTCGAAAGAAATCGACGACTATGGTCATTAATCGAGAACAATTTTTTTAATAGGCATATGTAGATAGACGTCGGTTTTTTTTCGTAAAACCGAAGACTATCATTGAGAATAGGTGTCGGTGTGTTTGTAGAACTGACACCTTCAGTGTTATGTGTCGGTTCTTTTGAATAACCGACGCCTATTGTTAACTTAATAGCACCCGCGTGAGCCAGGCTCTCTTCTCCTTTATCTGTTTCATCGATTCCGTGTGCGCTTAGGTCTGGTGAATTTCACCTCCGGTTGCTGCCTCCGCCGCTGTTCCTTGCTCCTCTGATCTCCTTCTCTGCTGTCGTTCGTTTCTCTGGGCACCGCCGTTCCTTTCCCTCTGCCCCCAGCTCGCTGCTCTGGTGGCCTTCCGGCAATCTGCTCTCCTGCTCCAGCTCCGGCGCCGCTCTCCTGCTCCAGCTCCGGCCATCTTCTCTCCAGCTCCGGCTGCCTTCTCTCCTTCCCCAACTTGCTGCTCCACCGCTCTCCGGCTCGACAGGTAGCCCTCTTCTTCTTCCTTCTCCCTCCTTACCAACAGCAAGCACGGCCATGGCTGTGTTGGCCGACCACGGCCGTGCTAGGCAGCACGGCCGTGATCGGACAACACAACCACGGTCGTGCTTGCTGTTGATAAGGAGGGAGAAGGAAGAAAAGAGGGTATTTTGTTCATTTATTTTTTTATATATTTCTCTATATTTGTTTATCTACTGATTATATTTATTTATCTAATACTTTGAGTTTATATATTTAGATGTTTCTGTTACAAATCAACCTAGGATATGAACAAATCTTTTGCTTGCATATATTTGTGCTTCTAATCCTAATGCTTGACCTAATTTAGTAAATTTTAATGCATGTTGAACTAAGATTTAAACTTGTCCATTATAACATCCTAATTTGATTTGATTAAACCCTAACATTGATGAAACCCTAACATCAATTGTGTTGAAACCCTAACATATACATATCTATCATTGTGTTTGTTGTCCTAGAAACCCATCTAAGATTTACTAATTAGGAGTAAATCTTAGATAGTCCCCGGTTTGGGACTATTCTTGGACACCTAATCTCACTTAGGATGTAAGTGTATAATGTGTATTGGATTTTTGAGAAAATTTCGATAGCATTTCCCTATTTGTTCTCTATGTACATATGAACTTAGAGAACAATGTGGAAATGCTGCCGAAATTTTCTTGAAAACCTAATACACATTATACACTTACTAGTGAGATTAGGTGTTCAAGAATGGGATAGGTGGTACACATTTATTATATATAAGAATGACATCACATGTATTTGTTGGCCTAGAAACTCGTCCAAGATTTACTCATTAGGAGTAAATCTTGGATAGTTCCCGGTTTGAGACTGTTCTTGAACACATAATCTCACTTATGATGTAAGTGTATAATGTGTATTGGGTTTTCGAGAAAATTTTGGTAGCATTTCCCCGTTTGTTCTCTAAGTACATATGTACTTAGAGAACAGTGGGGAAATGTTGTTGAAATTTTCTTTAAAATCCAATACACATTATACACTTACTAGTGAGATTAGGTGTTCAAGGATGGGATACGTGGTACACATTTATTATATATAAGAATCACATCACATGTATTTGTTAACCCTAGACCCTAATCATGTTGTAATATATACTTGTTTTCTCTTTGATCATAGAATGGATAGATCATGGATGTCCATTCGCAATCACTGCACCCCAAAGTTTATTTCTGGTCTTGACCAATTTAATACATTTGACGAAGAACATAGGAAACAACCTGGAGATAGGTTCTACTTTCCATGTAGGCATTGCGGTAACAACTTGAAAGTCAGTACTGGTAACGAAATCAAAAGTCATGTCATGTGCAATGGGATTATACAAGGCTATATAGAATGGCACATGCATGGAGAGATTTCAAAACCAGTGGATGTCGATAGCAGTGCTTGTGTGGAATAAGAAATTGCCTCCTATGACGTAGATGTGAATGAACCAATTCCAGTAGACATCGTTGATGTGATGCTGGATAGTTGTGGGGTAGAGCACACCAATCCACCTCCCATTTTTAGAAACATTGTGCATGATGTTGAAATATCGTTATACACAGGTTGTACTAAGTTTACAAAGCTTAGCATTGTGTTGAGATTGTATAAGCTGAAAGCTAACAATAGATGGAGCGACAAAAGCTTCACGTCATTGTTGTCTTTGTTGAAAGAAATGCTTCCTGATAGAAATGAGCTGCCAATCTCAACATACCAGGTAAAGAAATTGTTGTGCCCAATGGGAATGGATGCCAAGAAGATACACGCATTCCCGAATGATTGTGTATTATTTCAAAAGGACTATGTGAATTTGAAAGATTGTCCAAAATGTGGTGTGTCACGGTATAAATTGACGACTTCGGGGGAGTCCAAAACTGGTTCTCCCGCCAAGGTGATGTAGTATCTACCTATAATATCACGGTTTCAACGCTTGTTTGCCAATCCGATAGATGCGAAGAATTTGAGGTGGCATACAGATGTTAAGAAAAATAATGATGAGATCCTACGACATGCGTCTGATTCCCCACAGTGGAAGAAGATTGGGCTATTGCACCCTAAATTTGGTGAAGAAGTCAGGAATCTAAGACTTGAGCTTTGTAAAGATGGGATGAATCCGTACGGGACATTGAGCAGCCAACATAGAACTTGGCCAGTCATGCTTGTTATATACAATCTTCCTCCCTGGGTGTGTATGAAAAATAAGTATGTAATGTTGTCGTTGTTGATATCGGGCCCTAAACAACCTAGAAATGATATCGATGTTTATCTTGAACCTCTGATTGATGACTTAAAGAAACTCTAGGGTGAAGGTGTGATGACCTATGATGCTTCACGAAGAGAGACATTTTGTTTGCATGCTATGTTATTTTTCACTATTAATGACTTTCCAGCATATGGGAATTTGTCTGGATATAGTGTCAAAGGAGCTAAAGCGTGTCCTATATGTGAAGAGAACACTGATTCAACAAGACTAAAACATGGAGGTAAGACTGTATATCTTGGTCATCGAAGGTTTCTTACAAAATTCCATCCGTATCAATGGATTGAATGAGGAACGGAGTGCACCTAAACCTATACTAGGTGAGGTTGTTTATGTAAGAGTAAAAGACTTTATCAATGAATTAGGTAAGAGATCACAATGTACTATGGCCACACGGAGTGAAAAACTTTATTCAATAAGAAGTCAATATTTTGGGATCTTCCTTATTGGAGTTCTTTGATAGTCAGGCATTGTATCAATGTCATGCACGTTGAGAAAAATGTCTGTGATAGTGTCATTGGTACTTTGTTGAATATACTAGGTAAGACTAAAGATGGGATAAAATCTAGGCTGGACCTACGTGAAATGGGAATAAGGTCAAAATTAACAGAATTACGTGAAATGGGAAATCAGAGAACATACTTACCTCTCGCTTGTTACATATTGTCTAGAAAGGAGAAGAAAGCTTTTTGTGAAAGTTTGGTAAATGTTAAGGTGCCACAGGGTTACTCATCCAACATTTGTAGATTGGTATCAATGAAAGATCTGAAGTTGATAGGTCTTAAATCTCATGATTGTCACACTCTAATGCAACAAATACTGCATGTGGCAATTCGATCTATATTTCTGAAGCATGTAAGGTTTGCAATCACCAGACTTTGTTTCTTTTTCAACAGTCTGTGCAACAAAGTTATTGACCCTGATACTCTCGATAATTTGCAAAGAGAAGTGGTTGATACCCTATGTCAGCTTGAGATGTATTTTCCTCTGTTGTTCTTTGATATCATGGTACATCTTGTTGTCCACTTGACTAGGGAAGTGAAAATGTTGGGACCTATTTTCTTGCATTGGATGTATCCCTTTGAACGATACATGAGCATTTTTAAAAGTGATGTTTGAAACTGTTATCCGCTTGAAGGGAGTATTATTGAGGGTTATGTGGCGAGATAGGTTATGGATTTTTGCAATAACTTTCTCAGTGGTAATAATACTCCTGGTAATGACAAGAATATTGAGGAACAATTTGGCAAAGGAATTTTGGGATCACGGGTGAAAGTAATCATATGTGAGCAGTTGGAACAACGTCACTTGTATATTTTACACAAAATGGACAAAGTGAGTGTTTATATCGAGGAACATACAAATTTCATCAAGAGACAATATCCTCGAGCCAATACAATGTGGCTTTCTAGAGAGCATAACAAGACATTTATTAAGTGGTTTGAGGATAAAGTCTTACATCAACTATCTCAAACACCAGATGGTATTACTGAAACTATCAACTGCCTCGCCTTTAAACCAAAATTGAATGTTATGTCTTATGAAGGGTATGGCATTAATGGATTCACATATTACACAAAGTGCCAAGATGACAAGAGTGTCATCCAAAACAGTGGGGTAACCCTTCAAGCGTCGACTATGTTTTTTGCAAGTGCAAAGGATATGAGTCGACATGAAGCTAAAATGTCATATTACGGTGTCATTGAAGACATATGGGAGTTTGACTACATAGATTTTAGAATTCCGCTCTTCAAATGTAATTGGGTTGATAACACCAAAGGAGTTATAGTGGATGAATTGGGTTTCACTTTAGTGAACTTTGAAAAGATTAGCGAGAAGGGTGAACCATTCATATTGGCATCACAGGCGAAACAAGTATTTTATATCGATGATCCTGCAAATGATAAATGGTCGGTTGTTCTTCATGGTAAAAGACAGTTCATTGAAGATCCTATAGATGAAGAAAAGTACTATGATAAGTATGATGACTCCAGTCCATTCTCAGTTGGGTTGCCAACACCAGCAAATATTGAAGCTAATGATGACTTCTATGTGCGCGGAGATCATAATGAAGGATTGTTAATTGATAAAAATTCGCAATATTAGAGGCATGTTTATATTTTTTATATGTTTTATTTTTCTGAATGTGAACTTTACAATGTGAATTACTTTACAATGTGAATTACTTTACAATGTGAACTTTACAATGTGAGCTTGAAAATGTGAATTACTTTACAATGTTAACTTTACAATGTGAATGTGAACTTTCAGATGGCTGAGCATTCTCCTGATGACCGTGTTGATGATTACTGTGAGGGTGAGGATATCAATGCACCGCCTCATAATGTTAGTTTTAAAAATATATCATATATTTATATCTACATGTCCATTTATAGTTATATCGTGTAAGTGTGTTTATTTTGTCAAATTTTAGGTTGATGATGCACATGTACCCTCTGAAGCACTTGAGGCACTTGATGAGCAACACCAAAAAGTTGACAGGAGAAGGGGCATCACTATGATGAAGAAGTTAATAGTGTAAAGGGGCAATGGACCCAAACTTGTTGTGGATTTTGATAATGCATGAAACGCAATTGGAGTGAATCACAATTTGTTTGTTTCATATCTTTGGTATGTTACTCGTAGCCATTGCGGTTGTAAGATAGATTCTTGGCATAAAGTTCCTAAGGGGAAGAAAGACGTAATATGGAAGGATTTATGCATGAGTTATTATTAATTTGCAATTATATTTTGTAGATTACTAATTTTTTGGATACTAGTTAATAGCAATTCTATTTTGCAGAGTATATTTGAATTGGATGAAAAGTTGCATCGTAAATGTGTGATGAAATGCTGTGGGAGAGTCCTAAGGAACTATAGGACAAATCTCACCCGAGAATACATAAAAGAAGGTGACAAGAGGAAGAAGATAGCTACTGAACAGTGGAACTTCATGCACAAAGAAGAATGGGACGCGTTTGTTGCTTCAACAAAAACTGATGAATTCAAGGTATTCACCTATTCAAGATTAACATTTAGTGTTACTAACCAAATCATTAATGTGCATACTAACTAGGCCCTCAGTGAGGCGCAAAGAGCAAGGCGTGCACTAAATGTGCATGACCACACAATGGGTCCAAAGGAGTATGCAGGCATTCACCAAAGACTACAGGCTGAGTCTACTGCTTAGTCTGCTACTACTCAGGAGTCCTCTATTATAGGTACCACACCTCTGCCTCGCCATGATGTCTGATTAGCTGGGAGGAAAAATAAGAAGGGAGAAATAAGGAAGCCCGCAACTGCTGAGGCGGCTGCAAAAATGGTAAAATACAACTCTAAGAGAAATCATTCGAATATTGATTATTTGTGGTGTTTACTTAATTACAAATTTTTGTTTTGGTGATTAGCAGGAGCTACAAGAGCTGAGGAAACAAGGAAAGTTCATCCCTGAGGAAACAAGGGATGAATTGACAGTTTCTCTGGGTAACCCAGAGCATCCTAGACATGTTAGAACTGCAAGCGCTGGTGTGGGCATCAAAGCATTCTTTGGGCCATCCCAGTGCAAACATGTCCCAAAAGTGGGACTTTCACAAGAAGAGGTAACCTATTCTTTCTTTATAATGTTACTATAAAAGAGAATTCAATAATCAGAAGCTAACATTTCTTGTATCCATGTATAGGTAGATAAGATAGTTGATAGGAAACTCGAAGAAGCAATGAGCAAGTGGTAGGCATCTTTGACTGCCACACAATAGACAATACCTATGGCGTCCCGCTGGAATCCTACTACAGAGGTTGGGAGTAATCCTATAGACCCACCACCTAGCACATCCACTGTAAGTATTTTTATGACATAGTAACTAGTCTTTTCAAGATGATATGTATATATGTATATAACATTCTTTACACAAAAATTTGTAGGGGTTGAAGCCATGCCGTCTAAAAAGTAAAGAATTTGTCGTTGCAGAGGCGTCAACTTACCCATCCCTACCATGGGAAATGTTTCATGGGTCTCCATTACCAGCTGGTTGGGTTCGTGTGAGCCCGATACGTATATTCCCCAATTGGATGGATCTTCCATTGCCATATGCCCACCCAGATTGTGAAATACTTAGTGAGGCAGAAGGCGGAGTGATATTGTGGCCAAAAGCGGATGTCCTCTATACTAAAATTGTATGGTAAATTTACAGTATGTTAAATTGTTAGTGTGTGTATATGATGTCAATTGATCTAAAATTATATATATATATATACAGGTTAAAAAGAAGACACCCAGAGCATCTAGGCCTCCACATCCACCTCCTACATTACCGAGTTAGGTTCCATAGGACCTACCTGTCCTGTTAGGTCCTAATTATAGGGGTATGGAAATATGGTTAGGCGAACATGATATAAATTGCCCTATAACTATTTCTATAGATGTGGATGTTGCAGGTCAATCATACAAAAGCAAACTATTTATACAAGATATTTTGGAGTTTTTTCGATAAGATTGGCTGAATACATCTGTGATAGAGCTATGGATAAGGTGAGATCTTCTTTATACATCCATATACCTTGTGTAGGATCTGGTGATCTGGTTTCTTATTTATTAATCCATACGTAATACATGTTTTGCAGCTACTTAGACAAGATATGTGCAGATTTTTCATTCGAACATGTAGAATTTTTGATTCCATCTTTGATTAGTCTAGTAGATAAAGACCCTCTGTCGGTTCAACAATACTTCTGTGATGCTTTTACAAATTTTTCTCAAAATAAGAAGACGTTGATAATAGCTGCATTCAATGTGGAGTAAGTACTACTTTGCTTATAATATGGACTTAAGAAAATTACATTTTTATTGTGGATTTTGAGTTACTAATTTTTATCTTTTTTACCTCTAGTGGTATGCATTGGGAGTTACTAGTTATTGTCCCTGATACGTTCACTATCTATTATCTAGATCCTAAGGGGACTAAATTGAATTCAAAATATGGACACAAAATGAAAATGGCATTATTCTGGTGAGAAATATTTCATTTTCATATCCGTTAACATATGTTATTACATTACTATTTAATTATGCAATGTACTGTGTTACATTAACATGTAGGGGTTTAGATGAGTTCAAAAAGGCTGAAGGAAAGGTCCCCAGGAAAAAGAACCAGCCAATAATTTGAAAGAACGTGGAAGTAAGTACCCGACTGCAATGTATATATTATTTATGTGAACAATGCTTAATTAGTTGTATTTTTTTATATTTTGTATGTTTCAATTTATAGTGTGCTACACAAGACAACAGATGGGCATGTGCATACTATGTGATGCGATTTATGCGCATGATTATCAAATATGCCACAGTGGACATCGATACCATTCTTGAGGTATTATATATATACATCATTCTCTTTGCAGGTGTTTAAAACTGACAACACTACAGGATAGGCCTTACCAGATGTACATGCTTCCTATACGACGGAAGAATTAAATGATGTAAGAGAAGAATGGGCAATAGTCATACAAGTAGTGGGGGTTTTAACATATAATTGGGATGTTGATAGCAAATAATGACTAAAGAATGATATTTTGTAAATGAATTTCTGAATTATAATATGTGTGAATGTTTCTACATGTGTCTGAATGTTTATACATGTGTGAATGTGAAAATGAATGAAACTGTTGGCTGCTATATGAATGTTTCTACATGTGTGAATGTGAAAATGAATGGAACTGCAAATTGCTACATGAATATTTCTACATGTGTGAAAATTGAATGGAACTACAGGTTGCTAAATGTGTGAAAATTAATGTTGTTAATTTCGCAGGTTTGTGGCCTGTTGTTGGCTGATATCAATGGATGTCGTAAAACCTACAGTTCATAACTGAACTGCAGGTTTCTCATCATGCGACCAGCCATAGCAGACATGTATACTGATAAGAAAAAAAACATGAAATAGGTGTCGGTTATTTGTTTGAAACCGACGAAAAATGATTACAACGTCGGATAAATACTTATAACCGACGTTGAATGCATGTGATGTGGTGTCGGTTATCAATAATAAACTGACATTGATAGTTCTCGCATCAGTTTCCCTACTAGTAACCGACGTCGATTTCCCTAATGAGGACAGACGCCATAGCCATGTTGTCCAGCACAGTCAGGGTAGCGGGCCAGACACCACGGTCGTGCTGGCCACCTCGGTCATGGAAGCAGACTAGACACCACGGCCGTACTGGCCAGCACGGCCGTGGCAGGGGGCCAGACAAAACGGCCGTGCTGGCCAGTACGACCGTGGCAGCGGGTGAGATGGCGTCAGTTATCACTAATAAACTGACGCTGATAATGCCCCAGATGGCGCCCTTTCTGTGGCGTGAAGGTTTATGGTGTCGGCTTCATAGCTAATAACTGACGCCTATACACCCCTGCTGGCGTGTTTTTGGTGGCGCGTAAAGGGCTCAAACCGACACCTAACGGTTGTCCTTTTAGTGGCACCCACATAGGTGTCGCATTAAAACCGACACTAAAGGCCTTAAATAACTGACACTAAAGGCCGGTTATGTACTAGTGTGTAGATTAATCTTTTTCCCTGATGCCTGTTCATACTGACTCATTAGCATAGCTAATTTCAGGCATTTGTCACAAGTTTCTCTAGCAAACAAGATGCTTTCATATGCAAAGAAAATATGAGAAATCTGTGGACTGCTCCTACTAGCTTTAATGACATGGATGGTCTTATCTTGCATAGAAAGAGAAATAGATGTAGAAAAAGCTTCAATACACAAAATAAAGAGGTAGGGAGAGAGAGGGTCACCCTGGAAAAGTCATCTGGATGGTAGAATCTTTTTGGATTGGTTACCATTAATGGCAAAAGCTAAGTTTGCAGACATGATGCACTCCATAATCTTCCCCCTCCATTTCCCTCCAAAACCCAACTTCTCCTGAAAAATGTCTAAGAACCCTCATTTAACACTATCATATGCTTTCGACATATCGAGTTTGAGGGCAATCTGTCCTTTAGAATTCTTTGTTTCATTCTTCATCTTGTGAAAAACTTCATAAGCTACCCTGGCATTGTCAGTGATCATCCTTCCAGGAATAACGAAACTTTGATTCTCATATACCTGGACATCCATAAGGGGTTTTAGCCTATTAGCCTGAACTTTAGAAGCTATCTTGTACACCACATTGTAGAGACTAATCGATCTGTACTTAGTGGGCTCAACCAATTTCTCTACTTTAGGGATCATGACCACTAAAGTAGAATTAATCTCCCCAATATTTATATCCCCCTCTACCATCCTTTTATATACTTGGACACATCTCTGCCCACCACATGTCAGAACTTTTGAAAGAACATAGGCTTCAATCCATCTACGTCGGGTGCCTTATTTGAGTGCATTTGCTTCAAATATTGTAGAATTTCCTCTTCAGTATTATCCTTCTCAAGATGAACATTTAGACTTGGATCTACATTCTGTTCTAACCCCCTACAAAAAACATCAAAATTTTCTATGGAAATAGAAGTGAAGAGCTCCTAAAAAACCCAGAATTTCTTCTTTAATTTTTATGTCCTCCGTGACATGCACGCTCTCCCTATTTTTCAAGGTATCAATCTGGTTCCTTCGTCTTCTTTGAGATGCCTTGTGATGGAAGTACATTGTATTTTTGTTCCTTCATCTTCAATTTTAGTGTCCTCCATGACATGCACACCCTCTTGCATGCAAGTATTCATCTTCCTTCCTATGGCAGAATTGTAGTTCTTTGGCTAGTTCTTCACATCTTGTAAGGGTAGTGTTGTTTGGTATTTTTTGTTGTTCCTCTAGAAGAAATTGTTCAGTTCCCTTGAGTTTTCTTTTCAGATTCCCAAAGTAATTGTTCGACTAAGCTGCTAGCTTTTTACCGCTCCCAATAATCTTTTTAGGAAGTTCCCCATGTGCCAGTCTCTCCCAGTGCTCCTTAATAGTGTCAAGACAGCCTTGTTCATCAGCCCACATTGGCTCAAATTGGAAGTACTTCTCCCTTTTCCGCTTCTCCTTCTTTCTCCGCCTATCTGTAGATATGACAATAGGCAAATGGTCATATTCATAAGTAGTTAGATGGAACACTCTATAATATGTGAACATAGCCCTCCACTCATAAGTTGCAAGTGCTCTATCTAAACGTTCCTTCATCGAGTATCTAGGATTTTTCCTCTTTCCCAGGTTAAAGGACACCCCAAGAAGCCCACGTCAACAAGGGAACAATCATCGATAACATCTTTAAATTCCTGTAACCAACTTTTTGGTTTATCTGGGCCTTTTTCCTCTTTCCCAGGTTAAAGGACACCCCGAGAAGCCCAGGTCAACAAGGGAATAATCATCGATAACATCTTTGAATTCCTATAATTAACTTTCTAGTATATCTGGGCCTCCCCACTTCTTATCATTAGATACAATCTGATTGAAATCTGTGAAGAAGATAATGACAAAGACACTTGAATTTTTTAGTCACCTCATCAAATCCCATGTTTGATAGTTATTAGTTTGATGGGACAACCTATAGACTTCTATGGCCCTACACTGAGAGTTTTCCCCATCATTTGTGACTAGTGAATCCACATGGTGCTGTGAAAAACTAATGACATCCACATTAATATCATTCCAACAAAAACTAATGCCTCCAGAATGCCCTATGCCAAGAATGCATAACCCCTCCATGAAACCACAAAACCTTTTAGTTTCATTTAACTTGACATCAGAAACCTTGGTTTTCAAGACGAAAACCAAGTTTGGGCTTTCTCTCCAACACCATGTGCGAAGAGCTTTATTAGTGTCGAGTTCTCCCATTCTTCGATAGTTCCAGCTAAGTATTTTCATTTCCCTTCACAGGTCTGGTCGATGCTTGCACCCGCTACTTGAAGTGGCCCACACTACCCTCTTTGAACTCTTAAACTACCCATAGTCGCTTGATTTTTCACTTTGAAAATTCTCTCCAAGTCTACTTCTAGATTTATGTCAGACTGATCTTTATCTCGAGTTCTTTTCAACTGTGCAATGTAGGCATGCATATCTCCTTCATGTACTTCCAACAATGACTTACTCGTGAGATCCCTTGTAATGATAATTGGTCATCTCTTTTTTGCTTTAACAACTGATGCATCATATTCAAAATGAATGCGCTTCTTCCCCATCGCTCGTAGCTTCTGTCCCCACGTCTGGCATCTGGTGCTATGAACTCCATTACTAAAGCACATCTCAGGCATTCCATAGGTTAACTCATGAAGCCTATCTGGTGGCATGCTGCAGCCACTTCCCCCTAGATCATTATTTAGGTTCTCGAATATCCCGATGACGTGTACCAAACTAAATATGGCCTTGTCTCTACTATCCACCGCTTTCTCCATTAATCTCACCTCCATGTGTTGTTGTTTTTTCGACTTATTTCCCACCACCCTTCTACAGGCTTGACTACTTGTATCGGGTTCAACTAACAATGATACTTCGTGTACGTGTACAAGTTTGTCTCCCCTACAACCTGTGTGCTCTTCATGGTCAGATAATAACCCCTTTTTATTCTGAAAGTAGTGCAAATCATCTGTGTAAACCTCTTTCCTCCTCCTCCCTTTGTGATTTATCTATAGTCCCCCTTCCTCCTAATCAGTGATGTTCAGATTAGTTGAGCCCTTCGACTTGCGAGTACTAGAGATCACCTCCTCAATTTGCCTTTGTTTCCTCTCATTAACCGACGACATGCTGCTTCTTTTGGGCCTGATATTGAAGGTCAGGGTCTTGTTGGCCGATCCCTCCCTGAAAACCTTATCCTTCACCAAAACTCTCACTTTCCTAGGTGATGCGCATAGCCACACTCCCCACCTCCTTTGTTGATCTTCTTCATTGTCCTCTGGAGGGCAATCTCTATTGACGTGATCGAGCAACCCATAGAGATAGCAGTAATTTGAGAGCCATTCATACTTAATCGCAAATTGTATGATGTTGTCATTTTTATCTTTAATCTTCTGACTGTGTTTGAGGGGTTTAAGTTAAGTTTCAAGTGTTGTCCAATTTGGATACTTTTTGAGCAAGTTATGCAATTACATGCTTGTTTTTGGTTTTTATGCAATTTACCCATATCTAGGGTTTTTGTTGTAATTTTTCAAAAGATAGTTGTGCCTCAAATTTTTTCATATCATGATTGAGATAGTTGTACCTTGTGGATCCTAGACGCACATTGATTTTGTGTGTGACATCTAGATAAGGTTAAGCTAGGGGTTCCTCTTATAGATGTGCTACCTAGAGAGCTAGAACTGGATGGTTATTCTAGTTTGGTGAGATGTGATGCTTCCCTTGTGTGTTTTGATCTGATGGTGGTCCCTTGGTATTTGAGGGTTGATGGGTTTTCCTCTTGAAGATCCTTGGATCGATGGTTCACCAAGTGGAGTCTTGAGATGATGGTGATGCTATGGTTTTCATCCTTGATCAAGATCTGATGGTCACCCTATTGTGGGAGGTCGATGGCTACCCTTAGAGTATATACTTGATGACTCTCTTGACTCCCACAACCGAAGTACCTACTGATTAGCATAGACATGATGTCCTTTAACTTGGACACATGACAAACATGGGTAGACACCTTAACCTTCTCTTCTCTCTCACCCATAGCTTTATATACCTTCCCCCTCCATTGAAAATGAGTTCTTTACACACCTAGCTCTCTATTTCTTCTACCTTGCTGCTTGGAGCTTCATCTTCAATCTTTAGGTGAGTTATATAACTTTCTCCATGTTTATTTCTTACTCCTAGCTTCCATGTGCTAGATCTTACTCTAAAACAAAGTTCTAAGTAAAAAAGATGTTACAATTCATGCTTATATGGTAGTTCTCAAGTAGATGATCTTCCTATATGCACTACTTATCTATGTTCACGTTTCATCTATGGACATGGGTTCTCTATACCTTGCATGCATGTGGAAGTCGATGGTTTTTGTTCCTTCAACTTAGGGTTTCCTTTGAGGTGTTAAATGATGTTTTTCCTTGTGTTTTATGGACCGATTTGTACCTTGTTCATGATCTGATGGCTGGGCCCCTTATGCCAACTAATGGTGGGTATCTTAGTTTCTTTTTGGGACTTTTTTTTGTTCTTGAAACCAATGTCTATGTTTCCTCTCACAACTGATGCTTGGAGTTCTCTCATAAATGGCTCAAGTCGATGGTCTTATTCTCTCCCTCAAATGATTGGTTTTACTTGGAGTTTTGGGCTTGTTTTCCCACCTAGTAGTGACATCCGATGGTGTCACTAAGTCAAGACTCAACGGCTTCATTGAGTCGAGACTTTATGGTTTCAGTGAGTCAAGACTCAATGGTTTCACTGTGTGACGACTTAGTGGTGTCATTGGTTCTTTGGTCCATGACTCTCAACCAATGGTCTCACTGGTTGCAAGATTCGAGGGTATGCATGGTTTTATGTCGATTGTTCCATCGTTTGACCACAAACAATGGTTTCTCTACTTGATCAAATTTGATAGTTTTCATTGTGTTTACATCCAATGGTGGATCCTAATGTTCACAACCAATGTCTGTGAGTAACCCTAGTTGCATCTGGTGATTAACGGGCGACGGTGGAAGCCCTTCCCCTCTCCCGTCTGGTTATCCTCTCTCTGGCCGAGTGGTCTTTCTTTCTCTTGTAGGTTCAAGGCTAGGCTCCGGATCTTCGTGGTCACGACCGCGACTGATTGCAGAAGAACTGACTACACGGTATGCATGACTCGAATTAGGAGATGAGGAAGGGGATGTTGTTGACCTAGGTACAAATAGAAGCGATGATGAAGAATCCCATGTCACTCTTGTGCTTGTAGCATGACTTCTCACAAAGAGGCCATACAACTTCTAGCCGATGAAGAGAACCTTCACACAAGCATAGGGTCTTCAAAATAAAGTCCTTTTCAAGCCTTTGGACGCCATGTTGTTCATCATCCAGTTCTTCCATTAGAAGGACAAGAAGAAGATCATTGACGGAGGTCCATGGAACTTCGATAACAAGCTTCTTCTAACCAAGGACATAGAGGACACAAATCAGCCACAAAGGATGTCCTTTACAAAGAATTTGTTCTGGGTAAGGATCTATGGGCTACCGCTAGTCCACAGATCGGAGATGGTGATGTGTTCTATTGCCAGCAGTATCGAGCAGACGTGGATAGGGATGAAATCGGCTAGGAAGCTTCACCACGAGTTCGATTTGGTCTGGATGTAACAAATACCTTGAAACGAGTACAAAAGGTCTGGGACAAGAAAGGAAACCTAGTCACATTGGAACTGAAATTTGAAAGGCTACCCAACTTGTGACGTCCCCAAATTTTCTAAAACTTAATCAGATGTGTGATGACCAAATTGAAACCCTCACCCTCACCTCAGTGAGAATCACAATTTAAACACCACAAATAATGCTAAGAAGAAGAAAATCAAGGGAGTCAAAAGGAAACAACAATAGCACATGCAAATGAACAATAAACAAACCACAACACATGTTCACCATTCAACATATAATTACAACATGAATTGCTACAACATTTGATATTACAAATTGAACAGTAAACTTATACATATACATGTACTACATATAAACTACATGATCTTAAGACAATAGGTCAACCTGTACATCATCTCGCCACATAACTCTCACTATCCTGGATCTCCAAGAGCATAACCACAACCTTAACAAAAGATTACATGCGGTACATGTTAGCACAATATTCAAGATTATTGTACTGAGTACGCCTATGCGTCTTTTATATACCTCTCATCATATCTTGGAAATAAGATAAAACTAATACTTGCAAGTTGTAAAGAAATATAAGAAAATCATATACTTGTACAAAGATGTTCATTAACAAAAGAGAACACATATTTTAAGCACATTTCCATCATACATCTCGTGCGTCTACCACCAAGTGGCTTTGACGTCTTTAGGCCTTATGATCTACCACTGAGTGTTTTGTGATCATTATACAAACATCATATGATCTACCACCAAGTGGTTTGTGATCATTATGCATGCACTCTACCACCGAGTGGTTTATGAGCTATCTTATGATGGAACATTTATATTATGTTTGCAGGTGTTCATAACCATAAGTATGGAAAATCAAGCAAGATATCATACAAGAACAATCATTCCATTCAATACCATATGCCAAGTATTATACTACATATAACTCAAGAATAATGTATAATAAGACAAGTAAGAGGTAATGGCGTACCTTGATCAAGGGATCAACTTAACATCACACATATTCCTGATGTCAACTACATCTTTATCAAACCTGATTAAGACAAGATCACATACTATCATCAGGTTCTCATCATCTTAACCCTAGTTATGTTCATTTTAGGGTTTACTTAACTCATTATGATATTCTCATCATTACTTGCATTCTTGTCTTATATTTATCTTACTTATTTCATTTTACAGATTATGGTTCATCAACTGGATATACTCATGTGTCACATTATTATGTGAACATACTTAACATTATGTCATATTCATTAACCATATTAGTGTTACATCACATGTATTATGGGTCATCTTCATATAACATGGATTTCATGTATAAAACTGATCACATAATTAAAACTAAGGTTCCATATACTGATATGAGATTACTCTATAAATTTCATCATTTATTGAGCATGTATGTATTTATTATATATTAATTAGGGTTATAAGCCCTAATTAGCAACATCAATCAAATTATATACTTTCGTGCGACAACATGACCATATCTGACATCATATGCATTATAAACATGATTATAGACTTACTGACATGTTATCATAATTTTAGAACATCGTTTGATATTTATTATCCATAAAATAAGCATTACACATCTTACATGATATCACTGATATTAGTGCATCAAAAGTCTAATATTATGCTTTCACATTGTTCTACACATTAATCTGAGAATTTTGGTATATTAATTTATTTTTCTAATAAGCGAGGTATTTTCTATGTATTATATATGATCTGAGATTATTACCTCTTAGGGCCAATCGGTGGGTGCCACGTGGCTCTAAGGAATCACGACTCCATCTTGAGTCTTACTCATGTGCAACCGGTTCATGAGTTTGTGCCTGGTTCAGTGTTAGGCCGATCAGTGCTCTTCTCCTTCTCACACAGGTCTGTTTCTCACAGCGTGACCCTGCTCTTCCATAAAGTACTAGAATCGCCGCCTCTCCAGATCTCCGGTGACCATACGACTCTCCTACAACAAGCGATCGGCCGCACCCTCTCCTCCTCGAATGAAGTCGACGCTGCGAGGTTGGTCTCTGGTGAAAGATTAGTGTCACTCCATCGTGGCTGGGTTTGCTCCGATCCGCTGTGCTCGATGCCAGCCTACATTTGTAAGTTTGAGAGGTCCATCTGCGTGAGTCTGTTGTAGATAACCCCTTCTCCGTGAGGTCACTGCCACCCATCATCGTTGCAGGTCTCCATGCTCTTAAGCTCCGTGCCGCTAGACAACTACCTCCTTGCTCGATCGGTCGATGCCAGCGTGCGTCATTTCCAGGAAACAATCGTCGTTGTTGCGTGTGTCCGTTCTCGTCGCCGCACGATGCCCGCAGCCGAGTGTGTGTCGCCTCCTGGAAAACGTCCCCCGCTAAGGCACCCTCCTCCACCGATTGTAAGGGAGCTCATCGCCTCCAGATTTCCATCCTCGCAGGCTTGTAGTTCTGGCCGTCGGTACAGGTTCGCTAAGTTTGGCTGGAGACAGTCGGTTTCTTGGATCTAGGACCGGTCTACATCTTCCCTTTCTCTTCTATCGCGACTCAGCGTGATGCAACATCTCACCAGACGCTGTGACATGTCCTTCCCTGTGCTACTTGGGTGCCGACGTACTGCATGTCTGACGTCTGCCTACTCCTCTGCACGAGTTAACCTCTATTAGACTCCCGTCTCTCAAACTCCCGATGGTGACTCATTCTTCCTGCTCTGTGTTGCCATCATGGATTGCAACTGCGGCCTCCCCTGGTGATTTGATTGCGATCATCAGCCTCGCACACATCTCGTCTTCCAACTTCTAATTGTGGGTGGAAGAGAAATAATATTGGGAGGTGGAACTCTACCACCTTAGGTCTATCTACCAAAAAAGTGAGGGGATTCCCACTCCTTTCAATGTGAAGAAACCACCCCCACGAGGCCACGACATGCTACACGTCTCTGCCCACGTTTGATGGTCATCGTGGACTGATCTTGTGAGAATTGTAATGCCTCCCCTATCGTTGATTTGAACTAGGGTAATAGACAAATTCTCAAAGGCCAAGTCCACCGGATTCGAATCTAAGGCCACATAATCCATCCAAAGGGCTAATAAAAGGATTGGAGGGCAACCTTGTTATGAACATAGGCTACAAATCAAATACTTTGGTCCAAGATACCTCAAAATGCATATTGTTTCACAAACTCAACCTAAATAACTTGACCTAGAATCCTCCAACCTTCATGAAATTTTAATCATAACTTTATCACAACTAAAGTTACATTCTACTCTATTTTAGTGCCAAAAAAATTCAACTATTTGACCTTTCCAAATAATCATTCCAATATGAAATCCATGAACACGATTATCGAATTGGCCACTCTAGAACATCAAAAGTTCATTCTATAACATCCTACACACCTTAAAAGAAAATTTCATCCTCGGAATTAAGCCAAAAAACTCACTTTGTCACATCATATACATCTTAAAAGAACTTTCATCCTCAAAAGTAAACCATACTCATACTTCTAGGGAAAACCTTATATTGCCTTCATCCAAATGTAGGCACTAGTCTAGGTGCAACATTCTCATAAACATCATGTCCAAAACAAAGCTCCATATCCATCTCCAATCTACCATTAGGGGGTTTTAAAACATTTAAGGTGAATCATCCCTTCATAGAAGGCTCAAACAAGGGTTTAGAAACTCTGATTACGTTATGACATTCTCATATGTTAGGGTTGCATCCTTACCTTCACCCATGCGTTAGGGTTCCCACATCATATTACCATGTTCTAAAGGAGTTAACTAAAATTAGCCCATTATATCAAGGTGTCATCAACATTTTATTGAGCTAATTGTTAGAACATGTTCAATATTAACATATGCCTCTTAGGAGGGAGTTAACTAAAGTTAACACATTTTATCCATCTAGATCATAACAAGGTTTAATCTTCGTAATGTTGTGCTAACTGTAAAACTATATTTTTCATTTTTATTAAGCACTAACATTAACACCGCATGTAACATGTTTCATTCATATAGTCTTATTTCATTACTCATAATTGATTTCAACATTTACTAGGGATTTCATCACAATATTAACCAACATTATTCATGTATATGGTTAACCATTTATACTTTGATGTCTATTAAACCATCTCTAGGTTTTCCACCATGTTATATCTATATATCACGTCTCAAGTTTAGATCACATCTTTACATATATTATATCATGGTTGTGCTAAACAAACTTATGTAAGTTGCTTATCAAATATATATCAAATATTTATCTAGTCCAATTGGGGTTCTCCTGACCCATATCATGAGGGCAGTGCCATGTTCAGTCTCTCTGAGCTCACTCAACTCTATGAGTACCTCATATGCACCAACCATATCTTCCCTCTCCGTCTAGGGTTCTCAGGTATACCTCATTGGCACTAGTCGATTGCTTTAGTGGCTCTAGCCACATAAGCACAAACCAAAACATGGTATGACATCCTCTTCGGAGGTTTCTACCCATGAGACATCTTACCCAAAACTTTATTATATACACCACTAGATTCCTATGTGGGAAACCACCAACCCGAGCATGAGGCATCACAAAAACTAACATAACTACCTCCTACAGGGTCTTGGGCTCTCTCCCTCACCCAGATGGCAGGCACTCATATTCAAATCCACATGCACATATATATTGAGCCTCTCCCTATCTCTTGGGTTTGGTCCTCCCAAGGACATCTAGGGTTCAAGATAACTATAGGAATTATGCATAAGGCAACTCAACTGATTTACTCAGGAGTAGTCTAGTTTAGGACATATCATATCGCATATCTCACAATTCTCATATCTTGGAGTTTAGGTTCTCGAACCTTCTCCCTGTGGGTCTCTCTCTCTTGAGCTAACCCCAAAACTGGTCCTATAACTAGAGGTCCTCCTTTGTAAAAGAGCTTGAGGCTCATGTTGACTAACAACCTTGTCTTAACTTAACTTATCTCATCTCATAAAAGAACTCATACTTGCATCATCAAAACTTATCTCAAATCCTCAAACTAAACTTAAGTCCTCAAAGACAAACATAAATAAACATAATCTATCTTATATCATTTATAAAAGACTTACATCATATAATCAAAATTATATCATCTATTCCATCTATCATATATTCCAACAAGGCTCTAGACATCTAATCTAGAACTACTCTCTCTTCTAGACTGATGTCATTCACTTTCACTTAGGTTACATGACCACCTCCTACTCGTACATGTGTGGGGACACATTTTTTTAATACATATATATAATAAAATATTATATAGTTTTTCTCCGATAAAACAAATATCAGAGAAACTATCGAGGTTTGATCTGATTGGAATAAAAAAACAAATCCATAAATGAGTGTCCCACACATAGTAGAGAGTACAATGTCATGAAAACTAGTGAAAAGGGTGAGAACAAAGTGTAGACTAGTGTAGATACTCTAGACAATGAGCGCCATATGTCTAGGGTTTCTCTTCCCTTGATGCACGTCATTTCCAAATAATGCAACATCCCATACTACTGCACTACAAGGAAAGAACGACATCTAAGGAATTGCTACTCAACAAGCACCAGTCTAGAGCAAGTTGTCAGACATCTAGGTGCTAACCTAGAGGCTAGGTCAAATCTAGTCTCTAAAAGGCGACTAATCTAACCCTAAAATATTATTAAGTTCAAGGTTCTTTAGTTTTGTGTTGCATGATGAGCAAATGTCAGGCTTTGCTATTATTCATTCTTTGATACCACCTATGACATCATCGAATTTTCTAAAACTTAATCAGATGTGTGACATCCAAATTGAAACCCTCACCTCAGCGAGAATCACAATTTAAACACCACACACAATGCTAAGAAGAAGAAAATCAAGGGAGTCAGAAGGAAACAACAGTAGCACATGCACATGAACAATAAACAAACCACAACACATGTTCACCATTCAACATATAATTACAACATGAATTGTTACAACATTTGATATTACATATTGAACAATAAACTTATACATATACACGTACTACATATAAAATACAGGATCTTAAGACAACAGGTCAACTTGTACATCATCTTGCCACACAACTCTCACTATCCTAGATATCCAAGAGCATAACCACAACCGAAACAAAAGATTACATGGAGTACACTTCAGCACAATATTCAAGAATATTGTACTAAGTACGCCTACGTGTCTTTTATATACCTCTCATCATATCTTGACAATAAGATAAAACTAATAATTGACAGTTGTAAATAAATATAAGAAAATCATATACTTGTACAAAGATATTCATTAACAAAAGAGAACACATATTTTAAGCACATTTCCATCATACATCTCGTGCGTCTTCCACCAAGTAGCTTTGATGTCTTTAGGCCTTATGATCTACCACTGAGTGGTTTGTGATCATTATACAAACATCATATGATCTACCACCAAGTGGTTTGTGATCATTATGCATGCACTCTACCACTGAGTGGTTCATGAACTATCTTATGATGGAACATTTATATTATGTTTGCAGGTGTTCATAGCCATAAGTATGGGAAATCAAGCAAGATATCATACAAGAACAATCATTCCATTCAATACCATATGCCAAGTATTATACTACATATAACTCAAGAATAATGTATAATAAGCCAAGTAAGGGGTAATGACGTACCTTGATCAAGAGATCAACTTAACATCACACATATTCTTGATGTCAACTACATCTTTGTCAAACCTGATTACGACAAGATCACATACTATCATCAGGTTCTCATCATCTTAACCCTAGTTATGTTCATTTTAGGGTTTACTTACCTCATTATGATATTGTCATCATTACTTGCATTTTTGTCTTATATTTATCTTACTGATTTCATTTTCCAGATTATGGTTCATCAACTGGATATACTCACGTATCGCATTATTATGTGAACATACTTAACATTATGTCACATTCATTAACCATATTAGGGTTACATCACATGTATTATGGGTCATCTTCATATAACATGGATTTCATGTATAAAACTGATCACATAATTAAAACTGAGGTTCAATATACTAGTATGAGATTACTCTATAAATTTCATCATTTATTGAGCATGTATGTATTTATTGTATATTAATTAGGGTTATAAGCCCTAATTAGCAACATTAATGAAATTATATGCTTTCATGCATCAACATGACCATATCTGACATCATATGCTTTATAAACATGATTATAGACTTACTGACATGTTATCATAATTTTAGAACATCGTTTGATATTTATTATCCATAAAATAAGCATTACACATCTTACGTGATATCACTGATATTAGTACATCAAAAGTCTAATATTATGCTTTCACATTGTTCTACACATTTTTCTGAGAATTTCGGTATATTATTTCTATTTTTCTTATAAGCGAGGTATTTTCTATGTATTATATAAGATCTGAGATTATTACCTCTTAGGGCCAATCGATGGGTGCCACGTGGCTCTGAGGAATCACGGCTTCTGCTTGAGCCTTACTCATGTCCAACCGGTTCGTGAGTTGCACCCAGTTCAGTGTTAGGCCGATCAGTGCTCTTCTCCTTCTCACACAGGTCTGTTTCTCATAGCGTGACCCTGCTCTTCCATAAAGTACTAGAATCGCCGCCTCTCCAGATCTCCGGCGACCATACGACTCTCCTACAACAAGCGATCGGCCGCACCCTCTCCTCCTCGAATGAAGTCGACGCTGCGAGGTTGGTCTCTGGTGAAAGATCAGTGTCACTCCATCGTGGCTGGGTTTGCTCCGATCCGCTGTGCTCGATGCCAGCCTGCATTTGTAAGTTTGAGAGGTCCATCTGCGTGAGTCTGCTGTAGATAACCCCTTCTCCGTGAGGTCACTGCCACCCATCATCGTTGCAGGTCTCCATGCTCTTAAGCTCTGTGCCGCTAGACAACTACCTCCTTGCTCGATCGGTCGATGCCAGCGTGCGTCATTTCCAGGAAACAATCGCCGTTGTTGCGTGTGTCCATTCTCGTCGCCGCACGATGCCCGCAGCCGAGTGTGTGTCGCCTCCTGGAAAACGTCCCCCGCTAAGGCACCCTCCTCCACTGACTGTAAGGGAGCTCATCGCCTCCAGATTTCCATCCTCGCAGGCTTGTAGTTCTGGCCGTCGGTACAGGTTCGCTAAGTTTCGCTGGAGCCAGTCGGTTTCTTGGCTCTAGGACCGGTCTACATCTTCCCATTCTCTTCTATCGCGACTCAGCGTGATGCAACATCTCGCCAGACGCTGTGACATGTCCTTCCCTGTGCTGCTTGGGTGCCGACGTACTGCATGTCTGACGCCTGCCTACTCCTCTGCACGAGTTAACCTCTATTAGACTCCCGTCTCTCAAACTCCCGATGGTGACTCATTCTTCCTGCTCTGTGTTGCCATCATGGATTGCTACTGCGGCCTCCCCTAGTGATTTGATTGCGATCATCAGCCTCGCACACATCTCGTCTTCCAACTTCTAATTGTGGGTGGAAGAGAAATAATATTGGGAGGTGGAACTCTACCACCTTAGGTCTATCTACCAAAAAAGTGAGGGGATTCCCACTCCTTTCAATGTGAAGAAACCACCCCCACGAGGCCACGACATGCTACACGTCTCTGCCCACGTTTGATGGTCATCGTGGACTGATCTTGTGAGAACTGTACTGCCTCCCCTATCGTTGATTTGAACTAGGGTAATAGACTACTTCTCAAAGGCCAAGTCCACCGGATTCGAATCTAAGGCCACACAATCCATCCAAAGGGCTAATAAATGGATTGGAGGGCAACCTTGTTATGAACATAGGCTACAAATCAAATACTTTGGTCCAAGATACCTCAAAATGCATATTGTTTCACAAACTCAACCTAAATAACTTGACCTAGAATCCTCCAACCTTCATGAAAATTTAATCATAACTTTATCACAACTAAAGTTACATTCTACTCTATTTTAGTGCCAAAAAAATTCAACTATTTGACCTTTCCAAATAATCATTCCAATATGAAATCCATGAACACGATTATCGAATTGGTTACTCTAGAACATCAAAAGTTCATTCTATAACATCCTACACACCTAAAAAGAAAATTTCATCCTCGGAATTAAGCCAAAAAACTCACTTTGTCACATCATATACATCTTAAAAGAACTTTCATCCTCAAAAGTAAACCATACTCATACTTCTAGGGAAAACCTTATATTGCCTTCATCCAAATGTAGGCACTAGTCTAGGTGCAACATTCTCATAAACATCATGTCCAAAACAAAGCTTCATATCCATCTCCAATCTACCATTAGGGGGTTTTAAAACATTTAAGGTGAATCATCCCTTCATAGAAGGCTCAAACAAGGGTTTAGAAACTCTGATTACGTTATGACATTCTCATATGTTAGGGTTGCATCCTTACCTTCACCCATGCGTTAGGGTTCCCACATCGTATTACCATGTTCTAAAGGAGTTAACTAAAATTAGCCCATTATATCAAGGTGTCATCAACATTTTATTGAGCTAATTGTTAGAACATGTTCAATATTAACATATGCCTCTTAGGAGGGAGTTAACTAAAGTTAACACATTTTATCCATCTAGATCATAACAAGGTTTAATCTTCGTAATGTTGTGCTAACTGTCAAACTATATTTTTCATTTTTATTAAGCACTAACATTAACACCGCATGTAACATGTTTCATTCATATAGTCTTATTTCATTACTCATAATTGATTTCAACATTTACTAGGGATTTCATCACAATATTAACCAACATTATTCATGTATATGGTTAACCATTTATACTTTGATGTCTATTAAACCATCTCTAGGTTTTCCACCATGTTATATCTATATATCACGTCTCAAGTTTAGATCACATCTTTACATATATTATATCATGGTTGTGCTAAACAAACTTATGTAAGTTGCTTATCAAACATATATCAAATATTTATCTAGTCCAATTGGGGTTCTCCTGACCCATATCATGAGGGTAGTGCCATGTTCAGTCTCTCTGAGCTCACGCAACTCTATGAGTACCTCATATGCACCAACCATATCTTCCCTCTCCGTCTAGGGTTCTCAGGTATACCTCATTGGCACTAGTCGATTGCTTTAGTGGCTCTAGCCACATAAGCACAAACCAAAACATGGTATGACATCCTCTTCGGAGGTTTCTACCCATGAGACATCTTACCCAAAACTGTATTATATACACCACTAGATTCCTATGTGGGAAACCACCAACCCGAGCATGAGGCATCACAAAAACTAACATAACTACCTCCTCCAGGGTCTTGGGCTCTCTCCCTCACCCAGATGACAGGCACTCATATTCAAATCCACATGCACATATATATTGAGCCTCTCCCTATCTCTTGGGTTTGGTCCTCCCAAGGACATCTAGGGTTCAAGATAACTATAGGAATTATGCATAAGGCAACTCAACTGATTTACTCAGGAGTAGTCTAGTTTAGGACATATCATATCGCATATCTCACAATTCTCATATCTTGGAGTTTAGGTTCTCGAACCTTCTCCCTGTGGGTCTCTCTCTCTTGAGCTAACCCCAAAATTGGTCCTATAAATAGAGGTCCTCCTTTGTAAAAGATCTTGAGGCTCATGCTGACTAACAACCTTGTCTTAACTTAACTTATCTCATCTCATAAAAGAACTCATACTTGCATCATCAAAACTTATCTCAAATCCTCAAACTGAACTTAAGTCCTCAAAGACAAACATAAATAAACATAATCTATCTTATATCATTTATAAAAGACTTACATCATATAATCAAACTTATATCATCTATTCCATCTATCATATATTCCAACAAGGCTCTAGACATCTAATCTAGAACTACTCTCTCTTCTAGACTGATGTCATTCACTTTCACTTAGGTTACATGACCACCTCCTACTCGTACATGTGTGGGGACACATTTTTGTAATACATATATATAATAAAATATTATATAGTTTTTCTCCGATAAAACAAATATCAGAGAAACTATCGAGGTTTGATCCGATTAAAATAAAAAAACAAATCTAGAAATGAGTGTCCCACACATAGTAGAGAGTACAATGTCATGAAAACTAGTGAAAAGGGTGAGAACAAAGTGTAGACTAGTGTAGCTACTCTAGACAATGAGCGCCATATGTCTAGGGTTTCTCTTCCCTTGATGCACGTCATTTCCAAATAATGTAACATCCCATACTACTGCACTACAAGGAAAGAACGACATCTAAGGAATTGCTACTCAACAAGCACCAGTCTAGACCAAGTTGTCAGACATCTAGGTGCTAACCTAGAGTCTAGGTCAAATCTAGTCTCTAAAAGGCGACTAATCTAACCCTAAAAGATTATTAAGTTCAAGGTTCTTTAGTTTTGTGTTGCATGATGAGCAAATGTCAGGCTTTGCTATTATTCATTCTTTGATACCACCTGTGATATCATCGGATTTTCTAAAACTTAATCAGATGTGTGACATCCAAATTGAAACCCTCACCTCAGCGAGAATCACAATTTAAACACCACACACAATCCTAAGAAGAAGAAAATCAAGGGAGTCAGAAGGAAACAACAGTAGCACATGCACATGAACAATAAACAAACCACAACACATGTTCACCATTCAACATATAATTACAACATGAATTGTTACAACATTTGATATTACATATTGAACAATAAACTTATACATATACATGTACTACATATAAAATATAGGATCTTAAGACAACAAGTCAACTTGTACATCAGCTTGCCACACAACTCTCACTATCCTAGATCTCCAAGAGCATAACCACAACCTAAACAAAAGATTACATGGAGTACACTTCAACACAATATTCAAGAATATTGTACTAAGTACGCCTACGTGTCTTTTATATACCTCTCATCATATCTTGGCAATAAGATAAAACTAATAATTGACAGTTGTAAAGAAATATAAGAAAATCATATACTTGTACAAAGATGTTCATTAACAAAAGAGAACACATATTTTAAGCACATTTCCATCATACATCTCGTGCGTCTTCCACCAAGTGGCTTTGATGTCTTTAGGCCTTATGATCTACCACTGAGTGGTTTGTGATCATTATACAAACATCGTATGATCTACCACCAAGTGGTTTGTGATCATTATGCATGCACTCTACCACTGAGTGGTTCATGAACTATCTTATGATGGAACATTTATATTATGTTTGTAGGTGTTCATAGCCATTAGTATGGAAAATCAAGCAAGATATCATACAAGAACAATCATTCCATTCAATACCATATGCCAAGTATTATACTACATATAACTCAAGAATAATGTATAATAAGCCAAGTAAGGGGTAATGACGTACCTTGATCAAGAGATCAACTTAACATCACACATATTCTTGATGTCAACTACATCTTTGTCAAACCAGATTATGACAAGATCACATACTATCATCAGGTTCTCATCATCTTAACCCTAGTTATGTTAATTTTAGGGTTCACTTACCTCATTATGATATTGTCATCATTACTTGCATTTTTGTCTTATATTTATCTTACTGATTTCATTTTCCAGATTATGGTTCATCAACTGGATATACTCATGTATCGCATTATTATGTGAACATACTTAACATTATGTCACATTCATTAACCATATTAGGGTTACATCACATGTATTATGGGTCATCTTCATATAACATGGATTTCATGTATAAAACTGATCACATAATTAAAACTGAGGTTCAATATACTAGTATGAGATTACTCTATAAATTTCATCATTTATTGAGCATGTATGTATTTATTGTATATTAATTAGGGTTATAAGCCCTAATTAGCAACATTAATGAAATTATATGCTTTCATGCATCAACATGACCATATCTGACATCATATGCTTTATAAACATGATTATAGACTTACTGACATGTTATCATAATTTTAGAACATCGTTTGATATTTATTATCCATAAAATAAGCATTACACATCTTACGTGATATCACTGATATTAGCACATCAAAAGTCTAATATTATGCTTTCACATTGTTCTACACATTTTTCTGAGAATTTCGGTATATTATTTCTATTTTTCTTATAAGCGAGGTATTTTCTATGTATTATATAAGATCTGAGATTATTACCTCTTAGGGCCAATCGATGGGTGCCACGTGGCTCTGAGGAATCACGGCTCCTGCTTGAGCCTTACTCATGTCCAACCGGTTCGTGAGTTGCACCCGGTTCAGTGTTAGGCCGATCAGCACCCTTCTCCTTCTCACGCAGGTCTGTATCACACAGCGTGACCCTATTCTTCCATAAAGTACTAGCGTCGCCGCCTCTTCAGATCTCCTGCGACAAAACGACCCTCCTACAACGAGCGATCGGCAGCGCCCTCTCCTCCTCTAACGAAGCCGGCACTGCGACGCAGGTCTCTGGTGAAAGATCGGTGCCGCTCCGTCGTGGTTGGGTCTGCTCTGATCCACTTTGCTCGATGCTAGCCTGCATTTGCAAGTTTGAAAGGTCTGTCTACGTGAGTCCGCTATAGATACCCCCTTCTTCGTGAGGTCACAGCCACCCATCGTCATTGCAGGTCTCCATGCTCTCAAGCTCCGTGCCGCTGGAAAACTTCCTCCCTGCTTGACCGGTCGATGCCAGCGTGCGTCGTTTCTAGGAAACGATCGCTACCATTGCGTGTGTCCGTTCTCGTCGCCGCACGATGCCCGTAGCCGAGTGTGTGTCGCCTCCTAGAAAACGTCCCCCGCTGAGGCGCCCTCCTCCACCGACTGCAAGGGAGCTCGTCGCCTCCGGATCTCCATCCTCACGGGCTTGCAATTCTGGCCGTTGGTACATGTTCGCTAAGTTTGGCTGGAGCTGGTCAGTTTCTTGGCTCTAGGACCGGTCTACATCTTCCCTTTCTCTTCTATCGGGACTCAACGCGATGCAACATCTCGCCAGATGTCGTCACACGTCCTTCCCTGTGCTGCCTAGGTGCCAATGTACTGCAGGTTCGATGCCTTCCTGCTCCTCTACGCGAGTCAACCTATGTTAGACTCCTGTATCTAAAACTCCCGATGGTGACTCATTCTTCCTGCTCTGTGTTTCCATCATGGATTTCTATTGCGGCCTCCCCTGGTGATCTGATTGCGATCATCGGCCTCGCACACATCTCGTCTTCCAACTTCTAATGGTGGGTGGAAGAGCAATAAGATCGGGAGGTGGAACTCTACCACCTTAGGTCTATCTACCCCAAGGTGAGGGGATTCCCACTCCTTTCAATGCGAAGAAACCACCCCCACGAGGCCACGACATGCTACACGTCTCCTCCCACGTTTGATGTTCATCGTGGACTGATCTTGTGAGAACTGTACTGCCTCCCCTATCATTGATTTGAACTAGGATAATAGACAACTTCTCAAAGGCCAAGTCCACCAGATTCGAATCTAAGGCCACGCAATCCTTCCAAAGGGCTAATAAAAGGATTGGAGGGCAACCTTGTTATGAACTTAGGCTACAAATAAAATACTTTGGTCCAATATACCTCAAAATGCATATTGTTTCACAAACTCAACCTAAATAACTTGACCTAGAATCCTCCAACCTTCATGAAATTTTAATCATAACTTTATCACAACTAAAGTTATATTCTACTCCATTTTAGTGCCAAAAAAAATTCAACTATTTGACCTTTCAAAATAATCACTCCAATATGAAATCCATTAACACGATTATCCAATTGGCCACTCTAGAACATCAAAAGTTCATTCTATCACAAAACCTTTGTTACCATTGTGGTAGACTGGGACACACAGACAAGGATTGTTCTCTGGACGATGAAGGGGAGGACCTGGAACGATGGTGGGGAGCATGCCTTAAAGCCTCACCGAGGAAACCACAACTAATAGTGGTCGATGAATTATATGGGGAAGGTTCGGCTAAGAGGAATCTATCCTTCCACACCAAGCCTGAGGGAGAAGATGCAGCGTGTTCCTGGAAGAGGGACGAAGGTGGGGATTATGCAGGAGGTAGCCTAATGGGGCTGAGGAAAGGTAGTTTGGACGTAAGACGACAGGAAGGTGATGAATCGATAGATAGGCCAAATCAAAGTGTTAATCGCAGTGATGAGCAGACGCTAGCAAGTCTGGCTGTCACGTAGATGAGCTCAGGTGGGTCAGGCATCGCCTCTCCTAGAGCGATGGCATCAGGCAGCAAGAAAGGGGAGACCAGAAATGACACTCAGAGGAAGGATATAGGCGGTGATCTAGAGGAAGAGGAGGATCAATTTTCTCAAAGGAACCTACCTTTCACACGAGTCACTGGTGAAGACAGGGTCGACGATCCACCTGGGGTAGAACCACAATCAGTCAAAGGATCGGTGGTGCCAAGGCAATTAGAGGTGAACTTGAGCAAAACAATTGGCTTATCATCTATCTTCGATAAACTGGGATCATACCTTCACATCAACAAGACACTAGGTCTCCAATCAGAGGGAGATACAACAACTCTAATGAACTGCAAATTTGATAATGGGTGGCGAGCCAATAGTGTCCTGACCAGGGGGCAAAGGAAGAAGGCCGATTCACGACAATTCAAAGCAGATACAGATGGTGTCAGACGAAAGGGGAAGGCAAGTCGTAAACCTATTATCATCAAAAGGACAACAAAAATTAGTGAGGTGGCACCTAATACTGTGGACGCAGAACAATTGATTTACACCAGAAAAAGAAATAGAGAAGAAGGTCACATGGAGGTTGATGGAGATCCTTCTATCACTGAACAGGAGAAGAAATGAAGAGCTAGTCTACAAGAAATAGAAGATGTTTCGGGGTGGATGACACTTCAAGTAGCAAGATTTGGCGGTGACCAATCCCGCGAATAGCAATGAAAATCATATCCTAGAACTGTCGGGGGATGGGCAAACTCGATAGTATGAACGCTCTCCGTAGCTAGTGCTGGAGAGAACGCCCAAGCCTAGTTTTCATATCGGAAACTATGATCAATGACAAACACCTCAAATCCGTTCAAAACTAGTGTGGCTTTATAGATGGCCTTTGCCTGCCTAGCAGGGGAAGATCAGGTGGTATTGGTTTCTGGTGGAGAAATGTGGATGTGAAGATCATTTCTTTCTCTGAATGACACGTGGAGGCTACAGTAAAAGAAAGCATGGAGGAACCGACGTGGAGAGCCATTGGAATCTATGGATGGGTGGCACAACAACATAAACACAAAACGTGGGACTTGATGAGGCACCTGCGGTCAAATAGGGATCTTCAAACAATTTTCTTCAGCGATTTCAATGAAGTTACTTCTAATGAGGAAAAGTTGGGTGGGCCACCGAAACAGGAAAAATGGATTTAGGATTTCAGAGACGCTATAGACGATTGCAATCTCTTGGATTTGGGTTTCTCTGGCAGCCCATTCACATGGGAGCGAGGTCTCACGGTTGATACTCTGGTTAGGGAGAGACTGGATAGGGCACTGGCGTCCTTAGATTGGAGACAACTATTCTCAAGTTGCAAGGTATTCCACCTTCCAAGGTATAAATCTGATCACTTCCCAATTATTATTTCTGTGGACAGAAAGGAGTAAAGGAAAAGGAGGGGTGAATGCTTCTTCCAGTTTGAACCGATGTGGCTCAATGAGGAATCTTGTGGTGAGACAGTCCAGCGTGCATGGAGGAAAGGGTGAGTAGACATCAGCCAACAACTACAAACCTACGGGAAAGAGTTAGAAGACTGGGCGTCAAAAATGTTTGGAAATCTAAAGAAAAAGCTTAAAGAAACTGAAGATATGTTGAGTAAGGAGCAAAGAAAGGTACCAGACAGCCATGTTCTCTAGAGATGCATGGATCTTTCCAGACAGCTTGAGCACTGGCACAGAATGCAAGATGAATACTGGTGTGTCAGCACGGGTCAATGAGATGAAAGGTGGAGACAAAAATGCCAAATATTTCCACCATAAGGCTACTCAACGGAGGAGACGGAATGCCATTATAGGCCTCAAAGACAGCAATGGTGCTTGGAAGGAAAATGAAGAGGAAATTCAAAAGATAGTGTAGGATTTTTTCCAAAAACTCTTCACTACAGGGAGACCATCTGAGTTTGAAGCTGCCACTGTCGGTATAGGAAGGAGGGTTGATGAGAATATGAATTCTTTCCTTATAAAAGACATCACAGATGAGGAAATAACTACAACTCTCAAACAGATGCATCCAAACAAAGCATCGGGCCCAGACGGGATGAAGGCAATTTTCTTTCAGAAATATTGGCACATAGTTGGCGAGGACGTTGCATCGTATATCAAAGGCTGGTGGAAAGGAAACCAATCTATTGAAGAGGTAAACTCCAATCTTGTTGTCCTCATACCTAAAGTGGAAAGCCGTCCAGTTTGTCAGAATATCGCCCTATTAGTCTATGCAATGTGGTATATATAATAGTGACAAAGATTCTTGCTAATAGACTAAAGCCCATGATGGATGGAGTCATCTCAAAAAACCAGAGTGCATTCATACCAGGGAGACTAATTACTGATAATGCCTTGATAGCCTATGAGTTTTTTCACAAAATGAAGACAGAAGGTAAGAAGAAAAAAGACAGTATAGTGATCAAACTAGATATGTCAAAAGCCTATGATAGAGTGGAATAAAATTTTTTAGATTATGTACAGGAGAAAAAGGGATTTTCAGCTTTGTGGAGGAAAAAAATTTATGTGTGCATATATTCCGTGAGCCATTGTTTTGCCATTAACGGTGACCGGTCCACGAAGATCAAGCCTTCCCGAGTCCTATGACAGGGAGACCCTCTTTCCCCCTACTTGTTTATTTTATTCGATAATGCTTTTTCTACCTCTATTTCCCATGCGGTGGAACAAAATCTTATCCACAATTTTAGCACTTGCAGAGGTGTCCCTAGAGTCACGCATCTCTTCTTTGCAGATGATAGCATCTTGTTTACTAGAGGAACTCAGAATGAATGCCTGCAAATAGCTAATCTCATTAGCCAATACGAACAGGCATCGGGTCAAAAAATAAATTACGACAAGTCTGAAGTTGCTTTTAGTAAAGGAGTGAGTCTGGAGACAAAACAAGCATTGTAAGAAATCCTCAACGTTCGAGAAATTAATAGACATGCAAAGTATTTGGGACTCCCGACTACCATAGGGAAATCCAAAAGGCAAGTTTTAACCTTTGTGAAGGAAAGAGTGTGGAAAAAGCTCCAAGGATGGAAAGAAAGATTCTTATCTAAACCCGGCAAGGAAGTCCTTATTAAATCTATTGCCCAAGCTATACTGTCCTATATCATGAGCGGGTTCCAAATCCCCACAACCATTTTGCACAAAATCCAGAGTTGTATTGCACATTTTTTTGTGGGGGGCCAAAGGGCCATAAAGGAAAGTCTCATGGCAATGTTGGGTCGACCTATGCAAACCAAAGAGAGCAGGTGGTATGGGATTCTGAGATCTCCATGCCTTCAATAAAGATTTACTAACAAAACAGGTCTGGCGACTGCTTACCAAAACTGATTCCCTTGCTTTCCGGGTCCATAAAGCTAGATATTTCCCAAGGAACTCGATCCTTACCGCAACGAGGGGCCATAACCCGAGTTTTTCATGGAGGAGCACCTGGGGAGCCAAAGTAGTAATAAAGGAGGGTATGAGTTGGAGAGTTGGAGATGGCAAGTCAATTAATGTGTGGACTGACCCGTGGGTCCTCAGTTCACTAGATGATCTGAGCATACACTATCGGGAGCCGTTCGACAATAGCATGACGGTTAGTGAACTTATAGAAACTGAAGGGGAAGAATGGAACAATGAGGTACTAGTGACCATGTTCAATCTGGACACTATCCAAAAAATCAGGGATATGCCACTTAGCATACGTGTGATGGCGGACATTCTGGTGTGGTGGCTGAATCCAAGAGGAAGATTTACGACGAGATCATCATATTGGCTCAGCCATCTGGGAAAGACGGACTACATCCAGGGGCGGATGACAACTAACAATGAGATATGGAGATGGATTTTGAAGTCTGGCCTCCCACCAAGACTGTCCCACTACCTCTGGTGCGTCTGTACCGGGAGCCTAGCCACGATGGGGAGACTGTTTGATAGATACTGCAACACAGACGACATCTTCCCAATATACAAAGAGGTTAAGGAATATATAGACCACATGTTATATGACTGCAAAGGAGCAAAGGAGACATGAAAGACGTCGCTGGCTCAGTACTTGATCTACGAATCTCGGGGTCTACCGCCTGGACATTGCCTTTTCTACCTTAAGGACAAACTACCTGCTGAGGAGATGGACCAGGCACTGGCTACTGCGTGGAGCATTTGGGCATGGAGGAACAACTACGTCTTCAATGGAAAGTCACCAGACAGACACTTCCTGCTAAGTAAGTTCCATAGTATCATTTGTGAATACAAGGCGGTGAACACAGACCCGGTGGCCGGAACAGGGTAGGAAAAAAGAACGCATCAGAGGAGATGGAATCCACCACCCGAGAACAAGCTAAAGATCAACACTGATGTGGCAGTAGGTAACCATGGAGGTCTCGGCCTTGGGGTAGTAGTGTGAGATTCCAATGGAAAAGTAGTTGAGGTTTTTGCAGACAGGAAGGATATCACGGCCCACGCGGAGCTAGGAGAAGCTCACACACTCCTTTTTTATATACACCATGCGGTAGAAAGAAATTACCAGGAAGTAATCTTTGAATCTGACTCACAGACGCTGATCAATTCCCTGGAGAAGGAGACGCACAGAAGGGACCACATCGGTCTCATTATTGACGGCATCAAGTCTTTAGTTAATTCCTTTAGCTTTCTGTCTTTTCATTTCGTTCATAGATCATGTAACTTGGTTGCACACTCAGTGGCCAAACTGGCACTTGAGAACAACCTCAGGTGTACTTCGTTGCGCAGTTCCCTACCCCAAACGATTGTGAACGCGTTCATTTCTGACCAACCTTGATTTAATATTAGGCCCCCATTTAAAAAAAATTATCTTTAACACCTTAAAGAAGTTTTAACTTACACCATCATGCTTGTGATACACATGTGTAGTCTAAGAAAGCATCAATCATAAGTCTACAATAACCACTGGTTAACATATTAGGGTTACACCAAACATTAGAGAGAATATTCCTTGATCATATCATAATTGGAATCCAAGTACGATTAACCATCATTCCTTAATTGCATTAAGTTAAGTTCAACAATATAGGTGGAAGTGTTGTTAAAAATTAGCACTTCAAACTAAACAATAGGTTTATACACATACCTAGGTCAAAGTACATTCTTCACAGATAACATCCCCATCCGATTATGGATGCACAAGGTAAAGCATTACAATCGAACTCCATACTATCCTCAGGTATGGACTCATACACAACTCAAGGTGTGACCATCATATGATAGATAGACAAAACCATCAGATTGAATTAATGAGATGAAAAAGGTAAGACCACAACTTATGGATTTAAAAACCATCAATTCTAAATCATCAAATCCAAGTCATCGAACCAAGTACAACAAGCACAAACCATAAAATCACAAACCACTCATAAAACTAATTGGTTCAAGGAAAACAAGACCATTAAATCATGTGCTTTAATCACCACCATTGGATCATGAGAAGCCATGGGATTATACACCTTGAAGACCATCATTTGCTTACTTCAAAAGCAGCATTGGTTGTGAACATCAGGATCCACCATTGGATGTAAACACAATGAAAACTATCAAATTTGATCAAGTAGAGAAACCATTGTTTGTGGTCAAATGGTGGAACAATCGACATAAAACCATGCATACCCTCAAATCTTGCAACCAGTGAGACCATTGGTTGAGAGCCATGGACCAAAGAACCAGTGACACCACTAAGTCTTCACACAGTGAAACCATTGAGTCTTGACTCACTGAAACCATCAAGTCTTGACTCAATGAAGCCATTGAGTCTTGACTTAGTGACACCATCGGATGTCACTACTAGGTGGGAAAACAAGCCCAAAACTCCACGTAAAACCATCATTTGAGGGAGAGAATAAGACCATCGACTTGAGACATTTAGGAGAGAACTCCAAGCATCGATTGTGAGAGGAAACATAGACATTGGTTTTAAGAACAAAAAAGAGTCCCAAAAAGAAACTAAGGTACCCACCATTAGTTGGCATAAGGGGCCCAACCATCAGATCATGAACAAGGTACAAATCAGTCCATAAAACCCAAGAAAAACCATCATTTAACACCTCAAAGGAAACCCTAAGTTGAAGGAACAAAAACCATCGACTTCCACATGCATGCAAGGTCTAGAGTACCCATGTCCATGAATGAAACGTGAACATAGATAAGTAGTGCATATAGGAAGATCATCTACCTGAGAATTACCATATAAGCATAAATTGTAACATCTTTCTACTTAGAACTTTGTTTTAGAGTAGCACATGGAAGCTAGGAGTAAGCAATAAATGTGGAGAAAGTTATATAACTCGCCTAAATGTTGAAGATGAAGCTCCAAGAAGGAAGGTAGAAGAAATAGAGAGCTAGGTGTGTAAAGAACTCATTTTCAATGGAGGGGAAAGGTATATAAAGTTATGGGTGAGAGATAAGAGAAGGTTAAGGTGTCTAGCCATGTTTGTCATGTGTCCAAGTTAAAGGACATCATGTCTATGCAAATCAGTAGGTACTTCGGTTGTGGGAGTCAAGAGAGTCATCAAGTATATACTCTAAGGGTAGCCATCAACCTCCCACAATAGGGTAACCATCGGATCTTGATCAAGGATGAAAACCCTAGCATCACCATTGTCTCAGGAATACACTTGGTGAACCATTGATCCAAGGATCTTCAAGAGGAAAACCCATCAACCCTAACATACCAAGGGACCACCATCAGATCAAAACACACAGGGGAAGCATCACATCTCACCAAACTAGAAGAACCATCCAGTTCTAGCTCTTAAGGTAGCCCATCTATAAGAGGAACCCCTAGCTTAACCTTATGTAGATGTCACACACAAAATCAATGTGCGTCTAGGATCCACAAGGTACAACTATCTCAATCATGATATTAAAAAATTTGAGGCACAACTATCTTTTGAAAAATTACAACAAAAACCCTAGATATGGGTAAATTACATAAAAATGAAAAACAAGTATGTAATTGCATAACTTGTTCAAAATGTATCCAAACTAGACAACATTTGAAACTTAAATTAAACCCCTCAAACACAGTCAGAAGATTAGAGATAAAAATGACAACATCATACAATTTGCGATTAAGTATGAATGGCTCTCGAATTAATGCTATCTCTATGGGTTGCTCGATCATGTCAACAGAGATTTCCCTCTGGAGGACAATGAAGAAGATCAGCGAAGGAGGTGGGGAGTGTGGCTACGGGCGTCGCCTAGGAAAGTGAGAGTTTTGGTGAAAGACAAGGTTTTCTGGGAGGTATCGGCCAACAAGACCCTGACCTTCAATATCAGGCCCAAAAGAAGCAGCATGTTGCTGGTTAATGAGAGGAAACAAAGGAAAACTGAGGAGGTCTCGATGGTGGTGATCTCTAGTGCTCGCAAGTCAAAGGGCTCAACTAATCTGAACATCACTGATCAGGAGGAAGGGGGACTATAGATAAAGCACAAAAGGAGGAGGAGGAAAGAGAGGTTTACATAGATGATCTGCACTACTTTCAGAATAAAAAGGGGTTATTATCTGACCATGAAGAGCACACAGGTTGTAGGGGAGACAACCTTGTACACGTGCATGAAGTATCATTGTTAGTTGAACCTGATACGGGTAGTCAAGCTTGTGGAAGGGTGGGGGACAAGAATTCGAAGAAACAATAACACATGGTGTTGAGATTAATGGAGAAAGGGGTGGACAATAGAGACAAGGCCATAATTAGTTTGGTATAGGTCATCAGGATATTCGAGAACCTAAATAATGATCTAGGGGGAAGTGGCTTCAGCATGCCACCGGATAGGCTTCATGAGTTAACCTATGGAAAGCTTGAGATGTGCTTTAGTAATGGAGTTCATAGCACCAGATGCCAGACATAAGGACAAAAGCTACGAGCGATGGGGAAGAAGCATATTGATTTTGAATATGATGCATCGGTTGTTAAAGAAAAAAAGAGATGACCAATTATCATTACAAGGGATCTCACGAGTAAGTCATTATTGGAAGTACATGAAGGAGATTTGCATGCCTACAATGCACAGGGGAAAAGAAATCGAGATAAAGATCAGTCTGACATAAATCTAGAAGTAGACTTGGAGAGAATTTTCAAAGTGAAAAAGCAAGCGAATACGGGTAGTTTAAGAGTTCAAAGCGGGGAAAACATCGACCAGACCCATGAAGGGAAATGAAAATACTTAGCTGGAACTATTGAGGAATGGTCAAACTCGACACTAATAAAGCTCTTTGCACATGGTGTTGGAGAGAAATCCCAAACTTGGTTTTCGTCTCAAAAACTAAGGTTTCTGATGTCAAGTTAAATGAAACTAAAAGGTTTTGTGGTTTCATGGAGGGGTTATGCATTCTTGGCATAGGGCATTCTGGAGGCATTGGTTTTTGTTGGAAAGATATTAATGTGGATGTCATTAGTTTTTCACAGCACCATGTGGATGTACTAGTCATAAATGATGGGGAAAACTCTCAGTGTAGGGCCATAAAAGTCTATAGGTTGTCCCATCAAACTAATAACTATCAAACATGGGATTTGATGAGATGACTAAAAACTTCAAGTGACTTTCTCATTATCTTCTTCACAGATTTCAATCAGATTGTATCTAATGATAAGAAGTGGGGAGGCTCAGATAAACTAGAAAGTTAATTATAGGAATTCAAAGATGTTATCGATGATTGTTCCCTTGTTGACCTGGGCTTCGCGGGGTGTCCTTTAACCTGGGAAAGAGGAAAAAGGCCCAGGTAAACCAAAAAGTTGGTGACAGGAATTCAAAGATGTTATTGATGATTGTTCCCTTGTTGACCTGGGCTTCTCGGGGTGTCCTTTAACTTGGGAAAGATGAAAAAGCCTACATACTCGAGGAAGGAACGTTTAGATAGAGCACTGGAAACTTATGAGTGGAGGGCTATGTTCACCACTACGAAAATAGATGATTTACCTACAATTATTCTAATTACATATATCTTATATGTAGTTAAAGCTTCTTTTGTTTACAAACTATAACCATGTAAGTAAATAAATATAGGTAATTACATCAATTACACTTTAAACACTATCCTCTCTCTCTCCCTTATCTGTCCTAGATCAAAATTTCACTTCCCTCGCACGAAAAATCTCCTGCATGGTCGCTCTCTCTTCCTACCCAATTTTGCCTCTTCCCCTCCCCCCATTTCACCATCTACATCCCTCCACATCCGTGTACCACACTCTTCTCCCTCCCATAAACTGCACTCCAGCCTCTTCTCCTCTAGCACCACCCTTCTATTCACAACACCTTCATCAATCATCCAGTTGTCTTAGGTGCCACTCTTCTTCTCAGAGGCTCCACCCAGCAGCCCGAGGGAAGCACTGCCCATTATTCGATCAGAAGTTCCGCCCAACACCTTGGGTGCACCACAAGCCGCATGCCCGTCTATTCACAATGTCATTATCCATCATCCAGAAATCAAAGGTGCCACTTTTCTTCTCGGAGGCTCTGCCCAACAGCTTGACGAAAACACTGACATCACTTCTATCAAAGGCTGCTCTCGGCACCCTACGTGCATCGTAGGCTGTAAGGACAATGCCTTAAGCCTATTGTACCTCAGTAACCAATCTTCTCCTATTAGTAATGCTTGACACTGATCTATCTATGATCATATTAATAGTAGCAATCTATTGTCCTTCATAGCAGTGATATATGCATTTATGTTCATCTCTAGCTTTGATTTCTTCAGTAGGTATACATCTTTCAGTAACATTTTGACTATATAGATTTCATCTTGGAGGTTATATATATTGTTAATCTTTGTAAAATAGTTATAAGAGGAACGAAATACTATCTCTAGGCTTTTAGAATTACAGTTTTCTTAATGTTACGGATGTCTTTTTTTTATATTTATCAAGTAATGGTTGGTCCTTCTCTGTATGACTCTGAACCCATTTGCAGATATGTCAACCATCAAAATTTATATATCAAACACCCATGGTAGGTTAAAGATGTTGGCAAGATGTTCAATTTCTCTTCCAATAATGGTGTTATGTCAGTGACACGGGCATCATTTCTTGTCATATCACTATAATAGAAGCTTTGTGGTACATCGTTTGTCGGATTTGTTATCTATTTGGTTTCTATTACACATATCTTTTACTATGGCAACCGATTTGATAGATACTTATTTTCTTTCAATGTCCTTTTACACACCATGCAAAAATCTCTAGTGTTTGAATAGACCACTACATTCTACTGTCACTAGTGGTTTATTACACATCTATTCATCTAAAATTTTATACGGATGGAGATGTTCAGCTTGTGTTTGGAGTTTTCATACTCTTCTTATGTACCATGTGGAGATACAAGTGTTCACTTTATCTTTATAACATTATATATATTTCCCGAGCAAGTATCTCAAACTTTCCTAGAACGTTATGTTTTATTTTTATTTGACAAGATCATTTTCTCAAGGAATTCATGTCTGCAACAAATTGATGTTCTTTAGATGGAGACTCAAAACTCTTTTCCCTATGTCATGCGATCTTGTATGTTTCCAAAATTTCACTCCGGGATATTGGTTCTGTAGTTTTTTCATATGAGTAAGGATTATTTTTTGTATCATTTGACAGGGATTTATGAGAGAATGTATACGAGGTATGATTTCTGTATATTTCTTACGTGATGGTTTTGGCACCATTGATTCTTAAAACAATGACCACACCAGTAGTTACTCTATCCATTTTGACGTAACCATTTTGAAGATGTTTTCTTCCTTTGCCCCCTTAGAAATGACTTGTTTCCAAATCTAGAAACAAAAATGGGGAAATTGTACAAAAAGTGTTGGCTACATGTATCTTAATATAATGTGGTATTTTAATATCTATTAACAACATGGGTGCATTTTCTATCACCAATGAAATATGTAAATTATGAATATGAAATCATTTGAGATACTTTCATCATGGATGGCAGTAGCTGGGTTAATTATCTTAAGAAATTTTGGTGTTTGTTAATAAGGATAAAGAATGAAACATTCCAAGAAGAGCATGGACAAATAATACTTGTTTTTTCTATTCCATGAGAAATGCATGTGAAGCCAATGACCAAGAATTCAGTATTTTGTGATAATTTCATTCCTCCATTTTATAAAAACTAAGAAATAATACAATGTATTACCTTTAAATCAAATCATTGAGTAGTTCTATATAAATCTTGTCTTATAGTGTCCATTTTTCTGCCACTGACTGTCACTGAGGCATATTGCTATGGAGTTCAAATGAATCCTCATGAGACTCTAAACATGTCTCCATATGTTCACACCTTACTATGAATGGATTCATAAAACCATGGCATGTAGCAGATTTATTCTGGAGGTAATTTTCCTCTCTTTTTTTGTGTTTAAAACAAAAGTTGGCTCAACTGTTGGAGACTATTAGATGCTTATGTTTCTACTATTAATGATCATTAGCAATAATGATTATTGTTATTGTTACATCGTATCATGTTGCTTCTACGTTGTTGTTATTATTATCTATTTGACAATCGTACTAAATATTCATATTTGAATATATGTTCTTGGTGGATTTTCATGCCAAGCAGTAAGTGTATGCCCTCTCTCTCTCTGTCTTATTATATTTATGTTTAGAAGAACTTATCATGTTCTATTTATCAGTTTATAGACTGGAATGATGATTTGTGATGTGAGATCAAAACCAACCATTATGCATATGTTCTTATTCAATTCTGAATGAATCGAGGTGGAGTAGTTGTCCATGCTTATGTGCATTGATTTTTTTTTATTGGTATACTATTATGTCAGTTATGCACACAAATCCTCATTCATCCATAAGAAATATAATACAACTTTATTTTATATTTAAAATTTGTATTTACATTGCACAGTCACTTTATATATATTTCAATTAACCCATCCCCCTCTTTCTTTCCCATCTTTCCTACTTTCAAGAAAGTAATATCTCATTTGGTTTTATGTACAACCAAACCATTACATGCCAATTCATGGCTTTGAACTTTTCTGGTTGGTTTAGTGAAAGTGATAAATAAATCATGGAATTTGAATGCACCACCACCATCCATCTGAAGGGAAAAGCACACAATTGGTACTGCGCACAGAAAAAGTATCAGTCAGATACAATACTATCTATGTAGCTTTTCAATCATGTAAATGCTATGTCCACATAAGTATGGAATTTTGTGCACTAATAAAAACAAACAAAATTAGCAAGTTTTATTTACATTAAACCAAATCTACTAGTTATTGTTGTGAAGTGTCTTTTTAAATGTATACTTTTGGATTCAGACTTTTACCTCCTACTACACCCAACTATACCTGCCCTAGGTTCTAGTCTAACTCTTTATGATATAGACTAGAGGGTATATGGATATTGTTGCGTCATGGTAGTTGTAGTATATTTTTGTTATATATGTTCATAAATACGAATTTATCAAGAAAGGCAGGGTTTTAAAACCCAACCCCATCGATAGAACATGTTGACCCACCTAGTGGTATCCCTAGTAGGTTAGGTAGGCTTGAACTCATTTTGGGCCAAAGCAAGGGTCTGGAATAGATGACCTACACAACCCAATGACTTGGGTCCCATATCAAGTATGCAGATCACTATTTGAGGTTGATGTTGCTTTTGGATATGTTATGCTAATCGTCATTCATGTGTCTTGCTCTGTGCTAAGGTTTGTGATGTAGGACGAGCATGGCCTTTTTAGTATTTTTATCATGTTTTATCAGTTTCCTTGTATTTTAGGGGTTACTTGATATTTTCCCAGTTGTCTTGTAAAGCATGTGGTTTAGTACCACATTGGCTAGTCATGTAGTGAGTCAGGCTTAAACACCTATATATAGTCTTTGTAATGCTCTTTGAAAATCAGACTTGATGAATGAAATATTTTAATTATTATTATTCCTTTTGATTAGTTTTTTTTAAATTAGTTTAGATCTAGATAATTAGTTTTAGATTTATTCATTAGGATCTCCATTAATTATAATCAGAGCATTGAACCCTAATTCTGATTGGGGTTCAGATCTTCTGTTCTTATCAGTGTTCTTGTTCGTCAGAGAAAAGAGCTACCGCCCATCACCATCTTCCGTCAACAACATCCATCATCTTTCGATCAACCTTCGTCTCCGATTCCGCAACATCAACAACAACCATCTCGTCATCTTCCGCCACCCATCGTTGTCTTCCATCAACAGCAGGCCATCACCTGCACACAAACCCACTACCTCAAAGCCTAGCCATCCCTCTCACACCTCCTTACCCTTTTGCTCAGCCACAAATCACCTGCCACTTCCCCTTCCAACTTCCCTGCCTAACCCATTAATCTTGTCAACCACATTGCCTTTCGTTAGCCTGCCCACAGAAGCCACTGCAATCCCCCACTTCCAATCAACTCCATCATCCCACAAACACTACACCCCATACCGCAAGCAAACCAACACTAATATCCCATAATCTAGTCCCGTCTAGCAGACACTACCCAAACCGCAGGTCCTGCATTCCATCATCTGCCTTTCCTCTCGCAACCCAGCCTCTGTTCCACCCGCAAACCATCCTGATCTCGCACGTCCCTCTTCCATCCGCTTCTATTAAGAAAGACAACTGCGAAAATACTTTCTCCGCCCAGCTACTGTTCCACCTCCCCACCCAACCGCTATTCTACCTCCCCACACAAACACCCTTCACCCATCACTGCTAATTTTCCCTCACCTCTCATTATCCTTCTGGCACCCTGCACCCCCTCGACCAACATGGTAGAAACTTTCACGAGGGCCCTTTTGTCAGTACTTCTACTATAACATCTCCTCTGGCTACAAGTATCGAACTTCAGATATCTATGCCTTCAGTCACATCTCCAGAGCAGTCAGATGTTTTGCCGCTTCGGATGTCTATTCCTTCAATTACATCTCCAGAGATGTCGGATGTTTTTCCACTCAGATGCCTCACGTCTCAGATACATCTCCAGGTAAGCTTGATATTTTGCAGCTTTAGATGCCCCTCATCTCAGTGACATCTTCAGAGTAGCCTGATGTTTCACAACTCCTAATGCCTCTAGTAATATTTAGAACACCAGAGCTACATGATTTTTGTAGTTTTAGATGATCGTGACCTCAGTTACAACTCTGAAGCCACTTGACACTTTTCAGACAACAGTGTCTTCACCAATAACCCCAGAGTCTGATGTTCTTCAGATGCTCATGCCTTCAATTACAACTTTGACTCATGATAGTTTGCAGCCTTCTTCATACTATATATCTTCTACCGAGGAATTCACACTTGCAATACTTGATGTAGAACAAGAGATGTGCTGCTCACTAAAAAGATCTATAAAACTATGTGCGCAGGTCTCCAAGGCTGAAATTTCATATGACAGTGACATACAAGTAGCTTGTCTCTCTACATCAACTTACAAGGATGGTCCTACGATGACAATTTAGACAACTCATCTCTCTACTTCAATTTCTTGGTACATAGAGTTGCCGACTAGTGTCCTCCACAACCTCTAGACATTTATGAGCTTTCTCCTTGTACACAACCTCCAAACATCACAACAACAGATTTCAAGACAAACATGGTGTTCTTTCCTGATCTCCTGCATCATTATCTTGTTCGTTGGTGTGATGCTACATGACTCATTTACAACAAGCTTCAAAGACTTCTTCTACTTTTTTTTGGGCCTAATATTATTTTTTTGACTTGTCGAAGTCAAGTCTTTTAAAGCACAGGAGATATGGTGTAGGACAAGCGTAGCCTTTTTAATAGTGTTATCATGTTTTATTAGTTTCGTTGTATTTTAGGGGTTATTTGATATTTTCCCAGTTGTCTTGTAAAGCCTATGGTTTAGTCCCACATTGGCTAGTCATGTAGTGAGTCAGGCTTAAACACCTATATATAGCCATTATAATGCTCTTTGCAAATCAGACTTGACGAATGAAATCTTTTGATTATTAATATTCCTTTTGATTAGTTTTTTTAAATTAGTTTGGATCTAGATAATTAGTCTTAGATTGTATTCATTAGGATCTCCATTAGTTTGTTTGTGACTTAATTCATGCATGTATCTTTCAAATATGTTATAATCGAATGATGATGCTCTATTCCCTCTAGAAACACTTAGGTTATGATGATCATCATTTTTCTTCTAGATTATATGATTCTTCTGTGTAGAGTTTGTATTATACTTGTGCCAAGGATTTACATATAAATAATGTTATAGTGATCTAACAACTAGCATTATATTAGTACATCTATTCTATCTATTAAGTACAAAAATAGTCAGACATTCAACAACTACTAGGCTACTAGTTTTTCAGAGAGATTATGTTTTCTTTGGACTTGCCTATCTTGCATGATTTTGGGGATTTGTCTCACAGTTGGCCTTTGACTTCTTGCAAGGGGACATTTTTTCAGTACAGCTTCTTTGGTTGTACTTTTCCAAAAAATTTAGTTACTAAACCTAAAGTTCTATGGATTTTGTTCTTACTAACTCCCGTGAGTCCCAACATATCTTATTTTTATTGATCTCTACCATATTTATATAAGTTCTAAACTCATAAATTTCTTGGTTACAAATGCATGAATGCTAGGAGAGACTTCTATCTTATATTGTTGTCATTTATGCGACTCATTAACTTAAGTTCCTAGATTCCTCATGATCTCATTTTGCTATTCCATGTGTACAAGTTGTTGTGATACTTGTGAACATGTTCACTTGTACATATTGTCTATTTTTTCCCAATCAGGACACTTTAACATGTCCAATGATACTCTTATATTAAAGACATACACAACCTTTTTCTCATAATGATAAGATCATACTAAAAGAAGTACATGCAAAATCAGAAACATAAGTGTTGATAGATCTTTGAAAGGCATACTCAACTAAGGCATCCACAAGATTGTTTCCATATCATTTTTAGAAATGAATGATCAGGTTTAGAATGCCTCTTCTTTCCATCTTCATGTGTTTTTTGATAGCTTTGTGTTTTTACTGCACCCCCATGGAGAACCATGGTCCATGCTTCTTTTGAATCTATTTCAAAATACGATTTTCTATCTTTGCAGTGGAAGCCTATGTGATTCCTTCTAAGACTAACTTGAGCTCAACATCTTTAGTATTAGCTGCATGATGTTGCCTCCTTTACACCTTATGTTGGTTATTTATTCATTACAATACAAATAGTTCTTTTTACATCATCTATAGTGAAATTTGATTTTTAATCCACACCCACATTCATTTTACCATGAGGTTTTTTTTTGACATTTTGATATATATTGCAATCAGCTCACAGATTACTAGATACACTTATGCAAGGAACAATGGATATCTAGAACTTTGGTATTGATAGAGTTAATCTGATGAGCCATAGTGGAACATCGATGGAACAAATTACCAAGTACCATCTAATGAGAAAATTTATTATGAATGGTTAACTAAAACTGCATATATTGAAGAACTTCTTAAATATTCATGCATTAGACCTTGATGAAATGAGACAAGTGAGAAGCTTTGCTTGTTGTTCATTTTGCATGCCTTCTTATAGATGTTTGGATATGTTGATATATAATTCAATTGATGACAAATATATATATTTGTACTATTAGGTAATTTCTATGATTCGTTCTCTATAGGTACAACAAATGCAAACAAGATTGAGAAAAACCTCAGTCAAAAGCTTTACAGAGGACATACAAACACACAAATCACCTATAGCTACTATCATCATACTTGTTAAGGCGGCAAGGTGACACGGCGTTGGGGCTGGACGCCTTGCGCCAAGGCACGACTAGCCCATATATATATATATTTTATTATATGAAAAAATAACCAATTACATTTATAATAAATTATCATTGACAATAATGTCAAGAACACAAAAAGAATTATTGTAAAGAATGTAAGAGAGTGATCAACAAATAAATATATACTTATTGTCATGCATAGCTATAAGTATTAAGCAATGTAATCACTATCCTTCATAGCATAGCTACTTAGTACAATCTGAATTGAAGGTGCAACCTAAGAAAAATCAAATGTGTACTAAGAGTATTAGATCCAGTCAAACAAAAAAAGAGTATTAGATCCAGTCAAACCCAAAAAAGAGTATTAGATTCAATTAAAAGTGATATTTGGCACATAAAATAGGCAACACTATTAATTTTGAACATTGGTGTAGCCATATCAAACATTAAAATAAGTGAATATACAACCAGACCCACAAAAATAGGTCACTATAGCATTATAAACAAACCGTCCTCGCCTAGGCGCAGCCTTGGGGTGCCTTGCCGCTTAGGCGGCCGCCTAGGCGTGCCTAGGTGAGTGCCTTGACAAGTATGGCTATCATACATAATAAATATCCACAAGTATCCAACAAGTACATAAAGGTAAACACTATTTTCATTATTGATACTTGGGGAAGTTGTCATTAGTTCTATTGTAAAGCGTCATTTTCCAATTCCATCTAAACATCATGTTGTAGGCTCAACTAGACATCAAAATATGAAGTTGTTGCAAGTACCCGAGACCATAACAACTATGGTGGCATCGAGTGTCGGAAGGTTTGCCAATGTTTATGTAACTGCATAAAAACATAGAGACAAAAATATATTTGCATGTACATGAAAGTTCTAACTTGTAAGTATGTATTTTGGTCTAACATAAACAATCTTTAGTATATTTTTTCATATAGCATTTAGATTTAAATTTCTATGTTATAATGCACTAGTATAAATGATCTACTTGTAGCTACCATTCATAAATACAAACATGTTAAGAAACATATCACTTGAATGTTTTGAAAAAACATAGGCTGCGATAGCCTCACACAGTGTATTTTGAATCAATATATCTTGGTATGATTTGTCAATCTCAATATTGAGAGTAAGCACAATTAAGAATGATGAATCCTTTAGTCTTCATTTCTCTTAAATTCTCCTATACTACTCTATGATATGTTTTTTAAATGCATCTTACATAGTCCCATAAAACTATTGTGATGATATATATGATTTTGGCACCATTAACTAATCCATATGAAATTATTTATTTTCATACAAAAAGTCACATATTTCAGTTATTCTTTATGTTTTTATCCACATACTTTATATCTTGAAGAGCTCAAACCCACAGAAGTCTTGTTCATTCTGGACAGTCTGACACTGTGTTATGTTTTGATGATAGTGTTTAACAATTTTAGGAAATAACTACATAGATGGGCCCAACATTTTACTGAATATGAGATCTATCCCAGTTGAAATCACACAAGTACCATAACACATATAAAGGTGCACATTTTGATCCCAAATTCTCAAAACATATACATCAGGTCATGTTTTTGCTAAAGCCAAGAGGTCTTATTTTCTTAATCCCCCTAATGATCCTTTAGCTTTTGTCACCTTCCATCCCAACACATTAAGATGCTTCAATACATCCCAACATTTGAAGAAATGTTTGGCACACACACTCTTTTCTATTGCCACTTCCACCACAAAATACCCTGCTCCCTCATTCCTTTTGTTCCACTCACCATGATCTGTTCACCTCCTCTATCCTTTCGGCCACATGTTGGTAGAAGCAATGAACATATGTTGCTTTTGATAAATAGGTGGAGATGGGAGATGAGGACAATAAAAAGGACAAGATAGGGGACAACTAAAATGTGGACGGGGGGAATGATGAACTGAAAATGGAGTAGGGGCAAGATAGGTGCCAATGGTGAAAGACGGGGCTGGATGGACAACATCAATTGAGGGAAATGAAGTGCCATGTATTATTTAATGAATTGCAAGAATAATGTGGGCCAGTAACTACTGCACATTTTTGTGAAGACAAGAAAGCAGTGAACATCATTTTCTTCCACCTTTGTCCATTACACATGTTTTATGGAGTTAGTATCTTGGAAGGTAAAATGTTGTTTTTTATTGGGCTATATCGATTTGGAAGGCATGAAGGTTTCTTTCTTTTAATTGTATGGTATATACATGCTTGTTATATTTCATTCTTGTTAGTTTGTATTCAGATTTCGTTTTTATCAATGTTTGTATCCAATGCCATTGAAGCATTGGTCCTAATCTAATACTAAATACCAATGGACCACATGCGACCTTATTTGTTATATATATGTCATTGTATAGCTTACATTCTATAAGAGCTTTGTGCATACAATTTATATTTACATCACTAATGTTGTCAACAGAAAACACCCAAACAGTTTCGATATGTCAAGATTGTGCTAAACTTCTTTATTTGTTATCTGTATATTGGTTGTCCTGTTGGTTAGATGAGCTCCTAATGTTTGGGTGTTTACTGGATTGGAGTAGAATAAGAATTCAGATATCACTTCTATAATACATTCATTGAAATTATGAAAGAATAATACATAAAAGTGAAGCTTAGACTTGGTTGTTAAATGAACTGTCACTACTCAAAGGCAGTGTTCTCAGAGGTTGGCTTGTTAAAGGCATTTATGGTAAAAAGGATGGGGAGCTAAATTTTATGATTTTTCTAAAACATATATTTTCAAGTAGAGAAAATTATTAGGATTGATACGTAAGGTTCTAGGCCTACAATCTTGAAATATGTACTTATACATATCATTAATATATAATGTGTTGTTACTTAAATAAGGCACTAAGGGTAAGTAATATTCAATAACCTTATAGCTCATATCTTACTATTATGAATACTATTTACAACTGGTGACATAGCTCAAGTTCATTTTTAAATACTATATTAGTGAAAAATAGTGAATGCTTTGTGATGCCATCATAAATGAATTTGTAAGATTTTCACATTGGTTATACTCTTTGTAGGAGTAAGCTTTATAGTGGTTTGATACCTTGGTAAATATTGTTCTATTAGAAGCCTTATAGTGGTTTGATACCTTGGTAAATATTGTTCTATTAGACTGTTAGCCTAGGTCCATAAACTAATAATGATTGAGTGGGAACTCCTCCATTTCGGAGAGTAATAACTCACTTGACTGTGATGCCATACCCATTTTGACAGTTGTGCAACCACTACAATTTACTTGCCAAATGTTTTTTTTAATTTTCCTTATAAGGAGATTTGTCCCTGATATTTGATATACCCCTATTTTTGGGGTTTCATTTTCTATTAAGTGACTGGTCCATATTGGTTCGTACAATGAAACAATTAAATATTTGTTTAGATTTGTCCACCCGGCATAGTGTTCTAAAGGTATATGTCAAGGGAACAATGTGGAACATTAAAGAACGGAATATCTTTGATTATTCAGTTCCAATCTAATATTCTTTTTACCAGGTTCATCTAGGTTGCGGCATTGTGGATTAAACCATTTTCTCAAATCAAGAATTATTTGCTCATGCTAAAAAGCAATAAAACCAACCCAGTATGAGCGTCTCATATATAAAATACCAGCGTAATAGCCTCCAAGCACATAGCATCCAGAGCATGGGTTAGCTACAACACTACATGATTACAATTATGATATAGTTACCACCAACAGCAGCTGGCCTACTATCCATGATACAATTCTCAACTAATAAAATGTTGATAAAGTACTAACTACCTCCAAGATTATTAAAATAGATGGTGGATGAGCTGAACATTGACTCGGTGGAGCCTTTGGTTTTGATGGCACATCTTCATGGTTCATAGTATGCACATCCTTGGGCTTCACATTCTCTGTTACTTCTTGATGGTTATCATTTTTTTATGCATCTCCAACTTTTATTTCAACTTCTACAGGTGTAGGTACAACGTCTTTCAATAAAATAGAACTCTGGCCTTTAGTCTCTGTAGGTGCAGGTGCAATGTCTGTCATTACAATAAGATCCTAACCTTCGGCCCCAATAGGTGCAGGTGTGACATCTTTCATTGGGGTTATTACTCTCAACCTTCTTGTCCTTGGCTAGATCCACATGTAGAGGTGTAGGTGCAACGTCATTGATAAAGAAAGGATCTTGCCCTTTGTTGGGGGTGATATCATTGGTATTCTCGTCTTTAGCTTCCTCCATATCTAGATGTCTAGGTGCATTTTCCTGAACTTCCTTGGGGATCAACTCAGTGTTTTCTTCTTTGGTTGCCTATTTTTTATCCATATTGATTTTTTCATGCCCCTCTTCTACCGTATCAACTTCCTTTGGCACATCATTATCAACCCAATCTTTCTTCTCTTCCTTTGAATCTTACATTGTAGCTTCTGTAGAGAGCACAACATCAACAACTCCAGGTTCCTCAAACGTTTTTTTTACTAACCTTCTACATGTACATCTTCAACAACTTTAGGTTCCTCACCCTTCTTAGAATCACCTTCTAGAGGAACAGAGGTTTCTTCCTCAGGTTTCTCTTCTTGAGATACAACTTCATGACTTTCTGTGTTCTCTACTTTACTGCTCTCTTACATCACCACATCTATGTCTTGCTCTGTTTGCTCAGGAGCATGGTCTTCAACTTTGTTCGTTTCAATGGTTTAATATTCTGGGCCTTCTATTTTTCTGAATATTAGATGGATGATATGTTGGTTCCTCTCAAGATGGAGATCAGATATTAGACAATCAAGTGATTGAAGAGCGATATGCATTAGTATGTTTGTAAGCATGGACTTATCCATTAAAGACAAACATACTGGACATCTTTTTATTGATTGGTTGTCCAAGAGTGACGTCAATTACCTTAACTAAGATTAATTGTGTTCACCTTTCAGACTATGGAAGAGGCTACTAGTAAGTTTTATTCTTTTTTGAGAATGTCATATGGATCTTGAGTCTATTGTGATGATTTAATTAGTCTTTAGTCCATATAAGATTAATATTTTCTTTCTAAAGTTACTTAATATGTATGTTCATTAGTGAGCTAAGTATGAACAATCTTTTCTGTAGGGATTTTTGCTCTCTCACATTTTAGAATCTATTTTAAGATAATATTGATTTGAAGGCGGTATGTAGCGTACCAAACATTCTAAACTTAAATCGATCAAGTATAAGATAATGAAGGAAACATGGAGTTCTGTTGGATCCTACATTATCGTTATTATTTATTGCTAGTTTTAATATTTCCTGATGATGTGACACATGATTCCTGTTGTGCTATCATTTTTATCAAGAAAATATAGCCTCATGTTGCTTCTCTTCTTAGAAATATGGAAGGAATACCTCGTAGTAGAATGGCTCAGATTTTGAAGGACTTGGTGTCATAGTAGTGGGCGATTGAGTAGAGGCATATCGAGGCCTTGTAGAGAAAGTTGGGAAAATAGAAAAAGATTAGGGGTTGGTGGCCAGTAGTCGACAAGAAGGATGCATATATAAGGTTGAGTATTGAGTCATCATGCAATAAGAAAGTTGAGGATCTTAGTGCTCTTATTTTGTAACCATGAGTTGAGAATCAACGAGATAGAAGTAGTGGGAAGTGTGACGCTTGTGTTCGAGCATGGATGATGTGGATAGAAGTCAATGAGCGGTGTGATTGTACTAAAAGGTATTTTCATTTTTGATCTTGAAATTCAGTTCTTTAGTCCTCTCTATAAGACACTAAAAAATTCATAAATCATAGTGCCTTGAACTTCTATATTCAATAATAATGCCTTTACTGCATAGTAATGTCTTGAGCTTCTATATCCTACGTTAGTTGACACCCTGAGGGGAGTATATCTAGTTGGAGGACACTACATAATATGTACTCAACATATAATATAGACCATCTTTAAGTAGCATGCATCAGTAGGGTGGGGTGGGGCAAGCTTGATGCCTTGAAGGTGAGTGTTTAAACAATACACTAGAGAGAGAGAGGGTGCACATACATGAATGCAAAGCAAACAATGAATGCAATGAGAGGTGCAATAGTAGGAAGTGAGTAGCTTCAGAGCATAGCAGAGAAGAGGTGAACTTTTAGTTCATGGTAGTTGTAATGAAGCGAACAACGAATGCAACATTTTCATGTCACATTTCTACTTGCTCTTCTTTTATTGTTTTTCCTACCTTATGACTTATTGTTATCTAAAGTTCATCCATCCTTGTTCAGATCTGTAACTTTATGATGGTGATCTCGTTAGCTAGTGGTCTGTTTGAATCATCATTTTTTAGGTATATGTCAGATCATATGCAAATGAAGAATCTCATACCAATACTTTTGATAAGCATCAACAAAGGTTTGACACTATAGTATCGATCTTGCAGCAATTTCCAATGGAATTGAGTTTTAGTAGGTTCTTTGTTTCTCAAAATAGTGCAAGTTTTGTTTTTAATTTTTTTTTTCAATGTTTTTGGAAATCATCACATGTCTACCTAGTTATTATGGCTATGGCCATAGCATGTGTGCATTTCAAATAGCATGTCTTGATTTGACCAGTAATTTCTCTGTCACATCACAACTAGCATCATCATCCATATGTTGTAGGATTTTATGCTTGCAACTTGTCAAGACTATACTCCTTGTTATTTTCAGTCTTTCTCTTCTTGGCTCACTTAATCATGGTATTGACTTTTGTTATTTTCAGTGTTGTTTTGCACAAGACATGGGAGAGCAAGATTGGAGCTATGCATGTCTCTCGAGGGAGAAGAATTGAATTAGATTATTTCTAGAGCAGCTACTTAACAGCCCAAGTTGATGATTATTTGTAGGGCAGGCACCAACATTAAGGTATCTGTTTTCTTGCTTTCTTGAGCTTGATTCAATATTTGTTGAATACTATGTGATTGTTCTTCTCTATGAGGTCGTTTTTTGTTGTGCATATAGCTTTATGGTTCATGTTTCAATGGTACAGTAAACAACAAACATGACCTGAAGCTGCAAAATTGATGTATTTTAGCTACAAGGTCCTTGTATTACAATGTACATCGTTATTCCGATTTTCATCATAACCCCTCACATCTTATACACATTTCCTTTCAAATGTCTCATCCACTTGGATACTTTCCTTGCTTCGACTTGGTTGTGTTCCATTTTTCATGATAACTCAATTACTAAACACATATATACAAACTATATAGAACCATAAATAGGCTATGTTGTTATAAACTTATAATGAAAACCTTTAAAGGATTCTGATTTGTTTTTGGCATACTTGTCTAGTTGTGTCACTTTTTTTATTTCTAGATGCCACCACATTGACATAGCTTTAACCTTAGTGTTACTTTTCTGTGTTTTTCATTATCCTTGTTCTAGGTGTAGTGGCCCATGTATATTGTCTCAAAATTGTACTCTATATATGTACCACTATTAGGAGGAAATAGTGTGAAAATGTCATTGATTAGGTTAAATTACCGTGTGTGACTGAGAACATTAGGAGTGTATTTTTGGGTTCAATTTAGTGACATGGAGTGTCTTAGAATGATAAGAAACTAGGATAATTGCCACTTGTTATTAAGTTTAAGTACATATGTAGAACTTGGCTGATATATTGAATGCTTAGAACTTAAAGTAGATTCTAGATATATAGGACTGGAATAAGTTCGATGCCAAGTGAATATAAAATAAAGTACACAGAAAATAGGGAACAACTAGAATAGAAATACTTCAAACCCCTTAAGATGGATCATACATAAAGGTTTCTTAGGGAAGTGATACAGTTAAAGGATCTACAATTTCATCTATGTGATCACTATATTTGAGTATATGTCTGCTCCTACACAAAAGTAGTATGTCTACTTTCTAGTCTTGACATCCTTACCATATTACCTCTTCATTGGTCCTAGCCTATACATAAGACATACAACTTTTGAATGAATGTGGCCCTTTATGCTCAAGTATGTTTAAAAGAGTCATAGTTCATCTAAAATTCATTGTGTGACCGTTGTTGTTTGAGAATGTTTACAAGATAATTAGTTCACAAAAATCAAGACATCTCAGACCAATCAACCAACTAGCTATTTAACAACAATATGCCAAATATTAGCATGAGATAATGTGTTAACATGAGTAGCTTACAAAGTGCACCAAGTACCATCCTTAGAATACAAGGATGTTGCACAAATACACTATGACCTCATGTAAAAAAATGGTATGGAAAGCAAGAACAAATTTATCCCTTCTTGAAATTCTAGATAGAACTGACTTCCTAGATTCTTTATATCAGAAACCAGATTTCCTATTGACCCCCAAATTGGTTGTCTTTTCTAATAACTTAGGCATCTACATTGGATTCAAGAGCTCCTCAAGAAGAACTCATCCAATAGGGAGCTTGTTTTTTTATCAGGTGAGACAACTGAATTCATATGTTGACCTTCTTTTGGTTGTTCACCAACCACAGAAAGAAGCAACAATATGAAGAGGCTGATTTTGAAAATGATTGTACAAATTGCATAGAAATAAGCCGAGAACTATATGCAATCATCAAATCCCATCTTGTTGAATGTCCATATAAAATAAAAAGTGGAGTCCCGAGGCATATCCAGATCTGTTCATACAGATCTGTTACATACTTTAGTTGCAAGCTTGCAATAAAAAATGTGTAGGAGCTTTTAGATTCAATGTTGACATCATCTGTACTAACAGTGAACTTGGGGGGGTTGTTAGAGAATACTTCAAATTATCTTCTAATATGATTGATTTTTAAATAGAGATTATAACAAACTATAGTTTGCCTTATTGTATTTTTTTGATGTCCAATTCATAAATGGAAGATCAGATGAGCCACTTTAGGTTCGCATGTATGTGCTCAACATAAGAAAGATTTATTCCAATACTTAATGCTACAACAACAACTACATCATCATTAGAGTACCTTCCCCTTCCAAGGTACCATACATATTATTTATTAATTCAGCTACAACATATATCCATGTGCTATCCTTCTAGTGCCTTTTTTTAATTCAGCTACAACATCCGTCCTAGATGCATCTTCAATGGAGAGGACCTTTGTCACTTGTTGAGGTCATTAGATGTAGTAGAAGTTTGCTTCACATGGAAGGAGAACGTGAAGCCAACCATAAAGTGTGGGTGTGGGGGGGTGGGAAACATTTGGTAATATGGTGTTGTTAAGAAGGACCTGGTGAATGGAACAAACTAACTATCTACATCATGTTCATTGTTTATCGGAAGATGGCATTTAATCTTTGTGCTAGAGCAATAAGAAACATGGGATAATTTCCTATCCATTTCCATTTCACATGACACACAAGCATGGGAAATAATATGAATCCATTTTTCATAAAAATGAAATGGTTTTTCATTTGGTTTATCAATGTTTACATGACCCATAAATTCATTAAAATATATTTTTAAGATATCAGGCCATTGTATGTCAATAACATAAAAATGTTTTCTACTGTTACAACCTCTACAACAAACACCAGGAACTGATACACCATATGTAGCAGGTCTATTACTTTTTACTTTTCATCATGGTTTCCATGGGATCCAAATTTCAATTAGATGCCTACAGTCCTAGTGCGGGAAGGACATCAAAATACAACATTACTAGGCACTTTAAGTGTAGTGTCCGTCTACATGCATCATGTCTAACTGTTGCTTAATTGTTGCTATAAGAAATAGTGGCCATGTACTGCAAAAACTGTCAGGAGGCTATGTTCCTTTGTAATTTTAAATGATTAACATATTCAGATTTTGTTCTAGTCTAGCGAGCATTGCATATTGTCAAAACTAATCAAGATTTCTTTTAGTTTTCCTCTAGGGGTACATAAGATGTTTAATAGTTGACTAAACTGAATGTGACCACATTCTTATGTTTTCTTTACTCGGATTTGTACACAAATAGTTACTAATTTAGTCTGCACAATAATTGCAGAGTATAAAAATAAAGTGGAAAAGATTTCTGGTCAGATTTTGAGCCTTATGTTGCTGATCTTTTGATTAGCTTTGTTGTAAATATTGATCTGGTTGGCATGTTATCACCATATGCTCGTTTTGGGATGTCTTCTGCATTCAAACCTTCAAAGGGTTATTGGAACAGATTCCCATGACTATGATGCTCTTCTTAGCAGGTATTGTGGTTTAGTTTTCAGGAAAGCAACTTCTGTAATTAGCTTGACTGAAGATATAACAATGTTGTTGGAAATAATATCTAAGCATCCATTAGTCTTTTTTATCACCTTTTTCAAATATATGAATCATGACAATAGGATATTGCAGATTTACTACTGGAATATGAGCATCAAATAGGACTGAAAATATATAGTTGATAATTTTTTTAATGCCTCCCCATTTGTAAAACCTTATTTTCAAGATGAAGAGAAGTACAAGCTTAGCCATTGTAGCAACTTCCATTATCTAAATTAGAGATCGAGCTTAACAATGTCAAGAATTCAAATACAGAGTATCATAAGTATCTAAGACAGCCCAAGCGCAACAGGTGCTTTCCTATGAAGCATGACGATGCAACTCCATTTGAAGCCTAGGCCCGCCCAGTCACAGCTGCAACAACAGCCACAGATGCAACAATGTATCATGATATGTTGCAATTTGATATGGCGCTTCTCTGATATGAGAAGGTTGCATTGCATAGACCTATGTATATATTTGAACAACCACTATTAGCAGCTGCAAACATAGTGACCAACTTCATAGGGACGATATTCCTTCTATCTATGCTTGGAGGGTTCCTTTCAGATTCTTATCTTGGGAGCTTTTGGACGATGCTGACCGAACAACAAGAGCTCGAACAAAAAAAGAAGACAATAAGGATGTTAAAACTGGCTGAGAAAGACACAACTCTTTTGCAAAGATGTTAGTAGACCATTCAATCATTGATATATGTATATACTTTTCTTAGTACACATTGTGTAATAGGGGAAAGGTATACGTCCTCCCCATGTACAATCAACGCTTCATTATAAATGAAAGTAAGATTGTTGGCATAATGAGCATAACTTTCTCTAAATACTACAATATATATATATATAGTCGAGTTAAGCATATATGTATGTCTACTAAATGGCACTACATATGTAGCAAGATGCATAATCAACTACATATATATCTACATAGTAACTGATGCCTTTCCCTACACACTAAATACATATATAATGTATTAACTTCATATTTTTACTACATACTAACTATATATGCAATTGTAGTCATACATTTAGCTATAATTATACTTATATTTAAATATGTAAGGACAATATCTAGCTACGCTTCTGGATACATATGAATTTGTAGAGAATGGATTATCTAACTACATATTTGAAAAATATAGTTAAAGCCTTTAGCTATACGAGCATATACTACAATTTGTATGTGTAAAGAAATATGTAGTTAAAGCCTTTAGCTACAAAATATGGGGTTTTTGCTACAATTTTTTTTATAGTTAAACGCCATTTTTTTTAGTACACATACTGTAGAGTGTTCCATCTAACTACTTATGAATCTGACCATTGACCTATTGTCATATCTATAGATAGGCGGAGAAAGAAAGAGAAGCGGAAAAGGGAGAAGTACTTCCAATTTGAGCCAAAGTGGGCTGATGAACAAGGATGTCTTTACACTATTAAGGAGCACATGGAGAGACTAGCACATGGGGAACTTCCTAAAAAGATTATTGGGAGTGGTAAAAAGCTAGCAGCTTAGTCGGACAATTACTTTGGGAATCTGAAAAGAAAAGTCAATTGAACAGAACAACTTCTTTTGGAGGAACAACAAAAAATACCAGACAACACTACCCTTACAAGATGTGGAGAACTAGCCAAAGAAATACAATTCTGCCATAGGAAGGAAGATGAATATTGGCATGCAAGAGGGTGTGCATGTCACAGAGGGCACTAAAATTGAAGATGAAGGAACAAAAATACTATGTACTTCCATCACAAGGCATCTCAAAGAAGACGAAGGAACCAAATTGATACCTTGAAAAATAGGGGAGCGTGCATGTCACGGAGGACATAAAAATTGAAGAAGAAATTATGGGTTTTTTTAGGAGCTCTTCACTTCTATTTCCCTAGAAAATTTTGATGTTTCTTGTAGGGGGTTAGAACAGAAGGTAGATCCAAGTCTAAATGTTCATCTTGAGAAGGATAATACTGAAGAGGAAATTCTACAAGATTTGAAGCAAATGCACTCGAATAAGGCACCCGACGCAGATGGACTGAAGCCTATGTTCTTTCAAAAGTTCTGACATGTGGTGGGAAGAGATGTGTCCAAGTATATAAAAGGATGGTAGAGGGGGATATAAATATTGGGGAGATTAATTCTACTTTAGTGGTTGTGATCCCTAAAGTAGAGAAACTGGTTGAGCCCGCTAAGTAGAGATCGATTAGTCTCTGCAATGTGGTGTACAAGATAGCTTCCAAAGTTCAGGCTAATAGGCTAAAACCCCTTATGGACGTCTAGGTATATGAGAATCAAAGTGTCTTTATTCCTGGAAGGATGATCACTGACAATGCCAGGGTAGCTTATGAAGTTTTTCACAAGATGAAGAATGAAACAAAGAATTCTAAAGGACACAATGCCCTCAAACTCGATATGTCGAAAGCATATGATAGCATTAAATGGGGGTTCTTAGACTTTTTTCAAGAGAAGTTGGGTTTTGGAGGGAAATGGAGGGGGAAGATTATGGAGTTCATCATGTCTGCAAACTTAGCTTTTGCCATTAATGGTAACCAATCCAAAACGATTCTACCATCCAGAGGACTTCTCCAGGGTGACCCTCTCTCTCCCTACCTCTTTATTTTGTGTATTGAAGCTTTTTCTACGTCTATTTCTCTTTCTATGCAAGATAAGACCATCCATGTCATTAAAGCTACTAGTAGGAGCGGTCCACGGATTTCTCATCTTTTCTTTGCATATGAAAGCATCCTATTTGTTAGAGCAACTTGTGACAAATGCCCGAAATTAGCTATGCAAATTAGTCAGTATGAACAGGCATCAGGGCAAAAGATTAATCTACAAAAGAGGGAGATGGCTTTTACCAAGGGGGTGTTGTTCCAGAAGAGGATTGACCTGACGAGACTTCTACAAGTTCGGGCGGTAGACAGACACGAGAGATATCTGGGGCTGCTAGAAGCATTAGGTAGGTCCAAAAAGCAAGTGTTTAGGTACATCAAAGAGAAAAGTGTGGAAAAAACTTCAAGGCTGGAAGGAGAAGTTTCTATCCAAACCAGGAAAATAGATTCTTATTAAGGTTGTGGCAGAAGCAATTTTGACATACGTCATGAATATTTTCCAACTCCCTTTGGGCCTTCTTGATGAGATCCAAAGCTATATTGCACTCTTTTGGAGGGGATTGACGGAAGCCACTCAAAAGATTTCTTGGTTAAGTTGGGAGAATATGTGCAAATCAAAAAGGACAGGTGGGATGGACTTTCGGGACATGCATGCCTTCAATCATGCTATGCTCGCAAAGCAACTATGGGGACTGCTGAGGAAGACAGATTCTTTGGCATATAGAGTACTGAAAGTCAGATACTTTCCCAACACCTCAGTGTTGGAGGCCAGTCGTGGACATAACCCGAGCTACACGTGGAGGAGCCTTTGGGGTGCTAAACCTCTCTTGTTGGAGGGGCTGATGTGGAGAGTGGGGAATGGCGCAAGCATCCATATTTGGAAAGATAAATGGATCATGGGGGACCTAAAATGCATCGACGATACCCAAGTCGATATGCAAAATGAGCTGCAATATGTCAATGATATTATTATAACAGAAGATGGGGAATGGGATAGGGAGCTAGTACTGGCGTCTTTTTCAGCAGAGATTGCATCGAGGATACTGAACACTCCTATTAGCAAGCGTCTTTTGGAGGACGTCCCATTGTGGTGGCCTGAGTGGGAGGGCAATTTCTCAACCAGGACTGCTTACTGGCAGGCGATCCAAGGCACGCATGACTTTGTGGGCAGCCGTGGAGCAGAGAGGGACTGAGTCTAGAAGTTGATCTGGCGTGATCTGGCGTGGTAGCTGGCCGCCGAAACTAGCACACTTTCTGTGGAGAAGGTGTACTGGAGGATTAGCTACCAGGGGAGACTATGGGACAGGAGATGCATTGAAGATGGCACTTGTAGTATCTGCGAGCTGTTGAAGGAAACAATAAGTCACCTATTATTCAAGTGCCTACCAGCGGTGGAAGCTTGGGCAGTGAGTCCAGTTAGGAACATGAGACAACAACTCACTAAATTGATGCAGGCGGAAGCACTCATCAGGCTGCATGAAAGATTGGACGAGAAGGACCTTGGTCTCGCATTAGCCAATGTGGGGTCTGTGGACGTTAAGAAACCCTCCAATCTTCGGGGACTCTGAACGACTGCTAGCTCATACAATCCAAGCCCATTACAGCTTACTGGAAGATTACAGGAAGGCGAATGATTGCTCTCTACAACAGCCAGATAGTTTGAGGTCAGAGCAAGGGACATCTTGGTATCCTCCAGTGAGAGGTGAAATCAGAATTAACTGTGACGCCTCTTTAGACAAGCAAGGGCGTATTGGGCTGGGGGGAATCCTGCAAGACTCTGAAGGGAAAGTAATGGGGATGATCGGTGAGATGAAAGAGTTACAATGGCCGGTGGACCTAGATGAAGTAGAGGCGATTCAATTGTCTCTGGACCGGACCAAGCGCACCAATGACATATCAGGGCAGTAGAAGTGAAATCGGACTCACTGTTAGTGATCCGTGCAATTCAAGCAGCTGGTACGAGGAGGTGTCATCTAGGGCCACTGGTTGCAGACATGCATCTAGCTTCTTTATTCGAGTCTTGTTCTTTTAAGCATGCTAGTCGTAATTGTAATTCAGTAGCTCATGAGGTAGCCAAGTTGGCTGGCCTGGGTTTGATTGGAACTATTTTTGTCCATGAGTCTACTACTATTGATAGTTGTAGGACTACTATTTTTGGTTTTCTAATCAGATTATTTTTAGGCATACATTATAAATGATGTAACATTCCAAACTAACACATATAGTTATTAATTGTTATATTGGTTCATTTCCAGGTTTGATTTTGGGTTTGTTTATCATGATCACACTTAGATTTGATCTCCGTCTACAAATTGAAAAACGGTCTTTTGAATTTTGAATTAATTAAAATCCACTCTATTACAAATAGTTCTAAAATTGTACTTTGATAAAAATATGCGTGCAAAATATTTTACCTTTAAATTAAAGATTTGCTATTATCCATACAAACAATGATTATCGTCAATGCCAACTCTAGGTCTATTGTGCTTTGCTATGCTGAGATCAGTTTCGTAGCATAACAATGCTAGATTTGAATTTTTGTTTAGGACTTTACTAGAAGTAATATCCGATTAGTTCTTAATTTGGAGATTTAGCAAGTCCGTACATTGGGGATGGTTTGACTATGAGTTTAAAATTCCCCAAAAATATGGATTGACAGTAATTTTATACAACTAAACTTTTTGAGTCTAGGTATGTTCTAGGTAAAAAAAAGTGTGATAGGACTTTTTAGAGTCAAAATCAACCTGGGTGTAATTTTTCTCATATTGTCCAACCCAAAACCAACAAGAGTTGTTAAATTTAGCACCCAACATTTAAATGATTCCAGATTTTGACCCATTTATTGAATCCGAAATCAATTTGTAATAGTTAAAACAATAACATATAAACTAAGTGTGTCAAAATGCTATTTCTACATATAAAAATGTTTTAACAAGTCTACCATAAAATAAATCAGAACTAGATTATTGCAAACTTATAACTGACATGGAATTTTAAGATTAGCATGAGAACTAACTATAACTGATATTTTAATGTTCTCTAAGTTTGAAACTAACTGTAAGAATGGTAAAATATGATTAGACTGAGATGCCTTACAACTGATTACAAGTCTTTTATAAATATGAGTCTAGACATGGTAGCACTCCTTGACTCAACAAATATGGATTAAACACACGTAACCAGTAGGTGCTCTAATACTCCCCAACAAGTTGTAGCATGGGTGAAATACATGTGCAGCTTAAAAAGAAAGACACAAACATGACATACAAACTCAAATTATAAAAAGAAAGATATACATAGATCCTAAAAATCACTCCCTTTGAAGGACATGGTAGTAGAACAACTACCATGAGAAAGCTTCAACCAAAATTGGAGAAATCTTGATGTCGGTGCATTAGAAAAAATGTTTTTGATGAAGAAACTTGCTTTAGCATTGAAGAGAGAGTGTTGCTGGAACTAATTTTTCTGGAGGCTGGGGCTCTCACAGGCACAAGAAATAAAAAATAGAGGTTGCTTGCCCTTGTCCTACCGATTAAGGGAGGAAGAAAAGTGGCTACAATGTTGCTAGAGAGAAGAGAGGTTATGTGCACAGATTACGACATGATGAGGGGCATCTGAGAGAGGTGAAGTTGGAGTTGTTACATCCATGCTCCAGCATTTGGACTTTCTTGCTTGAGGATTATGTAAGAGGATGAGAAGTCTTAGATTCTTGTTGTTGGAGGTGATGTGGATGTGGAGGAGGACGAGCAATGAGGGTTCCTTATCTTGATCATGATCTACATCTGATCTTCCTCATTTGTCCCAAAACATGAGTAACTTGTAGACGAGGAGTAAAAAGTGGTTGACGGTAATTCTCATGCAAGGCATGACATTGTATGTCTCCTTGCGCTACTCGACAAAGATATAGGTGTGGCACCTGAGGTTGGGTGACAGAAAACTAAAGGTGGAGATGATCCGATCGGAGGTTAGGAGGGATGGACTAGAGAGCAGAAGATGGTAGTGGTGCTCAAATAGTGAGGAGGCTAGGAGGAGGGTGAAGGGGACATGGGGAGGAGGGTGAAGAAAAATAAGAAGAAAACAAGAAGTTAAGTAGGAAGCAGAATAAGAGAAAAAAACAAATAGAGTATTAAAGAAGGAAAAATAGTTTGACTAGAAGAAAAAGAAGAAAAAAGAAAACCAACAATGCTATTAATTAATAAAATAAACTAATATAAAAGGAGAGAAACCAACAATGGTATTAAAAAAAAGAAAGTTATTATTATAAAGAAAAAAGAGACACTAATAGAAGGAAAAATATTAAAAACACAAAAAGTCCAACGGGCGGTATACTAAGAGAGAAGGGGCCACTGTCCGCCGACTAAGAGTGTCTTTAATTTTCTCGCTCTTATAGGATCTTGGCTCAGATACCATGTAAGAATGGTAAAATATGATTAGATTGAGATGTCTTACAGTTGATTACAAGTCTTTTATAAATAGGACTCTAGACATGGTAGCACTCCTGTACTCAACAATATGAGACTAAACACATGTAACCAATATGTACTCTAATACTGACCTATCAGAGCTAAGCCTCAGAACTACTCAATTCTAGGTCGGCTAGATCATTTTAACAGGTTGGGACATGTCGTTGATAACCATGAGTATCAAACTTAAAAAATTGATAAGATTCTTTTTTTTTTCAAAATAATTAGAGCTAATTCTTATTCATTCTGCGCTCTATAGTAGACAAAACAAGGTGGACATAAATTTGGTTCATATGCTTGAACCAGGGAGGAACGTGAGTAGTAAAGCAAAAGGAATCTAGGGTGTTAATGGAGTGTTTTTCTAGACTATGAGCTTCTCCATTAATGCTATGTGGTACAAAGTGGAAGGAGCCTTCTAATGGGCCGCCAAACATGTTCATTACTTCCTTGGGGAAAGGCAAGATCTGTGAATGAGGGTTGGGTTTTTTTAGGTTGTCCATAGCTTCCATGAAGTCCATGAAGATATAGAAATCCTGCCATTATTTGTCTTTATAAAGCTGCATAACATACAAAATGGCTTGGATTTCACTCCCAAGCGAGGAGGTCAACAAGATAGGTTGACAGGTGCCCAATACATGAGCTCCAAGAGAGTTGACAACATGGACGCCAATGGCCGCACTTGACTGGCTATCCCGAAATGCTGCATCAGTGAAAATGTACAAAGAACGCTCACCAAGTTGCACGGGTGCTACTGCTACCATGCAAGTAGGTATACGGTGGTAGTCAGAAATCTTGAGAATCATCTCTGTTTGATCCTTGATAAAGGCAGCCTTCCTGGTAGATGGACAAGTTTTCTGTTGGTGGAGTTGCTCGTTTTGACACGTTCAGAGATGCCAACAAGCAATAGCTCGTAGAATAGAAACCTCATGGCTTCCAGGTGATGCAACCCTATTTTAGGGCTTCATCTTGTGTCTTTTTTCTCTTCAATTACATCTATACTTGTTAGATTGCATGTCATTCCTCCCAATATGCTTATTTGTATAAAATGCACTTATGGACATTATTTATGTGTTTTTCAGGCATTTGGACCACATTTGATGAAAGAAAGAGAGAAGGAGTGATCCTAGGGTTCATCTACCCTTGGAGAGACCCAAAGTGAAGTCTGATGCCCCCTCGACCTACCCCTAGTGGCCAAAGATCAATTGAAGCAAAGATGTCTAAGAAAAGCCAAAGAACTGAGTCAAAGTGTTGATCCAGGACCCAGCACGGCTGTGGTACCACAAAACGGCCGTGCTAGGTCACTTACAAATCAACAGAACAACCTCCAATAGAAGCAGAGAGCAGCACGACCGTGCAACACAAAACGGTCGTGCTTGTGACAAACACCACGACCGTGCTCCACAAAATGGTCGTGGCTCAACAGACCAGAATGACCGTGCAACACCACCACAGTCGTGCTACCCTCAGTTCACCACGGTCGTGGTGACCACCATAGTCGTGGCATTCTCAGCCATCAACCTGACTTTTGGCCTATTTTAATTCCCACAACTGTCCCCATACACCATGTTCGTGCCCTACCCTACCCACCACGGACGTGCTACTCACTGAATCCACCCACTTTTCCACTGCTTTCCCCATTTTACCCCTAACTTAACCCTAGACCCCCTAAACACCTATATATACCTAGGTGGCGGCGAGGGCACGGAGCTAGATACCTTCCACCACCTCCTAGCTTCCCAAATTGCCATCCACAACATTCCACTCCATATCCACCTCAAATCCACTCCATTTCACCATTTCCACCACCAAATCACTAGTTTAGACTAGTTCCTACCCTTAATCCCCTTCATTCTTCACCCTTGCAACCTGGAGGAGGGAGGAGGACAACCTAAAGTTGCTGGAGAGGGGGATTTCAACCACTACTTAGAGCTCCATGGCCACCTCTATCTCTTTCTTCTCTCTTTTTGTATTTTCCATTTCTATGAGTAGATAGGCCCCTGTGGGTGGACTGTTTGGGGGAAATTATGTTACTTTGATACCATGTTGGGGGGAAATGACATGTAAAAATTTTAATTACATTTGTTAATGATTATATTCTATTTCTATCTCATTCTCCATGGATTGCTTGTTGGTTTGTGTGTGAAATCACCTAGGAATTTAGGCAAATTGCTTATATGTGTGAATTTTGGGATTTGCCCCTGGTCCAATTCATGGATACCTAGTTTGCCTCCCATCTTACTACATACTAATCAATGTCCCTAAACCTAAGTGAGAGATCTAAGTATCTAGATTAGATAATTCTAGTACAATTAGCATGGAGCCTTCTCAAGGCTAGAATGTGGGGGAATTGGGGTTCAAAGCCCTAATTTCACCTCCCCATTACTACCCTCGACCCCTAATTGCCCTAGGAATGCCTAATCTAGAAACCTAGACTTGATTATTCTCTAATTGAATTATGCCTAATCCCTAACCCAATTGAGCCTCGTAAGGGTAGTAGGGGGTGTTAGAGACTAGTTCCCCTATGCACAACCTAGCATATCCATGGCCAGTTAGTAGCTTAGGTTAATTCATTAGACTCTAACTTATTGTTTGGTTTGGATAATATAAATGGAATCATAATGTTCATATGTCACCCCCAACATAAGTGATAAGTTCATACCCCTAAACAGCCCACACATCTCTTTACTGCTTGAAACCCTAGTTTTGTGCTTGCTTAGCTTAATTAGTTCTTTCCTTACTTAGTTAGCTTCTTGCTTTGTTCTTGCCTTGTTCATGTTAGTTTAGCTCTTTAATTGCTCTTTTGCTTCTCTCTTTCTTACTTTAATGTAATTTTCCCTTTCATACCTAGCTTAATCCTTTCTTGCCTATTTAGCCTTAATCTAGTCTAGGGTTAACGTATATTTCATTCTTTCCTTTAATTCCTTGCTTGTTCATAGTCGTTTAACAATAAAAACAACCTTCAAACCCTTAACCCTAGTCTCCGCAGTAGGAACCTAGCCAAACTAACCTAGCTCTAGCACCCCCTCTTTTTCCTATGGATCGACCTTGTACTTGCCGCCTTCCTATACTATGACACGATCCCATGTGCTTGCGAGTGTAGTGCTTTAGTAGACGTAGGTAGCTAGTTTAGGTTTATAAATTTCGAAAGCAAGATCCCATCCTGTGTGTTCCGACCTCGTGGGGTGCATCTAGTCGGGTCAAATCGGCTAGTGTGTTGCACCTCTAGTGGAATCGCACCACCAGGTTTGCCCCCAGTACACCATTCAATCCAATCGTCCGGTGGCAAATGCACATGGTCTTCTCCGGGTAGCAGCAGTTGCCATACATCACTTCTAACTGGACAATCACGGAGGGCATGAGTGATAGTATCTTGATCGTTGTTGCATATAGGACATGTTTTTGGCACATCCATATGTTGTCGACGTTTCTCCATGTTCGTCATGAGTGCTCCATGTTGCAGTAACCAGAGGAAAACTTTAATACGTTCAGGAAGCTTAGCTTGCCAAATCTTTTTCCAGTTGCCAGTATATGCTTCTTCCTTTCCTTGTCGGATCCACCTATAGACAGAACGGGAGGTGAATAAGTCGCTTGGCTCTAATGGCCAGATCCAAGCATCATCATCAGCTTCAAGGGATGGGGTAGGAATGAGGGTGATTGCAGACCATGTCTCTTCTGGTAAGAAGGGGTATATGAAATCTCAATCCCACACACCATCATAGATGCCAATAGAGCTGACTGTAAGGTCCCGAATATCCTGATGGATGAGCTAGTCCGGTGAGAAGTCCAACACTGAGCGGCCTGCTATCCATTTGGCATCCCATTTATTCGTGTATTTTCCATTATTTATTGCTTTGTGACAAAGGCCAGTAACTTAGCCGATATGCTTCTTAATAAAGCTCCAAGTAAGCGGACATGCAACGGTGGTGAAGCGTTGTCCTCTAACATATTTGTCTTTCATCACCTGAACCCAAATTTTATTAGGTTCATTGAGGAAGGCTCATATGTTCTTCATCATTAGTGCATCATTCTGATCTCTTACATCCCTGATGTTGAGACCACCAACATCTTTACTGGAGGAGACTTTCTTTTAGGACATAAGAGAGGTTTTTCTCTAGTTTCCAGCACCTGACCAAATAAATATGTGGATGTGTTTTTTGATGTCATCACAGAGGCGTTGAGAAATCTTGACAGTCTGCATGGTGTATGTTGGAATCGCTTGTACGGTGGACTTGGCCAAAGTTATACAGCTTGTAAGAGATAGATGCCTCAACATCCAACTATTCAGCCTGGTCTGGATGGTGGACAATATGTTCCCATGTGTTTCTTTTTTGACTCGATGATGGAGGATAGGCACCCCTAAGTACTTCCCAAGATCGCTTGTCCAATTGAAATCAAGTTTTCTATTGATTGACCATATGAGAGGCCTTGTTGTATTCTTACTGAAGAAGCATCTTGACCTAGGCTTCGAAACTAGTTGTCCAGAGGGAACTGAGAAATCCTTTAGAATAGAGAAAACAAACCGGGCCTAGGCGATCAAGGCTTCACCAAGGAGTAGGATATCATCCGCAAAGAAGACATGGGATAACTTCATCCCTCCACCTAACAAGGTGATTGGCTTCCGTGATCCTGCTTCCACCGAATTAGAGATTGCTTGGCTAAGCTTTTCCATATATAAGATGAAGACATAGGGACTTATAGGGCCACCCTATCGAACACCCTATGAAGACTTGAAAGGAGACAGAGGTTCACCCTCCTAGAGGATGGAAGTCGACCCCTTGCTGATTACCTGCATGATGATAGAAATAAGTTTGTTGGGGATTCCCATATGCATCAGTGTGTCATGAATGAAGCTCCAACTCATCTTGTCAAAGGCCTTTGCAAGATCAAGTTTAATGCACATCATTGGTTTCTTGGCAGTTCTAGACTTCATTGAATGGATTACTTCTTGCACTAGGAGAATGTTATCACTGATGCACCTTCTAGGAATGAAGCTTGACTGTGTTGGAGCAATCCAATCATTCATAAAGGGATTTAGTCATTCCACAATGACCTTGGATATAACCTTGAAGGAAATGTTGTTCAGAGAGATTACCCGTAGGTCGCTGCAGCATTGAGGCAAAGGTGTTTTACATATTAAGACCATATACGAGTCTGCTAGTTCTGATTTGATGATCTCAGACTGGAAGGCTTCCTTCACCATGTGGATGATGGAGTTACCAACATGGTCCCAATTGTGGTGAATAAAGCTTGTATAGACACCATCTAGTCCAGGTGCTTTTAAGGGTGCCATAGAGAAGATTACCTTTTTTATTTTAGCATCACTCAACATGGAGTGCAGGCTGATGTGGAAAGACACCTAGGTGGTAGGGAATGCTCCAGGATACGAACGTCTCTAATTGATGTCAGGCGAAGCAGATTGAGTAAGTAAGTCCTTGAAATAATAGTAGAGAAGGATTTTGATCTTGGTGATTGAGGAATCTAGATTCCACCAACATTCTTTAGGTGAGATATTTTGTTGAAGTATCTCCTGGACTTCACATATGACTGGTAAAACTTGGTGTTAAGATCACCAGATTTCAACCAATCAATGTGAGCATGTTGCTGCCAATCCACCTCTTCTTTGAGGAGGATGTCATGGAGTTATTCCTAGAGGTGAATAGATGGGTTTGTTAGAAGAGGAGGATTTAGGGATTGGAGCAATACCTATTGTTTGTTTATGCGGGCAAGGAGGTGTTGCTTCTCCTTATGTTGATTTACAGCTCTCTTTGCATCCCACTTGTAAGTTTACATCATCAGGCCACTGGCTCAACAATTCCAATCAGAACTCTGGGATAATATTCCATCTTGCCTTTGTTTGAAACAAAAATCATTTCGGGGTCCTGGTGCCACAAGACAGCATGATGGGGTGGTGGTCCGAGTACAAATGAGGCAATAATGAAACATAGCCATTTCCAAACTTGTTGAGCTAGTCTAAATTGGCAATAACACGGTCCATGCGTTCAAATAGATGGAGGCATTTAAATGTGAAGAAAGGGCCTTGGGACTTCAACTCAACAAGGCTAGCGTTTAAGAGGGCATCATGGAATCGGTTGCTTGCTCACCTGTCAAAGTAGTTACTACCACATTTTTCATTAACATTCGACATAGTGTTAAAGTCACCTAGCCTGCCCATGTGGCAGTCATGGAACATGAGATCTGCTCTAGTCTTTCCCATAGAAACTCCCATTTTATGGGATTCAGGCCATCATAGTCAAAGGTCAAGTACCAACAGTTATCAATTCTACAATGCACAAATTGATGGTGGTTAAGCAATATCTCAACTGAGCAATGGTGTTGATCCCAGACTATCCAGATGCCTCAAGAGAAGCCGTTGGCTTCAATTCTATGCGATGAGTTATAGCCTAGACGCTTGATGATTTTATCAGTAGTAAGGTCACTGCAGTAAGGTTCATCAATGACAACTATGTTGACTTTGTGGATGGATTTCATTACTTTAATGAGTTGGATCATCTTATCAAGGCAAGCATCTTGAATATTCCAAATTAGAACATTCATTTGGAAGATTATTGGAGGATTGCACATAGTCCCATGGACTGCCTATCATCCTCATTAGACATCTCCTCAGGGTGCTCCTACCCAACACCTTCAAGGTGTTTCTAAATCTCCAAGATACATTTCGCGTGGGGTGTTGTGGTTGTAGTCGTATGGTTTGCATGCAAGCCATCAACGAGACCTTTCTTGCGAATCCTATCCAGACTTTGAGTGAATTGGAAAACTATTTTCCTATTTCTCAACATTGCATAGCCATTGTCGCTCCTGTTGTGGCGAGCAACATGCCTGTTGGAACTTATGGGGATGTCGTTTCCACTGTCTTGGAACTGGAAGTTGTTACCTGAGGTGGGATTTATATCTCTACCCTGTCTCACTTCATTTTCCGCTAGCCTTACTGAGGTGTTGGCAGGGGATTGATTGTCTGAGCCTTTTCTTTTAGATGCATGGTTAGCCCGTGCAACCACCTCTTTCTGACGCTGGCGCTGCTTAGCTTTTTTACTAAGAATTGGTTGGAAATCATCATCCTCGTCTCCCATATGGTCTACAACCTTCGCTTTGTCTGACGTACCACCCTTCTCACCTTGTGGCTTACCACCTCTTTCTGACGCTGACACTGCTTAGCTTTTTTACTAAGAATTGGTTGGAAATCATCATCCTCGTCTCCCGTATGGTCTACAACCTTCGCTTTGTCTGACGTACTACCCTTCTCACCTTGTGGCTTATGTGGGTGATTAACAGTAGTAGCTTTCCCAACAGTCTGTGGTTTGCAACGCTCAGGCATCTTCGCATGGATGGAGGTGGTGTAAGTAACAGCCATGACCGGGATAGGGATGTATTTGGAGGCCAAGTTGCTTGTGGGACCCGTTCCATGCTTACATTTCCTTGATTTGATAACAAAGACGACAACATTGCAAGTAGAATTGAGGGAGATTTTCGTACTCCAGATGAAAGTGCTCCTCGTTGATGAAGACCGCAGGGAGTAAGGGTTTTTGTGTATCCACCTCCACAACAATCCTAGCAAATTTCCCCCTACTGCCAAGAAGGGTATTAGAATCCACCTTGATTGTCTTGCCAATGATGTTACCAATGTGGGTGAGCAACTGATTCTGATAGAGAAAGACAGGAATATCCGCAACTCTCACCCATAGGACAAGTTTGTGAGGTATTTTCTCCAATGGCTAGAATGATGGAGACCATGACTGGATGGATAGATAGTTGCCAAAAAAAGTCCTGGTCCACCCGTATAGTTTTTTCATAATTCTCTCGATTGCCCAATTGAATGATATAGTATCTGTTCTCAAGATCAATGATCATGAATCGCGTCATCGGTTGCCATAGCACGCTGATCTTGTTGACTAGGGCTTGGAAACCGATCGTGATACCGATGTCTTTCATGACAACTACAAACTGCCATGGCACCAACTGTAATGACAGTTGCCAAACTGACAAACAAATTGTTACTAATTAAGCAGAATAAACATAAACAACAGATTAACAAAAATCATTAAAATTTAAAACCATTTTGCAAGGAGTTCCTTGTACAAAAAACTTTGACTGAAAGATCCAAAACTCAAACATATCATGATTTATGTTGTACAACATTGTTTCATCTCATCTCGAGGACAACATATAACAGTTGCTCTATCAAAACACATAATGGAGAAACATAAAACCTCGAGGCATTCAAGCCAAAATCTCATATTATTCTTGAAACCAGTACGAACCAACTACAAGGACCTGAGAGTATAGAGACGACACATAGGACTTCTATCTACAAGACCTGACAGACAGTACATTCAACCTGAGCTGTCACTACTGTCCCTGCTATTGTTGTTCTTTCTTTGTAGTACGGTCTCAACCCCCCCTCGTGCACGTCCACCTACAAAAATGTGGATCCCACGGGATGAGACAATTGTCCCAGTAAGAGATATAACTCTCCGCCAACAATATTATTATCACAGTTAAATAGTATTAAACTGAGCAGAGGATAAGCAGTTTAGAATATTCTCATATTTTAAAGCATTGCAACTATCTATGATAGAGAAGTAAATCATCTATTCTCTTTATAAGGAATTGGAAGAACATGTATATCATTTACCCATCATACTATATCAACATCTTAAGCTTATCATGTGATACTCATTATCATGGTATGTCATCCATGAATCGTTCTCATTTCTATCTGTTGGCCTCAGCCAATATGCTAAACAAATATTGAATTATACCAGTCATGTGAGTATACATCATCATATTCTGTCCAGGCATTGGACTATGCCAATCATGTGCAACCAATCCTGGCATTGGACTATGCCAATCCTGTGACATTATTCCAGGCATTGGGTTATTACCAATTCTGTGCAACCATTCTAGGCATTGGGTTATGACCAATCTTGTGTTATTATTCCAGGCATTGAGATTTAACCAATCTTGTGTTATTATTCCAGGCATTGGGATTTAACCAATCCTATGTTATTATTCCAGGAATTGGGATTTAACCAATCCTGTGTTATTATTCTAGACATTGGGATTTAACCAATCCTGTGTTATTATTCCAAGCATTGGGATTTAACCAATCCTGTGTACAACCTGGTATTGGACTCTACCAATGCAATGATTAACAACCAGGTATTGGGGTTATTACCAAACCTGTGAATAGCCTGGTATTGGACTCTACCAATCCAGCGATTAACAACCAGGTATTGGGGTTATTACCAATCCTGTGAACAACCTGGTATTGGACTCTGCCAATCCAGTGATTAATAGCCAGGTATTGGGGTTATTACCAATCCTGTGAACAACCTGGTATTGGAGTCTACCAATCCAGTGATTAACAGCCAGGTACTGGGGTTTTTACCAATCCTGTGAACAACCTGGTATTGGACTCTACCAATCCAGTGATTACATGATTTACACCTCTGCCAGGTATTGGTCCGTAACCAATCCTGATTATAGGCTTTACGCCTCTGCTAGGTATTGGACTTTAACCAATCCTGATTATACATCCAGACAGTGGACTCTAACCACTCCTGATTATAGGCTTTACGCCTCTGCCAGGTATTGGTCCGTAACCAATCAAGATTACACAATTAGATAGTGGACTCTAACCACTCATGATTATAGGCTTTACGCCTCTGCCAGGTATTGGTCAGTAACCGATCCTGATTATAGGCTTTACGCCTCTTCCAGGTATTGGACTTTAACCAATCCTGATTATATAGCCAGGCAGTGGACTCTAACCACTCCTGATTACAGTCTTTATGCCTCTGTAAGGTATTGGTCCGTAACCAATCCTGATTACACAACCAGGCAGTGGACTCTAACCACTTCTGATTATAGGATTTATGCCTCTGCTAGGTATTGGTCCGTAACCAATCCTGATTACACAGCCAGGCAGTGGACTCTAACGACTCCTGATTATAGGCTTTACGCCTCTGCCAGGTATTAGTCCGTAACCAATCCTGATTACACATTCGTTATGGGATATCAATCCCTTAAATTCATCATTGGTTATCACATCCTTTTACTAGGCATTATACCCTAGGGCAAGCCATCATATCAATTCACATTCTTTATATAATACAAGTATTCCTCATGTCTCATTTTAACATATTCAAAGTACCATATCCCTTATTTTAGCTATGACTATAATGCATGTATGACTAAGATTTCATTATTATCTTTGTAACCATTTATTATTATTATTATGTTATAGGTTTCCCATTTACCTGGTTTATTTTAAACATTACCAATTCTTACATCAATCTCTAGATCAATATCTTGTCACCTCTCATTAGGCACCAACTAATCATATGGCTCACAAGGCCATTAAACATCTTATCACCTCTCACTAGACAACAACTAACCACATGACTCACAAGGCCCATTAAACATCTTGTCACCTCTCACTAGGCAACAACTATTCACATGGCTCACAAGGCCATTAAACAACTTGTCACCTCTCACTAGGCAACAACTATTAGGGTTAGGGTTTCCCCTTTATTGCCAGATAGGGTTTCAAGTTCATATTATTAATTCAAACCCTAATTCATTGCTCCACACATCTAGGAGCATACATTGATATCATAAGTATTCAATTATACTTATTTATTCTCATCATTTATCATTAAATGAATCATCAACACAAGGTATGAGTTCGTCTCTCATCCTTACCAGGGTATGATTACATCATACTTTATTAACTTGGCTTAACCCTTTCTCAAGGTATGTTAGCCCATACTTATCAAAGTGTATTAAACTTATTACATCTCAATGTAACAATTGGCATAACACACTTCATGCGTTACTCATCCAAGTATATTGGATTTAAGGTGCATCAAGGTACATCAACCTTGAAATGTTGGATGTGATATCTATCATATGTCTTGATGTATCACTTCCCTCATCACTTTTAACTTACTTAAGTTCATCAACTTATCTTGTATTAGGGTATTTCCCATCCTAATACGCTATGAACTAGCCCATCACATTCATTCTGTAGTGTATTGATCATAAGTCATACATTTGAATTGTCCAACCATCATCAATTGATATGGACTCATCTCAGGTTGAGACATTATTGATATAAGGTTCTCCATTATCAACCACTCTAGGTGTTTCACCTATCAAGGTATTAGCCACACCATTACAAGGTGTCTTGGGTTAAAGGTGTGCATATGTTCACCATATCGGGTTATAGGTGTATAAGCACCACCATATCGGGCTAGAAGTATATACACACCATTCATATAGGGCTAGAGGGGTTTATATGTGTTACCCATGTTGGGCTAGACATCAACTAGGGTTGTGTATCGGGCTACCATATCGTGCAATAGCACTTGCTATTATTTACTCATATCGGGTTACCCAAGTTAGGGTTTCATGTCAACTTACAAGTATTCATTTAACCTTGTATCGTGCATGGAGTCTATACTTGACTCCCTATCGTGCAAGAGGTTTATACTACACCCCCATATCATGCAAGAAGGTATACAATCATATCCATATCATTTTAGTGAAGTAGGTGCATCATCATATCGGGTTAGAGATGCTTGCTTGTATGCTTGCACCTGATATCACTTTTATAAGGTAATATCATCATCTTCAAGCTCTAGACCTTTTTTCTAAATATTATAGTTCATGTCAATATGTCTAAGAAACTACTAGAACTCATAATTTCATCAACTATTTCAGGAAATTTTGGAATTAAAAGTAGATCATTAAATACAACAATTTAGGTGATGACATGGTTGAGTTCATGTTATATAACCCACCTTAAGAACAACTTCAAAGCTCCAAGATCCAAAGCTCCACGTTCCTAAGGTTGAAGATGACTTATCAAAAGTCCAAGGCTCGTTCAAAACTCCTTCATATACAAAGAATCACCATGGATAAGCAATTGGTGAAGAAGAAAAGAAAGGAAGATCAAAACCCTAAAATCATGCTTCAATCCAAGGTTGAAGATGATCATGGCCTCACCATAGGGTTAATATTTGAGCTCCTTCTTGCTCCAGAACCTTTGCACAATACCTCACATCCCTTGCACGATATTCCACCACTTGTGGCCGATATGCCACTCACTTGGGGCCGAAAACACTTCACTATGGCCGATATCACTCTATATGGCCGATATTACCTACTTGACAGATATTCTTTTGCTATGGGCGATATCCCATGACCCATGCACGATACCAAAGAATCCCTTCACGATATGGGAGCTCTATGCATGATACCTTAGGGTAGGAGGGTGGTAAGGGTCAAAAAATTGCACCAAGGGGTGAAACTAGGGGTATATATACTTGTTGCTCATGAAGGAAGGTGAAAATGAGGTGTCATCATTTTAAACTAGTAGGTGCCACGTGTCCATGCATGAGTGACACATGTACATGCATGCATCAACATTTATCTTGACATGCAAAAAGGTTGAGGATTATCTATAGATGCAAATTCGTCCATTACTTATCTATTTTGATAAGTTATCTAGGTTTAATCACTATTTTAAGTCAAGCCGATACACTTTTTCGAAGGAAACTTGTTGGCCGTCACGCCTCACCTCCTTGAGGTTCTTTTCACGTTATCGCCTTTTCCAAGATCTCTTAAAATGATATGAGGCTTGTCCCAAGGCTCCTTGGCCGATAGGCACTCATATATAGGCTTTTCAACTTGATACAACTCAAGTTAAGCTTTCATATTCAACCCTTTTCTTGGTCATTTCATCACCAAGATTACCATCTCTCATAAGTGATTCAAACATGGTGTCTCATTCATTCTCTCTCCTATAAATGATACATATAGGAAGTAGGAACACTCTAGAGGTGGTAATTTGCATATCAACCCCACATTTTGGGTAAATTACATCTTGTACCAAAATTGGTGCACAATGCTCCAACATTGTTCAAACAAGTTCAAACATGGAATTTAGGCTTTCCACAAGCCATCACTTAGAATCATTCTCTCTCTTATGATGCTTAAACACATGGGGTATATTCAACATGTGACATTTTACAATATAACCCCTAAACTTTGGTAAATTGCACTTTGGTCCTAAACAAAGGAACATTGCTCAAACAACATTCAATCGAGACCAAACTTGAAACATAAGTGTGTCACATGATAACAAAACACCTTAGAGGATTATATTATAGTTATAAGAAACTTACTTAGCCAAAACAATTAGGGTTACCTCATAACCCAGGTCAGGGTCGTTACACCAACATAGGTTGGATATACTCGTTCTTGACAGGGAAGATAGGGAGTACTCTAGACAGGTCGACCTGGGACGTCGGACTCTGTGAGGGTGTTTGGTGAGATGGGGTTGATGTAGGAAAGGAGGCCAGTGTCCTTTCCAACGTGCGCCTCCTTGTAGGTATGATGGCGGGGGACATAGCCTGTCACTTCAGCGTCCATGTAATCTTCAGGATACTCGCCGCTTTGTTTGTGTATTGAACTATCGTGCTGATTAGGATGGTGCATGTCTCTTGCCTCATCCGATGATTGACGTTGGTCAGCGAGAGTATGGCCACAGCCTCCACGGCCACCGCCGCGGCTGCCACCACGGCTCCCGAACCCTAGGGGCATCGTGCACTGCTACAACTCTCTTAATAAAATTTGATAAGATTCTAAATATAATTTAATTACAAGTTAAATATTAGATATTTAAAAATATTTGTCTGCATAAGAAAAAATGGAAATAGCATAGCAGAGTGCTTGTCCCCACTTCATCTTCCGATTCATGCCGGGAATGATTTGCCCTTGAGATCTATCATCTATCAAAAAAAGTTCAGCTGCTTGCCGTCTAAGATGACTAATACAAGCTCAATCGAACAGATGTTGCCTAATAGACAGGAATGGGAATTTTTATATGCCTGTTAGTACGATGAAAAGGAACCGCTAAGTATTTGCACCAGACATCCGTGTTGAACATAACTATTTGGCCAGGTGTAAAATATAATATGAGAAATTATCAGCGTTTCACAGTTCTTATAGAAAACTCATATTTTACAGTAAGGTAAGACTGATTAAGAATATATAAACAAATAATATTGTTCTTCATAGATAATGAACCGTGATAAGTTTTGACAAACATCCCTAAATATATATATAAAAATATAACACTTCGTACATATATTAACACCCACGAATATAATAATATTGTCGCTCAATCATTACCGCGGGTTTATTTCTAATGCTATAAATACACCACACAGTGACAATTGTTTGAGGCTAGCAATCACATTCCCATCAAATTATTAGGTGCAGTCATATGGTTGAAAAAGAGAGGTATAGTTAAATATGGTAGTTTCTACAACATCATCATTCCTAGATATCAAAGGTCAGATATGAATTAAAAACCTTCATGAAAATACTAACCCAGAATAATTATCGTTTTCAATCATTTCTAAAGCTCCATATTTAACTTCACGAATTGCGATAGGTGATTGCAATATAATTAAAATCAAGAAACTAGAGCAACATCGATGCATAGAAATGAAGAAGTTAAAACAAAAAAATGTAACGTAAGATGGACGGCCGTTAGCAGGTTCCATTAAAAATAAAATTGGTCACTTGTTGACCTGGTCCTGCCGTTGCATATGAGTTTATAGCTGGGTGTACAAAATGGTCCTATAGTGTCACGGTCATATGTCTTGCTAATGATGTTATGTGCTGCCTGCCGGGCAGGAAAAGCATTAAAGAAAGACTACTTCAACTGGATAACAGTACGATCATTCATGTTGATTATCCATGGGGCACAGCTGTTGTTGATTTCGTCGTTCGTTTCAGACAGAGAAAGTGCAAGCTATTCATAGCAAAGCTAAAAATAGGACATCCATAATACTCTCTGGTGCACTATGTCCTATGCTGCTATATATATTTGCAGAGCCATGCCAAGGAGAAAGATAATTCAGAATACAGATAACTACCTGATTGTGAAGAACACAAAAGACATAAGATGGCGGCTTCCTCGTCAGTCAAGTACATGATCATTTCCCTCCTTGTCTTCTCCATGGTGATGGGAATTGCACCCAAGACCGAGGCAAAACCTTGCAGCAAACTTCAATATTATGGTTGTGAGACAGAAAAGTGCATAGAGCACTGCTACACTGTTGAGGAAGGGAAAGGAGAATGTCGCGAGAACAAATGTTATTGCAACGGAAATTGTTGGTAGAAGTCAAATGGCCGGCCTATAACTGAAGAATGGAATAAATTCATACATGCGGGGTGAAGTTGGCAAATAAACGTTTGCAAGGAGTAACATAGGAGCACGGATGCATGTATGAGCTGGTGTAAGCAGTAGTTACATACTGGCGCATGATTGCAACTTTGTAGTCATCAGACAATGTTTCGTCTGGATAGAGAATAATGTGCATGCATATGTTTTTCCTTTCTCAAAAATATTGTACTCCGAGTTGATATAATAAGAATACATAGTGTTTTCTATGCAACAGAATTTATACGTCCCTTTGTAAATTATGAAACAATATCGTAACACCAAAAATCAACATAAGACTACAAAAATGTTGCTAAAAATATTTTAACCTAAAATTTCTCAGCCACAAATAGAGATGTTAACCAACTAGTTGTTTTTGTTGTCTTTTTCTATTGTTTTTTGTTAGAATTCACATAGGTAGGGTAAGGAAAAATATATTCTTTATCCATAAGTTGTGGACAAATTATCTGGTAACAATTATGAAAAATGGGTACAATAATTGGGTGAGTGTTATACTAGCCACGGATCCATCTCACCTATTTACCCATCTATATAAGGCTGCATTACAAATTTGACGTTAGAACACATTTATGAATTTATAAAACTAGAAAATCCAAACTACCCTGACCACATTTTGTAAGGTTTAGATATTGTTATTCATTTAGCCTAATTCTATAGAAGGTAATACCAATTGTTTACAATTAAGTTTAAGTTAAAAATTATGTTTCCCAAAGAACATACCATTGTTGACTAAAATAGGTATCATGTGCATTACAAAAATTTCACAATAAATATACCTATATCATTGGAAAGATATAACGTATGAATGTTAACCATACTTTTAGATTTAAAATTATATTTTAGTAAAAAATGATCATTAAATTAAGATATATCAATGTGTATGTTGCTTTCCAAATTTCACCTACCCATCCATATCTCCTACGGGTATTTACCTGTGGGTTAAGGTATTAAAGTGGTTTTAAGGGAGAACACAATTATTATATATAAATGTAATCTAGGACCCCTACTAAGTTTGAGTATAGGTAAACTTGACATATCCTACAATACTATGTTTTTGTCCTAGTATTATCATACTTTATAAATGGTTATAATTTTTTTTGTATATATAGATCTATGAGATTAAGAGAGAAACATTTCTTCCCCCACCCTTCTCCCACTAAGTTTGAGTATATATAGATCTATGACATATCCTAAAAAAAAAAACATTTTTTTTGTATATAGGCTCTTGATTGGATGGTTAATTAAGAAATACTTGTCCTATAGTTTGGACTCAGGTGTTTTCATTGCGAACCACCATAGTTCACCGAATCATGTTGTCCCTTGTTGGAAATATATGTGGATTTATATTTCTATAATAGAGTTTAAACACGAAAAAAAGCACATAATTTTTTTATATTAAAAAAAATAATTATTGGAATGATTTATGAATTTGTAGTCCATTATTATACCATTTCCCCATTGGGGGGCATTCTTTGAGTGAGGATCCTTTCAATTTAACAAACTAAAAAGAAGCATAGGTATCTCCTGATAATATTATAGATGAAGACTTTTTCTAATCCTATTAATAAAATTGACAACTATGGAAAAGTAGATACACAAGAGATCTCAAAAGCACAATAGAAACACACTCAAAGCACAACGAGTAGAAAGAAGAAATCTCACATAAGGCACATTAGGTACCAAAATAGAGAAGACCTTCTTTTATAATGACTTGTTTTATTTAAGGCCTAAATAATATTGAAGAACGGAGGATCTGATTTGGAAAAGGGCATAAGGGAGAGGTGTATTACTGAAATCATTAGATTCCCCTTCTCTATTCCAGATTGCAGTTGGTGACTACCTCCGCTAGCATATCACTAGTATAGATGAATGTCATAAATCGAGTGTAACATTGTGTTGCAATTCTTATAAGTTATTCTTTCAATTCACTTAGCATGGTGTAACATATGAGTGGTGGTATTCTTCCACAAATAACCCTGGTTTGGTTTTATACCCAAATTAATGATAATAAAGTTAACAGGATTACAAAAGGAAATGTCACTCTTATACCATACTCAAAAGATACACGATATGGTATCAACATTTTATATCCAATATGAAAAACATAATAAATGATGTGATCAACAATGTCAAAAAGAAAAACAAAGTTCAACTATACAAAATTTATTAAATTGTCAAAAAGGGCTTACTTTTTGTTGAAACTCATTGGTTATAAATTGAGGAAAAGGAACTAAATCAAAGTGAATTTTTCAGCATCACATACTACACTAGACCACACAATTGCATATATATTCACGTATCGATACATTTTTTTCATGTTGTAGAGGATTTATTTATTTGGAAGATTCATTTTTGATGATTCTAGCTGATTTTAACTCCCTTTTGTTGGTGTATTCACTATCATTTGTGTGAAACTATTTGAATGTAAGTCTATTGATTAGATATGTTTCATGCTTTCTTAAACTTGTCAGTTTACATGTATTAATGCATGTACAATGTGATTCTTCTAGTTTTCATTGTATTAATACATTATTTCTGTAAACAGATATTGCATAACTTTTGTAAAAGTAGATATTGCATATATCAATTCAAGAAAAAGGGAGAGATACATATCATGCTATCGTGATAAAATACAGTTTCTTGAAAACTAAATTATTTTGAAATATTGAATGTTGATAAATATAGTTATATAGTAATTTTTTATTTAGTTTACATTTGAGCTTTATGAATCAACTTTCACTATGTTCTTTTTCCATTTGAGATTAATAAACACATATTATATGTTCTGATGATGAGCTTATATATATTTTTCTCACATAAGTGATTTCGTTATATACATAGTTATAACTAATAATTGCCAATAACATTAGTAACATATATTTCTTTCTTCCTCCATTGAATGATTATAAGTGTTTATTCATTGAAAGACAATAAAAAGTAATTAGGTATAATGTGAGTTTTTTATAATCAATTTTTTTTCAAATGAATTCAAAATAGAATTCAAATAGTGAGATGGTCCCCTATCAATGTCATTATTCTAGAAGTTGTGTCAATCATTATTAATGTGTTTCAAACATTATAAACATAAATAGATTATCTATTATGGATATCATGCTATTTCTAAAATATATGCCAACGTTATTTTTTGGAAAGTCATCAACTTTGTAACTTCTAATTATATGATTTTGGTAGTGGGATGTGACCAAGTATTCATCACTATCAGAAAATACATATCACTACGATACCCACATTTTAATGGACCCCATTGTGACACATGCATGCACTCATTGTTGTGCGGATTGGCATAAAAGTCATGTTTGATAATGTTTGAATCTTCCCTTCATGTCACATGAAAATTGTGATTATGATAAAACTAGAATATAAAAATTTCACCTAGAAATTATATTCGTATTCATAATATATACCTTTTTAGATCGTGTAGTATATATTACTTCTTCTAGTGTTGAATAAACATTGTTATGAACTAACGTGAAGAAAATTGAACTAGTGTTCATTTTCCACCGTAGAGCTTCAATTACATACTATTAAACAAATTGTACTTTCATTCTAGCTAAATGCTCACATTCAGATGTACGATTTTGTAATTTCAGAAGCATAATTAGTGATAGATTGTGGCCATATAGACGTACCTCGCATGGTTAATAGAAAACTTGGTAGCTTCCATACATTTGTAACGTTGTTTATTAATGCTTATTATATTTTGGTTTAATTTTACTATACAATATGTATTTTCTTTAGCAATGCCATTCCCTTCTTTAGGCACGTTCTATGTTGGATTTACCAATATGTTTATGAATTGCAATTGGATTCAAATAAGAAATATTATTATAATTTTCGATTTGTTTAGGCTAGCAACATATTTTTTAGAAACCACTCACATTTTTTCTGAGGATGCATCTGATTACGAGATATTTTCTATATTTATATAAAGTTTGTTTTAGGAAATATGCGATTAATATTAGTACGTGGTATGATTAAATAAAAAGGAATTTGCATAAACATTGTTTCTTATTATTAACATATCTAGGTGCATTAAGTATTATATTGTTTCATCTAAATATTATAACACATTCTCTTAAAATCAAGTATAATGCATGTTGTCAGAAATACTTATCATTGTCATTTTCATGCGCCTGTGCGAGAGCATTTAGTGTTCTGTTAATTTGTTTTTCTATAGTAGTACCTATTTTATAGAAGAAATAAAGTTACCTCAATGTTTCACATTGAGTACGAAAAAAAAAACTTCCACGCAGCAATACAGCATCCACACATTTCGACCCCTTTGTAGTAGATGACACATCACCGTCGAGGTACTTTTTTGGGTTAAGATGTACTTAAATGTAAATTTGAGGTACTTCATATATGTAACTTACGTACATCATAATGATATTGCTTATTGCAATTTGAGCTATTGACTTGTATTTTCATATATGAAGTACTTCTTAATATAAGATTAATATATTTATCACAATTTTTTAGTACGCAAATGTAAAGTATTCTTTCAATATATGCTACTTTTGTTGAGTGATACTGATAAGTGTATTGTCAAACTAATAAGTATTATTGTTATACTGTAGTGTACATAAATTATATTAGTTTTCTTCTATGTATATGTTGTAGTACATATTTGAGGTACATTGTCAATATAACATTATCAAATGGTGACCCACTACCTAACTTGTCCAGACCGCCTAAAAACCAGACATACTTTCTTATTATTGAACCACGGGGAACTTGGTTTAGCCGGTTGGACGAATAAATCAAACCATACTAGACTGAATAAACTTGCCAATCGAGCTCAAAGCCTCTCAAAAACATATATAAATACATTAAATCTAGATTTCTCATGACATTTTGTGAAACCTTAAGATCACAACCACAACTAATTATGTCACAAACATATAATATTGAATAAGGTATTATAAATTGATTATAAATTTATCAAAATTAGAGATAATTTAAAATAAGAAAGCACATGCTTGATATTTCAACCTATGTGTTTTACTTAATAAAAGTAATTATATTACATATATAAATATATCAACATATTGTATTAAAAGCATATATTCACTTTGACATAATATTGATGAACTAGATTCAATATACACAATTATACATAGATATAAACATATATAAAAAATGATGTATCAATAATCTAAATTGTATAAACTAGACAATACAGTGAGACACATACTTGTGCATATGAGTAAGAATAGATTCAATTTATACATGTATTCATATATATACAAATATAGAACTAATATGTATGTGTATTTTTTTAATAATATGTACTTATTATATTATATAAAACCACATGACACCACATAAACACAAAGATATTGGTTGTGTATATATATATATATGTATATATATATATATATATATATATATATATATATATATATATAGAGAGAGAGAGAGAGAGAGAGTCAGGCTAGAATACACTCGAGTGTACAG